>CM045762.1:49420027-50648805 GCA_025200525.1 Camellia lanceoleosa | reverse complement strand
GCCATGCCTTGTTTTGCCCTCTACTGCTGTCAAAACAAGTTCTGCAGGAAGTTTTGGCCGGTCGGCTACATACAGTGCCGACCGACCAACAATTTGTGGCCGATATCTCCACAAGTGGTCGATGACCATTCCCCATGGCCGGTGACCATTCCTCATGGCCGGTGGTGTTCCACAACACTCAGAGAAGCAACCTTAGAGTTTGTGCAATTTTCAGAGATGCCAAACAGTAAAAACAGAGGCAACTTGTGCATGGCAGTGGACTTCCGAACGGAACCGAGCATGCATTGCATTGGGCACTCTTCCCGAGGCTGTTTATTATTTTATTAGATTAGTTAATTTGCTTAACTAGTTTAATTTGTCTGTAATATTTAATTAGCTTGATAGTTAGTTAAATTGTATTATTCTTTTGGTCCCTTCAGGCGAGGGCAAATTTGTAATAAGTGTGGGTGAGTGTGCGCATGTCTTCCAACCCCCACTTCTTTCTCCCTTTTACTTACCTGGTTTTAATGGTTAGTATTAGGTCATATTTAAATTAGCATACCTTATGCTATGATGCGTGCTTCCATACATTTGTCTTGCATGCACCAGGCTCGGCGCATCATACTAACTGCATTGTATTTCAATTCCAAGTTGAATACGTGTTAATTGTAGCATCATCATATGCCATCTTAGAATAGCCGAGCCTATTATAGTTGCACCTTGTATGTGTTGCATTAGCCATTTTAACATAAACTAGGATCATGCATATGATTACTAACTAGCTTCTATTTTGGCTTGGAGTACTCAGTAAGCATTTATGTTTTAGCATCCTTGCATGACTGTGAGTGTTGCCCTGACAGCATGCTTACCATGTGGCTAGATGCTTATGTGATATGAACTGCCTGAATGCCTGTGGATGAAGGTTGGATTGTTTGAGTTTGTACAACTTATTGAAATCTGTGTTTTAGCCTACTTGCGAGTAGCAAATTTCAAATCATTTCCAAACAAACGGATATGCGATGCTTTCTTCCAAATTAGGCGACCTAGTCTATACTTTTGTGTTGTGCGCGTCACATAGTAAGATTAGGCTAAATAATCGGAATAAGAACGCATGTGTTTTCAAAAACTCGATATCATGGTTAGTAGAGGCCGATCTTTGATCGGACGAGAGGGGGTGCTCATAGCTGACATTCCCCAATCGTACCCAAGTTCCCGAGCCGAGGCAACTTTGGTGATGACGGACATGTGGCCTTAGGCAAACGAGTCAGGGTTTCCTAAATTCCCCCAAAATAAAATATTTAGGTGGCGACTTTGTATCTGGCAAAGCAGTCCATGTTTGGCACTTCTTTACAAAAAACTCTGTTTTCAAAAACGATTTGCTAGATTTGGACTCTTTGGTTCAGATTAAGAACCATGACAATTTGAGTCCGAACTGTAGTAGACCCACAAATGAACAGAACGGGGGATTTCCCTCCCGGGACGTTTGGGGACGTCTATAGTTTCTGGCGACTCTGCTGGGGATTTTAGAGAGCTTGACTCGAACTCGTGATATCCTGTTTTGATTTCACTCATGTGTTTCTTTGCATTGCACGTGCATTGGTGCGCCTAGGACACCGTGTTTGCCATCTGCCATTCCTGAACAGTTTGCCGGAGGCTTGTGTTGTCAAGGCATGACCATAGGGCTGACCGGTTACGGGCTCTGCCATGATGGGAACACAAACCCCGGTTGTCGTCGGGGCACCCTTTTGACCATTCGACCTAGTGCATATTCGGAATCCATAGTGACCATTCCAAGCTAGGACAGGTTGCTTACCCGATCATAGGTTGTTTGAAACCGCTGCGTGCGTAGTGAAACCCTAGCTCCTGACAAAATAGGACAGGGAAACCCTACCCCAACATAGGGGTGTATTGGCTCTCATTTACTTGCTATGTGCTTTTAGAGTGTATCTCTACAGGGAACGCATATGCCAGTTTGCAAGTCTGAGTATCAGGCCCAAGGGCATCAGTATCAGTGTTTTGGGGAATCAGTTATATCTACGGATATCAAACTCAGTTTTGGTGCAGTGATTTTGTGGGACAGTGATCAGTGGTAGAGTACAGTTGTTCAACTGTGATTGTGTCTGTTCTGATTAGGTCGAAATGCTGCGTGTTTTCTCTTTCAGTTTAGAGATTCAGTACAGAATAGCCGGCATTCTCTTTCGCTGAGGCAAGGCGAATATCTGATCCGACAGTCACCGTTCAATCCAACGGACTTATGACGACCCAAAGTTCAGAAGAAATTGTGGTTATGGCAACCGCACTAGGCCAAGGAATCATCTTGCAGGATGAGGCCAATGTTGATGTACTCATGCCCAGTCGCTTTCTTGCGCCCGATTGGGCACCCAGCTTGTATCGAGCCATGAGCCCACCACATTCGAGTTGATGGGGATGATTGGTGACCTCCAGAGGTCTGTGGCTGATCTTGCTTATGGGATGTCGGCTTCGCCACCAACCACATCGTATGCCGGGAATTTTGTACCGTAGGAGCCCCCATTACTGGGACGGATTGTGATCGAGCTCAGCCAACCTGAGGTCGCCTTCAGCTATAGTAATGATGTGCCAACAGCAACCCAAACCCTCGATCAAGCTGAGGCTAGAGGTAAGAACAAAGTGGGAATAGATGCTGATCCTGTTGAGCAACTGCTGTGGGTAGTCGAGGCTTTGAAAGCCGGGGGATGAATAAGCAACAGGTATTCGTAGTTGTGGCTAAAACTGTGGATGATGCTTTCCCACTCTAACCGAAGGCAGTTCAAGCCAGGCGAAAAATAGGGATAGGCCCCGTCATGCCAGGACAGTTTCTCCCAATCCCAACTCTGCACCTGGAAAAGATCAGAAAGCCAAGGTAGTGCCTGCCGACCCTTTCGCTAGTGCGTCTAGCAAGAACCCTCAGATTCTGAAATACCTGCCTCAAGGGCGCAGAGTCTTTCATGCCCTCTACATGCCTTTGTCTAGGGCATTTCTAATTTTGGCTAAAAAGGGGCATCTTAAACCCCTCGAGCCTCGGCCTCTCCCGAAGAATCTCTCCCTCTCACATGATGCTACCTTGTACTGTGCGTACCACCAACAGTCCGGTCACAGCACCGATGGTTGTTTCCGCCTTCGTCATGAAGTGCAAGATTTGATCGACAATGAGGTCATCCTCCCACCTACCTCAGTAAAGTCTATCACTACTAAGCTATTGGACTTCGAGGATACTGCAAGTTTGTGATCAGGGGTTGGACCACCTGCAGGCGGCGCTCGGTGCATTTCAGATGTGGCGTCTGGCACGCACTTTTGAGCATCTGCGAATGCCAATTTTTGTAGTTCCTGACTTGGGTGTTGAGTCAGTTCAGTGGTCTTGTTTTGAGTCTGTCTCTTTGTTTTGAGTCAGTCTTTTTCCTTAAGGGGTTGTCTTGTCGTGTCGAGTCAGTCCCATTGTATAGAATGTCGGGTGATTTCGGGGTTGTTGCCTTGAACACCCTTTTGTTTTGTAATTACCCTTTTGCTTTCTTTTGAGTCTGTCTCTACCGTGAAGCCAGTTGCAACCAGGAAATCTGAATGAAACAGTTGCGGTTACCATGATTCCGTGCTTACTGCTACTTTGAGCTAGTTGTGCCCAAGCATTTGAATGAAACAGCAGAACATCTCACTTACTCTTCTGTACCCCAAAATCATTGCATTGACTTAAGTTTTTCAAAACTTTTTTAACATTGTGGTGATGAAAACGAAGAGAAAGGAATTCCTTGGGATTTGCAAAACTTTGATCATCTAAGAGAAAGAGAGGCATGCTAAGCCCTTTAATGAATGAAATCATGTTTGTTAACGTGAGTACTGATAAGGACCCTGGCTTGATCCAGATTGGTTCCACACTATCTTCAGCGCGAGCGATTTGTCGTTTTCTTAAAAACTTTCAAAAACAAAATATTTTGCGCAGTCCTACGAAGACCTGTGTGGAATCGCTCTTGAGATTATGCAGCTTAGGATCGCTCTCAGCCTCGAGACTTGAGCCCTTGCTTTCAAACCTTAGACCTTGGGTCCAGACTATTCAACGATCAACCGCGATGTAAGGCCTGTGTGGCTAGATTTGAAGCAGCCCTCGAACAAGAGGCACCAAAGTCACATCAAGAAGATCAGACCTCATCAGAAGAAGCTCGCGGAGCTAAATCAGAAGCGCCCCTCAAACTACGGGCAAAAATGTCCGATGTGCTCGAAGAGCCGAAGATGGGTCCTTCTGTAAATCAATACAATAGCCACTCTCCTGGATACAGATGGTTTCAAAACCCTAAAACCCTTTGGCATGGACTTGTTACACTTTTACCCTTTGCGAGGCTCGCTAGGCCGAAAACCCGGAAGGGCGACCCAGGAAAAAGTTAGAGCAAGAGAAAGATACAAAAGAAAGAAAAAAGAGAAAAAAAGAAAAGGCAAAAAAAAAATACAAAAGAAAAGAAAAAAAAAGGAAAAGAATTGAAAAAGAAAAGAAGAACAAAGCTTGCAAGGTCGAAAACTCGCATCGGGCGCCTTGGCAAAAGTTAGAGCCTAAAAAGTGAAGGTTAATACCCGAGTGTACCTTAACCCGAACTACGTAAGGCTTGATTTCCATGTTTGGGATACGTAGGCAACTTCATCTTGAAGTCCAGCCCCCAACGCTTTCAAAGCGACTGTGTCTATATATTGGTTCCGACCATCTTCGTCTTCTCTGTATCCGGGAGTTCAGCCGTGATCGTCACTAATGAGGACTGAGTACAAAATGCCGCGACATCATCTAAACAAGGGGCAACTTTCCGTTGCCAGGAGTCGCCATTCAAACCAGGGGCAACTTTCCGTTGCCGTGCAGTGCCATCCAGACAAGGGGCAATTTTCCATTGCCTCCGATCCGAGGTTATACATCTCGAGAGTGAGTTTCGTGCTCATTGAGCATTGACCGTTTGCAAAAATAGTTTTTGAAAATTTTTACTGAGGTTGACTATTTTCTCGAAAACTATTTCATTTTCCAAAACTGGACCATTTTCTTGGACCCAAAAAGGAAAATTTTCAGTGCTCATAGCCTGACTTGCATGATTTTCAAATCAAAAATCGAACAAGTATGTTGATCTAACTCTCATCTTGGTCAAGACTGTTTTAGTAGAAAACCAAAAAAAAAAAAATGGTCAAAATGATGAACTAGGGGCACAGTTGAGTCAGGTGTTCTGTCTTTCCCCCGTAGTCAACATACTTGCCAGAAGGGCACTCTATTCGCTAGAAGAAGGCACAACTGAAGCTGTCAGTAAAAGGGCTGAAAGCCCTCAACCTCCTCCAAGCAACGAGGTATCAAACCAAGTGCGAAGCACGAACTGGAATGGATCAAGGTACTCTGTTCCCTCATCCGAAACATCAACTAGACGTCCTTGGAGGAAATAGTCAGCTGAGCAGGTGTTGGGTTTGAACCCACAACTTCCTATTCATCCATCAATCACCCTGGGGAGGGATGAGAAATGAGAGAATAAAGAATAGAGAGGTGTAAGTTGAGAGAAAAGTGAGCAAAAGCGTTTTTGAGGGAAAAAACCGAGCTTGAAGGCCGAGTGATGTGAGAATCACAAATCAGAAAGGGTGGGAACAATACCTGAAGGAACTGGCTCTTCGTGATTTGAGGTCTTTCATTTTTTTAAACACGTCTGTGTGTCATTTTTTTTGTTTTGTTTAGCTCAACTTTTGTTTTGAGTCTTTTCCGAGTGTTACTCGTTGTGTTTAGGTAGTTTACCTTTTTATTTTCGCTGTTGAGTCTTTTTCATTGAGTTCAGTCGTAGGCTCAATACCCCGGTTTGAGAAACCCTTTTTTTCAAAAACATATCATTCTGTGCTCAGAGTGCTGTGCCATTCTCCACATTTGTGCAAAACAGATTTGGTTCTTTCGTAAAGACGCGGAGGTTCAACCCAGGTCGCGTGAAAACAATGAGCATATGGATTCCGGATTGCATCTCAGTGTGTTTCAGATTCAACAAATTCAACCTTTGTATTTCATCTTGTCAGATTGAACTGTTTGTTCAGGATTCGTTGTATGCAGATTAATCCCCAGCAGAGCATGAGACGAGTGTTCGGACTGAGCAGTGGGTTGTTTAAGTTGTTTTGCTGTTAGCTGGTTCATTACCTGGTTATTACAATACAAATGTTTGATTTCCAAATAGGAGATCAATCTCATTTACATTGAGGTGTAACATGATGCAATGCGATGCAATGTATGAAATGTACAAATGTAACAATTTTTCAGACAAAAAGTTTGTTTCATTTCATCATCTTTTTCAAATACAAAGTTTTGGAGAAAACAAAAACCTGCCTGAGGCAATACAAGGTATCCTAGCTACCAGCAAAAGAAAAGCAAAACAAGAAAAAGAAAAATAGCAAAAATCTGGATCAATGTCAAATAGTCTCAGGCCTAAAGGTCCGTCCTCGTCCTCTTCCTGGACGAAGGTCCAGGAGCATCGTCATCGGCGCCGTCACCTGAGTCTGAGCCATCTCCGGTCTCCTCCTCGGACGACTCTGCCTCCGCCTCTGCCTCTGCCTCAACCTCGGACTTGTCGTCATCAGGAACTGGTGCCCGAGAACTACTCCCAACATGAGTACGCCCCACTTTGTTGAGGGGGTATACTCTACCCTCACTATCTCCTCCTCTAGCAGGCACAGACGGTCCAGCTGGAGCACCACTTGCAGTAGGAATCTAGAATGGAGGCTGAAAAGCACAAATTGCAGACGCATCAGTATACTACGCAAGACAGAGTATTAGTATAGGATGCAGTGTATTGAGTACAGAGTATGAATCTTTGTGAGCGATTAATATCAGTCACGAGAATCTGATGTATGAAGTCTGATTAATGCGATGATCAGAATGTAGCGAGTGAGTCTGATATATCAAATGCTGTGAGGGCCGTGTATCAAGTGTTGTGTTGTGCATCAGATTGTGTGAAACAGTTTATGTATGGTTTGAGACCATGGTCAGAAGAACATACCGGAATACTGTAAATGGCCAGAAGGTCGAGGCTCTGCTGGAGCATCCCCATCACAGAGGCGGTCAACTCCATGGACTGGCAAGTGTACTTGGAGGAAGCCTGCAAAAGTGTTAGATACATCAGTATTCTGCGGAATATCAAATGAATTGAAATGAACTAACTGTGCAGAATGCAAAATGTAGTAGTACATACCGGAGGCAAGTCGTAGAATCTGACTAACTCATGATCAGCCGGAGGGAGAGCGATCGGGATCTGGTAAGTCGCCCCACCCTGCCCTCTGCATGTCATCGTCATGGGCAGTGCTGGCCAACTAGGCCCCCGTCCTCTCCGAGCTCCGCTCTTGCCACGGGCCCGAGCCACCCTCGGTGCTCCTGCTCCTGCTCTTACCCCAGCCGTTGACGCCGCAGGCCTCTCTCTCTCAGCTCGACGGCCGTTGCTCAAAGGCCGCATAATGTAAGTCCGGACGTACTTCGTGCAGTCGCCTATGCCTCTAAAGCGTATTGAGTCCCAGCCGATCGTGTAATCGGCCATCTGCTCGGGAGTGAACCTCTCGGTGTCCCTCATATGATCAGGAGGGTGAACCGGGACTATCTGGTTCGGTAAACCCAGGGTCTGGCGTAGGAAACGCTCACCCAGGTACCAGGCCCGACAGACAGGGCCCTCCAGCAAAATCCTAAAGTGAGCAGTCTCCTCCGCACCGGCAAATTGCTCCCGCATCGCAGTTGGCAATGGAGCCCAAGGCTGCCAGGTGATCTGAAAATGAAATGCGGTTTGTTATCTATCTGTTATCAGAAAATACAGTGCAAAGCGAAGCTCAAATGGACTGCAAGTTCTAAACATACCTCTGCAGGGGTGATGGTGTCAAAATAGCGGCGGAAGAAGATGAATGTCTCCCGCGGTCTCCGCACGCATCTCACGTCGAAGCGTCGGGAGAATGGGATGACAAGGGGGGTCTCCTCGTCAGGCACTGGGGTGAGTCTCGGAAAGTAGGCGTAGACCCACAACTGCAGAGTAAGTGTCAGTATGCTTATCAGATAAAGAAGAATACAGAATAAAGCAGAAATAGCAGAACCGTGTATGGTGCAGTGTATTGTGCAGAGTGTACATGCGATGTGCAGTACCGTCGATAAAGTATATGTATATGTGTGCGTGCAGGTGTAAAGATACAGAGTACAGAAAATGTAGAGTAGAAATGAAAAACAGAAGAAGAAGGCGTACCTCCTAAGCCCGCCAGTAGCCTCCGAGCAATTGCCCGCTGCAACGGGAGACTCAACTCATGTATCCGTACAGAGTGGCCAAGGCTGCCCCACCCCAATCGTAGCGCAAGATCCGCTTGACGTCCACTAGCTCACTCAACAAACAGAGAGGAACGGTGTTCGCTCGGTCGGCAAAAATGGTAGTCCCCAGCAAGAACATGAGAAAGCTGCGTGCATACCACTCCACCTCCTCCTGGGTCATCGGTGCCTCCTCAGCCAAGGCTGGCAGAACCCTGAACTGGACCTCGAACCATGAGTATCTGACGAAGCCGGGGCGTGCGAGAGGCGGCATCTCACCCAACAAGTAAATCTGAGCGGCCTCCCACTCGTCCATGTCGGTGTCGAAGGGGATCGGATCACCCCCTACCCCGATGCCGGTGAGCATCGAGAAGTCATAGGGAGTCATCGTCATGTCTCCCGTAGCAGAGAAGTGGAATGAGTCGGTGGTGTCCTACCACCTCTCCACTGGAGCAGCAAGGAGAGGCCTACTCGCAGTGAGGCGCGAGAGTCCTCTACAGAAGGCGCCGAAGCCGGCCTGGTCTACGATGTGGCGGACCGCATCTAGCAGCTCCATATACCAATCTCTGGCGGCAACGTTCCCATACCCCCGGAAGGCATGGGAATCTCCCTGTATTCGAAAGCAAACAGTTGCGAAACAATATAAAATGTACAGTTTTGAAGAGCATTCAAAATTGGTGACAGTACAACGTGTGTGCACGTTTTCAGATTCAAACAAACATCGGGTGTCGGTGTGCTCGAAGTGAACTACGGCATATGATGTGTCAGTGTTTCCGAGTGGTTCAGTACAGATACAGCGTGTGTGCACGTTTTCAAGCTCAAACAAACATCGGGTGTCAGTGTGCTTACAGTGAACTACAACATGCGATGTGCCAGTGTGTTTGGGTGGTTCAGTGATAAGATAGCATGTGTGCACGTGTTCAGATTCAAACAGACATCAAGTGCAAGTGTGTTCACAGTCAACTACAGCATACAGTGTATCGGTGTTTCCGGGCTAAAGCAGTTAAAGAACAGAATCAACTATGATAGTTAAGTGTTCTACATTGGGAAAAATTAAATGGGGAAGAATATACCTCAGAAGCGCATATGATAGATGTGACTCCGGCTCGCGCAGAAACAGCTCTAGTGGCACCCTCCTGTTAAAACTCCGGAACTGGCGAAGTCCGTCGAGAGGAAGCACGTGAATCGCCGGCCTGTAGGTCGCCGGGTCGAACGGGCGGATGCTCAAGGGCAAGAGCTCGACCTCAGGATCCATCTCATGCTCCGGGGGAGTCCCGCCCTGTGGAAGATCATCTGCCATGCCAAGAGTAGTGTGAAAATGGCCGGAAGAGGGGAAACCGGACTAGAATGTGAAAGGTCAACGGAAAGTCAACCCCAGGAGGGCAGAAAATGGTCGGAAAAGCCGAAGTGTGGAAAAGGCACGGAAATCAAGAGAAACCCGAGGGAAACAAGCCCTGAGTGGTGAAAATCAAGAAAGACACACCGAAACGAAGTTTCGTTCGGTTCAAAACATTTGAAACGCGAAGGTATTCGCGAATCAAACGACGAAACGGGCCCTAAAACCGAGTAAAACGGAGAATAGAAGGAAGAAAAATAACCTAGAGAGAGGGAGGAGCAATTTTCGACCAAGAACAAGTGAAGAAAATAGGGCTAGAGGCCCTACTTTAAAAGACCCAAGGCCAAAGGACTAAACTCCCCGATTCAGGCATGTTTGGCCGGTTGGCCACACTGTTGGCCGGTCGGCCAAATATATGGCCGATAACCTATTTTGATGGCCGATGGATAGCCGGTGACTTCTCCCGATGGCCGGTGAGTCTCCTACACCCTTGTTTGGGTCAGATATGTGGTTTGGGGCCTTCATTTCTTAACACAGTGCAAGACAGTGCATTCCCGAAGTTTAACCGGCCTCCGTTTTGACCTCGGACCATGTCTTCTGTGTGCAAGCCTCGAATACGTGCAAGGTGTATCCTTTTCGCATCCTTTTGTATCTTGCAAATTCCATAAATCGTTTCAATTTTGTTCATTACACGCCTTGCGTCATACAATGCCTCGTCTTACTTTGAAGTCGCATCTCAACATCATGAATGACATGCCTTTACCATGTTGAAATTGAATACGCCCCCTTTTCAAGTTTCTATACACATTGCATGCATTGTCGCGTTATGCTTTACTTACATGTGCTCAAGTCCCTTTTTATACACATTGCATGCGTTGTCGCGTTATGCTTTACTTACATGTGTTCAAGTTCCTTTCTATACACATTGCATACGTTGTCGCGTATTGCTTTACTTATATGTGTTCAAGTTCCTATACACATTGCATGCGTTGTTGCATTATGCTTTACTTATATGTGTTCAAGTTTCTATACACATTGTATGCGTTGTCGCGTTATGCTTTACTTACATGTGTTCAAGTCCCTTTTTATACACATTGCATGCGTTGTCGTGTTATGCTTTACTTACATGTGTTCAAGTTCCTTTCTATACACATTGCATGCGTTGTCGCGTATTGCTTTACTTATATGTGTTCAAGTTCTTATACACACTGCATACGTTGTTGCGTCATGCTTTACTTATATGTGTTCAAGTTCCCATACACATTGCATGCGTTGTTGCGTCATGCTTTACTTATATGTGTTCAAGTTCCTATACACATTGCATGCGTTGTCGCGTATTGCTTTACTTATATGTGTTCAAATTCCTATACACATTGTATGCGTTGTCGCGTATTGCTTTACTTATATGTGTTCAAGTTCCTATACACATTGCATGCATTGCCGCGTATTGCTTTACTCAGATGTGTTCAAGTTCCTATACACATTGCATGCGTTGTCGCGTATTGCTTTACTCACATGTGTTCAAGTTCCTATACACATTGCATGCGTTGTCGCGTTATGCTTTACTTATATGTGTTCAACTTTCCTCGTTATACACATTGTATGCATTGTCGCACATGCTTTACTCACATGTGTTTACGTCTATCTAGCATTGCTATGCTTGTTCCTTACCGTGCATTTGTCATGCATTCATTGTAAATAATGCATATGTCATGCATTCCCTTGTATATAGTGCATATGTCATGCATTCATTATAAATAGCTTGTATATGCCATGCATTCATTGTAAATAGTGCATATGTCATGCATTCATTGTAAAAATTGCATTTACATACATTCCGTTGCATATTGTAAATATTGCATTGTAGCTTGCATGCATTCATTGCATCACCTCCATCCACGGCTTGCGCCTTTCCATGTTGAGCTTGGTCTGGTATGTGCCCATATTTTTCACATCGAAACACAGTTATGATATTATGTGTACGCACCTATTCCACTGCTGGTATTGTGGTTTGAGGGTGACGGCACCGTTTCTGTGTTAGATGTGGTTTGTATGTGTCCATGCCTTTCCTCGGCAAGATACGGTTTGGCCATAGGCCTTATCCATTGTATATATTGCATTGTAGTGTAATTTGTTGCGTCCAGCATTTAGAATCATGTTCTTTCATTAGCGGGTCATTCCCCACTTATGTCATTCCACCCAATTACTTGTTCTTGTGTCCGTCTACATTACTCATAGTTCTGCATGTGTACGCGCCTATTCCACTGCTGGTATTGTGGTTTGAGGGTTGCAGCACCTTTTCTATGGTAGACGGACTTTGCATCTCCATCAATCTATTTGACATTTGTGTGGTTTTGAACTGCTTGTAGTTGGATCATGATTCAATTGCATTGCATATCGTTTGTATTGTTTATACATAGTTTTGTATGTTTTGCATATTATTTGCATTGTTTTTACATTTGTTTTGTAATTTTGCATATCACTTGCATTACATTAGATTCAATTGCATATCATCACACTGTTTGTGCACCCCTTGGTCTAAGGAGACCTTAAATCCTACATTCGCGTTGTCGCGCAGCTTTCGATTGCATTGTTATGCATGTTGCTAACGATATTGCACCTGTTGAGTTTTCTTTCTCTTTCAGGCACGATATTGTATGTACGGTTCATTTGAAGCTGGTGCAACCAGACGAGCCGCACAGGTATTGTATCCTCCGAGTGAGACGTATCAAGAATTGCATAATTCTCTTACACTGCATTGTAGTGTAGTTTTGTTTATGCTAGCTTAAAACTGTTGCATTGTATGTGCTTCGTTACATCTTTCTTTGCATGATCATAAGTTATGCTCGGCTTCTTTCATTATCAGTTGCATTTTGCCCCTGCCTTCGGGCGCATATCTTTATTGTCTTGCATGCTTTGTCTAAGTCTTCGGCCTTGTCAAAAATGGGTTGTCTCTGGGCTTTGACACTCACTCCCGTCATTCTTATGACTTTCGAGTTCTGTCAAAGAGGGGCAACTGTAGACACCCCATTTTTGACCGTCCTCAAGACTTGGACGTCACCGTTTGAACACTCGGTGATCATCCTTGTTTGTGTTCATCTTGAGTTCCCGGAAGTCTCGGCTACGCGCCTTGCCTCAGGATCTCTCGACTCGGCTGTTTGTGTTTGGTTTTGCACCAAATACTTGTGTTTTTGCTTTGGAGGGCAGGAAATGGCTTGTTGGCCATCCCCACACTCCACCGGCCATGGCTTGAGGCCACCGGCTGTGTTTTGTTGCCATTGGCCAAATGTTTGGCCGACCGGCACTATAGATGGTCGACCGGCCATCTATTTTGGTCAAATTGCATTTCTGGCTGGCCAACCATTGTTCATCTGCTTTTGCAGATATTTTTATGCTAGCTGTGCTAGTTGGCATACACTTTGCTCCCCTCCATACATGTGTATGGAGGGATTTCCCTCTTGACTAGCTTGTTTGGAAAGCTTTACAAGAGGGATTGTCTATAAGAGGGAGCCACTTCTCCCTCCATTAGGGTTACAAAATTTTTCAGAGCTTTGAGTTTTAGGGTTAGGGTTTGTTCATACTCTATCTCTACATCCCTCCCTCTCTTGAGTGTTTTGTGTGTGTTTAGTCTTAGTTTTGCACACAAACACCTACCATTACACTGTACCTTAGTTGCTGAGGCATAAGGGGCTTGTTCTTGGAGGTTTTGGACTGGTTCGAACCTAAGGAAGCTACTGATCTTCCATTTTTTAAAACGGTCTACAAGGGTAACAATCTTACCCCTTTATTCCCCATTTTTGCATAGCTTTTCACCTATCTTGCAACTGTTTTTAGACTGTGTATAACATATAAAAGTCTTGTTTTTGCCTGCTCTAAATAGTTGTTTAAGAGTGTTTTGAGCTTTGGAGTTGTTTGACACCTCTTAGGGCTTGTTTGGCCCCATTTTGTGCCATTTTGGTTGAGCTCCGGGACCACCTTGTTTCGACCTCTGCACCACTGAAATCTTGAGGGATTTCAGTGGTGAGGATGGTGCCTTGAGGTCCTAAGAAGGAGAGGGCCACCCCCTCTCCTTGTTGTCCTTGAAAAGGGCCATTTTAGCCTCTTGAGTGAGCATCTTATTTAGGTTCATGTTGGCCATATCTTAGCTCCTATTTAGTGTTATTTTGCCATGATATATCACTGTTTTATGTTGGTTTAGGCACACCATGCTTGTTTAGCATACATGTCTTGTAATGCCATCATTTGCCTTAACATGTACTCAACATGTAGATTACCATGCTTGCTTGTTTTGGCTAAGTTTTGTGAAGCTTTTAGGCTTGTTTTGCCATGCTTAAGGTCTGATGTAGGTTGACTTAGCCATGATTGCCACGCTTTGTTTAGCCTCTTTGCATTCTTGGCTTGTAAGCCTCAAGTGTATGAACCATGAGCATGCATTACTTGCATTATTCCAGTGGTTTGGAACCATTTAACATGTCATTTCAGTCCTTATGACATGCTTGCATGCTTGCATTTGATGCCCCTTTAATGTGTTAAAAGGTTATTGTCTTACACCCCTTGTTTAGGCCCTTGTGCATGCTTGCATGTTTAAGCCATTTAGATGCCATCTAGATGTGTTATTGGCTTTGTCTTAATATGCTAAAACTCTGATTTTGGTTGCTTAATTCATGTCATGTTTGATTTTGCTAAGTGTAGTTCAATACACCTTTGGCTTGCCATAAATTTTGGCTTTGCTTGCATGCCTTGTTTGTCCTGTCTAGTTGGTTTGGCACCTTTCATGACTTGATTTTCAGAGCTTATAATGCATGCCATTTGTCCATGTTTTCATCCTCTTAAGTGTGCTTGAGAGTTGCTCTTCAACGCCTAAGTGTTGGTCCTTGTGTGCATGCATGCTTGCATGTTATTTGGTCCTCATTCTCTTAGCAATTGGCCACTGTTTTGGGCTTAGTATAGAGCTGCCCAAATTAGTTTAAGTCCATTATTCGCATGTTGTTGCATGCTCACCTTGTGTGTTGTTGCATACTTGTGTGTTGTTACATGTTTAGGTTGTTTAACATGTTTGCTCCATGTGTTGTTGCATGTTTGAACATCCACATTGCATCTTGCACACTTGTTGGTTTGCATTGCCTCATGCCTTGCATGCTTGCTTGCATAGGTTGTATGCCTAGTATGCATTGTGCATTGCATGCCCATGTTGCATACTTAGTTAACATGCCTAGGTTGCATTGCATTCGCATGCATGCTTTGCTTCTTGAATTGAGTATGATAGAGGTTGAGCCTCACTTGTTTGTTTGATGTGCATCTCATTTGAAATCAAAGTGCATACTTGGTTTCTTGGGCCATCACGCAAGAAATGAGCGATTGGTGGTCCGATAATCGAGAACCATGTCCTTTTGAGTCACAAACATGATAAGGGATGTGTTGGTGCACACATTTGCTTGAAATGCATTGCCATGCCTTGTTTTGCCCTCTGCTGCTGTCAAAACAGGTTCTGCAGGAAGTTTTGGCCGGTCGGCTACATACAGTGCCGACTGTGGGAGCCGAATAAATAGATAAATCGGAAGGGGCATATTCTGGTAGATTGACATTAACCGGCCGCATCCTGCAGACTAACTGGCTGCACCCTGCAAGACTAGGATGAGCCGAACACAATACGTAAGCCGATTGAGAAAGGATCTTTAAGGCCGAATAGAAGAACGGTTAATGATTGAAAAGTAGGCCCAGGCCCCGAGGCCTCAGAAGGAACAAATATAAATAGAGAAGCAGCGTTCTTAGAATGATATGTAAAAATCACTTCACTAAACTTAGTAAAACAAGCTTTCATGAGCATAAGAACTGACTTGCCCGTCGGAGTGCTAACCCCGGCACCCCCGACCGGAGTGTTTATCTTTGCAAGTGACCAAGCTGAGGATCAAGAGCGTCTCCTAGGATCTGAAGAGTATTTCCAAAACCACTTCCCCACAATTGGCGCCGTCTATGGGAATACTCAAGTACATCCATGGAAGGCGTGACGCAAGATCCTCCGATAGCCACCGACGAGACTACACAGAGACACGACATCACTCTGGCAAATATGCTCGGGAAGGAAACCATCGCCGCGAGACACGCCTTGAATTTTTACTCGCCAACGACTTCAGCACAGGAGACGATGCAAGCCATCGTAGAACAAGCTAAACAGAATGAAGAAAGGCTGGAAAGTATGATCACAGAAAACGAACGCCTCCGTCAAGACTTGGCCTGGAAGTAGCAAAATCCAAAGAAGCCGCGCGCCAAGACCCCGAACAACCCCTGAGGGCAGGTAGACAACGACCTCGAGTCCGACCAAGGGAAACCGATAGGGACTCCAACTCATTATCCACGGAGCATAACAAGGGACGCTCAGACACTTCCAGCTCCTCTGAAAAAAGTCCACACACAAGGAACAAGCGCAGAAGAAGCAGTTCAGACGAAGAGGACCGGCACGATCCTTTTATCCGACGAATTGTGAGGGCGGCCCTGCCCAAGAAGTTCAAAGCTCCATCATTTACTCTCTACGACGGAAAATCAGACCCCACTGATCATATACGTCACTACAAGCAGGCCATGACGTTGCATGCAGACAATGAAGCCCTCATGTGCCGAATATTCCCCAGCAGCTTGGGGCCATTAGCTATTAGATGGTATTACAAGCTGGAGCCAGCTTCGATCAGAAGTTTCCATCAATTACAAAAATCCTTCAGGGCCAGGTTCATCACCAACGAGGTACAGCCGAAACAGGCTGACTCTCTCTGGGCTATGCAAATCCAACCAGGAGAAACACTGAGAGCATATTCAGCGCGATATTGGGAGTGCTTCAATCTCGTTGACGATGCTTGCAATGACTCCATGGCCGTCACCGCCTTCAAAATGGGACTACATCCTGACAGTGCTCTTCGCAACTCCCTGACCAGAAGTCCCCCCAAAACAGTCTAGGCGTTGATGAAGAAAGTCGAGGAGTATTGCAAAGTGGAAGACGATGCCTTGAGGATTAATGCCAGACAAGTGTCCACCAAACCGGCACCTCCTGAAATTGCTCAACCGATAAGTTTCGTGCCACCTCTGAGCCCTGAGCCACGACAACGTACTAAACGAGACAAAAGACGGGACTCTCGCCGATCGAGTGATCAATGTTCCCACCCGACGAATGAACAATTGCAAGTCGACAGTAGACGCTCGAGGCGCGCCGACAAAAAGTACACGGAACTGTCAGAGCCAATCACCGCAGTAATGACTAAAATCCAACACCTTCCATTCTTCAGATGGCCGTCAAAGATGGTGGGGCCACCCGATACACGACGAAGGGATCGGAGGTGCGAATATCACAAAGATCACGGCCACAAAACAGAGAGTTGCTACGCATTAAAAGATCACCTGGAAGAACTGGTGCAAGACGGCCGACTGCAGCAGTATGTGAAACAGGGAAAGCCAACCAAGGCATTAGCATTGAGGCAGGACTCTCCCCCACTTGGCGTGATCCATGTAATTTACAGCCTGCCTACACCCCCAACCATGCACACAATTCGATCACATCCAACTCTACAGGGGCGTCGAATTTCGACTGACCGGTCCGAAGAGGCCCCGACAATTGCCTTCAATGACTCCGACCTCAATGGCGCAACGGCTTCCCACATTGATCCATTGGTCATTGGATTACGCATAAACCGGTTCATCATTGAACGAATTCTCATAGACCCAGGGAGTAGTTCAGAGGTCATGTACTACCAAACTTTCATCAAGCTCGACCTCAACGAGTCGGATCTATCTCCGGTGCCTCACCCATTATTCGGCTTTAATACGAATCCCGAATATCCATTGGGCAAGGTCACATTACCTGTTCGAGCGGGTTCCAGAACGGTCGAAACGGAATTCCTGGTCGTGAAGCTCCCCTCGCCGTATAATGCCATCATGGAAAGAACCTGGCTACATATCATGAAGGCCGTCCCAAGCACCTACCATCAGATCCTGCGTTTCCCAACAACCCACGGCATTGAAGAAATACGTGGTTCCCCCCAATCGGCACAAGCAAAATTCTGATAAAAACCCTATCACTGACCCGATCTGTGGGCTCTGATACCTATAAATATATTTCGCCTTTGCAATACGAACTATTTTTCCTCGTTGCTCAAAATCATATGTCAATTCCCAGTGGGGCACTCGCCAGGATCGGCCAAATCAAGTCTCCGAATTCGGAGCGCCCTTCGTGGATGTCACGATTAGCCAAATCAAGTCTCCGGATTTGGAGCCCCCTTGGGCGCATGACGCCTTAGGGCCAATCAAGTCTCCGGATTCGGAGCCCCCTTCGGCGCATGACGCCTTAGGGCCGATTAAGTCTCTGGATTCGAAGCCCCCTTTGGCGCACGACGCCTTAGGGCCGATTAAGTCTCCGGATTCGGAGCCCCCTTTGGCGCATGATGCCTAAAGGCCGATTAAGTCTCCAGATTCGGAGCGCCCTTTGTGGATGTCACGATTGGCCAAATCAAGTCTCCGGATTCGGAGCCCCCTATGGCGCATGACGCCTTAGGGCCGATCAAGTCTCCGGATTCGGAGCCCCCTTTGGCGCACGACGCCTTAGGGCCGATTAAGTCTCCGGATTCGGAGCCCCCTTTGGCGCATGACGCCTTAAGGCCGATCAAGTCTCCGGATTCGGAGCCCCCTTTGGCGCAGGACGCCTTAGGGCCGATCAAGTCTCCAGATTTGGAGCCCCCTTTGGCGCACGACGCCTTAGGGCCGATTAAGTCTCCGGATTCGGAGCCCCCTTTGGCATATGATGCCTTAGGGCCGATCAAGTCTCTAGATTCAGAGCCCCCTTTGGCGCAGGACGCCTTAGGGCCGATCAAGTCTCCGGATTCGGAGCCCCTTTTGGCGCAGGACGCCTTAGGGCCGATCAAGTCTCCGGATTCGGAGCCCCCTTTGGCGCACGACACCTTAGGGCCGATTAAGTCTCCGGATTCGGAGCCCCCTTTGGCATATGACGCCTTAGGGCCGATCAAGTCTCCGGATTCGGAGCCCCCTTTGGCGTAGGACACCTTAGGGCCGATCAAGTCTCCGGATTCGGAGCCCCCTTTGGCGCACGACACCTTAGGGCCGATTAAGTCTCCGAATTCGGAGCCCCCTTTGGCGCATGACGCCTTAGGGCTGATCAAGTCTCCGGATTCGGAGCCCCCTTTGGCACATGACGCCTTACGGCCGATTAAGTCTCCGGATTTGGAGCCCTCTTTGGCGCATGACGCCTAGGGTCGATTAGGTCTCCGGATTCGGAGCGCCCTTCGTGGATGTCACGATTGGCCAAATGAAGTCTCCGGATTCGGAGCCCCCTTTGGCGCATGACGCCAAGGGCCGATTAAGTCTCCGGATTCGAGCCGATTAATCTCCTTGAGGCCGAATGGGCCCTGGGTTCAAGCCTCTAGATACGGAGCCCGCTTTAGTGCTTCTGAGGATTATTGCATTAATCCGTTCGGCCATACTAATCGGTCTACAGTGCTAAGTGCTAATTACATCTCCGAATCCGGAGCAAACGTTGGCACGAACGAAAGATGTTGGTAATTGCTTCTATGTAACACACTAGAACAGATCATACATTCGAAGTAATGTGCTTTAGTACACAAGCAAAATTCAGAATAACAGGCAAATAGATTTAAAATAAAACCATTTATTCGATCAAACAGTTGTTACATAAACACAACCCGCATTCGAGCATTACAATATCGAAAGCAAAAAAGAAACAAGACGCGCCGGTAAAGCAGCACCGCCGGATCAACGACCGCCGCCCTAAACCCCTCCACGGCGTGCAATACCTTGAACCAGTTATGCTCAAGCCCACGACTTGCATAGCGCCAAACTTCCCCTGATACCATTGACAATGTCAAGGCAAAGATCCAGGACAAGGAAGAATGAACTTGACAGTTGTTGATTCTCCTTTCGGGGTGATCTGCTTTGACGACTTGGAGACTCACAGATCTCAGGCTCTTTGGATGACCTAGCCCCCTCACGACTAGGTTTTCTGCTGCAAACCATCTCAACACCAAACTTGACTGAAGTCTGAGCCTCTGAAACCAAAATCACCATCCCATGCAAGGAATGATGAGTCGAGTGGGATTATTGGTGCGAAGCGCCTACTCCTTTTATTCTTAACGACGACCGTGATCTCGAGGTCCCAATCCCAAGAAATTTTATTAACGCCAAAAAACGCATTGGCTGGATAAAACGAGCGTCGATTGACATTCGCCACGACCACCAGCCCACTAATCCAACTGGCCAAGCATCAATGCGCTGACCCAAATCAAAGATGAATGGCCGTTGAAACCATAACGGCCGTCGCGAATGTGTCGATCCCCGCCTGCAGATCTCGCCGATAAGCCCGCCAGACGCCGACAGCTATCAGCCAATTCCGGTCGGACAATATTTAGACCTTTAAGCAACACGAAATGCACATATGCCGAATACGAATGACAACGAGACGGTTATAATGAAACGTTCTTTATTCAATAAAACAATAAGTTACATAGTTTCAAACGCACCCTGCGTTCCAATTTTACAACTACTAAACTCATACGGTGTCGCCCTCATCCTCACTCTTCTCAACTTCAAAAGAAGAAAACGGAAAATCTTCACACCTGTAGCGTGGTGATGCCAAATCAATTCCTGACACCCGAAGAGCTTCTACGGCTTGAGATGCCTTGATCCAACCGTGCTGAAACCCACGGTTTTCACATCGGCACACTTCTTCGGCCAATCTCTCCCTGGTTTTCTCGATCCCCACTTTTCGGCCCTCATGGAAACCTTTCTCATAGTCCCTCTCCTTCGCGCTCTCTATCGCGAACATACTTGCCGTCTCTCGATCGGTGAGTGCGGAGCTGATAAGCTGACTAGTAACCCTCTCATCCACAATTGGGTTCGCGTGCGCGGTGGATTGTGCCTGAGCCACCTTGGTTCTCCTTAGTTCCCGCTCTGCCGCCTCTACGCGGGCCTCCAAACTTCGAATACGTTCTTCCTTCTTCTCCATCTCTTGACGGGCAGTGCGCAGTCGCATGCCGACTTCGTAAGCAGTGTAAAGCCCCTTCACCGCGCCGTGAATGCCCTCGCGAAACACCTCATAGTCCTGTTGACCCAGCATTGACTGCTGAACCTCAGGAGGGAATATTTGTCAGGAAAAGTCGACCGCTACGTCTGGGTCTCGAACGATCGAGTCCGCCTCCGTCATAGGTCTATTCTTCACGAATACCGCAAAGCTTAATGGGCACGGATTCGCGTCAGACCTCCTCTCGACTCGGGGTTGTGGGGATTTACCCTGCGACTGCTTGTCTAGCCTGGGCGATCTACTGCGACGTCGGGGAGACTGACGCCTCTCTCGACCCCTGGAACTCCTACTTCCTGTATGCGAGGGTTCACCACTTCGGTTCATATCTCCGCCCAACTCAGCTAGGGTCTTCGCTTCCCCTTTACTGTTAAAGAAGAGTCGGTTTGACATTCACGCAATCAGTCTTCCTCTAGGAGCTCGAGTCAGTTGTATACCAAGCTCATAAAGGATGTACCCTTGTTCATTTATCCTTCACAGAGGCAACACGATCGAGGCAATCTCATTAATTGGAGATCCTGAGTCGCCCGACGCCGGCTGAGTTGACGGCAGGGGCACGATTTTACCATCTATTCGAATACCCCAGCCGGCTCACGAATCGATTCTAACCTCCAGGAACCGCCTGGGGCAAGGGCAGATCCATCAATCTATTCGGCTCACGTACCCCAGTCGGCTCACAAATCGATCATAATTCTGATTGCCCCATAGTCTGATTTTATTTAGAACTCTTCTAAATAAACCGTACATACAATATCGTTTGTCCGTGTTAGCAAAAGAAGAAAGAAAGGGTTTTTAATCAAAAATAAGGCATCCAAAGAAAGAAAAAATATACGAGTAATAAGAAGAACAAAAAGAGAATGGAGTATAAATGTCAACATCTGCAGCTTCACCAATCTATTCGGCTCAAGTACTCCAGCCGACTCTCGAATCGATTCTAACCTCTGCAGGAACCGCCTGGGGCAAGGGCAGATTCATCAATCTATTCGGCTCAAGTACCCCAGCCGGCTCACAAATCGATAGTTCTTAATTTGAATCCAATCAGCACAATAAAGACGAATCAATATTGCCACGGGATATTCAATCTCTAAAGACGAATCAATATTGTTTCGTCAACATAACCACACAAATTGTGTACGAATAGTAATGAAATTACAAGGAAATTTTCATTAATAAATTGCGCACAAGATAATAACCAATTTATACATGAAAACAACCCTGAACCAACAAAACTCTACCAAACAAAACTCAAAAAACTAACAAACAAAAATCAAAAAACTAAGTGAACTAGGAAACGCCTCCCAGATCACTCCTCGGGGTCGGATTCAAGGGGCTCAACATCCACTTGCTCGTAAGGAATTGGCAAATCTAATGTAATCCCAGCGGCAGCAAGGGCTTTGAGCCACCCGTGTTTGAACCCCCGATTCTCAAATTTGGGAACTTCATCAACGTAGTCCGTGAAGGCAGCTCTTTTTCCCGCCTCAAAAGCCTCAAATTCGACTTTCCCCTGGGCCGCCTTGAGCTCCTCCAACTGACTCTTCGCCTCGGCAAGTTCGTCTTTCGAAAGCTTGAGCGATTCCTTACTCGCACTCGCTCTGGCCTTAACGTCAAAACGAAGCTGTTCGGTAGTACGAGCCCTCTCCTTCTCCGCTTCGGCTCGCGCGCTCTCTATTGCGGCTCTCATCTTCTTAAACTCGGCCCTACTCTTCTGACCGTCCACCTCTGTTTGCAAACGGTCAATTCTGCCAAGAGCATCATACAGGCGGCGGCCTAAGTCGGCGATCCTGTCGACGGTCTGCAAACAACAAGCGATCATTAGATACCTCTCTAAAAATAGATTTAAGCGAATTTGAAATACCTACCAAGAGTGTCGACTGCGTAGACAGAGCTACGGCCATAATATCCGGCATGGCGAAAAAGATTGCATTGTCAACCGGTAAGGAAATTGAAGCCGCCAGGCTCAATGCAACGGCCGGATCCTCAATGGCCGAAGCATTGGAAGGAATCGGCGTATCTCTGATCCTGGGCTGAATAACAAAAGGATCGTCCACGTCCGATTCTTCAAGGCGAGGCCGTTTGTCAATAGGACTAATTTCTGAACTAGCCTCCTCCTCAGCGCTACGTTTTTGGCCGCGTCCCTCCGGAGTCAGCCGTTCTTCACCGGCCTGCTATTCGACCACTTTTTCCGTTTCGACCGACGTAACTTGAGCCATTCCTTCAGTAATGGGTACGGAGGCCTTAGTCAACTTGGGATCGGACTCGGCGGCCTCGGCCATTTTTCGAGCAGCCATCCGTTCGGCATTTCGCTTACGCGCCATCTGCGTAAGGCTTTCCTTCGCCATGCCTCCGAAGAAATCGCCGGGTAGGTCACCTAAGTTCGCGAAAATATCCCCGGAAGAAAACTCTGCCCGACCCAAAGCGGATGGTGAGGAAGGTGGGTTGAGTCGTCCGGCAGCCTCGAATGCCGAACGCACGACCTCGTCAACCACTTCGCCCTCCTGAGTGAATTCTCTGGCTGGGTCGGCAACCACCTCTATCACCGGCTCTGCGTCTTGCCCCGAATCAGAAGCTTCGAGACCAATCTGCCTAAGGTTCTTGTAGTTGGGGAAGATAAGAGCCGAGAGGTTCTGATCGCCGAGTGGAATTGGGATGTTTTCCGCAGCCGAGAATGTGGTATAAGTGGGTTCGTACCGGAGTAAAATGTGGGCGGCTCTCCATTGTTTTTGCACGTTTGGGCGACCGAAGTAGTCGAGTGAAATCTTAATGTCCCTTAAGACCACGTCGTCAACTGACGTCAGAATCTTCTTCAATTTGTTATCTGCAAAAGATAAGGAAAGCTTCAGGAAAGAGAGCCGATTAAAAGACAGATCGACAAACATAAGATACTACGTGGTAACCTGGATCATCCTTATGTTTGGGAATGGGGTCTAGGCGATCTTCGCCTTCGGCGAACTCCCAGTTACCTCGGACATTGACCATTACATCGTCAACCCTCTTACCAGAACTGGCAAGCATAGTCACCAAATGATGGTCAGTATCCTTGGCCCTGAGGAAGTACCGCCCCAGCCGACCAAAAGATTTGGCTAAAGCATAACAGTGCCGAATGGCCGGAATTCTAAGATTGATCCTAAGGCGTTGATTCAACTCTATAACCCCCATAATGATTCGAAAGAAATTTACATTGGGCTGAGAAGGAATCAGACTCCAATAGCGAAGAACGGCCCTAAGCAATGGATGTAAGAGGAAACGAACTCCGCCCTCTGCAATGGACAGGAAGGGGAATACGATCGTATTCTGATCCTCTCTCTCCATATCTAGAGTGCTGTCCGTTACGAGAGACAAATGGACGTCATCGGGGATAGAAAAATGTCGCCGGAATCTGAAAATGCGACTCTCAAAAAGTAGGTCTTTCAAGTGTTTAGCCATTCTAACGAGAACCCAAGGATTCGCCGAAAGTAAAAATGATAAACAGAGAATAGGATCGCAAAGAAAAGGGAAGAAGACTTACGAGCGGATAAAGCAAAGGCAGACGGGCGAAAGTTACAGAAAATGTGAGTAAGAGGAGAGATGCGCGCTGGCGGTCCAAACGTATCAGATGATCGACGAAATGTGCACCCAAAAGGACTGAAGTTTCAAATCGCAATAAATGCAAGAGACACATGAATGGCGCGGGAAAGTGTAATGATAAACGAAAAGGTGTGCGCCTTCTGACATACCCTGACGCCTTGGGGAACGCGAAGCTGCCTGATCTATGCTAAGCTTTTCGAATTCTAAACCAAACACGCCGATTAACTACCGTCAATAGGGAGTTCGGGGGGCAATTGTGGGAGCCGAATAAATGGATAAATCGGAAGGGGCATATTCTGGTAGATTGACATTAACCGGCCGCATCCTGCAGACTAACCGGCTGCACCCTGCAAGACTAGGATGAGCCGAACATAATATGTAAGCCGATTGAGAAAGGATCTTTAAGGCCGAATAGAAGAACGGGTAATGATTGAAAAGTAGGCCCAGGCCCCGAGGCCTCAGAAGGAACAGATATAAATAGAGAAGCAGCGTTCTTAGAATGATATGTAAAAATCACTTCACTAAACTTAGTAAAACAAGCTTTCTTGAGCATAAGAACTGACTTGCCCGTCGGAGTGCTAACCCCGGCACCCCTGACCGGAGTGTTTGTCTTTGCAGGTGACCAAGCTGAGGATCAAGAGCGTCTCCCAGGATCTGAAGAGTATTTCCAAAACCACTTCCCCACACCGACCGACCAACAATTTGTGGCCGATATCTCCACAGGTGGTTGATGACCATTCCCAATGGCCGGTGACCATTCCTCATGGCCGATGGTGTTCCACAGCACTCAGAGAAGCAACCTTGGAGTTTGTGCAATTTTCAGAGGTGCCAAACAGTAAAAACAGAGGCAACTTGTGTATGGCAGTGGACTTTCGAACGGAACCGAGCATGCATTGCGTTGGGCCCTCTTCCTGACGCTGTTTACTGTTTTATTAGATTAGTTAATTTGCTTTAACTAGTTTAATTTGTCTGTAATATTTAATTAGCTTGATAGTTAGTTAAATTGTATTATTCTTTTGGTCCCTTCGGGCGAGGGCGAATTTGTAATAAGTGTGGGTGAGTGTGTGAATGTCTTCCAACCCCACTTCTTTCTCCCTTTTACTTACCTGCTTTCAATGGTTAGTATTAGGTCATATTTAAATTAGCATACCTTATGCTATGATGCGTGCATCCATACATTTGTCTTGTATGCACCAGGCTCGGCGCATTATACTAACTGCATTGTATTTCAATTCCAAGTTGAATACGTGTTAGTTGTAGCATCATCATATGCCATCTTAGAATAGCCGAGCCTATTGTAGTTGCACCTTGTATGTGTTGCATTAGCCATTTTAACATAAACTAGGATCATGCATATGATTACTAACTAGCTTCTGTTTTGGCTTGGAGTACTCGGTAAGCATTTATGTTTTAGCATCCTTGCATGAGTGTGAGTGTTGCCATGACAGCATGCTTTCTATGTAGCTAGATGCTTATGTGATATGAACTGCCTGAATGCCTGTGGGTGAAGGTTGGATTGTCTGAATTAGAACAACTTATTGAAATCCGTGTTTTAGCCTACGTGCGAGTAGCAAATTTCAAATCATTTCCAAACAAACGGATATGCGATGCTTTGTTCCAAATTAGGCGACTTAGTCTATACTTTTGTGTTATGCGCATCACATAGTAAGATTAGGCTAAATAATCGGAATAAGAGCACATGTGTTTTCAAAAACTTGATATCATGGTTAGTAGAGGCCGATCTTTGATCGGGCGAGAGGGGGTGCTCATAGCTGACCTTCCCCAATCATACCCAAGTTCCCGAGCCGAGGCAACTTTGGTGATGACGGACACGTGGCCTTAGGCAAATGAGTCAGGGTTTCCTAAATTTTTCCAAAATAAAATATTTAGGTGGCGACTCTGTATCTGGCAAAGCAGTCCATGTTTGGCACTTCTTTACAAAAAAGTTTATTTTCAAAAACGATTTGCCAGATTTGGACTCTTTGGTTCAGATTAAGAACCGTGACAATTTGAGTCTGAACTGTAGTAGACCCACAAATGAACAGAACGGGGGATTTCCCTCCCGGGACGTTCGGGGACGTTTACACAGGTAGGCCACGGTTGCGACAATAAATGCATGAACTAGGAAGCTGTGAAGATGAAGAACCCTGTAATAATGGTGTAACAAAAACATAATCCAAGTTTTGAGTTTTGAGCATCCCAAAATGAGTTTCTTCTAACAAGAGTTTCATAATGGCTTGCTCCAAAATCAGTAAGGGCAAATGATGGAGCAAGGATGCACGCACAAGCTTAAAGGTGTTATGAAGAGCCACAAAAAACTGCAATAGCTCCTGATGATTCCTATGAACATTAAATAACTGTGTATCCTCAGAATGTGCCCAAGTAGGTTCAGAAAGAGCCAAGTAGGTCCAGTAGTCTGATAGCGTTCCTTCAAGAAATCTCAAATTGCCTTGGCAGGAGAGACAATGGAATCATCATTCTGAAAGCATCCAAACTGAAGGCTAATGGAAGGAATAGAAGTAGCCCGAAACCATGTGATAATCTGCTAGTTCTTCCCTTTACATTTATCAAGGTACTTACCAAAAGCAGATGTAGTCTTTTTTTCTTCCTGGACGAGTTTAGAAAGAGTACCAGTGATAATACGCCAAAGCCGTTTCCCTTTGATGAATCCAGAGGGAGCTTGGGCCTAGAGAACATAATTGGACCCATCAAGTCTAACGGAGACTAAATGGATGTTGTCAGAACGATCCATGATGCTCAAACAGGGCAAAAAGAAGGAGGTGATTTGTAGAGATTGATTTTGCCGAAACAAAGCACACTAGCAGATTCAGGAGGCCGAAAATAGTTAGGATATGGTCTGAACGGGCCAAAAACACGACTAGAAAGGCAATGAATCGGCTGGTCAAAGTTGTTTGACCAATCTGGTCAACCAGAACTAAGGTTGACGCCACAGAAAGGGAGCTGACGTTAGAAATGCGCAGCGCACATTAGTAGAGGTGCGTGCGGAGCACGATAGCAAATAGAGCAGCAATGGCGCATGGGACCAAGTTTAATGCCAACAATGATGTCAGAAACACACAACTCATGTTAGCAGATGAGGCCATAGAGCAAGATAGCGTGAGATAGGAGTATGAGGCACGTAAGGCGCGTACGAAAGTGGCACAACACTTATCTAATCTCCAAGCGATGCGTGGGGTGTTAGATGGAGATGATTCTGGTGGAGTTGGCTTCGTCTGGAAGAGACGAAGAAGCTGGTATAGTCTAATCGTTGAAACATGGAAGAACAAGATACACAGAAACCAACGTGAGAATGATTCAATCTACCAGATAGAAAAAAAAAAGTAATGAAGAAGAAGAGGAGGCTAGGAGAGAATCGTAGGCTCTGATACCATGTTATGAGAGTAGAAAGAGAAGAGAAAAGAGAAACTCTTGTATTCAATACAATAATGAATAGGTACACACTCCTTTATATAGAAGAGAAGATAAGATATATACAGAGAATATACTATATAACAGATAAGGTATATACAAAGAATATACTATATTTAACAGGAACAGTTTGGGACTATAGCTTTGATGAATTTTGTCATCATTCATAACATAATCACACCTTGCTCAAATATCAAGTAATATATCATTATTTTACAAACAAAATTGCATGCAAGAACACACTTGTAAGTAAAGGGTTAACAGCATATGAATATATACAAGATACTAATAAGATACTTGAGTGTCTACCATGAATAACAAATTATATATATATATATATATATATGTATGCATATATTTAAACGGTCTGGCTCGGTTCCAAATTGGAATCATGACTATAAAACCACATACCAAACTATCAAGTACAATTTACATATTTTAATAACTAAGACCGAACCATGCATTGACCAAACCCAACCAAATAGTGTGATTTGGTCTGAATTGAATTGGTTTGCTTTTTTTTTTTTTCATTCTTTTCTCAGCCCTAATAACTAACCCCATCCCTCTTTTTGTTGTTTGCATATTTTCATTGATTTTTTTTTTTTTTTTTTTTGGGGGGGGGGGGGAAGGGGGGCTAAGTTATTATATAAAAGATAGAAGGAAAGTCGAGACAAGTGTGATAGAAGAAAATGGTTTTGAATCATGATTTTGGGCATCTTTGAGCCAAAATAAAGAAAAGACTCCTGTCTTTTAAGGTGGGTCCATGTTGTAATATGTTCACCTTTGTAAGTAGATTAACATGTCAAAGTTTGTTCAAAATCGTTAAGGCGTAAATGAGAAATTGATTTCCAAAGCACCATTTGAAGTATTGGTTGAATGATGATAATTAAACTATCTCCCACATTAGTTACCTAGGAAAACCAAAGTGAGCTTATATACTCCTTTTGTGGACATGGGTTGGGCCTAAGGGGTGCTAATGTTTTGTAGAAGAGAGAGAACTTAGCCAATGTGGTCTTAGATCAAACCATCCTTAGTTTAGTTGCATATAAATTTGTCATCCAGTTTTGTAATTAGTTTTTCTCTCATAACTATGTCCTCTTTTTATTCTAAATTGATTGGAATACAAAAGATCTACAATGTGATCCTTCCGCCGTTGGATTGATCAAGTTATTTTGTGATTTTTTCCCTATCTATCTATGGACATTGTTTCAGTGTAATCCGATGATTGGGTTGTTCTTAAATTGCAATGTATTTAGTTTAGTTGTATGAGAATATTCTATTTCAAAAATGCTTTAGGCCTCGAGAGCTTCAAGTGCGAATGATGCGAATTTGTGTTCACCAGTCGACCAGCCGAACGACCACCTAGATGATCGGGTGAAGCACTTGTCTATCGTGGTTGTCACCTTGTTGACCGCGACTGTCATCCTTTTCTCCGGACAATCGGCAACATGAAATTCGAGCCATTCGAGCCAAGATCAAATTCGAGATACGTAGCATTGCTCATTCTATTTTATGTATTTAACATGTTTTGCATAGTTAGTTCTATTATTTTTATTTTCTATTGGCTATATAATGCCCAAGATCAAACTGTTTTGTTTTGGTAACGCGCATTATATTAAGGATAAAACAATTGTGTTATTTGTTTAGTAATTTTCCCTTAAACAAACAAAAATATATGAATTAGTGATTCATTGCTGCTTGTTTTTATTTTTGGATGAGAGCATCCTGTAAAAATTATTTTAGTAATTTTTCAATTTTTGAGCCTACTTAATCTTTATAAGGTAGTGATCAAATTATTACTACTAGTTGAATCTTTAAATTATTTTTTACCCTTATATTTATCCTTTTCTTTTTTCCTTTTTTGGTGACAAAAAAAGGAGATAGCTAGGCTACGCTAGCCAGCCCCAACCCCAGACAAGACCTCCTTTTAGAAGAAGTATAAAGGCGCTATTCAAGGAATTATGGCGTGTCGAACCTAAGTAGAACGATAAGGCAGGAAGACTCTTATCGCTGAACCAAACGCTACTGACTTATTTATCCTTTTCTATCTTCCCCTTATTCTATGGATGATTTGTACCAATGTGATGAACACTTAGATAGCTTAGTTAAAATAGGACTGTGATTGGAGTTCTAAACCTAAATTTGTTAGTCAAACTCATTGATTATGACCGACTAGTTACTTATTGGCGGAATCATACTTGCACTAGTAGTTTTGAACCTTCAATTAATGGTTCGTATAACCTACGTGGGAATCGTTTTTGTGAGTTTCAGAATTTGATTATTTGACTATCAATCATTGACTCGGTTTTTTTCAATATGGGTATAAAGATATGATATGATATTTAAGCCACATTACGTATACAATGTATTACCAAATTGATTTGATAGTTATGTGTGTATTTTTCATGATAACCATTTTTGTTTTCAGGAATTTTTCAATGCCTACATTACTAGGGAGGAAGTCAAAAATTTTATTTAAAAGGGATCAAAGTAAGTGTAGCAAAAAAAATAAGAAATAAAAAATAAAAAAAAGGCATTTGATGTAAAAAGATATATATATATATATATATATATAAACACAAATTGTAGAAAAAAAATCAATAGATTTATGTAAGTAATTTCTTAATACTTATCTCAATCAATTTCGTACAAATTTTTAGTTATATAATTTGGATCTTAATTCACAATTTACCAGATTATCATTTTAAGACATTTTATTTGTTGATATAATTTATATAAGTAAAAAAAAATTACCATTATGATTCTTATAAGTGAAAAAACAATGAATTATGTACCATATATGTGAAAGCGTTGAAGATTGTACCATAAAAAATAAATAAATACTTGAAAATTTTTATGGGACATGCCCAGTGGTGTAGTTAGGAATTCAGTGAAGGGGGCACAAATTAATGACAATATTAATTTTTTTTCTTTATAATAAACAACAATGAGATATTAGTAAACTTAAATGTTAAAAGTTCATTTGAATAAATGTGAATTTTAAATAAAAGATTTGAGATTAAATTTTATACAAATATTAGGGAGTAACTATTTTATAGGTGGATTGAAAATTTTAAAAAGAAGATAAGTTGAGATAGAAATGATATATTTTAGTAGAGAAATTATATAAACATACTGCAAAAAAGTGTCTATCATATGTCGCAATTATGATATTCGTGGTCTTTAGTTATAACACATTATAGTGTTAGATATAATTTGTTATAACTTCTTGTGGTTGTTATTTTGATTATGACTATATATCAAGTAATAGTTAGTTATAACTCATTCTGATATTAGTTATGACCTATTGTAATTTTTTTATTTTTTTTATTTTTTATTTTTTATTTTTTATAATTGAAGATGTGTTGCTTAATTATAATTTATATAGTGGTCATTTTAGTTATGAATGGAAAGAAACACATAGAGGATAAACTTCACATGTCAAATGTAACTAAGGCCTCGTTTAAGAACAGACTAATTTAGTAACTTTTTGGCTATTTGGCTAAAATATGAGTTAAAAAAAAACTAGTATGTTTGGGATGACTTTTTGGCGTTTTACGAAAAGATGTGCAAAAAGTAGAGAGAAAAGATAATCTTTGACTTTTTGATATGAGTTGTTGGCTTTTTGGCTAATTTAGTAACTTTTTGACTTTTTTTGCTAAAAGAGATGGTTTCCAAAGGAGGCCTAACAATCCAATAAATTTTATATCTTTATTGAAATTAATTATGTTTGCATGTCAATAATGATCGATATCGCCATTATATTAAAATTTTCATAGATAATAATATGACGTATCATGGTCTCTTTATTTTCAATCAAAATAACCATTATTGTTCTCACAATTTAAAAAATGTCATTGACCATTTCACTTTAAATAATATTTTTATAAATTTTTTTATTTAAAATATTTTGTTTATATTAAAAAAAAAAAATGAGCAGTATTTGGTTTGAAGTTATATGGTGTGTTAGTATTAACCCAAACAAAAAAAAAAAGAAGTTGAAATGTTAGGGGCATGTGACCCCCCTAGACCCTTAGTGACTTCGCCCCTGGACATGCCACCTTGCAATTGGCCTGGGCTTCGTCCATGACCATCTGACGGCGACACAATACAAATGTGTGGTTTGCCAGTCTAATAATTGGCTTGGGTTAAATGCGGCCTAGTTAACGGTAATAAAATGAGATAAGAGGTGGCAAAAGCCATCCAAAAGTTTATTAGGAAAAACATTTATTTATTTTTTTAAATATCATTATACCCTTTAATCAAATTATTAAAATGACCAAGCTCTAAACCTAACTCAGACCATCTCCTCTCAATTCTAGCATCCCCTTGACTAGCCATACCAACTTTCGGTTAGTTGTTCCCGAAACCTTTCACATTGTCACCTCCTCTTCTGCCACCTATGATCAGCCATCCCTTTCTCGTTGTCACCATCTCTTTCTCATTTTTTCTCTTTTTCTACTTTGCATCCTTTCTATCTTCGCCGCCACCACCTCCTTTTTGTTTTTTGTTTTTTTGTCCTGCGATCCCTCTTCTACGACTTGCTCCCATCGCGAACTCCCCTTCCCAATCCCTTTTCTTTTTTTTATTCTTCTTTTTACTTCTCCGAAAAGCCTAGATCTGAGGTGGCAAAAGTAGAGGACGTGGCTACCGGTTGTAGAGGGTAATAAAGGGACAAAGGCAACGAGATTGTAGAGGGGGTGGCGGTGAGGGGCGATAGTGAGGGGATTACATCAAAAGGGTGCCAAAGATGGCAGTTTGCAATTTATGTCTATTTGCAATTTTTGCATCTGTGCGCTCTGAAATTGATGTTAATCGCTTTGAAATCGAAGTTGTTCGCCCATAATTTGAAGTTGTTTGGTGACAGTCGGTATATAGTCCATTTGCACTTATTCTTTATCTCCATATTGTGAATTTGTAGGCAAACACTATCCAATAAAACCACCGCAATCATGACAACAATAAAATAATTTATTTTTGTTTCGCTCCATCTCAAAAATTCGAATAGTTGTTTTTTTCTGACATTTAAGACAATTTTTGTTGCAATATGTCAATTGATTTGAGATACTGCCATTAACACTTGAAGTTGACATCTACAAAGATATAAAGCCAAATTTTAATAATTTAGACAACCTACTCTTTTTCAGAATAAAACTTGATTCCTTTATTGGTATAGGTTAAATAAATCATGCCAAATAGAAAGCACTACCACCAATGATAATTTGAGCAAACTTACAGGTTCAAGCAAGCATACCTAATCTCAAAAGCAGGGCCATATAATTCTAAAAAAAAAAAACAGTGAATAAGTCTGAATGCTCCAAGTGAAATTTAAGTGAAATTTTTAACCTAATTGAAATTCTAAAAAAAATAAAAATTTGAATCAATTGAATTCTTGTATATATGAAGAACAATATCAAACCACAGTGTTAAGAAAAAACAACAACAGCAGCAGATTATAAGTCTAAAAACAACAATTGAATTGAAAAACAACAACAATAACAACAATTGAAAAAAATAGTGTACAATTCTAAAAAAAAAAAAAAAAACTGTGTAAATAAATTTTCAACTCAAATGCTCCAACCTCAATATCAATTAATTGAATTCTTGTATATATCAACAACAACAACAACAACAACAACAAATTATCATTTTTTTTTTTCCTTTAAAAAAAATACCCTAATTCAAGAAACCAGTTTGTATGGTTATTTAGTCCAAGGTTTTTTAGAAATTGAACTGAAACATACATTCAATTGAATCCTTCTATATATCAACAACAACAACAACAACAACAACAACAACAACAACAACAACAACAGATTATCATTTTCTCTTTCTTTTTTTTCTTTTTTTGTCCTTTAAAAAAACCCCCCAAATTCAAGAAACCAATTCCTATGGTGATTTAGATCAAGGTTTTTCAGAAATTAAATTGAAACATACATTCAATTGAATTCTTCTATATATCAACAACAACAATAACAAAAAATTATCATTTTCTTTCTCTTTTTTTTCCTTTCTAATTCAAGAAACTAGTTCGTATAGTGATTTAGATCAAGGTTTTTAAGAAATTGAACTGAAACATACATTCAAACCCTAAATCAATTTATAAATTACATATACAGAGACACTATATTACACAGACGTACACACACAAACATACAAGCCCTAACCCTAAATCAATTTGTAGTTATATATCTCTAGGTTGGAGTTGCTAGTTCGGGTCGGAGACAGAGAGTCGATTCGCTTGGTCGAAGAGAGAGAGAGAGAGAGAGAGAGAGAGAGAGAGTATAGCGACCCCGGTCTTTTCCCATTTGAGTATTGTATCCGGACTTATGTTCCGTGGATTCCGTTGCCATATTATTGTCGTTGTTGTCCTTGATTCCTTATTCTTTGGTTATAAGATGTTTTGGGCAGGTTGATTACAGGTTGGTTGAGTCTAGAAACCAATTCTTGATGTTCAGTTTTTAGCTTGGTCGCTCGAGCGAGCTTCTCTTCGCTCGAGCGAGGTCCTTCTTTTTGGTTCGTCGCTCGAGCGAACCTTTCTTGGCTCGAGCGAGGGTTGCGTCCAGTGTAGACCTGAGGGCAGTATTTGTTGGCTCGATCGAGCTTTTCTTCGCTCGAGCGAGATGGTTTGTCTTTGGCTCGAGCGAGCTTCTTTTCGCTCGAGCGAGGTTTGTTTTTGTGTCTGGTCGCTCGAGCGACCATGTCTTCGCTCGAGCGAGCCTGTCCAGTATTTAAACGCAGCAGCGGGATTTTTAGGGCAGTTTCTCATTCTTTTTGATCCCAAACCCTAAAGCCCGACTTTTCTTCTCCTCTAAACATCTTTTCCTCTAGGTTTGATCTAGTTATGGTGTGTTTCTACCCTAGTTCTCTTACAAATAAGATAGAGGAGAGTGAGAGCTTTCTTTTAATCTGAGCAGTTATTGATTTGGAGCATTTTGGAGTTTCGAGCATCTTCTTCATCTTCTCCTTTTGGGTTCTTTCTTCGAGGTAGGGATTTCCTACTCCATTTATACGCTTTAATCCTAAGTGTTGGTATTTTGGTATATGGGGGTAGTTTGGTAATTTTGGTATGTGGGGGTAGTTTGGTAATTTTGGAAGAAACCTTAGGGTTTTGGTTTAGATTAATTTGTGTAATTAATTTAAAGGAACAAAGTGGAATTTGGTTTAATTCATGGGATTGGGTAGTTTAAATATTTACCGTTGGGAATGTTGAATTTACATTCATTGATGTATTTATTTCTCGCTTAGAAATAACTGTTTTGGGCTATCGGTGGAGGATAGCCATGGATTGTTGTAGACCTTGCATGCGGCTTAGGTATAACTGGAATTGGGTCAATTGTTTGACCGTTGAGTTAATACAGAACATTTGTGTATTAATTATGTGTTGTATATGGCAATTGCGTGTTTCATTGCATATGCATGTTGTTTGGAGAAGAAAGGGGATGAACTCCACGGTTTAGGGGAAGATAGGGGATGGACCTCTAAACCGGATTTATTGGAAGGAGATAGGGGATGGACTCCAGTAGCATCACTCTTATGTGTGCTTATTGATTAATAGGCATATGTCTATTTATTGTTGTTATGATACATCACTAAAATGTGTATCAGTAGGGAAGTATGGAAGTGAATTGGTTATGATTGATACAATACCAACATGTGCATTTGTTATGATTAGGTCTAACTTGAATTGTTATTCCTGTTGAATTGGAAGTAATGATAATAAAAGATGAAGTCCTGTTGAGTTATTTGGCCAGGTTCTGAGCCATAAGTGGAAAGTAAAATGTGCCATGGACAATGTGTCATAGGCAAGTAGACATTCGTGTCATGAATATTGTCATTTGATTATAGTGTGTTAACCATGTATCGATGCTAATACTTTAGTTAATTCTTATGATTGGTTTAGTATTTCTCTATTGGTGTGGCTCACCCTATATGGGAACTTTATTTTCGTGTTCAGGTGGTTCACTCCCTCCAAGGACATAGCTTGTGAGGATTGGACTTGAAGATTTGTTTATTTACATTTATTTGTTTTATTTGAATAATGTAATCTTTCAAGCCTAGGGCTTTATCTGTTTCTGAGTTAGAACTCAGTGAATTGTGTCCAAGTGTTGGCTTGGCAAGATGTAAGCCTTTAGGGCATTTATTATGGTATTTCATTTCATGAGATTCGGATGATTGATGTAATAAAATGCTTTCTTTTAATAATGCATGTTTTGTTTTATATTTAATGAGTTGGATTTTGAGGGCGTTACAACTTGGTATCAGAGTGTACCGGGTTCGAATACCTTGGGTACGTGGGAAGTGATTAGTATCACAATGGGTTCGTCTCGTTTGATAGAGACTTAGTGTAATGATTGCATGCATATATGATAACATGTTTATGTGACTATGTGGGTATGGAATGTAGTTTCTGGATATTGATTGGATCCATGAGTTTCTAGTAGTCTTGTTGGAAAGGCACTTGATCAATGCTGCTTCCAATCGGAACTATAGTAACCCTTTGGGACTATCATTATCCAGGAATGAAATTCGTAGGTGCTTATGTGATTATGTGCTTACGTGGTGTGATTTATTGTTGTTCAATGTATTAGGACGCGAGTGTCATAGTTTTGGCATGTTGTTTAGCGTGCTAACGTCTTTGTTTCCTTTATTAGGATGTCAGGACGAGGACGAGGTCGTGGTAGGCAGACCAGGCAGGAAGTACCTATACCGGATGAAATTCCGGCAGTTCAGGAGGGTGTTGGCCAGGCCAATGTGGCCGAAGCGATGGGAAGCGATTTATGGGCACTTTGGCCCAAGAGATAGCAGGGGCATTTCAAGCGTCAGTGGATATTCGAGGGCGAATCGGCCAGTAGTTCGGCCCGGTAGTTCTTTGCGAAGCAGGCCTTCTTTTCTGAAGAGGGAGTTTTTCCGGTCTCAACTGGACGTGTTTGTAGGTGATTCTAGCGAGCCACTTAAGGCGCATTTAATGGCTCGAACAGACAACAACGTTTGAGATGCTTGGCATCGAAGACGAGGTTGAAGGTGACCTTGGCATCTTTCCGGTGAAGGGATGCGGTCGATGGTGGAAGTTCACCAAGGGTCGTATTGGAGGTACTTGGAAGGAGTTTGTTGATGCTTTTCGGTGAAGTACTGTCTCGGTATTGAAGAAGTTGAGAGATCGGTTTGCCATCTTGAGCGAAACAGTTTGTCGATGGTGAGTTCGAGGCCTCATTTACTAGTTTGTCGAGGTTTGCACGAGTTAGTGGCGATCGAGGAACGCCGTGCATAGAGTTCGAGAAGAAGTTGGTAGGCCTCAAATTGAGAGTTGTGCCAACTATGATTAGGGATTTTGGGCGTTTGGTTGATGCAGCCCATCACCGAGATCGCGATGCGAGGAGGAGGAAAGGCGTAAAGGCTCCAAGAGGAGTCGAGACGGTGATGGCGGGAGGCGAGAGGTTTCACTCGCCAGCCCCAGAGTAGTTTTTCTAGATCCACTTTTCCGGTGCCGAGTGCTAGTTCTGGGAAGGGTAGTCAGGGAGACGTTACCTGTTTCAAGTGTGGCCAGCTGGGTCACAAGTCTCCAGTTTGTCCTCAGAGGGGAGGAGTTCAGAGAGCAGCATCTTCTTCGGCTCGATCTCGAGCCGAGTCGAGTAGAGGTCACCACTATCGTGTTTTCAAGGCGGTCACCAGGCATATGAAGAGGTTTTGCCCAGTTGGGTGGCACATCCGTGCCTCTTGGTTCGAGGCGGACTCAGAGTCACCGCCTACTCACGGTCGAGCCTCGAGGGCCAACCAGGGGGCTTCTTCGTCCCAGTCAGTGCAGCAGTGTAGTGCTCCGAGGGGTGAGCAGGTTGATCAGAGGTCGTCTGGGCGCGTGTATGCTGTTACCACGTAGGATCTGGTGCCGGCTCCATCGGTTGTGAGAGGTACCTTTTTGTTTTGCAATTCAGTTGCTAGTGTTTTGATCGATACGGGTGCATCTCATTCCTTTGTGTCTGCTGCATTTGCATCTATTTTGGAGTTGGAGTTAGCTCAGTTGGCATCTCCTATTTGTGTAGTGTCGCCTCTTGGGGGCGAGTTGATTTTGAAACAAGGTGTTAGGGGTTGTGATATAGAGGTTGATGATCATAGAATCCCTTTTTCTTTTGTGGTTATGCCCATGAAGGGCTTCGATGTTATTTTGGGTATGGACTGGTTGTCGTCATACCGGGCATTTATTGATTGCTACCGTCAGAGAGTCACTTGTTGTACAGTTAGCGGAGAACGTTTCCATTTTCTGGGGGACAGGATTGGTAGTGTTTTGCCACCAGGGTACGATCCGCGGGGGCGGAGTGAGCTTAGTGGCCTACTTGCTAGCTTTGAGAGTAGTGAGTGTGATGAGACCCAGGTTGTTTTGCGAGGGTGGTTTCTTGAGTATCCGGACGTTTTCGAGGATCTAGTTAGTTTGCCACCTCAGCGGGAGATTGAGTGCTCTATTGATTTAGTGCACGACGCGCCGATTTCTATGGCACCTTACCGTTTTGCCCGGTAGAGTTAGTTGAGTTGAAGGTTCAACTCCGTGAGTTGTTGGATAAGGGTTATATCCGTCCTAGTGTTTCACCTTGGGGAGCACCGCCCTCTTTGCTAAGAAGAAAGGTGGTGCTTTGAGGTTGTGTATAGATTACCGTAGAATCAGACTCTGATTAAGAATAAGTATCCTATGCCCCGTATTGATGATTTGTTTGACCAGCTGAAGGGTTCCCGTTGTTTCTCTAAGATAGATTTGAGATCGGGTTATCACCGGTTGAGAGTCAGAGAGGAGGATATTCCTAAGACGGCATTCCGTACGCGGTATGGCCACTATGAGTTTCTGGTGATGCCGTTTGGGCTCACCAATGCACCGGCAGTGTTTATGGATTTGATGAACCGGATCTTCCAGGAATTCTTGGATCGTTTTGTGGTCGTCTTCGTGGACGACATTCTGATTTATTCACCTTCAGAGGAGGAGCACGAGGCACACTTGAGAGTGGTGCTAGAGTTACTTAGAGCCCATAAGCTTTATGCTAAGTTCGGGAAGTGTGAGTTCTGGCTAAAAGAGGTGAAATTCTTAGGCCATGTAGTTTCTGAAGAAGGGGTGTCTGTTGATACATCCAAGACCGAGGCAGTGCAAGATTGGGCACAGCCTAAGAGTGTGTTTGAGATCCGCAGTTTTCTGGGATTAGCTGGGTATTACCGTCGGTTTGTGAAGGATTTCTCCAGGTTAGCTTCACCGTTGACTAGATTGACCCGGAAGGGAGTCAAATTTGTTTGGAGTGAGACTTGTGAACAGTCGTTTCAGGAGTTGAAGGTTAGACTGACCACCGCTCCGGTCTTGATTATTCCGGAGAGAGGGTTGGGTTATGCAGTCTATTGTGATGCCTCACGAGAGGGTCTGGGTTGTGTGTTGATGCAAGAGGGGAAAGTGGTTGCCTATGGCTCACGTCAGCTAAAAATTCATGAGAAGAATTACCCTACGCATGATTTAGAATTAGCAGCTGTGATATTTGCCTTGAAGATTTGGAGGCATTATCTTTATGGTGAGAAGTTCGAGGTATTCTCGGATCATAAGAGTCTGAAATATCTGTTTACACAGAAAGACTTGAATTTGAGGCAGAGGAGGTGGATGGAGTTCATTGAGGATTATGACTTCGAGTTGCACTATCATCCGGGGAAGGGCAATGTTGTGGCTGATGCCCTTAGCAGGAAATCTGTTGGTGACTTAGCTAGTATAGCCATCCGGGAGTGGGAGATGTTAGGTGCAGTTGGGGAGTTTGATTTGCATCTGGGTGAATCCGTTGAGGCTGCGGCCTTGTTTTCTGTTGTCGCACAGCCTACACTTGTGACTCGAGTGTTAGAGGCTCAGAGGGGTAATCTTGAGGTAGAATCTCTCCGTGTGGAGATTTCTAATGTGAAGGTTGAGAAGGGTTTGACGGTGGATCCCGACCTGAGTGTGAGGTACCGGGACCGTTTGTTTGTGCGAGTCTTGCCGAGAGGAGGTACTTGAGAGTTTCATCATTCGCGCCTTCTTACGGTGCATCCGGAGGTACTAAGATGTATCGATTTGAGTCGCCGATTACGGTGGCGGGGTATGAAGAGAGATGTGGCGACTTTGTATCTAGGTGCCTTACTTGTCAGCAAGTGAAGGCCGAGCATCAGAGGCCAGCGGGTTTGTTGCAACCCTTGCCTATTGCCGAGTGGAAGTGGGAGCATGTCACTATGGACTTTGTTGTGGGTCTTCCGAAGACTCAGCGGGGTAGTGATGCTATTTGGGTGGTGGTAGATCGGTTGACGAAGTCAGCGCACTTCATTCCTATGCGTGTTAGAGATTCAGTAGATCATCTTGCTGAGTTGTATGTTCGGGACATAGTGAGGTTGCACGGGGTCCCAGTGACAATCGTCTCAGATAGAGATCCTCGTTCTTGCCGGGTTGTGGCGAGTTTGCGAGTGCTTTAGGCACTAAGTTGACTTTAGTGCGGCTTATCATCCTCGGTGACAGGCGGTCGGCGTACTATTCAGATTCTTGAGGATATGCTTCGGGGTTGTGTTCTCGACTTTAGTGGGTCGTGGGAGAGGCACTTGCCATTAGTGGAGTTTGCCTACAACAATAGCTTTCAGTCTAGCATCGGTATGGCACCGTTTGAGGCCTTGTATGGCCGACCGTGTAGATCTCCAGTTTGTTGGGCCGAGGTGGGTGATGCACCCTTGTTGGGTCCGGAGTTAGTGAGGGAAACGATGGAGAAAGTTGAGCTTATCCGTAAGAGGCTGGTTACAGCACAGAGTCGTCAGAAATCTTATGCCGACCGTAGGAGGAGACCTTTGGAGTTTGAGGTGGGTGATCATGTCTTTCTGAAGATATCACCCAAACGAGGGTTGATGAGGTTTGGGAAGAGCGGGAAGCTGTCCCCTCGGTTCATTGGGCCTTTTGAGATCCTTGAGAGGATTGGCGAGGCTGCTTATCGTTTAGCCTTGCCACCGCAGTTATCCGGAGTTCATGACGTGTTTCATGTGAGTATGCTTCGGAAGTATGAGCCGGATCCATCACATGTATTGGATTGGACTGATTTAGTTATTGATGAGGATGTTTCGTACGAGGAGAGACCGATTCGAGTCTTGGATAGGCGGGATCAAGTCCTGCGTGGCAAGACTATTCATTTGGTGAAAGTTTTGTGGAAGCATCACGGAGTGGAGGAAGCCACTTGGGAACGTGAGTTGGAAGTCCGTGAGAAATATTCGGATTTATTTAGTGATTTGTAATCTTGTATTTAGATTATATACCATTGCGGAACTTGAGAAATGTATATATATATCTTAAGTTGGGAAACATTGAGAATGTTTGGGTTTAATGTTAACATTTTGAAACTTGCTTCATAATGGAAGTAGAATATAACATTTATATATTGAATGTGTTGCTTATACCATGGAATTGAATATGTTATGGAAATTGTTAACATTGAAAGGAATAATGCATAATATTGATGTAAGTTGAAATATATGTTGATTTATACATATTGTGAGATGCCTCTTGATAAGAGATGAAGTGACCAGTTTTGGGTCAAGTGGTTGTTTATTATTGTGTTATATCATTGGGAATTGAGAAAAAATTATTTTTTTACAAACTCATGCTTAATTTCGGGGACGAAATTCTTTTAAGGGGGGGAGGTTATAGCGACCCCGGTCTTTTCCCATTTGAGTATTGTATCCGGACTTATGTTCCGTGGATTCCGTTGCCATATTATTGTCGTTGTTGTCCTTGATTCCTTATTCTTTGGTTATAAGATGTTTTGGGCAGGTTGATTACAGGTTGGTTGAGCCTAGAAACCAATTCTTGATGTTCAGTTTTTAGCTTGGTCGCTCGAGCGAGCTTCTCTTCGCTCGAGCGAGGTCCTTCTTTTTGGTTCGTCGCTCGAGCGAACCTTTCTTAACTCGAGCGAGGTTGCGTCGATGTAGACCGAGGCGTGTTGTTGGCTCGATCGAGCTTTTCTTCGCCGGCGAGATGGTTTGTCTTTGGCTCGAGCGAGCTTCTTTTCGCTCGAGCGAGGTTTGTTTTTGTGTCTGGTCGCTCGAGCGACCATGTCTTCGCTCGAGCGAGCCTGTCCAGTATTTAAACGCAGCAGCGGGATTTTTAGGGCAGTTTCTCATTCTTTTTGATCCCAAACCCTAAAGCCCAACTTTTCTTCTCCTCTAAACATCTTTTCCTCTAGGTTTGATCTAGTTAGGGTGTGTTTCTACCCTAGTTCTCTTACAAATAAGATAGAGGAGAGTGAGAGCTTTCTTTTAATCTGAGCAGTTATTGATTTGGAGCATTTTGGAGTTTCGAGCATCTTCTTCATCTTCTCCTTTTGGGTTCTTTCTTCGAGGTAGGGATTTCCTACTCCATTTATACGCTTTAATCCTAAGTGTTGGTATTTTGGTATATGGGGGTAGTTTGGTAATTTTGGTATGTGGGGGTAGTTTGGTAATTTTGGAAGAAACCTTAGGGTTTTGGTTTAGATTAATTTGTGTAATTAATTTAAAGGAACAAAGTGGAATTTGGTTTAATTCATGGGATTGGGTAGTTTAAATATTTACCTTTGGGAATGTTGAATTTACATTCATTGATGTATTTATTTCTCGCTTAGAAATAACTGTTTTGGGCTATCGGTGGAGGATAGCCATGGATTGTTGTAGACCTTGCATGCGGCTTAGGTATAACTGGAATTGGGTCAATTGTTTGACCGTTGAGTTAATACAGAACATTTGTGTATTAATTATGTGTTGTATATGGCAATTGCGTGTTTCATTGCATATGCATGTTGTTTGGAGAAGAAAGGGGATGAACTCCACGGTTTAGGGGAAGATAGGGGATGGACCTCTAAACCGGATTTATTGGGAGGAGATAGGGGATGGACTCCAGTAGCATCACTCTTATGTGTGCTTATTGATTAATAGGCATATGTCTATTTATTGTTGTTATGATACATCACTAAAATGTGTATCAGTAGGGAAGTATGGAAGTGAATTGGTTATGAATGATACAATACCAACATGTGCATTTGTTATGATTAGGTCTAACTTGAATTGTTATTCCTGTTGAATTGGAAGTAATGATAATAAAAGATGAAGTCCTGTTGAGTTATTTGGCCAGGTTCTGAGCCATAAGTGGAAAGTAAAATGTGCCATGGACAATGTGTCATAGGCAGTGTAGACATTCGTGTCATGAATATTGTCATTTGATTATAGTGTGTTAACCATGTATCAGATGCTAATACTTTAGTTAATTCTTATGATTGGTTTGGTATTTCTCTATTGGGCTGTGGCTCACCCTATATGGGAACTTTATTTTTCAGGTTCAGGTGGTTCACTCCCTCCAAGGACATAGCTTGTGAGGATTGGACTTGAAGATTTGTTTATTTACATTTATTTGTTTTATTTGAATAATGTAATCTTTCAAGCCTAGGGCTTTATCTGTTTCTGAGTTAGAACTCAGTGAATTGTGTCCAAGTGTTGGCTTGGCAAGATGTAAGCCTTTAGGGCATTTATTATGGTATTTCATTTCATGAGATTCGGATGATTGATGTAATAAAATGCTTTCTTTTAATAATGCATGTTTTGTTTTATATTTAATGAGTTGGATTTTGAGGGCGTTACAGAGAGAGTCGAGAGAAGACAGATCTGTCGAGAAAAGACAGAGAGTTGAGAGAAGTGAGTCCGGTGGGATTGAGAACCGAGAAGCGAGTCTGGTGATTGTCGTAAGTGAGGATAGAGGGAGGCTCAGTCAGAGAGAGATTTGATCCCCGCCTGGGGTTGGAGAGTTGCCACCAGGGTTGGAGAGCTATGCTCATCGGGGAGCTCTAGGTTGAAGAGAGAGAGAGAGAGAGACACAACAACGAATACAGAGAGAGAGAGAGAGAGAGAGAGAGAGAGAGAGTGAAGACTCTAAAAATGATTTTGAAATTTGAAATCAATGAGAAAGAGAGAGAAAAAGGGCAAGTTTGCAACAGTGGTTGCCACGTCGGCATTATGTCATTAGAGCAGCTCTAGAGCTCTTGTTCCAAAACATTATTGATAGTAAGAATTACTCTGCTTCTTGATTTTTATTTTTATTTTTGTTTTTTGTTTTAAGAAAAAATAGAAACTAGAAGAAATACTTTTGAATGTTGAGAGACAAAGGGTGTAATGTAAGGTAAAGTTTCCTTCGAAGTGGCGCTAATTTTGTTTGACGACAAACATCCATCATGTAGTCATGATTAAGAGATGAGTGTTGTTTGTTTTTTCATTTTTAATTGAAAAAATTTATAACAACCCTCACTTTATTTTAGTCATGCTCACGTACATTTACATGATCCCTGCCCTAATTAAACTCACATTTTTGCAGACCTTGATTTTCTTTGTTTAAGTGTTGCTTGCATGCTTTGTTTCTTGCTTGGTGTGTGTTAAGTCGAGGTCGTCTTAAGCCTAGGTCACACCCTTGAACCCCTTATACCTAGGACCATCTTGGAACCACTTTGGTCAACCTCTACCTTCGCCCTGACATATTGGCCGAGATGTCATTATCTAGGCCGGGGTGTTCATCACCAAGGCCGAGATGTGTATTATCTAGGCTGAGATGTTATCCTTGCACCTAGTGATCTTGCCCTAGATCGGTATAACCTAGGCCGAGGTGTGGCACATTTGGACCATGTGTTATCCTTCCTAACCGAGATCATTGGAACCTTCTTGCTGAAGCCTATGTCCTGATCCGAGGTCCTTACCTGCCGGAGTGTCTTTGTCACCTTGCTTGTTATACACACTTTGCCATAGCCTTGTCTTTTCATTTAGTCACCTTTTGAGAAGATCCAATCCGACGTTGCCACCTATCCCAACAAAGAGTTAAGTCAGCCGACAGTAGAGAAATCTATCATTGTGTGTCATATCTCTTGCATTGTAGAGAGAGAAGCTCTAGGAAGAGGAAGAAGAGTTCTTGAGAGAAAAGTAGATTTCCAAGCTTGATCTTTAGAGATTGAACCGTTAGATTCGTGTTTTGAGGTTAGAATCTCGATCTACTCTTGTCATTCTTTATGTTCATCTAATCACATTACATGATCTAGCATGTTTCATGAGCCATGCATTGCTTTGAAGTTCGGTTTTAGAAAGAGAAAATGATGTTCTTGTGTTCTTGAAATAAAACTATGTTTTGATCCGAAAGTTTGTATCAAGATTCATGTTTTTGTGTTTGTTTTCATAAGATCTTCAAGTATGGATACCAAGGTCCATGTTTTTGAACTCATAGCATGAAATCTCAGATTTTGTAATAACAAGTTACGATTTCAGCATTCATGTTCCTTATGTTCTTTAAGGAAGGAAACCCAGATTTCCAGACTTCACCTTTCCCTAGGTGTGGTCACCAAGACCACCCTTGTCTCACCTTGGCCTACCTTGCATGATCACTTGCACCATTAGTCTACCTTGGAAGAACACCTCGGCAGGTAGCCATTCACTGAAGCCTTGGTAGCCACACCTCGGCCAAGAGGTGTGGGACCTCGGCAAAGACCTGGTTGGTACCCAGCATGTTTTTCCTGAGATGAAAAACAGTGTTTTAACTTCTAGCATGTTTTGCTTTGACTTGACCGAGTTTTGAAAGAAATGCCGGGATCATTTGCATTCATGTAAGGCTTGTTTGAGAGTGCATTTCATATCCATCTTTGAGCATTCTTTCTTATCCTCTTGAAGTGAATTTAGTAGGCTTTGCCATGTGTTTGTAGGACTTGTACCCTTGCTTTAACCCCGACGTCCGAAGAGCTATGTAAGTGGTATTTTTAATAAAGCTATGTTATAAAGTTTTGATAAAGCTTTGCTTCGTTTTGTAAAAGTATTTGATTAAGTATGAATGATTATCCCTAGTTTTGTATCAAGTATTATCTTGTTTTGATGACATTCTTGGAAAAGTCCTTAGTGCCAGGGGACTATAATACAACTGTACCCTTGTTTTGAAAGTCCTTAGTGCCAGGGGACTATAATGCAACTGCACCCTTGTTTTGCCACTGACGGTTTTTCTCGTGGGTTTGTTTGTCCGAAATGTCATCGTTTGGTATTATGTAGATGTTATTAACATCCAAGAAGCTTTGAAAGATTTGATAGATGAACTTGGTTCACCCCTTTGATTTGTAAAGCTATGATATGTATTGTTTTGGAAAAGATCTCGGATATCATTCATTCAAACCTTTATTACTTATCTCATTCACTAAGTATCCAAGCTCACCCTCTCCTTATATATATGTAGGTGACGAGCAAGAAGGCGGTGACGCCTAGATGTGTTTTGTAAGATGTTTTCGGATTCATATTTTGTAGCATCTTGAAGATTATGCTTCTTGGCTTTGTAATTCATTTCTTTTGTATATGTCGGCTTGAGAAGCCTTTTGGTCAAGATGTAATATGTACTTTATCTTATTTGTATTCAAGTTGTAAATCATGTTAAGATGTATGTCATTTCATTTGATCTATGCACAGCTCTTATGGACTACTTAGATTTAGATTTATTGCTTCCGCACATGTAAGCCCCATATGTACACTCTGATTGTGTGTGAATCTTTGTAAGTTAGCCTTTGGTAACCTCGGATTACTGGCCATCATGGCACCATTCTACTAGGGGCGGAATGGGGTCGTGACAGATTGGTATCAAAGCACGAGTTCCTTATAGTACGTTATTCACACACACTTGAGTCCTAAAGAGCATAGGATGTCCCTTAGAATGATGTTAGGATTGCATCATATTGCTTGCTGTTTGACAAGGTGTGCATCATCTCGGCATGATTATTTGTTACTTGCATGCATGTCTACTTGTTCATTTTGTTTTAAGAGTCACACTTTGCATACTCCTAGCATCATGAGAAGGGGTAGACCTCCAGTTGGCCGAGATCATTCTGAGGACAGATTGGATAGATTAGAGAGACTGGTCGAAGGTTTGGTCCTTGAGTTGAGACAACCTAGGCCACAAGACACTAGTACCACCTGTACTCAGGCCGAGCAGACGAATGGCCAACATGCAGCTCTGCCTCCACCTCCACCTCCTCCAGTGCCGCAAGTGCCTCCACAACGAGCTTTATATGGGGACAACACGATAACCTTGATCAAAGAGTTCAAGAAGATGAACCCGACGAGATTCCAAGGGGGTATAGAGCCGATGAAAGTTGAAGCATGGGTTTTGGAAATGGAGAAATTGTTCGAGATTTTTCCCAGCACCGACGCTTAGAAGGTGTCATTAGCAGCATTCGTGTTAGACGACGACGCTCGAAGATGGTGGATGATGATTCGAGAAGGTAACCTAGGGTTGACTTGGGCTAGATTTTTGGAGTTGTTCTACAATAAGCATTTTTCCCTTAATGTCCGAGATCGCAAGACCACAGAGTTCCAGACTCTGACACAAGGCAACAAGACAGTGGCAGAATATGACCGTGCTTTTATCGAGTTGGCGAGATATGCACCTCATATGGTCGATGATGAATATAGAAAAGCTAGGAAGTTTGAAAGTGGACTGCGGGGACCGATATAGGATCGAGTTAATATGCTCAACATGCCGACTTATGTCGGAGTGTTAGACAAGGCCATCCTGGCAAAAGCTAACTTGAACCGATATTAGAGTTCAGGGGAAAGCCAGAGAAAGAGACAGAACTATGACAATCGTTGAGGATCGTTTGATGCTAAGAAGAAAACGAACATAGGCAGCTCAAGCAACTCAAGACAGGAAAGTGGTACCAGGCCAACATGTTCAAGTTATGGGAAACCCCATTCTGGAGTTTGTCGTTGGGCGTCTGGAGCTTGCTTCGAATGTGGTGAGATGGGTCGTCGTGTCAAGGACTGCCCCAAAACAAAGGCTAATGATAGCAGGAAAGATGGGAGCACTTTGGGTTCTGCACAGAAAGGTAATGTTGGGGAAGGACAGATGAGGCAAGGCAGAGTTTTCACATTGGTGCCAAGAGACACTCAGAGTGCTGAGACAGTAGTGTCAGGTATACTCTCAATTTGCTGTTAAGATGCATATGTATTGATTGATTCGGGTTCTACGCATTCATTTGTATCTGCTAAATTTGCCAAGAAGTTAAATAGGGAATTAGAACCCCTTGGTTATGTGTTATCTGTACTTACTCCATCTGGGAGAACTATGACTATTGCAGCCATTTATAAAGCATGTGTTGTCGTGATTAAGGATGTAGAATTGTTAGTTGATTTGATGCCGTTGAACATAACTCACTTTGATGTCATATTGGGAATGGATTGGTTAGCAGGAAATCATGCATCCATTAACTGTGTCTCCAAAAGTGTCACATTGAAACCCCCAAACCAAGCTAAGGTTACGTTTCAGGGTAAAGGAGTAGTATCTCCACCTTACTTGATCTCATCCATGAAGGCCTATAAGTTGATTCAAAAAGGGTGTCAAGGTTATTTGTGTAGTATACTAAACGTTGCATTGGCCGACATTCCAGTTGTTAAGGAATTCCCCGACGTCTTTCCAAATGACTTGCCTGGCTGCTTAGTCGATAGAGAAATAGAGTTTACTGTTGATGTCATGTCGAGAACCCAGCCTATCTCCAAAACACCCTATAAAATGGCCCCAGCTGAGCTTAAGGAATTAAAACTACAATTACAAGAGTTGTTGGATAAGGGTTTTATTAGGCCGAGCACTTCACCTTGGGGAGCACCAGTTCTATGTGTTAAGAAAAAGGATGGTACACTCCGTCTTTGCATTGATTATAGAGAACTAAACAAGGTAACCATTAAGAATAAGTATCCATTGCCGAGGATTGATGATTTGCTCGATCAACTACAAGGAGCACGAGTCTTTTCTAAAATTGATCTCAGGTTGGGCTACCATCAGCTCAAGGTTAAAGCTGAGGATGTTGAGAAGACTGCTTTTCGGACGAGGTATGGCCATTACGAATTTTTGGTAATGCCTTTTGGAGTAACTAATGCTCCTGCAGCATTCATGGATTTGATGAATAGAGTCTTTAAGCCGTACCTAGATGAGTTTGTGGTTGTTTTCATCGACGATATATTGATCTATTCCAAGAGTGAAGTTGAGCATGAGAAGCATCTGAGACTTGCCTTATAGATTTTGAGGGACAGGAAGTTGTTTGCCAAGCTTAGCAAGTGTAAGTTTTGGCTTTCCAGCATCTCGTTTTTAGGACATGTGATTAATGAAGAAGGTATTTCAATTGATCCTAGTAAGGTTGAAGCCGTTGTGAATTGGCCGAGGCTGACTAATGTGTCCGAGGTTCGTAGTTTTCTGGGTTTGGCAGGTTATTACAGGAAGTTTGTGAAGGACTTCTCAAAGATTGCAGTACCATTGACACAATTGACTCAAAAGGGAGTGACATACGAATGGACCGAGGGTAGGGAAGCAGCCATCTAGGAACTCAAGACGAGATTAGTTACTGCACCAGTTCTTGTACTACCATCAGGTAATGAGGAATTTTAGATTTATAGTGATGCATCACATAAGGGTTTGGGTTGTGTGTTAATGGAAGGGGGTAAAGTTATAGCATATGCATCTCGTCAATTGAAACCCCATGAGAAGAACTATCCTACCCATGATCTAGAGTTAGCAGTCGTAGTGTTTGCTTTGAAGATTTGGCGTCATTACTTGTATGGAGCTTCTTGCCAAATTTTCATAGATCACAAGAGCTTAAAGTACTTGTTCACTCAGAAGGAATTAAATATGAGGCAGAGGAGATGGCTTGAGTTACTGAAGGACTACGATATGCAGATTCAGTACCATCAAGGTAAAGCAAACTCGGTGGCCTACGCATTGAGCAGGAAATTAGTTGGGAGCTTGGCATGTTTAGCAATGATTTCAGTGGAGCCAACTATTGTTGAGGAAGTGAAGACCAGGCAGGTGGAAGATGAATTCTTCAAGAAGGTAATTAATGAGTTTGTTACCAGGCCGAGGTCAGGGTATACCATTGAGAATCAGGTACGTAAGTTTGAAGGAAGATTGTGCGTGGCCGACGTCCCAGAGTTAAAAAGAAGAATTTTACAAGAATCCTATGGTTCTAGATTTGCCGTTCATCCAGGAAATACCAAGATGTACCAGGATGTGAGGCAAACTTTTTGGTGGCCAAATATGAAAAGAGAAATAGCCGAGTTCGTATCTTAGTGTCTATACTGTCAACAAGTGAAAGCAGAGCATCAGAGGCCGGCAGGACTTCTTCAACCTTTGTCAATTCTTGAGTAGAAATGGGAACACGTCTCCATGGATTTTGTTGTTTGTCTATCAAGAACACAAAAGGGTATGGATTCAATTTGGGTTATAGTTGATAGAGTAACTAAGTCAGCACACTTCTTCCCTGTTAAGACTACCTTCAACGCCGACCGACTTGCCGTACTGTATATGAATGAGATTGTTAGACTTCATGGAGTGCCGATGTCCATCGTGTCAGACCGAGATCCGAAGTTTGTTTCCAGATTTTGGCAGAGTCTACAAGGAGCTTTGGGAGCTGAGTTGAGGTTTAGCATAGCTTTTCATTCTCAGACCGATGGGCAAACAGAGAGGACAATTCAGACACTTGAAGACATGCTTAGGCTGTGTGTATTAGACTTCAAGGGAAGTTGGGAAGTGCATTTGCCATTAGTAGAATTTGCCTACAACAACAGTTATCAAGCTAGCATTGGCATGGCACCGTATGAAGCTTTGTATGGAAGGAAGTGCAGATCGCCGATATATTGAACCAAGGTAGGAGACAAAGCTTTGATTGGTCCTGAACTGGTTCAAGTTACAACTGAGAAGATTAAGCTTATCCAGCAAAGAATCAGAACTGCTCAGAGTCGACAGAAAAGTTACGCCGACCAGAGGAGAAGAGAATTAGAATTCGAAGTTGGGAATCATGTATTCTTGAAGATTTCGTCAATGAAAGGAGTTTCAAGATTTAGGAAGAAAGGTAAATTAGCACCTTGTTATATTGGACCATTTGAAATTCTTAAGAAGGTTAACCACGTTGCTTATAGACTTGCTTTGCCACCAGAACTAAGTCAAGTCCACAATGTGTTTCATATTTCGATGTTGAGGAAGTATATTCGGGATCCAGTGCATGTGATTGATCATTTCGGAATTGTGGTTAATGAAGATTTGGGTTATGAAGAGAAGCCGATACGGATTCTAGATAGGCAGGTGAAACAGTTGAGGAACAAATCGATACCGATGGTAAAGGTTGAATGGAAAGAGCATTATGGCAAGGATGCTACATGGGAAATGAAAGAAGAAATGAAAATCCGACATCCAGAGTTGTTTGTGAGGGCAAGGTAACTCAAGTTTGGGGACCAAACTCCTTTAAGGGGGGTAGGATGTAACAACCCTCACTTTATTTTAGTCATGCTCACGTACATTTGCATGATCCTTGCCCTAATTAAACTCGCATTTTTGCAGACCTTGATTTGCTTTGTTTAAGTGTTGCTTGCATGCTTTGTTTCTTACTTGGTGTGTGTTAAGCCGAGGTCGTCTTAAGCCTAGGTCACACCCTTGAACCCCTTATGCCTAGGACCATCTTGGAACCACTTTGGTCAACCTCCACCTTCGCCCTGACATATTGACCGAGATGTCATTATCTAGGCCGAGGTGTTCATCACCAAGGCCGAGATGTGTATTATCTAGGCTGAGATGTTATCCTTGCACCTAGTGATCTTGTTCTGGATCGGTATAACCTAGGCCGAGGTGTGGCACATTTAGGCCGAGGTGTGGCACATTTGGACCATGTGTTATCCTTCCTAACCGAGATCATTGGAACCTTCTTGTCGAAGCCTATGTCCTGATCCGAGGTCCTTACCTGCCGGAGTGTCTTTGTCACCTTGCTTGTTATACACAATTTGCCATAGCCTTGTCTTGTCATTCAGTCACCTTTTGAGGAGATCCAATCCAACGTTGCCACGTGTCCCAGTAGAGAGTTAAGTCAGCCGGCAGTAGAGAAATCTATCATTGTGTGTCATATCTCTTGCATTATAGAGAGAGAAGCTCTAGGAAGAGGAAGAAGAGTTCTTGAGAGAAAAGTAGATTTCCAAGCTTGATCTTTAGAGATTAAACTGTTAGATTCGTGTTTTGAGGTTAGAATCTCGATCTACTCTTGTTATTCTTTATGTTCATCTAATCACATTACATGATCTAGCATGTTTCATGAGCCATGCATTGCTTTGAAGTTCGGTTTTAGAAAGAGAAAATGATGTTCTTGTGTTCTTGAAATAAAACTATGTTTTGATTCGAAAGTTTGTATCAAAATCTATGTTTTTGTGTTTGTTTTTATAAGATCTTCAAGTATGGGTACCAAGGTCCATGTTTTTGAACTCATAGCATGAAATCTCAAATTTTGTAATAACAAGTTATGATTTTAGCATTCATGTTCCTTATGTTCTTCATGTTCATGTTCTTCATGTTCTTCAAGGAAGGAAACCCAGATTTCCAGACTTCACCTTTCTCTAGGTGTGGTCACCAAGACCACCCTTGCCTAGATCTCATACTTAGGTCAAGTATCGTATCTCACCTTGGCCTACCTTGCATGATCACTTGCACCATTAGTCTACTTTGGAAGAACACCTCGGCAGGCAACCATTCGCCGAAGCCTTGGTAACCACACCTCGGCCAAGAGGTGTGGCACCTTGGCAAAGGCCTAGTTGGTACCCAGCATGTTTTTCCCGAGATGAAAAACTGTGTTTTAACTTCCAGCATGTTTTGCTTTGACTTGACCGAGTTTTGAAAGAAATGCCGGGATCATTTGCATTCATGTAAGGCTTGTTTGAGAGTGCATGTCATATCCATCTTTGAGCATTCTTTCTTGTCTTCTTGAAGTGCATTTAGTAGGCTTTGCCATGTGTTTGTAGGACTTGAACCCTTGCTTTAACCCCGACGTCCGAAGAGCTATGTGAGTGGTATTTTTAATAAAGCTATGTTATAAAGTTTTGATAAAGCTTTGCTTCGTTTTGTAAAAGTATTTGATCAAGCATGAATAATTATCCCTAGTTTTGTATCAAACATTATCTTGTTTTGATGACATTCTTGGAAAAGTCCTTAGTGCCAGGGGACTATAATGCAACTGCACCCTTGTTTTGAAAGCCCTTAGTGCCAGGGGACTATAATGCAACTGCACCCTTGTTTTGAAAGTCTTTAGTGCCAGGGGACTATAGTGCAACTGCACCCTTGTTTTGCCACTGACGGTTTTCCGCGTGGGTTTGTTTGTCCGGAATGTCATCTTTTGGTATTATGTAGATGTTATTAACATCTAAGAAGCTTTGAAAGATTTGATAGATGAACTTGGTTCACCCCTTTGATTTGTAAAGCTATGATATGTATTGTTTTGGAAAAGATCTCGGATATCATTCATTCAAACCTTTATTACTTATATCATTCATTGAGTATCCAAGCTTACCCTCTCCTTATATATATGTAGGAGACGAGCAAGAAGACGGTGACGCCTAGATGTGTTTTGCAAGATATTTTCGGATTCATATTTTGTAGCATCTTGAAGATTATGCTTCTTGGCTTTGTAATTCATTTCTTTTGTAGATGTCGGCTTGAGAAGCCTTTTGGTCAAGATGTAATATGTACTTTATCTTATTTGTATTCAAGTTGTAAATCATGTTAAGATGTATGTCATTTCATTTGATCTATGCACAGCTCTTATGGACTACTTAGATTTAGATTTATTGCTTCCGCACATGTAAGCCTCATATGTATACTCTGATTGTGTGTGAATCTTTGTAAGTTGGCCTTTGGTAACCTCGGATTATTGGCCATCATGGCACCATTCTACTAGGGGCGGAATTGGATCGTGACAAAATTGGTGAAAAATCTAATTAAAAAATGATATATGACATTAGATCAAAGGTAAAATTTTATTTGGTCATAAGGAAATGTCGAAAAATTTTGCCAGTGTTGGAAAAATTGCCGGTGGCAGCGATTAATGATTGGCAACAGCAGGTGGTGGTGGTTGTAGTTGTGGTGAGGTGGAAAAATATGTGATATTCAATAGATATGGTGTTGAATGAGTTACATATGTCATATTTCAACAATAGGTAATTTGGTGAATTTTAACATATATATGAAAATAGGCTTGGTCAATTTCAACAAATAGACAAATTAGATGATTTAAAGAGATAGACAAATAGGTTAATTTCTAACAACTAGCTGTCTTTTGGATAAATTGTATCCTTTTAGCCCTAAGATATTAGAGTTTAGACTTAATGATTCAAAAGATTAAGAAATGAACTTATGCACTGAGTACCATTTTTAATTTGATTTTTCCTTTGTTCGACAAAATAAAATCAAAGTTATTTATTTATTTATTTGAAGTAGAAGCAAAATTAATCATAAATTAATTCAATTGTAATCAAATATGTTCAAATTTACCAAATTATCCTTTTCATCAATCACATCTTACTTGGGGCACCATGTGGCAGTACCTAGGACCACTAAATAACTTTTCGCAAAAAAAATAAAGCGAAAATATTACATCAGTAATTTTTGAAAAAATAATTATAAATCAATAAAAAAATTTCTAAATATTAATAATTAAAATTATATAGATTTTCATTAATTTGTATTTTTTTTTCTCGCTTCTACTCGGGTGTAATTACCCTAAAAATAAACAAACTAAAGTAGCGGCACTCTCCTCTCTTTAAAACGATAAGGGCAAATTACCTACACCTCCCTTGAGGTTTAATGAAATTACAGATTTTCCTAAGGTTTCAAAAATTACATTCCACCCCATCACAATTAATGTCGTTAACGGATATCATAAATTGACTAAATTGCCCTTTTGACAAATAAGGGCAAATTACTTACACCCCCTCTTAAGATTTAGCTAAGTTACAGATTCTCCTCCTGAGATTTAGTTAAATTATCATTTTTAAATAAATTATGAAATGCAAAATTAAAATGGAAAAACGCTTGTCACACTGCAAAAATTAAGGTTTTAGAAACTAAAATTTAGGGACAAAATTATTTTTAGGGGACAAAATATTTTTGTTGCGAAAAGTGTCATCATTATATTTTTAGCAGCAAAAATTAAACATTATAGTGATTAATTATTATCTTTTGGTATCAAATTTTTTGTCTCAAAAAATAAACCATTTTGATACCAGATTATTTTGTCCCTAAAAGTCTATTTATTATTGATATTTTCAAAATTTTATTGCTAAAAACTTTATTTTTGACTTTAAGGGCAACTTTTTAGTGACTATCCTCACGACGATAGAAATTAGATCATAAATATCTTTTGCAACAAAATTTTCACTTTTAGAGATTAAAAAAATTGGTCTCTAAAACTCTTATATGTTGTAGTATCAAATGGTGAAAATATCATAAAATTAACAAATAATTAAATAAGTTAAAAACACAAGAAATGGCTTGTCGAAAAATTCTTAGAATATATTTTGTTTGATTTTTAGAAATTTATTTTTAAAAAAATTAAAAATTAATTTGGTTAAGAAATAAAAAATAAAAAATTATTATTTTTATATAATTTTATCTTTTGAGTGGTTAGAAATAATTTTTACAAATTAAATATATTTTTTCATATTTATTTTTATTAAATTAGTTTTTATTTTTTAAAAAATTTTGAAATTTTTTTCTAAACAACAAATCAAACACAATTCCAAAAACTTAATTTTTTTATTTGTATTGCTATTATTATTATTTTTTCATCTAATGTAATTCTTTTATAAATTTTGCTAATTTATTAAAGGATTTCTACGACGACAATATCGTCTATCAATTTATATTTTAGTGATGTCAGTTAACCATTTTTAACGTTTAGTTAATGGTAAGGGTTAAATTGTTATGCAAATATAAATATTGGGAGCAGGATGTAATTTTTAAAACGTTATATAAGAATCTGTAATTTAATTAAATCTCAAGAGAGATGTAAGTAATTTGCTTAAACAATAAATTAAAAAAAGAAAAAGAAAAAGTACCAGCACTCCGTTCAAAGTAAACAAAACTAAAATCTACGTCAGTAGTTTCCTCAACGGTAAGTAAGCAAATCAACGGCGCTCAACGGCTATATTGATGACGATTGATTGACCCTCAACGGCTAATATTGATGATGGTTAATCAACTCTCAACTGCTAGCAAAAATGGTTAATCAAACTCACAACGGCTAGCAAAAATAAAATATTAGTCTAGGTGCACAAGCTAAATATAAATGAGATACATATGTTTTACATGAAATGAGTTTCATGCCAAAATGAGATTGGAAGGTTAAAATAGTTAAAAAAGATAAAAAAAAAATCTAGTTTGAGAATAGGTTTTTTTAGAAACTTTTTTGCTAAAGTATAAAGTAAAAAAAAAAAAAATTAGTATGTTTGGAATAATTTTTTTTAATTTTTTATGAAAAAATGTGCAAAAAGTAGAGATAAAACAAAATTTTTGACTTTTTCGTATAGGGTGTTGGATTTTCAGTTTTTTTAATATTTTTTGGTTTTTAGGCTAAAAAGTAGTGTTGCCAAACGAGACTTAAGTTAAAAATTAATAAAATAAAATATCACACTCAAATCATAAATAAATTTTTTTTCTCATAAAAGTCAAAAAATCGAAACCAGTGTGTTGGAATCTATCATGATAGCATCATTCACAATTGTAACAATTTTGGTAATCCTTCCTTGCGAATACATAAACGGAAGCCCAGTTCCCACAATCATATTCGAGGGACTCCCTTTCACCTCCCAAGCATTCGTAGTGTCGCTTGCCTTCGCCTTCGCCGCCTCGTTGAGTGCTTTGTTAATCCATGGTCACAACAACTCATTTCTCACCAAGCTCTGTCAATTCATTTCAATTGGTTCCATCACATCTGCTCTGTCTTTGTTGCTTTGTGCCATTTTTAATTTTGTTTTTCTGCATTCATACGTGTGATTTTGCTTTCCCAAGTTTTCTTGCTTCTGTAAGTTTCTTTATTAGTACTTTCGTTTTTTTTATAAATGTATTTCTACTTCAATTTAATCAAAATATTTCTTATCAGTGTGTACAATTCTGGTATTGTAATACCTCTCCTTAAATTTATTTATAGTAAACCTTACTCTGTTGTAATATCTCTGGTATTCTTATTAAGGTTTGTGGTGGGACAGCCGTATGATTTTACAACAATGCTAGGCGGCCCGAAAAATCATAGCTCGAATGGCTCGAAACATCCAAAACAACATCGTTTTGGGTGTAAAACGACATCGTTTTAACACATTCGAGCCACAAAAATTCGAGCCACCAAACATTTTCCATGGTTTTATATATTGGAACTACCATGGAGATTCAAGGTTTAATGATATGTCATGCCCCACTTTTTATTACTCGAATAATATTATCATATTTATTATTATAATCAACTTTTATTGATAACATGTGGAAGCTATATACATTAACATCAATAAATAATATAAGTTCTCTCATTCATATATACGTTGGATGCAAAATAAACTACATTTAAATGAAATGTCCATAGGCTTACATTATTATATAAAAAGAAAGAGTTTAACTCTTTTACAATAATAGCATACCGCCAACAAATATAAGGTCCCTTGGCCATCAATTAAAGAAGATTCTTCAACCTTAAACCACTTCTCAATTTGTCCGTGAAACGTGAGATGAATATAGAGATCCCAAGTGATCCTAAACAATAACAACATATATCGATAGCTATGATTATGAATGCTCCATATCATATCATATAACTGACATGGCAATTTTATAACCAAAATATATTTATTTAAGTACATATCCCCCAAATCTTCCTCTTTAACACAACATGGTATAAAATTATTTCTTTTCTTTCTAGCTTTTCATTTTTGTTAAAAACAATTGCATAACGACACTTAGTTTTGAAAATATGCTCACATACACCAACTACACTTTCATCTTACGTCCCAACTCACCAAATGTACACACCCAACCTGATTTATAGCCTTAAGCACAAAGGAAATGAAACACCCACAACAATATACATAAACATATATCTCAAAATGTGGATAACGAAAAACAACACATACTTCTATTTCTACCGGCCCAAGGCACGAAGGGCTAATGGTACAACCCACATAACACAACATGCTTTATTGGCCTCACCCAGACAAAAACGACCCGCACATCACACTTTACTAGGTGCAAACCAGAAGGGAAAGGAATCTCTGTCAAGATGACACATTCTATTAGCCCCACCTGGAAGGAAATGGACCCCAGTTCACACTTTACCTAGCGCAAACCGAAAGGGAAAGGAAGCTCTGTCAAGGCGCCACACTTTACCAGCCTCACCCGGCGAGAAACGGACCCTTAATCTCATAACACAACACTCTAGATTACATTGAAAATCTACAAACTTAACACATACATATATTCTATTCAACAGCAACAATGTCATCCTCCACCAATGACAAAACCTCTAACAATTAAATACATGACTCTCTTAACTCAAATCCACAACCGATTCCATAATTCAAATCATTAACGTTTTCAATGAAATCATTTCAAAACAACCATTGTCCCTAATGACTTTTCACTTTCCATTTTCTATTTTATTTCACAAAAGAGTTACAAACGTCATTTTGTTTTCAAAACCAAACCCGTTCTTCTAAATCTTCAACACTCACAACCATTAGCCAAAATCCCTTTTTAATTGTCAAAATCCCAATTGGTGGATACACAATTACAACCCAACACAACATTAACCAAACAATCATAAGACCCGATTAACTTCTTTTTAGCAACCAAAACTCTACTTCATTAATGTAAACACATAACCCAACAATTATTCAACTTTAATTCATTTCGTTTTATTATACCCTTAATTATAAATTAGGACTTTTCACCACTATCAACATAAACGTGATTAACTACCTCCCAATTTACTAAATCAATCCAAAATATAATTATTTAACTCTAAAAATTCAAAACCCTAAACCCCCTTGATGCCTTTCCAAAATCCCATAGCTAAAAATGCTTTTAATGCGATAAAAACTACCACATGTCTATCTATGACGAGATATTGAAAATGAGCACAAAAAAAATCCCTACCTCTTGAAGCGAAGAGGAGAAAAATCAAAAAATCCACGGCGACGAAAATACGATATGCTTAGATTAAAAGGAAGCCCTCACCGAGGTCTACGTTTTGGCATATGGAATTAGAGGTCAAAGAGTTTGGAAACTCAAAAATAGCGAAAAGATGGAGAGAGAAGAGAGAAAATTTTGAAAAATAAAAAAAATGAGGAAAAATGAGTCAAAAGTGGCTTTAAAGTGGCTAACTTCGAACAAACCTCTCAAGCGATGAAACAAGCGCTCGAGCATTGGAGACACATTACTGCTTGAGCGTAGAACTCATGCTCCCAAAATTTCAAACTGTACAAGGAACAGACTACTTGAGTGAACAAACTACCGCTCAAGTGAATATCAAAAGCTCACAAAATCCTAAACTACAGACCAAAGTACTAGACGATTCGAAAGAACGCTCGAGCGAACAAACCTTTGCTTGAGCAAAGAGGAAAACCTCATAGTACTACATGATACAACCCCCATAATTCAAGTCATCTAATCTTAAAGACTAAAATGCGAAATTCTTTGAAAATAATAGCTTTTCAGATAAGAGGGACTGAAAAATAAAATAAAAAATTGTAAAATCACCATTATTGTCTATCTAAATATCAGTGCCGATGAACATACATAATCATATAAAAAATAAAAATTGGGAGATACGCTGCTCCAAAATAGAAAATAAAAAATTGCGACATGAAAAAAAAAAAAAAAAAAAAAAACTATATTATGATGCTACAAAGAAATTGACAAAACACTACAAGAAAAGTGGCCTTAAAAGACGGAAGCATTTGCGACGGCACACTTGCCGTCTCAAAAAGTGACTTTTTGTGACGGCACAATTTGCTGTCGCGAAAAATGTGAGTTTTTGCGATGACACACTTTGCTGTCGCTAAAAAGGTGAGTTTTTGCGACGGCATAATTTGCTGTCGCGAAAAATAGAGTATTTGCGACCATAGAAAATGTTGTCGCAAAAAAGGAGAGTATTTGTGACGCCAGAAATTGCGGTCGCAAAAAAAGAGAGAGTATTTGCGGCGGCAAAGATTGTTGTCGCGAAAAATAGAGTTTTTGCGACAGCAGAAGTTGCCGTCACAAAAAAAACAAAAAAAAGTTTTTTGCGACTATAATAGGTACCATTGCAAAAAAAATAAAAAAATAAAAAAATAAAAAAAATATATTGTGCTTTTGAGACAACTTCATATATACGGAACCATGATTTCTTTTTCGGGGGGGCCGAAATTTTTTTTTATTTAAATTTTATATCAATTGATATAAACAATTCTATTTCAATTAAAGAATGAAAAATAAATTAATATTTAATACTAAATTAATACATAAAAAATAAAATAAGTTTCTATTTGAACAAAAGAATACAATTTGTTAAAAAAATATCATCCATTTTGTTACAACACGTAATTGAATGAAAAATAAATTAATATTTAATACTAAATTAATACATAAAAAATAAAAATAAGTTTCTATTTGAACAAAAGAATACAATTTGTTAAAAAAATATCATCCATTTTGTTACAACACGTAATTTTAACAATTTTCTTCATAATTATAGTAGTAACTGAAAGAGTAAGCACAAATGCAATACTTTGCAAACAAGTGGATAGATTGTTTCATTTTTTAGTCCTTCTCAACCATTGACACAAATTTTTGTAATCTCTTTAATTCTCAATTGTATTTTCTTATGATCCGTGAAGTTTTGAAGATAAAACTTGTCTGCAATCAACTCTCTTTCACTTTAAATTTTTTATTTAGTCTTTTTTTTTATTCTAATAAAATTTGCTCTACATTTTTTGTATAACAATAATATTCATGGTCATAAAAGGTAACGTCATGGAAAGAATGGCTCAAATTTATTTGTGAGATGTCAAGCCGTTGAAAAATTTGTCATTTAAATGAGGCTAGTAATCTTCCTTTTGGTTATTCCAAATCGTAATGCACAATATGCACTTATTTGAGAATTTCTCTTTTTCGTATGTGTAATGTGAGTTATCTAATTTTTCACGTAATAATTACGCATGCATCCACATAGTGTGGAATAACATTTCTCTTTTTATATCCTTATGTTTGGTTCATTGATTTGGAAAGAGAAATAAAAATAAATAAATAAATAAATAAATGAAATATAATTATATTTCACTTACATTGTACCCAAATTTTCTCTTTTTCTTTTCAAATTTATAAACCAAATACAACCTAAAAATATGCTCAATATAAATTATATTATGAATCTTGTAAGAAACAAGTAAATAAAAATTTCAAATACACAAATTGTTTCCTTGTTAATAGAATGACGTGGGCAATCAAAAAGGGATATGACCATATCCATTCAAAGGAGAGGGGTCACATAATAAAAATTGTATTCAACTTCAAACAACTAACTATAGCAGTGGCACTCTTCTGACAGGCGGGGGGCCATGGCCCTTATGGTCTCTCTACAGGTCCATCCCTATATACAGTCATAAAATGGTTTGAATAAATACAACAATATTTTTCTGTTTCAAAAAAATTTAAAAAAAAAAAAAAACCGACGTCGTCTTACTCTTTTGATATAACATGTCTCTTTTCACCCATTTTTTCATCTTCATGTCTCTGTCTTTTCTCTTTCTCTCTCTTACTCATCATTCTTCTCTCTCTCTCTGTCTATCTGTCTGTCTCTCTCTCTCTGTGTCTCTCGCTCATCTCTCTTCTCTCTATCTCTCTCGCTTATCTCTCTTCTCTCTATCTCTCTCCTTTATCTCTTTTCTCTATATTTTTCTCTCATCTTGCTTATTTGTCTCTCTCACTCATCTCTCTTCTCTGTATCTCTCTCTGTCTCTTTCGCTCATCTCTCTTCTCTTTCTGTCTCTCTCTTCTTCTATGTATCTCTCTCCTTCATTTCCTTTCACTCTCTTTCTCTATCTTTTTGTCTATCTCTCGCTCATATCTTGTTTCTCTCTTTCTCTCTCCCACTGTGTTTGCCTTGCTCACTCTCACTTTCTCCCTCATCTCTTCTCTATTTACCGAGCTTCCTATCAATTTATCGATCCACTACAAGAAAATGCACTTTTAGCGACCACTTTGTCTCTCTCTCGTTCATTACTGTTTCTGTCTCTCTCTCTATATCTCTTCTCTATCTGTTGCTCACTCATTTCTCCCTCTCTCACCACCCATCTCTTTTACCACCTTTACCACTACTACAAATGTCATTCCACTACCACCACTACTACTATTGTTGCCACTCCACCTCTACGACTACCATTACTACTACCACTACCACTATTGTCACTACCACTACCATTACTTCTCCTTCACCACCGCCACTGCATCTCCTCTAACACTACCACAACTTCACCACTAATCTCTTTCGTCATCATCGCTATCACTACCACTACCACCTCTTATCCACCACCTTCACTACTATTGTCGTTCCCTCTCCTCTACCACAAAAAAATTAGTTCCTAATTTTTAATAACAAAAAAAATGGGCCGCAGAAAAATATTTTTCATTGACCACAAAAAATTAAATTTATTTTAACTGAAAATATTTTGCATTAAAATATTACCCCTACTTTTACCAAATAAAAAATAATTTTTTTCATTAAAATAAAAATAAAAAAAATAAATTTTCAACCTTAGTAACTAAAAAAAAAATGAAAAAAAAATCATTAACTACAAAAAATAAAAAAAATTATTTTAACAAAAAATAAATAAATTATCCTAACTCTCCTCTTCTTTTCTTCTTTTTGTTTTCGTTTTCCCGCTCTTTCTAATTCCCTCTTTCTTTCCCCCATTTGTTTCCCACGATCTCAAATCCCCAATCTCTAACAAAAAAAATCCCCAAAGTACGATACTGTAGAGAGAGAGAGGGAGAGAGAGAGAGAGAGAGAGAGAGAGTTGATCGGAGATTCAAAAATGGCGAACTATCACTTTGTGTACAAGGACATGGAAGAAGCTTCGACTCAATGGGATGATATTCAGAGAAAATTGGGAAACCTCCCTCCGAAGCCCCTTGCATTCAAGCCCCTATCCTTCAAGCTCGCCGATGACGAAGACTCTAAACACAAAGACAAAGCCTGCCACCGTGAGTGCGACTGCCACCGACGACTACGACTATCTGTTAAGTTCTCTCTCTCTCTCTCACTTGTTCGTTGCTCTCACTCTGCCCTTTTCCATCTCCTTCTAATTTTTGAAACCCTAACAAGTGATTTTTTTAAGGCTAGGGTTGGTCAAAGTCGTCTATCTCCTATGTGATTTTGATTTTGATTTAATTTGTTCATTTCCAAGTTCTTTTTCTTTAATTTAATTTATGTGTAAATTGTGCACACCACATGTTTGCTAATATGCCTCTGAAAATAGAAAGTATAAAATCTGTTGGTGTCTCAACCATGAATAAAGAGGCATTCTAACTACCAACCACCAACATTAAACTATAAAATTTGGAATAGAAATTTACACTCTTGGCCTAGTAACAAATAATGAACCTTACCAAGCTTAAACAAAAGAAATCTAAGGCTACTTTTAGAAGGTGTAGTATAGCCATCAGTTCTAGGTGGTGGTGATTATTAGGAAATTGTTGAGATATAGAAAGAGCTAGAATTGATTAGAAAGACCCATCAAATAATGTAAACTGTCTGCTATCTTCTTTGATAGTCAACTCATTAATTCCATTAGTCCTGTAAATTTTTTTCCCTTTCTTTTTTTTTTTGCTTCTTATTGAAATAATATTGCAAGTGTGCACCTTCTACCCGAAAGGAGTCTGTTCTTATGGAAGCCAATGCAGATATGAACATGTTAAAGTTTGTTGAATATGGTTTCATTTGTTTCATTTGTTTATGGTTTCATTTGCTTCTTATTCATTTTTTTTGTTTATGGTTTCATTTGTTTAGGAGTAAGCGATCAAAGCGGAAGAGTGCGGTATGAAAATGTATACTTAATTGAGAGTAGTTTAAGTGAGTTCTGTATATGTAAACAAATTGTATCTTAGTCAATATCTAGTGGGCATTTTTTTTCTTTACAACTTATTCATTTAAGGTTTACTTACAAATGATGAAAATCATTCTTTTTTGTTTGATTGAAAAGACTTGCACATCCAACATGATGTTTGAAACTAATATTTATATCAAAAGGTTTTGAGTGCTCTTTAGGGAGCCTTCTACACCATATTCTTTCAAAAATTAGAAATTGTTGAACCATAAATCCCATCAATGGATCAAAGCAGCAAAACAGGCTGTTTTACATATGTAGAATGCTAGCTTTTGAATATTTTGATAATTTTATGCCCACCAATCCCAATATTTGAGGGTGTTGGCAGAGGTGTAGATTTGATACAGACCTAGCATTTGGCATCCTTGAGCTATGACAAAGGACAGTTAAATAAAAGGAAGAAGTAGATTATATTAAAGGACATTGCAGCTAAGTCTGCAAGGTGAACTTTCCCATGCCTTCCAAGTCAGCTGCAAGATATAAGTTTAGCTTATGCAGAACCATTATACATGTTGACAAATCACTTGAATAATATTTGCTTTTCTAATGAGTTTATTGTTTGAATATAGTTTCAAAAGCTAGGTACAGAATTTTCCTTGGCTGCATTTGCTTTCCTAGGTACTCAATTAGATATTTGTTCATGTACAATATACTTTGCACTACATGAAACAGAAAGGGAGAGAATACTCTTTATACTTACCCAAGCAGTGAAAATTTGTCAGCTGGTCTGCCTTGATCCAGGTTTTGCAGGTCTGAGCTTCAAATCAACTATACATGGATCGCAATTGCAAAGGTCAGCTTCGTTAGCATTTCTGCTTCTTTAAAGCAATTCATATATTATGTTTATATTTGTTTTCTTCCCTCTTATTTTGGTTTAAACTAAAAAGACGTTATAATGTACTTTGCAAATGAAAAACATTACATTCGATGTAACGCCCTCAAAATAATGACAATAAACCCATCAATCGAACATGCATCAACATAATAAAAGTCCACCTTCTTCTATTTAACTGAACTGTTCTGTACAAAAGTATTACATGTAAACAATAAAAGCGGATGCCTTAAAGGCTTACAATTTTCCAAGTTAACACTTGGTTACAATCAAGAGAGCTCTAGCTCAATACACGTAAAGCCCTTGGCTTGAAGTTACATGCAACACATCAAAAGTAAATAGAAGTCAAAAGGTCCATCCGCCACTAGCCTCCCAAGCTAAGTCCTTGGAGGGGGCATCTTTGCTGCACTGAAAATGATGTTCCCATATAGGGTGAGCCACAGCCCAGTAGAAATACACTAAACCAGTTATGAATAATGACTAAAAGATTAACAGTTGATAAATGGTCAACACTTTTACATTCTTTCATAACACATTTCAATTCCAAGACCTTCAAGTCTATATTCAATTCACTCTCCATTTTCATTAAATTCTCAGTTTATAACTCCTGGCTCGTAACACACACAACTCATATGAAACAACAGCTCATATTAACCACTTACAACTTCATTACTTCCACAGATATGCATACTAGCTATATCACATTCCCAAGATAAGCATATGAGCTTTATCTACGGAGTCCATCCCCTATCTTCTCCCAAACAACATCCGGTTTAGAGGTACATCCCCTATCTTCCCCTAAACCGCGGAGTACATCCCCTATCTTCTCCAACACAACACAATGCATATAAACAACAATTATACACATCACAAATCAATACATAAAGTTAATGTATTCTTCAACTGTCATTCTTAACGACACATTTCAATGATTGGTTTTAATTTACCTAATCATCATGCATTGTCTACAACAATCAAGACTATCCTCCACCGATAGCCCAAAGCAGATATTTCTAAACAGAAAATAAATGCACAATGGATATATATAATCAACATCTCAATTCCACAATTAATTATCCCAATTAATTAAACAATATAATTATAGCATTTTTCCATAATTAACATTCAACCCCTAAGGTTCCATTTTCATCAATGATTCCACATTAATCTCATTTCTATGTACCAACCGTGCATATAGGTTTATTTAAAACAAATCCCCAAACTTTTATAAAATTGCATAAAAGCCCCAAACTTTTCCAAAATTACGCAACTATCCCCAACACATTAAAATGTCAAAATTTAAAGACAGAATCCATAAAGAGGAGTAGGATATCCCTACCTCAAAGTTTAAGCCCAAAAGGAGATGAAGACCCAAAGATCAAAATGCTCCAAACACCGACTTTTTCAGATTAAATCGAAGCCCTCGTCAACCTCTACCTTTTTAACAAAGCAAGATGGGAAGGAAATGATCCTAGATAGATCAAACCTTAGAGAGAATATAAAGTTAGAGAGAGAAACTCTCAGATCTGGAGGATTGGATCAAAAGTTTATAAAAAATCTGATTTGAAACTCGCTGCTGTCGAACTGATATAAATAGGCTCGCTCGAGCGAAGGCTTTGTCGCTCGAGCGACCAGACACAGAAAACCGTAGCTCGAGCCAAGAAGGCCTCGCTCGAGCCAAGATTCTAGAAGCTCGCTCGAGCGAAGAAAAGCTCGCTCGAGCCAGGAGTTCGACCCTTCAGGTCTGCAACTAGACGCACGCTCGAGCGATTTAACCGCCGCTCGGCGAAGATCGAACCAGATCGCCGGCGAAGAATCACCGCTCGAGCCGAAATCATGGTGTTCAGTGTCCAGCCAGACGCAGCCGCTTCGCTCGAAGCGAACGCTCTGCTCGACCCACTGTGACACAAACTCAACTCTCGCCGGCGACCAACTTCGCCGGCGAAGGACAAAAATTCTGGGCAGCAACCCTTGGCTCCCAAACACAACCAACCTGAAACAAACCTGCCCAACACATCCTATAACTCAAATACAATATATGAAAGGACGTAAACAGGACAACAATCCACTACTAACATCCACGGACACATGTCCGGATCACTATACAACAAGGGGTGAACCCGGGATCGCTATATTCGATAATGAGTAGGAAGAGAAGGCAGGGGTGTCTTGCCTGATCGTGTAGCTCGAACCTTGGTATGTCATTGAAATGCTGTAAGTAGAAGCCACAGTAAGAGAAGATGGATTAGAGTCTGTGCTCTCCTCATCTGGGGCTTGAGCTTGAGCTTTGGTTTCAATGTCAAAATGGGATATAGATATTGAGAGTCTTTGGTCATAGTGGCTCAAAAAAGAGAAGTTGGAATATATATATATGTTAGGTAATGATGACTAAACTTGAAAAAAAATGGAATGTTTGTTAATGGTGCTTGGGATACTACTTCAATGAAAATTTTGAAAGTTGGTTGAGTTTGGCACTTGGTTGTGCCAAAATAGAATGTCACCATTGGACTGGTATAGCAAAAAAATGGCTTATTTATTATTTATTTATTTATTTATTTTTGCACTATAGCAAGCCAAAAAATGATTTTTGCCTTGCGCCATTGGAGATACTCTAATGGCAAAGTGATAAATTTGAGATGCCATGGATGGTCTGCTTTTCTATTAAAACTAACTATTGTTTTATTTTTATTTTTATTTATTTGTTCTGTTCTTTTTCCAGCAATTTTAGCAATATGATTCATAAAATTGAATTCCCAATCCAAGTAAAAGAAATCTGATTATTATTTTTAGATAACTATGAATGGCAATATATTAGCTATAACAACCACAACTAGCTGAGTCATATTAATGAATTAGGAATCATTTAGAAACACAAATATCATGAATACATATATAAGCAATCATGAATGCAAGGGTGTCATCTATGGTTTACTTTTCATTTGTATTGTATTTCTAAATATGATCTTACAATATAACATGATTTTGATGTATTGGTTATCTCTAGCTATTATGCTCCCAAAAAGACTCATTTGGGAATTGGGGACCATCTTTTGGTTTGTATTCTTTTTGCTCCAGATAAGTACACTAAAGTTTGATCAATTTAATAGTTTGTCATGACTCAAGTTGGTTCTTATTGAGATAGTCAACATAATATTAACTTGACCTAAAATCTTGTTTTCTATATCCTTGTCGATAACAGTTCTTATGGAGCTTAACTTTAACAGAAACCATATTCATGCAATTTTATGGAGGTTGTTGACTAAAAATGGCCCAACGAACAACACACAGCTTTGTTGTGACCTAAGTTGGCTTTTGCGCAAATGCATTTGTTTAGGCTGTCAATTTTGTGTATTTTCTGTTTTAGGAAAGTTTTCAGTTATCAATTACAGATTTCCTGATTTATATGTTGTTGTTTGTTATGGTAAGTTTTTACTCCTTTTTAGTATCTAAATTTGAGCTGAACTCAAATTTGCTATCTTTGGCAATTGCATATTTTTCTTTATTAATTTCATGTTTTACAAGGAATTAAATTTGATTACATAACTTCCTAGTGGTGCAAGTCATCTTGTACAGTAGATAGACCTACCATGTTACACCTTCTTGGTGCTTTTAGCAGATTGCCTTCCCTATGAAAGCAAAAACTACAATGTTGGATTGGATTTATAAAAATAATTTTCTAGAAGCTTGAAGACATCATAAAACAACATATGTGAATATTTTTGTTTTATTTACTTGTTATTATCATTATTTTTTTATATAGCTTTGGTATCTATCTCTGTGATCCATGGTTCAAGAAATTGGCCAGTACATACCAGTTTGTGGGCCTGTAAATTTGAATACACCCCGGTTTACTGTTGGGATAAAAAATTGCAAGTGAATCAGCTGATTCACAATACGTATCACTCTAAATTGGAATTTGATAGTGGATCATAGCCAAATCCGTCCGGTTCGTTAGACCTCTCCCCTACCCCCTACCATAGTTAACTAACCATGGCTATGGCTATTTTGTTATGTAACTTTGTGAACGATACAGGTTATAGGGTCATATAAAAACATTGATTCATAATTTTAAAAACATGATTTATTTTATGGTTTGGTTTAGTTTGCAAACTTCTAAGAGTGTCTTCCTCCCTTCCTGCTACAATGCATGCACACACAAATTGGTCTTTCTTTTCATTTGAGTTTGATATTTTAACATTGTAATCCTAACCTAGCTTGTTGATACAGATCCTTACAATTAATTATTGTTCTGTGTTTTTGATCCTTCCACAGACATATACCTAACAGTTGTTTTGATTGATTGGCAGAATAGAATGCATTCTCTTTGTCCAACTATGTGGTCTAAGCATAAAAGGTGGCTGTTGATGTCAATGATCTGTCTCAATCCTTTAGCGTGTGTAAGTTTGAAACAATGATCATACACAAATACACTGGTAGGATGTAGTTGGTGTCTCATTAGTTCTCCTTGAACAGCTTATGTATCATTTTTACTTTTAGTCACCTATATGAATGAGTATTGAGATGAAGCCTTGAAATCATTGTAGCCAGAATAGATGTATGATAATATTGAGATTTTACTAAGCGATTAACAAATCGTGATGAGTATTGCGCAGTAGAGCTCTTCATGACTGGGTAACTCTGTAATGTTTATCACATTTATCTTCTCTAGTGTCAATGAAGATGAAGGAATGTTAGACAAAAGCAGATTGGCCAGGAAGGGAAAATTTTGGTTTTAAATAATTGTGTCCCTTTCTACCTTAGGGAGCTTTGGTGTTTGTGATGCTGACAACGAGAAGTCCTTTGATGAAAAGTATAAGAAGCTTCGTTGTGACATTGCTCTGCTTCCTCATAATAGCGACGATTATCGGTTGATAAAGAATTACTTGACATGTCAATTTTTGGAAATTTTGAATTTGGAAACTTTTTAAAAGTATTTTGAAAGGTTTGAGTTTGGAAACTTTGAATATACTTAGAGCTATGTATTCATTATGATTTGGTAATAGAGTGTCTTTGATGTGTAGATGTCAAATTTTATTTTTTTTAAATTATTTATGATTGGATGACATTTAATTTTTGTGCATTTTTAGCTATTCCAACTTTGATTTTTAGCAACGAAAATGTGTTGTAGAGAAAGTTATTTGTCTTTTAGCAACTAAATATCATTGTCATTAGTGTAATTTTAATATTATTAATAATTTTATTGTAGGGTTTCTCTTTTCTTTTTTTTGCGATGGCACTACATAGTCGTTAAAAACAGGTAATTTTAATATTTTTAATAATTATTTTGCATTTTTTTTTTGGTGATGGCATCACACCGTCGCAAAAAATATTAGAACTATTGGCGACAGGGGCCATGCCGTTGGAAAAAAAAAAAACCATTCGCGACAGCATTTTTTGCCATCTCAAATAAAACTTTTAGTGACGGCAAAAAGGTGTTGTCGCAAAAGGTCTGACTTTTTTACATACTATATGCGACAGTAAGTTGCCGTCGCAAAATGTAACAATTGCCGTCACAAAAAAAAGGTAACAACACGATGCCGTCGCTAAAAGTCATTTGCCGTCGCTAAAACTTTTTTGAGACGGAATTAAGAGTATTAGCGACGGCACCGTGCTGTCGCAAAAAAACCGAATTTTTTGTAGTGAAACTTTCTTTGATCTTGAAGTTGTTTGATTCCACTATGGAATATAGTATTTTTCAATTATGGTCGAACTAAGGTTTTTATTGTTGGAGATTTCCTAAAGCTTCAAAACTTTATTTATTTTATTTTGTTATTATTTATTTATTTATTTATTTCTTTTAATAATATTATTTGTTTGAATTTTAAACTTGTTTTTTGTTTTCAAAATGAATGGGTATGTCTGTTCCCAACAGACATCAAGGTGTCTATTTTAAATATGACTCTTACTCAGGGAAAAAAACAACGTACTCTGTTTTCTCTCTCTCTCTCTCTCCTTCTTCTCTTTACAGTATTTTATATCTTCCATATTTCTGGGCTACTGAAACAGACTTGGCAAATTCTTCTGGTATAACTGTGCATTATATCAGATTCCTGTGAATTCTTGGGTTGTGTCTTGGAGTCGTTTGTGATCGTTAGAACCTGCACGGAGGGAGCGCATAACGACTTTAGGACAGCGTCTTTGACGTGTCTCTCACAATCACACGGGCTATTTACTGAATCCTTTCATCTTTTACTTATTTTGTTATATGTATGTATATATAGTATATATTGAATTGTAAAACCTATTTTTCAGAATCTGTTTTGTTTTTAATATTATTCTGTAAAATTGATTTAAGATAAATATTTTTCAATTCCCACAACATTTATTTCAGATAACTCATCCAAAGCATATAACAAGGCGTACTAAGGGGATTAGATAATCTCTAACCAATGGATGTTAGCGCAATTTACTTTTCTTTTTTTTTTTTTTTTTTTTTTTTTTTTTTTGAAAGTTTAACAAATTTAGGTGATAATTTAACATCTTTAAAAATAAAGACTTCAACCAATGTCTGAAATTTGTTATTTTCTTTTATTTTTATTCAATCTTTTTTATTTCAATTTGTGTTTCAATTTTTTTTTCCTGGATGAAGGGTACTTAATTTGGGTTCTACATAATAATAATAATAATAATAATAATAATAATAATAATAATAATAATAATAATAATAATAATAATGAATAAATAAATAAACAAACACCATTCATTCCTCTATATGTCAAATTTAGCATTGGCAAGACAATATTAAATGACACCTAAGCAAGTGAAAACTTAGTTGTAGTGTTCAATAATGCTATGATGATGATCATATTTTGTTATTACCTTTTGATTACCAATTTGTGTTTAATATCGACAGTGTTGATATATGATATTGTAAACAAAATGTGACAAAAATACAGTCAACCTAACATTATTGGTGCCTAATAAAGATGTCAAATATTGTCACTTAATTGGGTTGCCACCTGAGAAATTACATATTGGTTGGAGATGCTTTTTGGCCTTGGTATACATATCATAATCTTTAATGAGATGAAGAATTAAATGTATGATTTGATTTGGGTTTTGAGTTTTGAGTTTTGGACTGTATAAGGTTCTTTTTATGTTCTGTGGCATTTTCAGTCCAAGATTTAGACAAAAGTCATATTTAACAGTAAATTGGGAAAGATTAGTAACATTAAGAACCAAAATGAGAAAAAAATATATTTGAAGGGCCAAAGCAAAAAATTAGTCAAACTTAAAGGGGGCAAAGTGTAATTTATCCTTTTTTAAACGTGGATTCCTTGTTCAAAAGCACAAGCAAAAGCAAAAGCAAAAATAAAAGCAAAAGCAAAAGCATCAATTGAGAAAAACATGAATTAAAGGTGTAATGAGAAAGAAAGTTAAAATCATACTTAACTAATAAACCTCACCTCAGTAGCAGAGTATTTTGCCAAAAAACCATACTTTGCATAAGAAGTTTGTTCAATTCTTGGTAAAGGTAAATTAATATCTTCACTAGTTCAAACATTTAGCAGTCTAATAGAGTACTAGTAAAGGAAATCACCCCAAAAAGAAAGCTCAAAGCATGAGCTGGCAAGACAGAATATAAAGGCAAACTGGACCAAGAATGAGAGCCAAAACACTCTCGTACACACTCTTATAGGGGTTTGGGAAAAGTCTTTTGTTTTGTTTTTTTTTTTTATAATTTTTGTCTTTAGTGATTTTATTTATAATTATATCAAAAAAAAAAATTTCAATCTTTCTTGTGTATGTGAATCTAAAAAGAAAAAATAAAAATAAAAAAATTCCAAAAAAATTTAAAAAGCCAAAATAAGCGCGCGCGCACACACACAAATATTATATTTTGCTTATTTTTGTCTTCTCTAAACTTTTTTTTGAAATTTTTTAGTATTTTTCATTCATCTCGTCAAGTAAAATCTAAAGGTCTATTTTTTTTAAAAAAAATTTACTAAAGACAAAAATAAGCCAACAGAAAAAGATACCAAGAAAGCAAACCCCAAATACTAAACTTTGTATAGCAGTTAAGCACTAAAAAAATTAAAATTAAAATCGACTCAGATTTAATGTTTACAACTTACAAGGTGTGTTAAAAAAAGAAGAAGAAGAAAGAACTAAAAATATAAAAGAGAAGATTATTAGACGCCCCCACTTTTTTGTCATATGTTTAGATCATTAAACTATATTCTTTTGACCTATTTATTAGTGTCTCTTTATTCTCCTCAATTAAAAAAAATGACATTTTTTCATGTTAAAATTTTAATTTGTATTAATGTGAACTTTTCATTAAAAAATCATTATATAAATAAATGGAAATTAACATGTATTTCGCAAATGACATCTCAAATATTATAAAATGTTTAAAATGAAGTTATTATTCTCTTTCGCTTCTTTTCAATTTATCTTTCTCTCATTTCCACAACCTTTGCTAGTATTTATCGTTGCCTACACTATGATTGCAACAGTAGTTGTTGTAGATAGAAGGAAATAATGTCGTTTTAAGCATTCGATATGATTTAAGATGTCATGTGCAACTCATACATCAATATTTTTTATTTTTAAAATTTACATAACAAATTCTTTGCAAAAGATTTTTACAAATTAATAGTTTAAATTGGCAAAATATAACCTTTTTTAGTTAAAGAAAATAAAATAATACTCAGTGATAATTCTAAAAGGTAAAATTTAATTTGTCCTACATCATTGGACAAAAAAAATCTAAAATTTGGACAAGGCTGAAAATTACAATAGGAAGAAACTGCGAGGCACCAAATATTTGCTAGTTCGATTTTATTCACATAATATGCAAATAATACATGCTTTTTAATTGGTGAAACATAGAGAGATCTACAGGTGGGTCAATACACCTTTTTAAATAGGACACTCAAGCCAAAGGACTATTTCGTAAACTCTTGGGCCTATCTGAAACATTTTTGGGTTAAAAAATTGTTATTTGTCTATCTATTTAAATATCATTTATATCTTCAAATGTCACTTATTTGTACTCGTGTTATTTATCTGTCCAACTATTTGTTAAAATGTCACCTATCTGTATCAGTGTCACCAATCTATGCACTTATCTGTTCAATGTCATATATTTATCTATCTTGTTGCCACTAGCTGTTGTTGCTGGCAATTTTCTAGCAACTTTTCTGGACAATTTTTTTATTTTTTTTGTGGCATCAGTTATTTTTCAACATGTGTCCGTATTACCAAAAAATAAATCTTTGACTAAATAACATATGGCCTCATAAAAATAGACTTTTTACCAATTAACCTTTTTAATATGGGACCTACTATTTTAAACTAATAAAAATTTATCACACACTCAAAAAATATGTGAATAAATTTATTTTCAGTATTTACATAATGAAGGAAATGTCAACCAAACAATGCCGCCGATATTAGTGGCCATTTTCGAGCCAAAAAGGGCTAGTAACATAATAAGTATCTAGATTAATAAAGTGTTTTTCAGAAAATTTCTCTAACAATAATAATTTCGATGACAATGCAGGCCCTTTTTTTCGTGGTGGTCGGTTTTGATCTTCATGAAACTTTTAATATAAAGGTACAAAAATCACTCCAAAATCCTTACATCCACCACAAAATCAAAAGGAGGGGGTGAGGATACACATACAACTTCTTATTGTGAAAAATCAACAAGAAAATAAGAGCAGTGGGCCATTACATTGTACCAAACCAATAATCTTGACCAAACTGAATACGTGTTTGACAACTTTGTGGCCGCGGTTCTTTTATTTTTTGGATGAATTACACTTTATTCCTTTTAGATTTAGGAAAATTTATTTATAAGTCCTATTATGGGAACTTATTTAATGTGAAGTATTGTATAATTTCTTATAGAGTTTGAAATCATATTTAGATAGAAATGTGTTCCACGAGATCCTATGAGTTGTAAATGAATGGTCTTAGTGTACTATTATACTCATATTTTGTTTCCATATTATAGGTTATTGTATCATTCAACATTTCACATTTTTGAAGGCTTTTAGGAAAGTGGATTTTGAAGGCTATGACCATGGTCGTGGATGTTGCCTTGATTGCGAGATTTCGGTGCATTTTGAAAATGTTGCTTATTTGTATGTGGATATGGCCGATGATATGGTCAACGTTGGAGGTAGTGAGTTGTTTGCTTCTCTCGATTTGGACTCCAATTGGTTGAGGGGAGGAGGTATGGTTTTTTTTTTTTTTTTGGGGGGTGGTGCCGTTTGTTTATGTTTCACTTTCATCTTAACTAATAGGGCTTTCACAATCTATTACAGTCATCCATTGGCACACTTTCATCGTGTTTCGATTGACGTTACATTTAGGATATAATGTTAATCCACATCCACCATGTTGTTATATGTCTTTTGTGTGTTGCGTTCGATTGTATATGTCTTTGAATTTGTATTATGTCGTCGTTGTAATCAGTATTTACATACATGTCACATACATTGTGCAAAATTACTGAGTTTTTATTTTTTAATTGAATGTCCTCAACATCCCGTCGCATGATGTCGAAGTTACGGTGGGTGAGGAATGATGGTGGTTTAATGCATGGGACATTTACAATTTCACGTTTGTCCCTTATAGAAAAAAATAGGTGTCAATAATGTGCTCATTTTTTATTATAAAACACATATGTCGTATGTCTTATTTTTTGTTTGGTTGCAAAATGTACTAACACTCTTATTGTTTCAATTATCTTGTTGCCCAGAATATGGACATTGTGCTATTGTGCACGTTCGGTTCCTCTACTGTTGCTATTAAGGGTGTTAATAGATTGACATTCGCATAGTTGGTAGATGATTTATGTGGGAGGTGGGTGGACGTGACCCCATCATCGATTTCCATATCTTACAAATTATCGTGTCACGAAAACCAATTCATGATGAGTATTGATGTGGATGTGGAAAACAAGTTTCCCTTGCAAGATCCTTTGGTATAAACCATATCTACATTGCGGTTGGCTCACAAAATGGAGTGGAGGATGTGCTTCAAGGTGAGCAATATGGTGGGACTATCTCCGCAAGCCAAATGGATCGTAACACGAAACGAATTTCGGATATGGAAACTGACGTAGATTTGTTGTCCAATTATTGCCGCCAAACTAAGAAAACGTTGATGACAGCGGCTTCGTCATATGGCATTACTCACATAGGCCAATGTTTCAAAGGGGGTGTTGCTGAATTCCGTTTGGTTCTATCGAAATATGTTATTCAGTGTGGGTTTGACTTTAAATTCGTGAAGAACGATTCAGTGCGGGTCCCGACTGTGTGCACGTTGTGTGAGCAAAAAGAGTATATATGGTTGATACATGGAAGGATTCAAACATGCAATGGATACTTTTACCTAAAGAGGTGGAACAACTTGCATAGTTGTGGTGCTGTTGTTCGCACTAGATAGCATAGTAGAATCAACTCTGAATTGGTTTGCAATATTGTTGGTGATCAGGTGCATGACAAGTTGCTTACACATGCCACTGATGTCATGTTTGGCCTCAAATAAGAATACAGATTGAATGCAAGTTATCACTTAGCCTGGTTAGGTGTGGAGAAAGCAAGAGACGAAGTGTATGGTGACTATTATGTTTCGTTCGACCAACTTAGGTGTTATAATGATGCAGTTATGCAATACAATCATAGGAGTTATGTGAACTTGGATTTTGAGCAGTCAACCGGCTGATTTAAACGGTTCTTCATATTATTCAATGCTTACATTGATAGATTCAATCATATCCACCTATTATTGTTCCTTGGCGGCAGATTCTTGAAAAGGAGATTTAAAGGCAATATGCTTGCAGCAATGGGGAAAGATAGCAACCAAGGTACATGTCTGATGATAATTATTGCAGTATTCCATATAATGACACATCATATGGCCACTGAACACTTTATGATTAGGCCGCTATAGTAATGAGGGATCCCCCATGAAAAATGTGTGTCCATTTCAATGTCATTTTAGCACCAATATCCTTGTTACTGTGAAATGTGAACAATTCTTAGTGTGAACGTAAACATGGTTTAACCCATTACGAATTTAACTTAATACTTGTCACAACTCACAGGTTTATTTCCATTGACATTTGCTGTCGTTGACTCCGAAACGACTACAAGTTGGACTTGGTTTTTACAATAACTCGCTAATGTTGTCGATAGTGCTCGGACACTAACCTTTGTGTCCGATTGAAATGCTAGACTTCTCAAATCCTTGCCTATTGTATTCCCATATGCGTATCATGCATGCTGTTTGTAGTATCTCCAAGCAAATTTGAGGGACAAATTACGGTGGATCGACAACCATGTCCAATTTGGTTTAATGGCCAAGTTGCGTGAATGTGCATATGCTCTAACTGAGGCTTCATTTCAGCACCATTTGGCTAAGCTAAAAGGATCTGGACAATTTGGGATAAATGATTTTTTGGAAGATATGCAACCGCAACACTCGGCCAACGCATATTTCAGGTTTGTACGAAACTTACATGTATTACTTGTATTTGTGTGATAGTACACATTTTACATTGCAAACCCAATTTTTATTTCAAAGTACCCAATATTTAATAACATTGTTAGATAATGTTTTCCAAAAACGTTATAGGGAGATGACTTTGAACGTTGCAGAATTGTTCAATAAATGGATACGTGATGCATGTAACTACCCAATCACTAGGTTGGTTGATACTATTAGAAATCAAATAATGACAATGAGGGTAGAGCATAAATTGTTGGCTACTAATTGGAATGGCTTACTTTGTCCAAAAACGGAAAGTTGTGTAAGGAAGGTGTACTCCAATGGTTGTACGTGGATTGTTACCTAGGAAAATGAAGACATATACGAGGTCCATTCATTTCTAACTATGTTGGTAGACATTGGTAGGCATTCATGTTCATGTTTCTAGTGGCAACTGAATGGGTTCCAGAGTGTACATGCGGTGGTTGCAATACAGAATAGTGGAAGGGATTTTAGTACATGGGTCAAACCATTTTTCACCGTCCAGTACCAAGTAGTTTATTCTGGGTGCATTCAACCAATACCAATAGTTGATAAACCGTCATTTTTGGAAGATGACTTCATTATATCTCCACTGGCAGCTAGGCGTCCTGCGGGATGACTGAAGAAGAATTAGATACCATCTCGGGGAGAGAAGTTAAGTCAGATTAGGTGTGGGCGATTTGGCCACATGTAGAGCCACAACCGAAAGACATGGAAAGAGCGAATCTATTCATGGACACTTAGCGACCAAGTTCTATAATCACTTTTGAATAACGTAATCATATTATCGTACTAGAATATAGCAGAAAAAATGATGACAACGTTAATAAGTCAAAACATTGTTGACACATCATAATTTGATTGGTTTTGTTCGTCACAACACTTTTATTCATGTATTAATGTTACATGTTTATGCTATGATTCATTAAGCCATATTGTTCAATTCATTAATACACGTTTAGTTAGCACGTTGAAATTGGGCTTTTATGTGAGAACCCTTAATTTTTGAAATTGGGCTTGTATGTAAGAACCTATAGTTTTTGATGCTATGTCACGCTGGTGTGGTTATATCGGTATGAAGTTGTCATTTTTTGGCATGTGGAACGTCGATCAAACCACCCAATGTTGCTCTTGTATTCATGGCCAAATTTTGTACAGGCGTGACATCATGACTCTGACCACTTAATGACATAGACAATCTTGTAATCGAGCCATCAATCTTAATTTACAACACTACCTTGAAAGATCAAAGTAACAAAGCACACCTAGCATTCCAAATATGAATGTTCTGCCAATCTAAATACGAATGAGATATAGTGGGTTTACAACGTGCACAACATGAACTGATTGGCGATCAATGTAGTTGATTAAAGTAAATGCGAGAGTACCAATTACGTTCTCTCCCCATAATGCGAATGTTATGACCTATATTTGGGACGATGTAGCACGTCAAACATCAAGTGTACACATGTAATGTAACAACCATTTAAAAAGTCGAACCAACACCCGTGTTGTTGATTTTTTTTTTTTTTAATATTATTAAACCAATCATTTGAAAGAGCAAAGCAATTAAGCATACAAATGTGACTGTTTTATCAAACTTAATATGAATGTGACATGGCCGTTGCCTCACGCCAACTAAGCTAGGGTTACAATTTTGGGCATAACGTGATTGGACGACCAATGCAATTAAGCACACCAATCATTCCAATTGTGAATGTTTCATTAAAGTGAAAACGAGTGTGACATGGTTGTTGCATCACGCCAACTAAGATTGGTTTACAATATTTGGCACAACATGAATTGATCGGCGACCAATGTTTCTGGACAAAGTAAATTTGGAAATTCAAATTTGGTAAAGGCGTGACAACATCGACACGTAATGTGAATGTCACAACCACCAACTTAGATGACTTGAATAGTAGATTAACAACTATAATGTGCATTGAAAAAAAATGAAAGCTACATCTTATAGAATACTATGCAAATGTTAGCTCATCATTCCTTATTCCTATCAACATTCCTACTGATATTAATGACTGATAAATACCTCCATATCATACCAAACAAGTGCAACAAATATTTATTACCAAACTATTCTAACATATTCCTAAAAATAATGTACAAATCATAAATCGTACCGACAATACTACCCAAAATAGCCAAAATCATGATAACAACAAAAGATGTTTAACGTCAATGGTAATGTGCCATTCAAATACTACGTACTCGTGAACTTAAACACACACACACACACACACACACACACACACACACAAAACACGCTACACCTATATGGTCACCATTGGAAGATTGTTCTGATTATCAATTTTCATCAACAAATGACCTAGTTATGTCATGACTCGAACTCGTCCCTATAAATTAAGGTCATAACTGGCCAGTAATCATGAGATTATCTACGGCCTCAAACCTGATATCAATTAATAATTAATAATATGGGGCCAGATGCGGAAGCAAACTTAAAAATTTTGTCCAATGAGCTATGCTTACATGGCATACCAAAACATTTCACATATACCCAATAATAACTCACACCACATATCAGTGGTTAACATCTTGTATACCCAGGATCATTCAAACACATAGTTAGCTAAACCAAAATCTTATACACATAAACGGTCTATCATGACCAAGAGAAATAGCAAAAGAAATACAAAAGATCATAAACAAAGCCTCTTGTGTGAGGCACCTAGGCTGACTTCACAAAACTCGGGTTCCTTTCTTAAATTTCACTAAGGTTGGGGTTGAACGTCCCTTTGCTCACCTACATACATATAAATAAGAGTGAGCTAACGCCTAGTGAATAATATCATAATAAAGAGGTTAATGAATGAGATTCGTTCATAATTGTTCTTGAAGCTCAAGCTTAGCATTCAAAGGTTCAAAGTTCGTGTTTTTGGTACAAAATCGTGGAAAAAACATTACATAGCATGAGAATATAGGTTATTTAAAACCAATTGTCCAAAACCATGATCTAATTCTCAAATTAATCAACATTTCTCTTGGTATGGTCAAAGCTCGTGCATTCAAACTTTATACAAGCTTCATATCTTCACAAATCTTTCATGCATGTCAATTATTGACTCCAATCCCACTTTAAATGGCACAAACGATGTTCAAAATCATGAAATCTATTAGAATTATGCATGCATGTATGATTTGGTGTGATATTCTTCATGTTCTCATAATCAACTTCTAATTGTAACATGAATCTTTTGAATTGAGTTCCATACTATGGAAATTCTTACATGCATGCAGTATATGACTCTCAAATCAACATGAGCTACATGTTTCATGCTCAAATATGCAAATTCATGGCAATTTCTTACATGTATGTGTATATTGACTTCAATTTCATCAATTACAACTTAATTCTCGCTCTTGATTACATGTTCTCTTTGAATTCATATAATTACAAACTCAACTCATGAATTAAGGGTCGGTTACTCACCTAGGAGCTTCAATTCTTTCAACTATAGCCAATTCTTGAGCTAATCCTCTTAGTTTCTTGAATTCTCTAGCAATTCTTCAATGTTCACCCACTTCTCACTCTAATTTCGGTTCTCTCTCTCTCTCTAGAGTGTAACTTCAGATTTTGAGCTCAAAATGGTGAGTTTAAGTGTATATCGGGCCTATTTATATGCTTATCTAATTAGACTTGATTAAAGACAATTAATCGTACACAATTCAATCAATTTAATCTAATTATTTTGATCCAAATCAATTTCAAATTAAATTTCACCGTAGGCTTTAAAAATTACGCCAATCACAAGGGCATAGTCAATTTTGGTTTCTGTGGCCGATAAGGCCTTCAATTTTTAGTTCAAAGTACAGATTCTAACAGATTTTCTTACGGTGAACAGATACAAAGCCAAAATCACATACAATTATGCAATTAACACCCAAATTCAAATTAAGCATATAATTACAAACATAATCATAAATAATTAACATAGTACAAGATAGGGTAATTACAAGTTGGGTCGTTCACAAATGACTTCACCATCCCAGCTCGCATAGTCTTGCAGCTCTTCCCTCCCATTGACTTCTCCACTTCAAGGTGATGCATGAGTTGTTTCATAATAAAGCATACTATAATACCACAATCAGCCCTATTAAGAAAATATGAGACATTACTAAATAGTAAATACATTTAAATGAACCACATGCAATGTATGGCATCATCAATGAAATTCATTTCAAACAAACACAATTCACACTTACAAGTCTCTCTTTTATTTATTTATGTATTTATTTTTATTGCGGACAATCATCAACCATTAAAAGTGTATTCACTAAATCTTGTGTTTCAACTGCCCCAACCCTAGGTGTACGCCTAATATAATCATCAAAGTATCCATTCTACGTTGTTGTCAAATTTATATTACCAAGTAATTAGTACTGGTGTCAAAAATAAATTTAAATAACCATTGAAATTAACTAGTTAACGTTTACTAACCAACAACAATGCTTCCTAGTAGTGTTTATCTTCCTGTCCACATCTTGGTTTCATTGAGTTGTAATGTATCCAGAATCCCTCATCGGTGTCATAAACCAAAAGTGTCCAATGCTTCTCTAAGTGGATTGGGAATTGAATATATCTGACTTTGAGGGCATGAGGGGCATAGATCGCTAAGTATCTGTCACATGCATCTTTGTTCACATATCTAATCATAAGCTGCACACATTCGATTTTGTGTTAGTTACCATTATCATAAATTGTTTAACAACAATTGTAATCAAACACATCTTACCAAACAAAAAGGGCTGAAAATATATGAATTCTCATCATCCGTGGATCCCGCCGACAATATTTGCTTCCCATACATCAACATTTCTGCGTACGAATCAATTACTTGTGTGCACAAGTAACACACTTCAAAATTACTTGACTCATAGACATTTATGTTTCTCATTTGCATACGCATGTTTGCAAGTTTCAAACGTTGCAAAAATAATTAGGGATATCATACTTATATTGCCCCGTACTATTAGTACCTCAATGAGTGCCCGTATGTCATTAAAACACACATAATTTGAACCATTCCACCCTGTCCAGATTTGCACACTACTAATTCAACATGACATTGATCAAAACTAAATTCATGTACTAATGGAATTGGTAATTGTAAGTTTGGAAACCTACCTATCCCTCCCTTTCTCGTAAGCTTCTTTAATCTTGTCTTTCTCTTGTTTTGACAACAACTTCCAAATTGGCAAACGGTTAGTCAAGTCAAACCAAGAAAATCTTTTCTCTGGCTCTGAAAGGTTATCAATATCTATGATATCCTCATACATGATCTCATTATCGACACACTCATCCACATCGACCACACCACCCTCGGGTGGTTTCTTCAACCTCCGCAAAACCAAAGGGTAATCGTACTACCATAGTTTGTGCTCTTTTTTGTTTTTACTTTTAATGTTTCTCACCAGTGAGTTTTGCAACACAATTGCTCTTTCAACAGTTTGTTTGATTAGAGGCATTACATCCACATCGCATGCCACTTGCCCAATTTGATGGGTGGGCGTCACATGGGTCTCCACCTCTCCGATGTCTGCTATTACATTCACATCAGACGAAGATGAAGCAGAAAATGACATGATGTCAAGTACGTTTGGATCACCATGGAACACGGTTGGATGACTTTGCACCATATCCTGCACACCAGTAGTGGCTTGGTTGTATTCATGAACTGCATACTCCTCAAACTACTCCACAAGCTTGGCGTTTTTGGCGTTAAGCTCAACCACTAACTAGTTCTGCCTTGCTATCTCACAATCCTTTTGGTTGTTGCATAGTGTGTATTCGTTTGCTAACTTCTTACATTTTTCTTCGTTTGATGCCATCATTGTTGACAGTTGTGTCTCCAAATCACATATGACATCACATTTATAACTGAGTTCTAGCTTGAGAACACCAATTTTACCCAATGCTTTCTAGTATTCCTCAAACGTAGACTCACACTGCCCAAAGTGACCATTACAATCAACACCACCCCTGTTGACATCCGCTTCATGTTGTACATTTTCTTCTACGTTGTTGAATCCATGGACACAAATACCATCAGTCGAACCAAAAATGCCGTCATCTAAAACTGCCCACTACTTGCACATGTGTTTCCACCAACCTTACTATGATGCAAACATCTTCCGTTTGCTTTAATGTCCTTCACGTCATTCACCTTCGTGATGGTCCGTTTAATTAAACATGGGACGAACTCTATAGCCAAGTCTTTCCATTCAATGCATGTGCAACTCTCCTACCACAACCTATAAAAAAAAAAAAAAAAAGAATGCAACTATCATGAACAGTAATTGGTATATCTCATATTTATGCAAACACTAACACACATGCATACCTCAACATCATGTGACTAATCGATGTCCACAACTCTTATCTTTGTGACCAACTTGTTGATATTCCATTTCAGGAACCTCGGAAATCCATCGTCATGATCAGCGTTGATTAAGTTGATGTGCTCACAAATCCAAAACTGTAGACCAATGGGTAACAAAAGTTAAGTTGTGTTTTTTCAAAACGAATACAAATATGAAAGATACAAATAACAAATTCATAATTAACTAAACGGGAAAAAAAATAATAAAGAACACTTACGAGCAGAGCAGTAACACATCAAGTTACTTTCTTAGGCTTAGAGTAAAATCCCTTAATTGACTCCATTAATGTTGCGTATATTGCTCCCGCCCAATCATATGCTTTCACGTTCTCAAGATCCTCGATAGCCCAGACAAACCCCCATCCCACTGTCTCGCCCGATGTGGAAAAGAACAACTTCCCAATAATGCATCCATTAATAGTTCCTTAATGGTCTTCGAGTTAATGCACGCTATGTTGGGACACCTCGGTTGGATGATGTTGGTGGGAAGTCTTGAGCCATATGACATATCTAAACTCTGCTTGCCACCTTGGATTCCAAATATTAGCTGTATATCAATGCTTGTTAACTCAATGTGTTGGACTTAAAATCTTTTATTGTGATCCCAATTACAATATTAATGTATGGTATGGGTCTGTGAATGGGTCTGACTTGAATATATGTACCTGTCACATTCTCTTCCATTATATGTTAATGTTCACATTTAACATTCTCATTCATATTGTCACATTCTCCTATTAATTTTCGTATTAAAATTAGTATTTCTATTGCTATTATCCGCTTGTTTGTGTATGAAATGTGAAACGTATATGGCATGTTTCACAAGTGGTACAAGTAAGGAAACACCACCAAAGGGTCCAACGAGAAAGAAATAACCGTGAAAGCACTACATCGGGTAAAGACGACTGTGTCTATCTTCTTTAAAAGTAAGGAATGTGAACACGGAGGGGCAAAGCAGTTGTGGAAAGGGAAAGAAGCTCAAATATGAACCCCCAAAACCAGTGACCAAACCAGCTAGATTTTGCTATCGGTCAAACATCACAAGCATCGTGAAGGTCTTGGCAGCAACCAATTTGAACTATGAGCATTTGCAACATCTTAAGAAGACACAGTTCTGGTTTCTATTCGATGCTACGCGAACAACAGAACTCAATCAACAGGATTTCAAAAAATACGATGAGATTGTATTGAGGATCATATAAACATTTTATCGGGAGAAGACCACTTCGGTCACGATCAGCGTTTATCAAGTTGGTGTGCTCACAAATGCAAAACTATAGACCAATGGGTAACAAAAGTTAAGTTGTGTTTTTTCAAAACAAATACAAGTACGAAAGATATAAACAACAAATTCATAATTAACTAAACGAGAAAAAAATTTAATAAAGAGCACTTACAAGCAGAGTAGTAACACATCCAGTTACTTTCTCAGGCTTAGAGTAGAATTCTGTAATTGACTCCATCAACGTTGCACATATTGCTCCTGCCCAATTATATGCTTTCATGTTGTCAAGATCCTCCACAAGCCGAACAAACCCCCATCACATTGTCTCGCTTGATGTGGAAAAGAACAACTTCCTACATAAGTACAAACACAGTAACTTTGCGACATCCTGGTGGTCTTGACTAGTGTTCCCCAACAATGCATTCATTGACAGTTCCTTAATGGTCTTCGAGTTGATGCACGCTATGTTGGGACACCTCCGGTGGATGAAATCAGTGGGAAGTTTTGGGCTATGTGACACATCTAAACTCTTCTTGCCACCCTGGATTCCAAATATTAGCTGTATATCGATGCTCGTCAACTCAATGTGTTTTCCGCCAATCATGAAAGCAGTCTTCTCTAGATCAAATGTATGTTTTCCATTCAATGTGTTTTCCACCAATCATGAAAGCGGTCTTCTCTGGATCAAATGTATGTATGATCCTTGGTACAATCTCATTGCATTTTTTGAAATGCTGTTGATTGAGTTCCGTTGTTCGCATAGCATTGAATAGAAGCCAGAACGATGTGTTTTTTAAGATGCTACAAATGCTCATCTTTCAAATTGGCTACCACCATGACCTTCACGATGCTTGTGATGTTTGGCCGATAGCAAAATCTAGCTGGTTTGGTCACTGGTTTTGGGGGTTCATATTTGAGCTTCTTTCCCTTTCCACAACTGCTTTGTCCCTTTGTGTTCACATTCCTTGCTCTTAAAGGAGATAGACACAGTCATCTTTTACCCGATGTAGTCCTTTCACGGTTATTTTCTTTCTCGTTGGACCCTTTGGTGGTGTTTCCTTACTTGTACCACTTACGAAACATGCAACATACGTTTCACATTTCATACACAAACAAGCGGACAATAGCAATAGAATTACTAATGTTAATACGGAAATTAATAGGAGAATGTGACAATATAAATGAGAATATTAATTGTGAACATTAACATATAATGGAAAAGAATGTGATAGGTACATGTATTCAAGTCAGACCAATTCATAGACCCATACCATACATTAACATTCTAATTGGATCACAATAAAAGATTTTAAATCCAACACATTCAATAAGTATACCTAAAAAGTTATTTCTGCTTGATTCAATAAACATCAATATTACTATCAACATTTTGACGTGTCATTACGTTTCACTTCTGTTAGATTAGCATATGTTTTTGAGCTATACAATTGAATGAACATCCTTTTTTCGTAGTAATGTGTTTGTAAATAATGGGAACCTACTCCAAAGGAGACAATATCTTTATGATTCAAAGCACCACAATACCATTCATTTTAATAAAAAAATTTAGATGAAGAACATGTATATGTGGGTGTTAATGTCTTCAAGCCAAAAAACAAAAGGGCTAAATATCAAATTTTACAAATCAATATGCAAATTGACATGTACTAGACAATGTCAAACATGATATAACACAACATATAGGATAATGTGACACATGCGGATTCATTGAATAATGTGACAATATAAACAAGAATGTAAAGTGAGAAGATTGACGTTTAACACACTTTGAACACGAATGTGACAACATAAAATGAAAATGTGGCACTTTACAAATGTAACAACATGAAAGACAACGTGACATATGCCAATTATAACACGAAACAAATCTACCCAACACAAACCACAACTTGAATTCATATTATTTGTCACACATAATATAACTGACGTTACAACGAAAATTACATAATTGCATATTTCACAAAACAAACGCGTAACAATGTACCCACATTCCCACACACGTTTATGAATATGACACTAAAATACTCAACATAAATGAGAACAATGTGACATATGCTAATTTATTGAATAACGTGACAATACAAATGAGAATCTGAAGCGTGAAGATTGATGCATTACACGCTACGAACACAAATGTGAGAACATAAAATGGGGACACGACACTTTACGACTATGACAATATGAAAGACAATGTGACATATCATAATTGAAACACAAAACAAATCTACCCAATGCAAACTATAACCCAAAGTCGTATTAATTGCATTATTTGACTCATTGTGATAATTAACAAACAGTCTCATAAATTCACATTCACATTCAGAAATCTTAAACTACATAAAATAAGGACGTGGCACTAGTTACATTCGACAACTTACTTTTGTTAGTATACGTAAACAACCAAATGACATCGTAGCATGTGGACCCCAAAAAATCAGACATTCAACCACCGTCGTTTGCGTAGGTGAGAAGTAACCACGTCTGACAACCATGTTATAGACCCCCATTCGAACCTAAACATCAAGACATATATCCCATATTTGAAAACACATCAACAAATCACACACAAAATTGACAACCCACCTAACCCCCCCATTCAAAACACCAGCAAATAACTCACATAACACGCCAAATCGACAATCCACACATATATTGATGATTTCAAACCAAAAACTATTAAGAACTCAAATAGTCATAGAACACGCAAAATATACAACTCACATTACAACTTTTGACCAATACAAACCGAAAATCTCAATAATCCCATATTCACATAAACCCTAGTCATGGGTTGCTTACCAAAATGAAACGAATCAACATTGCAAAATAGGGGAAAAGTCACACTTATGTTTTGGGGCCATCAGTCGTCGTTGGTTCACCGGAGATGCAATCTAGAGCCCGCCGTTCCGTCGCACCCGCTGTCGAATCGCATTGGCGTTTTCTCTCGATTGTGGCCTTACAAAATTTGTGTAATGAAGCTTGCCTTTTCATTAGCCTACTGAGACATAACATATCTCATATATTTGGTTTCTTAAAAAATAGCCTAATCAAAGGTGTAATCACCAAATAAAATGTGAATTCTAAAATTCAAATTCACATCCATATAAATATGATCATAATCTATGGTAAAATTCAATTTCCCATATGTGGTATTACCATTATTTATTATATTTACTAATAATATTGAGGGTAAATGTGTCAACAAGCTTCCTGCAAGACTTATGGAAACATAAGTTTTTTTCCAGAACCATATATAGCATAAATCTCCCCAATAGGAGTTATAAATAATTTTCCCTTATATTTAGTCTTTTTTTTTACCTTTAATTTTTTCCCACTTTAGTTTTTTTTTTTTAACATATTTCAAAAGTTAATTTATGTCCAAAATTATATAGAAATTGGTACATTAATAGCCACATAATATAAAAATATTTTATTATATATAACTCAAATCTCTAACACAAACCAAATGGTAATATAATAGTATATTTTATGTCATGTAAAAGTTAATGTGATATTTTATGTTTAATTTTAAACATAAATTTGCTTTAGGAGTAAATTAAGAAAAAATTGAAACATAAAATGCCAAAGTGAGAAAAAAATGCAAGGATGAAAGTACAAAAAAAGAAAAAAAGAAAAAAAAGAAAAAAAAGAAGAAGACTAAACATAAAAGGAACAAAATATAAATTACTCTCTTATTTATTTATTATTTTCCCATGTGCTACTGTAGTGTACACGATATGTGTCAAAACAATCTATTTATTTATATATTATATAATGAAAATGGAGTTTTTAACCCGCAAGCTTTGTGAGAGTTTTAATATCTTAATCTTAATTTTCTAATTTTTTGATTTAAAAAAATAAATAACCTCACCATTTATTCACTTCTCCCAACCCACAAACCTTTTTGATTTCTCTCATAGTTACTGCAGCACCCTTTTCAACTTATCTCATACACTATGGTTAGTGATGGGATTGTTAAATTATTTTTTTATAAAAAATCTAAAAAAAATAATTTGTATATTAAAAACGATTATAAATATCTATATCTATATCTATCTATCTATCTATTATATAAAGAAAAGAGGATTTCTAACCCACAAGCCTTGTGAGAGCTCTAATATCCCAATCTTGATTTTCTAATTTTTTGATTTAAAAAAAAAACCATCAACATTTATTGACTTCTCTCAACCCACAAACCTTTTTGACTTCTTCCACAGTTACTGCAGCACCCTTTTCAACTTCTTTCATACACTATGGTTAGTGATGGGAATGTTAAATTATTTTTATAAAAAAATCTAAAAAAAATAATAATTTGTATATTAAAAAAATATCTAAAACAAATATAAATATCTATATCTATATATTATATAAGGAAAATAGGGTTTTTTTAATTAAGAGCCTCCTAAGAGCTCCAAAATCTCATTCTAAAATTATTGATTTTTTTTTAATTTATAAAATAGATTAAAAAAATTTATTGGCTGATTTATTTATTTAATTATTTTAGAAATAATAATCACCCCTTAATTTATGGATTTCAAATGGGAAGATAACAAAAATATTTTATAATCTCTCCATCATAATCTCTCACCAATTTTTACAAAAAAAATAAAAAATTAAATTAAATTAAAACTTGCATTCCTTTTCTCTCCTCCCAAAAAAATTAAAACTTAAAGATATCTATCTATATTTTATATATTATATTATAATATTACAAAAAAATAAAATAAAAAAAATCAGATATACAGACAGATAAAATTAATAAATTTGATTTTTATTTATTCAGTTAAAATGTTTATTTTGCCTCTCAATACCCAATTTTACATTTTAAAAATCTATAGTCTATCTAAACAAATCTGATTTGAAAATATCTCCCACTATCATACTTTAAATCAATAAAATTCATATATCTATCACATATTTAACTCGCATAATAACTTATCTAAATAATAATAATTAAAAACAAATGGAAACCATTGATAAATTAAATTTAAAAAAAACAATAAAACCCACAACTCCATCTAAAATAAATTGAAAAAAAAAAAATAGAAACCACACAAAAATAAAGAAGATAAAAATTTAGATATGGATCTCAAAAAGATATGACAATATCTAAATTGCAATTATGATTTAGTAATATAATTATCAATTTTTTTGATGTATATATATCAAAATTTTAAATCACTTAATGAGACAAATTAATCAATTTTCTAAAATTATTGATTTTTTAATTTATAAAATAGATTAAAAAAAAACTATTGACTGATATATTTATTTAATTATTTTAGAAATAATAATTATCCCTTAATTTATGGATTTCAAATGTAAAGATAACAAAAATATTTCAAAATCTCTCCATCCTAATCTGTCTCACCGATTTCCAAAAAAAATTATTAAAACTTCCCTTCTTTTTGTCTCCCCAAAAAAATCAGATAATATTTTTCATGAAAGTTGTGGGTATCTTTGTATATCTTATATATTATATTATAACATAACCAAGAAAAAATAAAAATAAATAAATAAATAAAAATCAGATATATATATATATATATATAAACAGATAAAATTAATAAATTTGATTTTTATTTATATAGTTAAAATCTTTCTTTTGTATCACAATATCCAATTTTAAATTTTAAAAATATTTAATGTTTATCTAAACAAATCTAATTTGAAAATATCTCACACTATCATACTTTAAATCAATAAAACTCACATGTCTATCACATATCTAACTCACATCATAACTTGCCTAAATAATAATAATTAAAAACAAATAGAAATTAGAAATAAATTAAATTAAAAAAAAAATAAAAAGCCCCAACTCCGTCTTAAATAAATTGAATAAAAAAACAAGTAGAAACCACACAAAAATAAAAAAGAAAAGAATTTAGATATGGATTTAAAAAAAATGACAATATCTAAATTTGAATTACGATTTAGTAATATAATTATCTATTTTTCTGATGTATATCTATCAAAATTTTAAATCACAAATTAATCAATTTTCAAGTCTTATTTAAAGAATAATTTGATTAGTCATCCCAACTCCTAGACTTCACGGGCACTGGCAGAGGAGCTAATGAATTGGGTTAGATGAGGTCTAAGTTGTTGGAAGTAACATTCTCTCACTCCATAAATTTATTTGTTTTTTAATTTTATTTTTTTCCCTATATGATTCTCTTTCTCTGTTGTTGGTTTGGTTTTGGTTTTGGTTTTAGTGAGGTTTATGTATTTGTTTATAGGTTTGCATGGTGAAGAAGAATTAGTAGTGATTATGGTTGCAATCGGAGTATCTATGTTCATTCTGTGCCAAAGATTTTGATTAGATTTTATTTTTTTCAATGAAGACCATAAAGTTGAAATAAAAAAAATGGGTATAAAATTTTTTATTCTTTATTGCCATTTTGTTTTTATAGAAAATATGAAAATTTATTGAGAATTCAAGATTTCACTATAGCATTAGATTTTTGTATGACTAGGTAAATTTATAACTTTTAAATATTATTGTGTTCTTTATTTTTATCCATTTTCTATCTCATTATACAATTACTGCTATTTGTTCGTTTGTTAATTATAATTCAATTAATTAAAAATGAAAGCTTAATATAATTTTTCATATATATTATTTAATTTATTACAGCTATAGTTGTATATAATAGTATAATATATAGGGATAATCTCAAAATATAATTTCTATTTTCTTATGTGATTAAAATAGTCCATCTTAAATAATATATAGAAGAGTTAGATGACTTCTTTTATCTCTAAAAAACCCAATTTATATTTTTGTTTACTTTTTAATTTTTAAAATTGAAACATCAATTGTTTATGTCCATAAAACCAAGCCTATAAACACATATCTAAAAGTTGCACAATTTTTTTTCTTTCTTTTTTATTTTTTTATTTTTTTAATATACAGGATATTTACAAATGGAAAATATTTGACACCTCAAATTTTTTTTCCATAATCTGACTTATAATGATATAGTCATAAGAATCAATTTTTATACAAATATAAGAAGAAAATTAATTAAATTATATATTTTAACCAATCACATGCTCAAATTTTGACTATTTCAAGATGTTATTTCACTATAATTCCAATTAAAACAATCTTCAACCCTTAATGTTTTTTTTATATCAAATGATAATTTTATGAAAATTTTAAAAAATGAAACGTTGAAAATTATTATTTTTTCTATCAAAATTGGTGAAAAGAAAAGAAAATTGGGATAATAATTAAAGTTCTTTTAAAAATTGATAAAAATTTAATGAAAAAGTTACAATAATTCATAACAATTCAAAATTTTTATTCAAATTTAAAATCAAATTAGATAAAAAAAAATTAAAAGAAAATGATGAAAGTTTGAAAATATTTTGAAACCTTCTTATTCTTAAAGATTAGAAATCCATATTCATACTGTATTTTTAGTTATAAAATTGAAATCAAAAGAAATGCAACTTAAATTATTAGATTAGTAATAGAAACATCACTTCACTTCACATTTAATAATAAAATTGTATATTTGTCTTAATTATAACTTTTAAATTTGTATATTTTTATAATAAGAAGAGGTATGTCATAACCCATTTAATCAAGTTTAATTTTTTTGTAATACAAATTATCAAAATTGTACTAAATAAATTTATATATATTTTTTAATATTTTAAACTAATAATTTAAAAAGTTATAAATATAAAAGTTAACTTATAAATTTCATGTATACCACAAAATAAAATATTAAATTATTTCAAAATAATTATAATAATTTTTTTTTTTAAATTTATAAAGTTCCGTGCATAGCACGGGTACCACTAGTTTAAATATATTAAAAATTAATTATTACAAAATTGTCCAATGTAAAGATCATGCACATAGACTGATTGGTGTTTATTTTTGAAAAAATAAAAAATAAAAAATCATAAATCGAATCATCTTTGGGGGATTGATAATTTGTCAATTTGTGTTGTTAGCACTATTATTGCTGCTAGTAGTAATAGTAGTATTAGTATCAATAGTAATAACATTTAATTTTTTTTTTTTTTTTTTGATATACAAATTTACTTTTGAACTCATTCTATAGATTCAGTGATATGTTAAGAAAATGTTTGGTTGATAATATTATCAACTAATCATTTTCTTGACACATTACTAGATCTGAAAGTATGTCTTATTTTTGAATTTGACTTTTAAATTTGAATAACAATATTCATAAGAAAAAAATTCAATCACTACAATTATAAGGGTGTTCTAGACATATCAATATGAATTGATAATTTTTTTTATCAATTCTTATATCCTAAGAGTATACAAAACGTAGATAATTGTAGATGTATTATTCCTATAAATATAATAATGTTTAAAGAGTCTAAAATTTGAAGAAGGTTGAAAATTACAATAGGAAGCAATCGCGAGGACCAAAATTTGCAAGGTCTATTTTGTTCATATTTATTTATTTTGGTGTGAAATACATTTTTTTTAAAGGGAATTGACCCATAAATCCTAAAAGGTGGGATTATAATCTAATAAGTCCCATATTTAATTTTGTACATCCAAAGGTCCCATTATTTGGGGGTGGACAATTTTGCCCATGAACTTACTGTTTTGGGTTTGGTGATATTATGTTTGAATGATGTGGGTGTATGTAACGTTTAAGAAAAGCTTACTATAGCTTTTTTATGATGTGGGTGTATGTAACGTTTGGAAAAAGCTTACTAAAGTCCACATTTATGATGTGGGTGTATGTAACGTTTGGGAAAAGTTTACTATAACTTTTTTATGATGTGGGCGTATGTAACGTTTGGGAAAAGCACATTTATGATGTGGGTGTATGTAACGTTTGGGGAAAGCTTACTATAACTTTTTTATGATGTGGGTGTATGTAACGTTTCGGAAAAGTTTACTATAGCTTTTTTTTGGGTTTAGTAGTGGATGTAGGGGTGTCCACGTTATTTATGACCCACACGTTTCAACCACAAAAAAGGGTACATTAGTCAGAAAAACCATTCCATAATTACATAATGGGATCCTTCGGATCACATTACCAAAAAAATAGGACTTGGATGTCTATTAATTTTAAAATGGGACTTGGTAGACTACAATTCTCCAAAATGGGAGTTGAAAAAATCTAGAAACCCTAGATGTTGATTTGTGATTATGTACCAATTTTAAGCAAAAAATAACAATCCCAATCAAACAATCAAGAGAAAGAGACACAAAGATTTTACGTGGAAAAACCACAATTGGACACCTTCCAATTGTGATAAAAAAATCACGGGCAACAGCCACAAGAACAATCCACTAAGAAGATATAAAGGAATTACACAGGTATCACTCTCAATTATCTAGCGAATTCACAACGCCTAATTGAACCAACCTCTATGTGCCTCTTCCAACCCCATCTTCAGCACGGAATTGTCTTTCTGATGAGCCACTCCGGATTCCCTCCAAAGCTTTAGGCTCGAATTCTTCAGAATTCACAACTGAAGAACAACTCTCTCTTTTGTGTATAACAAACAAACCTTTGATGTACTCTCTTTAAACCATGAGTTGAATACTCAATAAAACATCAAAGAAAAAAATAACAAAATATCCCCAGATATAAACCTTTAAGAACCAAAAAGAAGATCTGGAGGACTTCAATCAATTAATCAATGAATAGCCTAGATTTGGGAGAAACCCAATATTTATAGAAAACTAAAGCAATTCTAGTTGGGAAAGAAAACCAACTTCTTGTAGAAAATCAACTTCTTGTAGAACTCCAAAGTAATCCTGTTTTTTTAAGGAAACGAACTTCTTAAACAATTCTTGTTACAACCTTGGTTTTGATCCATGGAATTTGACAACAAAAAGTCCTAACAGGAGTTTCCAATAATTTTCCCTTTTTTTAATTGGTGAAAAATAAAAAGATTTATATTTTGGTTGAAACACTAATAAATTCTAAATAGTGATCTTATAGTCTGTTTTGTCTTTCATTCTTTCTTATGGACTCAAATGTCTCATTCTAGTGTGAATTACATAAAAGGTCAGGTGAAAACATACGTGTGTTATATGTTGAGAGACAAATGTGAGTTTTCTCATAATGTTAAAATTACTAAACGTAACACTTCAAAAACATTCATTAGTGTATTTTTTTCAAACGTAACTCCATAATGTAACACTTCAAAAACGTAACACACCAATATAATGAACTAAAAAACTCTTTAGTATACTTTCTCAAACGTAACAATGTAACATTTCAGAAACACTCTTTAGTATATAGCACTGCAACCAATCTTACTAAAAAACTCATTGGTATACTTTTCTCAAATGTAACAATATAACATTCAAAAAAATTTCTTAGTATATTTTTTTTTCCAAACGTAACATTTCAATCAATGTAGCACACAAAAACTCCGTAGTATACTTTTTCTAAACGTAATACTTCAATGTAATACACTAAAACACTCCTTAATTAATATACTTTTCTCACACGTAACAACGTAAAATTACAAAAAAGCTCCTTAATGTATTTTTTTCCAAACGTAACACACAATCAATGTAACGCACAAAAACTCCTTAGTGTATTTTTCCGAACGTAACACTCTAATGTAACACTCCAATGTAATACCAGAAAACCACACTAACAGAAATGTAGATTTTCACGCTCGACAATCAACACTTTAGTTACCAATTTCCCCGAAAAGAATGTTGCACATCTTACCTTTCTATCCCCATCCAAAAAAGCGAATCAGAAAATTATAAAAATAAATCACAAAAGGACATTCACTTAAACTCAAATGGCACTCAGGCCTGGCCCTAAGATTTCTAGGGCCCAAAGTTGATAATCAACTGATAAATTTATGGGGCCTTTAAATGGGTATTTCAATTTTTTTAAATGGATCAATTTTTGGGTATTTCAAATTTTAAATGGGTATTTCAATTTTTTTAATGAGTCAATTTATTTTAAATTAGTTTAGGTCTTTCTTAATTTTTTTTGGACTTAAAACATACCAAAATTATAATATGAGGGGACCTCTTTTTTGGATCTATTTTAGGGGCCCTAGGCCATGGCCTGGTGGGCCTATGTCTAGGGCCGACCCTGATGGCACTAAATCAAATAAATATAAATTTCCGAAAGAAAAGGAACTAATTGGTACATAAGAAAATTTTAGGATTAAATGGATCAATATTCTCCCATATGAGATTTATGGATAGATTTTCCAAAACTTCGATTTTTCATAGTTTTAAGAAGTTTCACAATTTAGAATTGGAAGTCCCTCAATTGTTGAACTTTTCAATTTCCAGAAAACATTTTCTAATTATTCATATAAAAATCAATTGAAAAAGTTAAAAAAATGAAATATGCTTGTGAAAATATCAAAAAAAAATTATATTTTATTAATAAATAATACAAAAAAGAAAAAGAAAAAGAGAGAGATAAATAGATCAGGTTAAGACACAAATATCTCGTTTTCTTTAAGGAGATCAAAACTACTGCAGTAAAAAGAACCCAACTATCAATGCAGCAATTACTAAACTCTAACTTGCTCTCTTTGAAATACAACAGCCTGTCTACTTGTCGTATAGTTCAGGCTAACTTTGTATAAAATGGTGAACTTAAAGCTCCATCAAGAAAAACATCATTCTTTGGCTAGTAATTTATCAAGTGTTAAAAGAGTTGGTATAGAAATGAGTAGATAAGGTAAATAATTTATAGGCTACTAGGATCTTACAAATTACACCAAAAATAATAAGCCATTAAACTAGAGAAAAGGGAGAGTCTCAAAACCTCCAAATACTAACTCACCACCAAGCCCATGACCTTCCGATAATTCTCATTCATGGACAAGACAAAATGCCACAAAATAAAATAAATAAATAACCAAAAATATTAAAATGGCCCAACAAAATATTTCTCTCCTACAAATATACATAGAATTATTTTACAAAAACTATAAAGTTCCATTGTTTGGGAATCTTCATTTTGCGATTTATATTTATTTTATATATGGATCTCATACTATACAAATTATTTTTCATCACACAATCACCCACCCAAAATCTGCCATATTTGTTTCTTAAAACGTTCATCAACAGCAAATTACTCAATAATCCTTATGTCACGAAGTTTCGTTGGTAAAGACACCCACTACTCCTATCTCATAGGCTCAAGATTATTGGAAAACTTACGAATAAAAATGAGACATTATCTGATTAAATCTTTAAAAAATTGTGGCCTTTAACACAAAATTTTTATTTTTATTTTTTTGACTAAATTTATTTTACCTTCCTTTGATATGATTTGTTAGGACTTTATTCACTATCTCTTAAAAATAGTCATATGTCTCCATGTGGTTTCGACAAAAATGCAACAATTAACACCGTTGACTATAGATGTGAAATGACTATAATACCCTCAATATATTTTTATTATTTTCTCTCTCTCATCTCTCATATACATAATTTATAATGTCTAGTATTAATTCAATTAAACCACAATTAATTATAAATTCTTAATTATTTATTGTGATTCTTAAATTTTTATTCTATTTTTAATTTAATTATATTTTAGATCAGAATAAATCCTAAATATTCAACTGTTTCATGTAATTAATAACTTTTTAATCTAATTTTAATATAATTATATTTTAGATCACAATTAATCCTAAATTCTTAATTATTTATTATAATTTCTAACATGTTAATCTAACTTTAATGTAATTACATTTTAGATCAATTCTTAATTATTGTTTATTTTATATTTTAAATCAATTCTTAATTATATTTTAATTTATTTTATTTTAATTAACATATTAATCTAATTTTAAGTTTGGAGAAAATGGGAGTAAAAATGTCCTTCTCTTGTATTAATTTCATTCTAATTTTTTACAAAACAAAATCTACTCTCAAAATTGGTGTGTGTAATACATTTTCTATTAGTTTGGATAGAAAAACTGATAGTAGCACTTTAATTTAAAATGACATAGAAATTTTTTGGCTACATTTAAACGATAAGAATGTAAAATATTCTGACTCCAAACTACAAGGGGTTAAAATAAATTTAATCCTTAACTTAATAGTTAAGTCATCTTAGCTCTCATACTCTCACCTAAATTATTGTCCTTCGAAACGTTTTTGACCACATTTTTTTCATTACAAACCTTCTTTCCAATAAGTTTCCAAGAAATTTCCAGCTACTTTTTAGCTGGAAAGTATAACTTGATACCCACCACTCCTTCCTCACCATGATTCTTTGGGGTAATGGTGACAGACCTTTTTTTCCAGGAAATGTCAATCTTAAAGACTTGAAAGTTCACACCTACGGAAAAAAAGAAAAAAAGTTCACACCTAAATTATTGTCTTTCAAAATGTTTCCAATCACATTCAGGAAGTCGCTTTCTATCTAGAAACTGTGTCCCCCGATTTGAAAAAATTATAAAAAATTAACATAATATTCATATCAGCAATGCTAGATGACAATACAGAATTAAACGTAGAAACTGTTTTACTAGGTGACTAGCTAGACGTCCGTCCGGACAACTGGAAGACGCCATGACAATCGTGATCGAAAAACTCTAGCCAAGATGACAGTCGCAGTCGACAAGTTCTGGTCCGTCGTCTAGCTGGACGACTAAATGCACAGTTTTCTGTGTTTAAATTTGTATTCGGTCGTCTATGCACCTAGACTTCTTGATATTCATATAGGTGAAGATTCTGTACGTTCTAATATTGTGGGTCTCACATTTTATGTGACTATCATGTAAAATATTTGGTAATTTTTTTAACGTCTCTAATATTGTTCTTTCGTTAAAGACCTTCTTTTCAGTAAGTGGGTGTTTGGAATTGACTTTTTTTAATGAATTTTTTTTTTTCATTTTTCATTTTTAGTAATTTTTTTTTTTGAAAAAGAATTCAAAAAACTTTAAATTCTTAGAATCTACTCGATTAGAGGAACAAGAAAAGCTATATATATATATATTACTAAAACATAAATTAGTTTTTTGAATTTTTAATTCATATTTTTCTATTTTTAGTAGTTTTTAAAAATATTTTTTTATTTATTAATTTTTAGATCCACTTAAATCTTGATATAATTAAAAGGTATAAAATTTGTATAAAAATCTTTTTAAAAAATTATTAAATACAACAAAATATAAAAATATACTAAATTTTATTATTATTATTATTATTATTATTATTATTATTATTATTATTATTATTATTATTATTATTATTATTATTATTATTATTGTATTTAGTGAATTATTTAAAGTTTTTCATAAATGTTATACTTTTTAACTATATCTAGATTATGTTTATTTAAAAAAAAATAAAATCATAAAATATATCAAAAACTCACTAAAAAAAAAAAACTATGAAAAACAAAAAATTCTATTTTCAGAAAAAACAGTGTAAACCAAACTAGGTTTTCTTTCTTTCTTTCTTTTTCATATCTTTTATGAACCTTTTTTTTAGATTTTTATTTTATTTTTTGTTTTTTTGTTTTGTTTTGTTTTGTTTTACTTTTTAGATTCATCTATACTAAACAGACCGAACACATAAAGAAATTTTACATAAATTTGAAAAGGAAGTTACTAAAGACAAGAAAATTCCGAGAAAAAAAATGCGACTTTTTTCATTGGATGCCAAACGAGTTATGAATCTCTTTCATAATAGCAACTCCAACTGGCTTTCTACATTGTGCGTATTAGGCATTTTATCTAGCCAAATCATAATTTTAAGGGGAAATTACAAAGAAAATCCCAGGGTTTGTGTGTTTTTCAAATTAAACTCCATAGTTTCAATTTTGACAAATTAAACCCCGGAGTTTCTTCTATGTTTCAATGTGAACCCTCCTTCGATATCCGTTTGATTGAACTAACGGAATTTGGGCAAAATTCTCAGATTCAAGCACACATGTTCAAACACTTGCATTTCCCTCATTGTAACTCTGTTTCGCCTCATTTTTGCGTCGTTTGATTCACCTCATTGCCTAGTTTTCATTCCATCCCTCATACGCCTTATTCCACCTCTTTTTGTGTGCCATTGGAACTCCGAAAGTTAGCCAAAAATAAAATTTCTCTGTTTGGCAAAATTTTCAGATTCAAACACACATATTCAAGTACTTGTATCTCCTTCGTTGTAACTACGTTTTGCCTCATTTTTGTGTCGTTGAATTCACCTCATACCCTAGTTTTCTTTCCACCCTTGATACGCCTTGTTCCACCTCTTTTTACATGTTGTCGGAGCTCCGAAAGTTGGCCAAAAATAAGATTTTTTTCCCTTTTTTTTTGGGGGGGGGGGGTCTATCTTATATCTCCATATTTCTTGCTTCCTCCTAATTTTCCACAATTATTCTCTCTTTTCCTCTTCCTTCATGGCCCTTCCCCTACTCTTATGTTTCTTTCCGTTCTTGTAAGTCATATACATTCATACTCGACGACACCGCCACCGTCGGAGGTTCGGTGGCTACTACGAGCTCGGTGGAAGAACCATGAAGGAAAAGGAAAAAAGAGCATAATTGTGAAAAGAAAGTAGGAAGGAAGAAGCATGGAGATAGAAAATAGAGGAATTTTTTTTTTTGGGCCAACTTTTGGAGCTTTGACGGCATATAAAAAGAGCTGGAATAAGGTGCATGAAGGGTGAAATGAAATCTAGGCTATGAGGTGAATCCAATAAAGTAAAAATTGCGGCAAAATGGAGTTACGATGAGGGATATATAAGTGCTTGAATATATGGGTTTGAATATGAAAATTTTTTCCAAAGAAAGAAAATCTTATTTTTGGCCAAATTTCGGAGCTCTAACAGTATGCAAAAAGAGGTGGAACAACGCTTATGAGGGGTGAAATGAAAACTAGGCCATGAGGTGAATCCAAAAACGCAAAAATGAGGTAAAACGGAGTTACGACGAAGGAGATACAAGTGCTTGAACATGTGTGTTTGAATCTGAAAATTTTTCCCAAAGAGAGAAAAATCTTATTTTTTTTCAACTTTCGAAGTTTCAATGGCACACAAAAAGACGTGGAACAAGTTGTATAAGGGATGGAATGCAAACTAGGCAATGAGGTGAATCCAACGATGCAAAAATGAGGCGAACCGGAGTTACGAGGAGGGAGATACAACTGTTTGAACATGTGTGCTTGAATCTGAGAATGTTGCCCAAATTTCGTTAGTTCAATCAAAAGGATATAGACGGAGGGTTCACATCGAAACACGGAAGAAACTCCAAGGTTTAATTTGCCAAAATTGAAACTATGGGGTTTAATTAGAAAAACACACGAAACCCTGGATTTTTTTTTTTTGTTGGTAATTTCCCCTAATTTTAATGTTCCAACAGGCTTGACAACAATACAATTAAAGAGTCAAGAGGGACTAGGCAAACGATTTTTCCCATGAAGTACTTACGTGGCCAACTAATTGTAAATGTTTTTGTTAAATATATATATATATATATATATTAACTAAAATAATTAGATAAAATAAAAAATATATTTGTTTATGTACTTTTGAAAAATGTCTCCTACTGCTCAATCATTGCCCTCTTAGCCAATTTTTAACTAGAAAATGAGCCCCTATTTTTGTAACAAACTTTCTTTCTAGGAAGTTTCTTTCGTAAGGCCTTGGTACCCACCACTCCCCTCTCACCCAAATTATTAACTATTGAAATATTTTGAACCACATTCATTTAAATCATTGTCCTCTTAGTTGCTTTGATAGTTTGATATCTTTATTATAAAATTGATTTTAATCAATTATGATCAGTTAAATTAATGGCTGTGAGAAAAAACACTTATCTTTTTATATGACTTTTGACAAAATTTGAACTCAAATAACATATCATAAATATGAAGATTCTAAATACACTTCATAATATCTCTTTACATTTATTTGTATTAGCATAATATCTATATTATGTACTGTCGTAAATAAATAAATAAAAACTTCTAAAATTAAATAAATAAAAAATTAATTTTAGAATGCACAAAAAAATGGTAAGCAAATTTTAGCTAATTTCATCACAACTACACAATGGTTTTTTTTTTTTAATTTTTTTTATCATGTTATTAATGATGTGTTTAATTAAATAACCAAAACATGTGTCATAATGCAATTGGTAAAATTTAATGATAAAATAGCCTAAATTAGAAAAATAATAAAAGTCATGGCTATATATAGACACTCCATTTTTGACAGCCCTTTCGACTTGGACGTCATTGCTTGCACACCCGATGATGAGTTTATATGCTTGTCAAGTGTTCGAAGTTCTTTGCGAAATGCCACAACTTTGAACCCTTCAACCCTACACCCCTGTTGCCTCATTTTTGGACCAAACCCAGTGTTCTTCAAGCCTGCAGCCTCTAGTGGCCTGCCGGCCACCTCTTTAGGCTGCCGGCCATCACTCTTGGTTGTCGGCCACTGATGTGGTTTGCCGGTCACCAGTGATGGCCGGTCAGCCACCAGTGTCTTTTGTAGATATTTTGTGCCAGCTGTGCCAGCTGTTTACACAAATGTTTGCATCTGCTTCCACGTGTAGGGCCAGATGTACTTGAAAGGAATTCATGTTTTCTATATATAGAGGGCCTCCCTCTCATGTTTTAAGGTTAGAAAAATTTTAGAACAAAATTTTTCCTCTCTATCTATAATTCTCTCTCTCTTCTGAATTTCTACACTATTGCCTACATATCCTTAATCTTTGCCTATACACTCTTAACCAAACATTCTCATCTTTGAGTTGAGGCACTTTTGAGCTGGGTTTGAGCTCTTGAAATGTGTTGTCTTGATTTGTTTCCTAGAATTGGTCCTCCCTTCAAGAGGTATAATTTGTTTGTTTCTTTGTTTAATTTGCTATTATTCTTGCTATTTTCCAATTGTTTTTGGGCTATAAAAACTCTATATTTTTGGGCTGAAGCTTGGGTTTTAAGGCCACTAAAGATTGAGGGGGTGGTTCACCATTCTTTGCACCTTGTTTTGAAGGCATTTTCCCTTGTGTTTCCTATCCTTTTACTATTTGTTTTTAATCTTTTAAACATTGTTTTTCAGAGCTATTTCAGTGGCTAAAATCATGTTTGGAAGCTCAAATTTGGAGGGGTTAGCCTCCCCTCCTTGTGTCTTACTAGTCTAGCTTGTGCTATGTTTTAGCTTATTAATCTAGCTATTTTTGTTTTAATTCCAGCATGTTTTAGGACTTATTTTAGCCTGTTTTAGCATTATTTTTGGTCGATAGTTGCATTTGAGCTTTGTTTTGCATGATTGTAGTGTAATTTTCCTTATGAGTTTGGTGTTCTACGCCTTAGACACCATCTTATTTGAGTTGATTGCATTTATTTATGGCTTCCATACTTGTGATCACTCTTAATCACATATGCAACCTCTCTTCTTTCTTGGCTTTTGTTTTGCTTTGAAAGTGGTTCAAACAACTTGTTTGTTTAAAGCATGAGATTGAGATGTCATGCTTAATGGTTTAATCCCTTAGGGGGTTCATTACCAATGGTATGATGTCTCTTTTATGCCTAAGACAACACTTGGTTTGAGCTTTCTTTCCATTTAGAGGACTTAATCTCACCATTGGACTTAATGAATTAAAGGATGGTTGGTAATTAACATGAAGTAATTAAAATGGGACTAAAATGATGCAAGATAATAATTGGTTTTGTGTTCAATCGGACGTTAATTGAACGTATAGAAACTTGGGCCATTTCATACTTACTAGTCATGAAATGATTCAAGTCTCCAAGGTCACCACTTCCCTTGATCAATTCATCAAAGGGAGGAGGTTAGAGTCCTATTTTGTTGCATTTATTGAACTTGCACACTTTGATGCATAAGCCTTCATGCAATGAAATTGCTTTAGTTGATGGTTTGTGGACCAAGTTTGTCTCTCCTTTGATCTATTCATGATAAGGAGAGGTGAATTGTGCAAACAAACCATTGAGAATACCCTGTGCATGCTCTGTTTGTTCTTTGTTGCAGCAAGATGAACTGTGCAGCAGTGACCGCCATGCCACTTTCCATGGCCAGCAGGCCATCATCAGTGGATGGCCGGCCCTCTGCCGGTCACCAATGCAAAGTCTAGTAGTGTCTTTCTTGAGCAGAGCAGAGCTATTTTGGAGGTGGACAAAAGTGTATGTGTTCTACTATGCAACAGAGACCTCTGGAAGCAAAAAGTGGCCTTTTCGGGTGGAAACCGAATACGTGCATGAACATTCCTCGAGTAACAAGCCCGTTTAGTTTAATTACTTAGTTTAGTATTTGTTGTAATTAATTAGTTAGTTAACTAGTTGTTTGATTTCGTCTTGTAATTATTTAAGTTAACTAGAATAGTTAATTCATTTGTTGTAATAATTAGTTAAGTAGCTTAGCTAATTTAATTTGTTTTGTAATAATTAGTTTAGTTTTAATTAGTTAGCTAGTTAGTTAGTTTATTCATTCGGACTCTCCTTCGTGAGAGCGTAATGTAATAATGTATATGTCTTCCAACCCCACGTCTTTCTCCCTTTTATTTACTAGCTTATGTTGGTTAGTTTAGGGCATCATGTTTTGTTTAACATACTTCATGTTTGCATCCATTCATATTGCATGCACCGAGGCTCGACGCATTATTCTAACTTGCATTGTTAGCTTAGTGCTTCTTTGAATACATGCTTAGACCGCATGCTATCAAAATTAATTCATATGCCATATTAGTAGCCGAACCTAGTAATTGCATATTGTATGTGTTGCATTAGTCATATCGCATAGTTAGGAATCATGCATTTTTCTAACTCAATTCTCTTTTGGATTGGAGTACTAGGTGAGCCTTTACTCGCTTTAGCATATTTCACGAATGTGGGTGTTACCATGTCTAGAATGCTTGCCATGAGGCTAAGTGCTTAATTGATAAATTGCTTAAATGCCTGTGGATAAAGGCTAATTGCTTGAATTGGAATAATTTGAGTAATGTTTATAAGCGATCACTTTTTCAGGTGGTACATATTCGAAACAATTTTCAAAACAAACATAAATCAAGTGTTCCAATTTTTGCGATTTAGTCTATAGTAATGCTAGTCTAATAAACTGGAATAAGAACATATAACGTACATAAGATTCATATCATAATTAGTAGAGGCCGATCTTTGATCGGGCAAGCGAGGGTGCTCAATTCATGACCTTTCCCTCTTGTACCTAAGTTCCCGAGCCGAGACAATCTTGGGAATGACGGACACGTGGCCTTTGACACGAGTCATGGGTTTCCTAAATTTTCCTAAAAAATATTTAGGTGGCGACTCTGTATCTGGCAAAGCAGTCTATTTTTGACAATTTGATTCAAAATTGATTTGTCAAAAGATTTGTCAGATTGGGACTCTTTGGTGTTCATCTATTTCACATTGCACTTGTGAGATCAGATTCAGAACCGCGGGAGTCTGATACTATAGGGCTTCTTCGTCTTCCAAGAGGGGACGCAAAAAAGCCGAGCCACAGTTTTTGGCGACTCTGCAAGGGATTTAGAGAACTTGACTCGAAATTCATGATATGAAATTTTATCTACACTTATATGTTTCTTTACATTGCATTTGCATTGGTGCGTTTAAGTCACTGTGTTTGCCATCTGCTATTCCTGGACGGTTTGTCGGAGGCTTGCCTAAAAGCTTGACAAAAGGCTGACCGGTCACGGGCTCTGCTATGATGGAAACACAACCCTTGGATCTGGACTACCGCTATACCGTTTGATCCTCCTTTTACTTCTCAGTGTTAGGTGTGAGAGGTATATTAGGTAGTTTTGCTAAGGTACCCTTCTGATCATTCGGCCTAGTTGCATATCGAAAATCCATAGAGACTGTTCCAAACTAGGACTGGATGCTCACCCGAATACAAGATTGCGTGAAACTGCATTGTTTGAATAATGAACCCTAGTTCCTGACGAAACTAGGATAGGGTAACCCTACCCCCTCATAGGGGTGTTTTGGCTCTTACTTAACTCGTATGTGCTTTACAGTGAAATTGTATAGGAATGTGCATATCAGTTGCAAGTTGGGTATCCGTTTTTGGGGGCAGAATTCAGTGTTGAGTGTAGTCCTATAGCTTTGATTACATCTGTGTTGGTAACATCATTAGCTGAGATGCTGTGCGGTTTTTGATTACTGCTTTCTTTTTGCTTTATTTCTTTTTGCTGGGTAGTATAACACCATAGCTTCGGAAAGTTCGAATATCCCTCGAGTGCTTTGAATCCGTATCAGAAGGCTTTGCAAAGCCGGAGATCTTGTTAGGGGACAACTTGTGTTTACTTTACTCCTACCGGTTACCAGACGGAGGAGAGTCAGATAGAGTTCACCGGTCCAATTTCTATAACAGTCACCTCTCACTTTACCTGTATCTAGTAAAGTTTAGGGACAGTCTTCTACATCTAGTCTAGTACGAGACCGCTCGCCTATTCCGATGGCACAATATCCCCCAGTCAGTATGGAGGACTTGATACATCATCTTCAGCAAATAGTTGAAACCCTGCAGCAAGACGCTGCTCGTCAAGCCGAGGTCACAGCCCGACAAGCTAAGGTAATAAACAGGCTGCAACAATAACAACCACAGTCGGCAGCAGCTTCTGCATCTTATGCACCTCCTACAGGTATCCCAGCACCTGGAACCACTACCCATATTGCTAATGCCCATGCTGAAAATTAGGGCAATCTAAATCAGGGCAATCCGGCAGAGCCGATCCTACCACAAGACTCCAAAGCACCTGTGTATCAAACTGAGGCTCCATTTGAATTTGAGGTTTACCCAACTGTGTTTAAAGTCAACAAACTGGAGAAGCTATTCAAAAGAGCACAAGGTGTTAATTCTATCCCCGATATAGAAAATGGGTATACCAACTCTGCAGTGACATTGCCAAATAGGTTCAAAATGCCACACATCGATCGATTCGATGGCTCTGGAGATCCCATGGTTCATCTTCGACTGTTTTCAAACATCCTGCGACTGATGGGCCTGACCAGACTGTAGAAGCTCTCACTCTTTGGCCGGACTATGTCGGGAATAGCAGCTATATAGTATGTGAAGCTAGAGGATTCTATGAAGTAGAGTTGTGAGGAAATAGTTGGGGCCTTTGTTGCGCAATACTCGTACAACACACAAATCGAGGTCACGACTTGTGATCTAGAGGCAACGCGCCAGGAGCCGAAGGAGGGCTTCTTAGAATTCATGACAAGGTGGAGGGCTAATGCTTTAATGATGACCACCAGGCCTTTCGAGAAAGATTAGATAAGGATGGTAGTCTGCAATCTGCACGGGAGGTTGTTGTAGAAAATGATTGTTCTACCTCTATTCACATTCACCGAGTTCATGAGACGGGGGTTCAAATTGAAGAAGCAATGAAACAAGGGTTGATTACCGATGAGAAAGAGCAAGCCAAGAGGCCTTTTGTGTGCAGTCCTAATCCAAGCACCAGTGATAGCATAGTTGCGCGGCCATCAGATGTGAGCGTTGTCACCACCATAACCAAAACTGCCAATCCCTTTGCCAATACAGCTCAACAAACTTCAGCCAACCCTGCTCGATCCCAGAGGACCTTTACCCAACTCTACATGACCTTATCTCAAGCCATGAAGGTGTTGGTCAAAAAAGGGCACCTCAAGCCATTAGAGCCTCGCCCACTACCTGATCCTCTCCCACTCAAACACAATCTAGCCAAGTACTGTGCTTTTTACTAGCAGCATGGTCATGGCACCGATCAATGCTTCAAGTTGCATCATGAGATTCAAGACTTCATTGACAATAAGGTGATTGCACCCCGCTAGAAACCAAATGTAACTACAAACCCTCTCTCAGCCCACAATCAAGTTCCTCTACCTCAAAATCGAAGCCCAATCCATACACTGGTCATCCTCTACGACCCTAGCGTATATATTACCCTTTCCCCCCCCCCCAAACCCGATGTGTTCATTTCCTCAAGCACATTTTTGTGCAATGATGGACGCACAACCTTTCAACCTAAGTGGTGACATGTGGTGGAGAAGGAGGCTGGTCTTAGAGGGGAGTATGAGTCTGTTGCCTGAGTGCTCTAAGGACTTCTCCAAGGGGGTGTACGATCCAAGATGCTACATTGTGCTGATTGATCAAGCCAAGTCGGAAGTGGTATTTCCAATTGTAGTAGAGGTCAATGTGGTTAGGGAGGATGGCCCGAGCCAAGGGTTGGATGATCTAGCGAAACTTGAGGAGGACTTAGACATCCTGCAATTCTTTGACGAACAAGATCAAAGGGATGTGCAGATTAACTGGTTCGATTTGAATGGATCAATCGGCAACTTTGGGTGGTTGAGTGATGAACCGGACATGGAGGAAGTAACTGAAACAAAATCAGAGGCAAAAGAAGCAGGAACTGCTGTAATGGCCAGAATGGCTGATGAAAAGGGAAAAATGCCAGAGAACACTAGCGTGGAAAATTTGGCTGAGGAACTGGGCATTCTGAGCACTGTGGACATAGAATAGGAAGCTGCGCTGAAGCAGTTTGAACAAGAAAGGGTCGAAGACAACCAGGAAGCTATAATGGCCCAACACCCTGCGGGAGATACTTGTGATATGAGAGTGATTCAAACGGAGTTGGACAACTGTTTGTCAGCTATTGGAGGTGTATGGTGGGAGGATGACGATATACATTTGGCCCACATTGACGAGGATTGGGGTGAGTGCCTTCTAAACAACACGTGGTATGTGGAAGAAATAGATCACATGACAAGAATTGGGCGGTATTTCAAGCCACCGCACTTAGATCAAGTTGAAGCATTTGGGAAAGATAGAGAGGTTGAGAAACAGAAAGAGAAATAGCTGGAGGAAGAGGCATTGTTAAAGCAACTGAAGAAAATCCAAGTTGACATCTCAATCTGGGGTCTTCTTATCGCCTCCCAGGTGTATCGACAGGTTGTACTGTCAGCAATGGACAAAACTAAATTGTCCATTGACACTACCCCTGAACAGCTTGTGAGATTAGTTTTTCCAGGTGGCGTCGAGCCAACCCTAACATTTTCTGATAAAGAACTGCCACCGGAAGGCTCAGCTCACAACAAACCCCTATACATATCTACTGAGTGTAGAGAAAAATGGGTACCGGTGGTGTTAATAGACATCGGTTCAACTATCAACGTCTGTCCATCTCGCACAGCTTATGCTATTGGCCTTAGACCGACAGCCCAAGTAATTCGGGTATATGATAATATGAGCAGAGAGGTTATGAGCACGGTGCAAATCAGAGTCCAAGTAAGTCCAGCTCACCAGGATGTTAAGTTCGATGTCTTGGATGTCCTGGCCACCTTCAACTTACTGCCAGGGAGGCCCTGGCCGCATCATGTGAAAGCAGTCTCCTCTACCCTCCACCAAATGTTGAAGTATCCCCACGGGAAGAGAGTGTCGATTGTTTTCGGGAATTTGTCCATCCATCTGTTGCCAGTGGTGACTACACCAGTGTTAGAAATCACACACGACGAGGAGGATGTTTTCCTTTCCGGGTTCACTCTGGCTGAGGCTCAAGTAGTATAGACCATTTTGGCAGCAGATGAGGGCATGTATGTCAGTGCCCAATTCAGGAATGGGACTTAGAAGAAGTGGCCGGAAAGGTGTCATAGCTTTGGTCGATGTGCCGCACAATCTGCGTGCCTTTGGTCTGGGTTATGTACCCACCAAAGAAGATTAGATCAGGAAAGTAGAAGAAATCAGAGCCAGAGCCAGAGCCAAGCAGGCCGGGAAACACTATGAGCTTATTCACAGGCCAATCCAGGGAACGTTGAATGGCCGCTTTATTCATGAGGGAAAAGATTTCCCCTTTTGCAGCTTTCTTGAATTGTGGATGAATTTCATAAAGCAACGTGTCCCCGAATTCAAAATCTTCTTCGACTTGCAGTTGCAAGATAGTGATGCCGAGGAAAAGGCTGAACCAAGTGCTGAAGCTAAACAGAGCATGGAAAGTGACTTAAACAACAACGAGCTTGAAGTAGGGGCAGTACTGACATGTCTCCCTACAGATCTTGCGGCTGACTCAGAGAACTTAGGGGATAACCTTACCATCTCCATGATTGGGGAACAACTGGGTGCGAACCCATCTAGCAGCATTTTGAATGCATTAGAGGCATTATCTCTTATCTGGCAGCTAGAGGAGGGCTACTTGTCTAGTTCTAAGTCGGGTGATGAGCCAAAATCTGATTCAACAGAGTTTGTGGAGTCGGAATCAGATTCTGGTTCTTCTGAGTCCGAGTCTGGTATTCTTGGGGGTGATAACCCGGATGCCAAGGTCTTGTCCAGGTCCTCTTTTTCTTTTACTTTTGAGTAAGTTGTAACCGAAGAGCTAGATCTTATGAATGAGAATGCTGCCGATTATGAGTATTTCTCTGTGCCGCTTATTTATTGCATTGACCAAGATTTTTAGAATTTTAATGAAAATGAAAAGGAAGGAATTCCTCTGGGTTTGAAAAACTTGATTAATTGAGAGGAGGAGAGGTTTGCAAAGCCTCATGCTGATGAAATCATTTCTATTAATGTGGGTACTAAGAAGGATCTGCGTTTGGTCCAGATCAGGTCCACGTTGTCTTAAGAGGAACACGAGTACCTAGTCGCTTTATTAAAAGATTTCAAAGATGTTTTCATGTGGTCCTACGAAGACATGCCTGGAATTGATCCTGAGATTAAACAACATCGGATCCCTCTTGACCCTGAGGCCTGACCCGTCAAGAAAAAGCTGTGCAGAGTTCACCCAAATTGGGCTTTGAAGATCAAGGAAGAAGTTACCCGACAGATTGAGGCATGGTTCTTACTTGTGTCTGAGTGTCTGACGTGGTTGGCCAACATTGTTCCAGTCCCAAAGAAGGATGGCAGAATCAGAGTCTGTGTCGACTTCAAGGATCTGAATAAGGCTAGTCCGAAGGATGATTTTCCACTGCCGCATATTGACGAGTTGGTAGACTTTACTGTGGGCCATGCATTGTTGTCCTTCATGGATTTCTGAGTATAACCAGATTCTGATGGCGCTCGAGGACAGAGAGAAAACTGCATTTACTGCACCGTGGGGTATCTATTGCTTTCGGGTTATACCGTTTGAGTTAAAGAATGCAGGGGCTACTTGTCAGAGGGCTGCGACCACTATTTTGCATGATATGATCCATAAAGAGGTCGAGGTGTACGTGGATGACATGATTGTCAAGTCCAAAGAAAAAGAGGGCCACTACACCGCCTTAAAGAAATTCTTTCAACGGATCAGAGAATACAGGTTGAGGTTGAATCCGCAGAAATGTACTTTTGGCGTAACAGTAGGGAAAATGCTGGGCTTTTTGATCACATAGAGGGGCATTGAAGTAGATCCTTCCAAAATCAAGGCCATCCTAGAAATGCCACCACCAAGGATTGAAAAGGAGATACGAGGCTTTTTGGGTAACGTGCAATTCATAAGATGATTTATTTCTAAATTAACCATGACTTGTGAGCCACTATTTGGTCTCCTGAAGAAAGGAAAGAAATTTCGATGGGATAATCGATGTCAATTTGCCTTTGAGCAGATTAAGCAGTACCTTTAGAATCTGCCGGTGTTATCACCGCCAGAGCTTAGTAAGCCTTTGATTTTGTACCTGTTAGTGACAGACACCACAATGGGATGCATGCCTGCTTAGGAATCTGAGGATAGGGTGCAGAAAGCCATTTACTATTTGAGCAAGAAAATGCTGGATTATGAGACCCGTTACACTCCATTGGAGAAAGCTTGCCTAGCCTTAGTGTGGGTTACTAGGAAGTTGAGGCACTATTTGTTATCTCACTCCGTAATTCTGGTTTCGAGATTAGATCTCATTAAATATCTCTTTGAGAAACCAACGCTTACGGGATAGGTTAGCCCGTTGGTTTCTTCTCCTTTCCGAATTTGGTCTCAAGTATGTTACCCGTAAGTCGGTCAAGGGAAAAGCTGTAGCGAAGTTCCTGGAAGATCACCCAGTAGAGGGGGATGAAGCGGTGGAGTACTTGTTCCCAGATGAAGCCATTCTGTAAGTTAAGGAAGAGACTTGGATATTGTACTTTGACAGAGCGTCCAATCAGTATGGTTATGGGATATGTGTGTTGTTAATGGCACCAGATGACTCCCATATACCTTTAGCCTTCAAACTCTGGTTCAAGGTGTCCAATAATGAAGCAAACTATGAATCGTATATCGCTGGTTTAAAAGCCGCCTTGGAACTAGGGGCAAAAAGATTGGATGTTATCTGGGACTCAAACTTAGTTTTTTCTCAAGCAAATGGAGACTGGAAAGTCAAACAAGAAAATATGAAGGTTTATCACCAGACCCTGGATGTTCTGATTCCTAGGTTTGAAAAGCTGACTTTCATGCATCTACTGAGAGAGACAACAGGTTCGCTGATGCTTTAGCAACTCTATCTTCTATGATAGACATCCCACTCGGAGTCCGGATGCGTTTGATTATCATTGAGTAGAGATACACGCTGGCCTATGAAATTGTTGCCGCAATAGATGAAACTCAAGACAGAAACCCTTGGTGCTACGATATTTGGAACTTCTTGGAAAATGAGATTTATCCACCAGGGGCAAATGCCAAGGACAAAAGGGGAATACCATGAATGGTCATCCGATTTATCATTTGCGGAGGTAAACTGTACAAAAGAGGTCATCTGGAAATGCATAAGTTGTGTGTCAAAGAAGAGGAATCAAAGCGCCTGATGGAGGCCATCCATGGAGGAGAGTGCAGAGTGCACATGAATGGAGTGATGTTAGCCCAGAAGATGCTTAAGCGAGGTTACTACGGTCCAATATGGAGGAGGATTGTATTGGTTTTGTTCGGCGATGCCATAAGTTCCAAATATATGCCAATCGCATAAATATTCTACCATCAAAATTGTACAACATGACTTCGCCATGGCATTTCTCAGTTTGGGGAATCGACGTCATCGGTGCAGTCACACCAAAAGGGTCGAATGGGTATGAATATATCTTGGTGGCAATTGATTACTTTACAAAGTGGGTGGAAGCTCAGTCCTATGCAGTGTTGAAAGCATCGCATGTGGCCAAGTTCATTAGAAACAATATCATTTGCCGATATAGAGTCCCAAACGAGATCATATCAGATCATGGCTCCTACTTCAAGAAGGAGGTGATAGACTTGTTGGAGAAATACAATGTGGCTTTTCATAAGTCATCTACATATAGGCCGCAAACCAGTGGAACTGTAGAAGTCACCAACAACAACATCCAGAATATCCTGTTAAAGATGGTTGAGACCTACAGGGACTAGCCATATAAATTGCTATTTGCACTCTGGGGCTATAGAACTTCAATCCGAACGTCTATAGGGGCAACTCCTTATTCTCTCGTTTACGGGATGGAAGCTATTCTGCCAATTGAAATAGGAGTCCCGTCACTGCGAATTATGGCTGAGTGTCAGATAGCAGAGGCGGACTGGCAACAAAGCAGATTTGAAGAGCTGATGCTGTTGGATGAGAGAAGGTTGAAAGCATTGTATCATGTTCAAGGCTACCAGCGTAGAACTGCTAGGGCTGTTAACAAAAAAGTTAAGTCCCAGAATCTCAAAGAGGGGATATGGTGCTGAAAGATAACCGAGCTCCCATTTATGGCCCTAGGGGCAAGTTCAGACCCAATTGGACTGGTCCTTACATCATCAAAGCTATCTGGTCGGGTGGAGCTGTTATTCTCATGGACCTGGATGGCCTGGAATTTTCATAACAAGTTGAAGAATACTATCCCTGAGAGGCTTGCTGGGCTGAAAACCCGGAAGGGCAACCCAGGCAAAAGTTAGAGCATGAAAAATTAGAAATAAAGACAAAACTGAGCTCGCAAGGTTGAAAACCCTAAAGGGTGACTTTGGCAAAAGTTAGAGCACAAAAGGAAAGAGTTAATACTCGGGTGAACTTGAACCGAACTACGTATGGCCTGATTCCCATCTTTGGGATATCTAGGTAACTTCATCCTGAAGTTCAGCCGTAATCACTTCTAACTCAATTGTCTTGTCCATGTGATCGATCAAGTCATCTTTGTTTGTTTTTTACCTGGGGGCTCGGTTGTGATCTTTACTCTGAGAGAAGAGATGACTACAATACAGAGTAGTGGTGTTCAATCAAGGGGAAGTTTTGATCTTTTGATTTGGGGTTGTACATCTCGAGGATCGATTTCGTGCATGTCAGGTGGTGATCCTTTTCGAAAATGGTTTTGAAAAGTTTTGATAAAAGTTGATTTTGTTCAAATTTTACCTTTTACAGCTTAGATCATTTTTGGACCGAAAGGAAATTTTTTAGTGCTCACAACTTTAATTTCATTGATTTTAACATAAAAGTTCTCCAACTCTCTGATACAAATCAAAGTTTCTTTTATTACATCGAAAAACTTGAAAAGAAAGGTCAAAGCAATAAACTAGGGGCATAGGTGAGTTAGGTGCTCCTGCGTCCTCTGTTCGTGATTGTGGAAGCTTCTGAAGTCAAAGTGGGCCCGGTTTGTGCCTCATCCTCGAGCCAAGCCAAGCATTTGCCAAAAAGGGCGCAACTAAAACTAGGGGTAGGGGTCAGAAGCTCTCTCATCCTCCCAGTAGTGAGGTACCTAGCCAAGTGTGAACCACAGATGGGGAATGAAATCGGGTACTTACCCCTCCTCTGGGCAAGTCTGATCATGCCCAAACTAATGTTTGAACCGAAAAGGAAAATAGAATACACAGTGTGTGAGGCCGATCAACTGTATGCCAAGTTGTTGAGCCATGTTATAACTCATCTTAGTCAGATTAAGCCAGGGGTAACGCCAGGCTATGTTAGCAGCAGACCTGTTGTACATCCAGTTGCACCACCGTCCCTCATTCGGGAAATCCACTAGTCGATGGCGGAGGAAATAGCTTCAAGCTAAGTACTCAGGGCAAGAGTCCACTACTTTTAGCTTATCCATAGGCCGTACCTGGGGAGGGATTAAAGAAAAGAGAGACTACAGAATAGAGAGATGTATGTTGAGAGAAAAGTGAGGAAAGGGCTTTGAGAGAAAAATAGAGCACAAGTGCCGAGTGATGTGAGAAACACATATGAGAAAGGGTGGGAAACAATACCTGGAGAAGTAGTGGGCTCCCCGCGAATTAATTAGTCTCTTGCCGATAAAAGGCATCTAAGCCCATCAAAGTCTCGGCCACCACCAAGCCAATGTAACTTTTGCTTTCTTTTAAACCTTGGGCCACATCGATCAAACGAATGCTGAACCCGCCAAAGCTAGGGGCAAGAAGGAAGTGAGTAAGCATACATAAGCAGAGGGCATGTTACCGAAAACCTTGTCAGAGAAGGTTACCTCGGTCACCGATATTAGAAAATCGATGAATCAGATTGGTTATGTTAAGCTCTTCGTTGTGCGCCAAAGATCGAGGCTCATGCAGAGTGAGCCCACACGTTTGTCCCAAAGCTTGGGTGTGGCCAAAACGGGGCTGAGGCATGATTTCCTCATCGCGTCGGGATTCCATTAGTGCCTGAAATTCTTTAATTGTCAGGCATATTTCTTGTCCCCCGAAGCGAAAGACATGTGTAATCGGGGCCCAACATTGAGCTGCGACATGAAGGAACGGAAAATAAAGTCGAGTAGGACTCAACAGAAAAAGTGCATTTATGCCGAAACCCTAGAAATTTGCCTTTTCCGTGCAGTCTAAAGTTGCAGTCCAATCTGAGAGCTTTTCGGCAAAAAATGGCTCCATTTGTGGAAGAAATTGTAGCTGAAATAAAGTTTTGGAGAAGAATTCATGAAGCTGAACTTTTTGTAGAAGATAAGGCTTTGAGTGGAAGCCAGCTAACAGCAATCTAGCGATTCTCACATGCCAGCCACCTCTTGTGGCTTGCAGGCCACTCTTTATGGTCGGCAAGCTCCATCTGTGGCCGTCAGCCTTTTTCTTAGGTTTGCTATCCACTTGTGTGCTGAGCAGTGCTGGAAGCCTGTGTTTTGCCTTGATCTTTGAGTATTTCAAGGTCTTGTTTTGAGTCCTTTTGGTTTTAGCAAGTTTGTTTATTTGTATTTAAGTTGTTTTTGCTTTGTTTATCGAGTTGCATTTTGTATTTTGGTTGTTGGTTGGCTTATTACCCGATTAAGAACATTGTTTCAATCAAGTGGTCTTGGCCAATTTAATTCCATGTCCATTTCATGCAAATATGGTGCTCATGATGCAAAAATAACAACACTTCTTATAAAAACTGTGAGGTTTTATTTCGATCGTGCTTTTTACAAAAGAGGTGTACAAGTTTTCAAAGCAAAGTAAAACCTATCTGAGGCTATACATCTGTTAATGCTACCAAACAAAAAGAAACTAAGCAAAAAATCAAAAAATCAGCGCCAGTCGCCTCAGGCCGAAGAGGCCCTCTTCGTCCTCTTCCTCGGAGGAGAGGACTCTGGAGCACTATCTTCGTCGGCACCATTATCCAAATCAGTCTCTGAACCTGAGCAGGTATTGTTTCTGCTCTCTGCCTTAGAGTCTGTAGCATCAACACCTCTGCTCTCGGAACCTGAGCCAGTATCACCATCTCCACTCTCGGATGACTCAGAATGTCGACCTACTGCCTCCTCAGAGTCACCGGTCTCAGCATCGTCATCGCTCAAGATGGGCTCTGGAGGCCTACTCTCGCCTCGGGTGCCCCTATCCTTCTCTCTTCTCCCTGCTACTGGAGGAGGTACTGCCGGTGCTGGTGCTGATGCTGCTACTATCATCGGGGCCATCGGTATAGATGGGATCTAAAAAGACAATTGTCAAAATATCAATTACAATGTGTGTATGCAAGTATAGTATGCATAATAAGTGGTATGTAGAAATCAGATACAGTATGAGTACAGTGTATGAGTATAGTATGCTAATGTAGTGCATCAGATATAGTGTGTCAGATGCAGTTTGGGAAAGACTACAGTTGAAATGCCAGTGTATTAGTGGAAAGATGATAGCGTGAAGCGCAAACTGAAAGAAATTACCGGGATGCCGTGGAGACCAAGCAGTGTCTCTCTCCTCTGCACCATGCCCATCCAGGAAGCTATCAGCTCAAGACAGCTCCCCGTGTACTTTGTGGATGCCTGCAAATGCATTTGAATGATCAGTGTTCGCAATAAACATATCTGAAATGAAATGTGGAGTGCCAAGCGTAAAGAATGGTCCACACTTGAGACGAACCCCGAACCCCGACAAGCTCGTGCCCAGCTGCTGTAGCCTCAATCGGGATCTAGTAAGCCTCCCTAATGTGCAGCCAGCATGTGAGTGTAGTAGGAATCTTTGGCCAATGGGTGCTCTGCTCCGTAAGGGGGCCTTTTAGCATGGGTCCTAGTCGCTCTAGTCGCCTCTCTTGTTGCAGGAGCCCTTGCTCCCTCGCTTCTGCGAGCACTTGTCAGAGGTGGCATGAGGTGGGTCTAAATAAAGGTTGCGTAGTTGCCTTCTGCCCTGAAGTAATCAGCATCCAAGCCTACCATGAGCTGATTAACTGCATCAATAGATAGGCTGTCTGCTGACCTCATGAACTTTGGGGGTGGCATCGGAGCGATTGGATCCGGTAAGCCCACGGTCTGGTGGACAAACCACTCACTCTGGAACTAGGTCTAGCAGACTGGGTCCTCTAGAAAAATCTAGAAGTGAGACATGGCCTACGCTTCCGCATGTTGATCTCATACCCCAGCCGGCATCATGGCCTAGGGCTGCCACATGATCTGCAAACAGAGAGTGTACAAATTTTTAGTTGCTGTCAGTTGCTAAAAGTGTGAATCGGAACAAATTTAAAGCAAAAATGACTGTGTTTTGGGTTACCTCGTGGGCGGCCACGGTTTCAAAGTAGTGGCGAAAGAATACGAAAGACTCGCGGCTCCTACGCTGACATTTGCCATCATACCGCCTCGAGTAAGGGACCACAGGGGGGAGCTCCTCTATGGGCTTTGGAGCAAGAGCTGGAAAATAAGCATAAACCCACAGCTGCAAAAAAAAAAATGCAGTGATATGTGATCAATGATGTATGAACAGATATAGAAAGTGCAAAGCAGAAAGCATGCAGCCTGAACAGATGCAGAAAGTGCAAAGCAGAAAGCACAATGTATGAACAAATGCAGAAAATGCAAAGCATGAAGCACAATGTACGAACAGATGCAGAAAGTGCAAAGCAGAAAGCACAGGTGTTGGACATATATAAAGCAAAAAACGTAAAGTAGAAAGTGTAAGTGCAAAGAGGGAACTGAAATGCATACCTCCCAAGCTGTCTAGTAGCCTCCGATTAACTCTCCCCTCAGACGGGAGGTAGAGTTCATATAGCCATACAGGGTGGCGAGGCTAGCTTCGCCCCAGTCAGAGAAGCGTACCCAGGGAAGAGTCATTATGGCACTTAACAAATATAAGCCCATGGTGTTCCACCTATTCGAAAACAAGGTGGTACCGAGGACGAACATCAGGAAGCCTCTGGCATACTACTCCATCTCCTCTAATGTCTCTGGCTCTCTTACTCGGAACTGCTCAGCGAACCAGCTATATCTAACCATAGCTGACCGGTACGAGGGCGGATGTGCTCTTAGCAGCTCGATCTAGGCTGCCTCCCATTCCTCCATGTCAATGTCAAAATGGATCGGATCACCCCCTACTTCTAAGCCTGTGATCACGGCGAAGTTATAGGGAGTCATCGTCATCTCCTCGGTAGTGGAGAAGTGTAAGAAGTTGATGGTGTCCCACCACCTCTCCATGAGCGCTTCTAGAAGAGAATGGCTCGCAATGACCTGTGTCAGGCCAGAGTAGTAGAGGCCGAAGCCGGTCTCATCAATGATGTCACGGACTCCAGTAGGGAGCTCATCGTACCAATCTCTCGCAATCGTAGCTCTGTACCCTCTGTATGCACGGGACTCTCCCTGTGGCAAAGAACAGATGAATTAGATAAGGCAGTGATGAAAGTGCAGTCAGATGAAAGACAGTGCAAGAAATGTAGTGAAAAGACAGGTAGGAATGTATGAAAACAGAGTTCATACCTAAGTGGCGCTGGATGAAAGGTGGGAAACCGGCTCCCTCAGCAGGAGGTCCTCCAGTACGTCGCGAGTGAAGTTGCTGAAGTACCTAATGCCTCTGGGTGGCAAGATATGCGTGCGGAGATGGTACCTCGCTGGATCAAAAGGCCGTACCCTCAATGGAAGCAGCTCAGGCTCAAGCTCGGGCTCAAACTCTACCTCGAGGTTGGCCTCAATGCCCTCAGCTGCCTCGCCAACCTCAGCAATGACTGGTCCCTCTACCTTGGCAACGGGTGGGAATACAGAGGGAATCTATAGATGAGCCCCGTCATGTGAAAAGTCATTTGCCATCTGAAGAATGGGTGAAAAGTAGGTAAGAAGTGAAGAAAATGGAGAAAAGAGAGTAAACTTCGAAAAAGTCAACCCCAGGAGAGAGAAAATGGGAGAAAAAATCAAAGCCCGAAAAAATTCATGAAACCCGAGAGAAACTTGAGGGGAACAAGCCTAGAGGGATGAAAATGAGAAGAAAAAAAAAACCATAGAAAACAAATTTTGATTGGTTCAAAAGGAAGAGAATCAAGAGGGTTTAACGAATAAAGTGTGCGTAGGGCGTTGGAAAACACATATAAAGCTCGAATATAGACAGAAGAAGTGTCTAGAGAGAGAGGGAGAGCAATTTTGGACCTAAGGTTATGAGGAAATGAAGCCTTGAGGCTTGTATTTAAAGACCCGAGGCAAAAGGACCAAATTGCCCCGAAACTGCCATCGATGGCTGGTAGGCCACATTGGTGGCCAGCAAGGCTTTGTGCTGGCTAGCAACCTCCCCTTGTGGCCGGCAGCTGGCCAGTAGCCCTCCTCTGTGTCCTGGTGCTGTTTGGGGCTTCTTCTTCCCGACTGGTTTGAGGAAGGTTCTATTTTGGAAGCTTGTAGTTGTGTTCCGGTGGGTGAACGTGTCCCCTTTGCTACTCTGAACAAGTTGTATCCTTTTGAGCATGTTGCAATTCCTCTGAAAGGTAAATCGAAGGTGCCACCGAGTATTGTTTTATTCACTTTACGCTTTTTCTCTTTTCCTTTGCATAGAATGTGCATTCCCGTATATGCATGTCGCACGTATGTCTTACATCATTTATCATTTGTGCATAGAACATGCTATCAATTTTGCATAGAACATGCCATCAATTCACATAGAATCTGTTTTTGTTTCTTGCATAGAACAACCTTTCAATTAACAGCATGCGTCAGTTGTCTATCTTGCATGGAACAGGCATTGTCACTGTATTGGTTTGTAATCTTGTCCACTTTGTGCATCTATCGCACACGTTTGTTTTAAGCATCTATCGCACTTGTTCACTTTTGTGCATCTATTGCACACCTCTTTGTTTTTATCTCGGGACGTGTGAAACGCGACTCTTTTCATGATTTTAGCGTGATCAGAGTATCTCAGGATGCGTGAAGCGCCGCTTTGGGCGTGTTGTATCTCGGGATGCATGAAGTGTGAGCCCGAGTGGTTTTTCTTATATCTTAGGACACGTGAAGTATGACTTTGGGCGCGTTGTACCTTGGGATATGTGAAGCGTGAGCTCGAGTAGTTTTTCTTGTATATTAGGACACAGGAAACGCGGTTCTAGGTGTGTCGTATTTTGGGACACGTGAAACACGAGCTCGAGCGGTTTCTCTTGTATCTCAAGATGCGTGAAGCGTGGCTCTGGGCGTGCTGTATCTTGTAATGCATGAAGCGCGAGCTCGAGCGATTTTTCTTGTATCTCAGGATGCGTGAAACGCAGATCTAGGCGTGTTGTATCTCGGGACGCGTGAAGCGCAGCTCTGGGTGTGTTATATCTCGGGACGTGTGTGTACACACCTCAGTTTTAACCGACCTTAAGACTTAGACATCATCGTTTCAGCGCTTGATGATCGCGCATGTTTGTGCTCGTTTCGAGTTTCCGGAGTTTTCGGCTGAGCGCCTTGCCTTCGGGCATCTGAACTCTTTGTGATTTAGCTTGGTTTGTGGACCATGCCTTGTTGACCTTGCCTAGAGGGAGAGAGAGGTCTGTAGACCACTTTTTGTGGTCGTAGACCATTTTTCCCTCTTGTAGACTAGTTTCTGATTTCCGGAGCCTTCGGCTGAGCGCCTTGTCTCAGAACCCCTTAACGTTCTCCTCTTGGCTTGGTTTTTGAACCATGCCTTGTCGCCTCTGCCTAGAGGGAAATAGAGATCTGTAGACCACTTTTTGTGGCCGTAGACCACCTTTCCCTCGTAGACCACTTTTTGTGCTCGTAGACTAGTTTTCGAGGCTTCCGGCTGCGCGCCTTGTCCCGCGGACTTTCGTCTTTCATCCTTTTTGGTTTGTTTTTGGCACAAACCTTGTTTTCCTTGCTTGGAGGGTGGAATAACAGGTGTAGACCAGTTTCTTCCCCTGAAGACCACTTTTCTTCCTTGCCAGCCAGTTTTCTGGTCGGCCAGCTACTCTTGGTGGTCTTTGGACCACCAAAAGTGGTCGGCAGCCATGCCACCACGTTGCTTTCTTTGTGCAGACCACTCCTCCCCCTTGCCGACCACTTTTCATTCTTACAGACCACTTTTACTGGTCAGCCAACCAGTGCAAGTAGCTAGCTGACCACTTCAACTGGTCGGCAGCTTTCCTACACTTTCTACAGATATTTTCCATGCCAGCTGTGCCAGCTGTTGGGCACAAAAAGCATCGTCCATACACGTGTATGGAGGGATTCATTCAAGCTCCAAGCTTGATCCTTGTTTTTCTATAAAAGGGAACCTCCTCCTTCTTGTCTCAGGTTCAAAATTTTGCTTAAAAGCTATAGATATATCATCTATCTCTATATTGCTCCTTTTCTTCATATTTGTGCTTGAAAGTGCCTTTTCTTCACACTTTTGCACACAAACACCTACTCAAACACCATACTCTTGGAGCTGAGGCACCTTGAAGCTGGTTTTGGAGTTTTTGGATTGCTTTTGATCAAAAAAGATTGCTGGAGTTGATGCTTTGAAGTTGTTCTTCAATGGTGAGTTTTTAACCCCTTAGACCTTTGTTTTTGATTAAGCTTTTGGCCCTATTTGCATAATGTTTTAGGCTCAACTTTCAACTGCAAAAAGTTCTTATTTTAAGTGCTTGAAATGTTTGTTTAAGGTCTCTTTGGTATTGGGGGTGGTCTACCCCTTTTTTGTGCCTTGTTTGGCCTTGTTTTGAGCTATCCTTTTAAGCTATTGGGACCAACTCTTTTTGGCCTTCTCAGCATTGAAACTCAGAGGAATTTCAGTGGTAGAAGGTGTGTTTTGAGGTCCCAAATAGGAGGGGGTCATCCCCTCTCCTTGTATCTTGGTTGCTTGCCTTGTTGGCCTCATGTTTGAACATGTTTATCTAGCATATGTTGGCTCCATCTCAGCCTATTTTTGACCTTATTTTAGTATGGCATACCTCTGTTTTTGGTTGTCTTGGTCACTCCTTGCATGCTTCTTGTATGTGTAGTGTAATCCTACTTGAAGCTTTTCAAAGTAGCATGTCTTCCTAGCATGTTTTGGTTCTATCTCGGCATGCTTTTGGTGTTGTTTTGCCATAGTATAATTATATTTTGTGTTGGTTTGATAGCCTCTTGCATGCTCCTTGCACTTGTAGTTCAATTCCACTAAACTAGCTTAACATGCATCTTGCTTTTGACCATCATTCTAGCATGATTTTGGCTCAACTCCAGCAAGCTTTTACTCACGTTTTACCATTCTTGAGCTCTATTTTATGTTATTTTGGTCATGCATGCCTTCCTTTGTATAGCCGTGCATGCATTGTTTGCATGATAGAATCTAGTGTATGCCATACTAGCATTGGTAGAAGAGCATTTTGTTTGCATGTTGTTACATTGCATTGTGTTTGCATGTTGCTGCATTGCATGTTCATATTGTTGCATTGCATTGTGTTTGCATGCCATTAGCATTGATAGGTTGATCATGTTGCATTACATTGTGTTTGGATAGGGTGTTAGTCCAAACACGAGAAACGAGGGATGTTTCATAATTGAAGTGATGAAACGTGCCTCATTTCTCAGTCGGCGATGCTCTTGATCATGCATGATAGAGTTTAAGGCCCTTATGTGTTATTTGTGCATTCATTAATGTTGAATTGTGCAATCTTGGCTTCTCGGCCATTGTGCATTGCGATGCTCGGTTGGTGGCCCGAGAGTCGAAAACCGCACTCCCTTGAGCTGAAGAAATGATAGGGAGGGTGGTTGTGCACACATACCTTGCAAATACACTGCCGTGCCCCTTCTCGTTCTCTGTTACAGCAAAATGGAGTTGGGCAGCATTTTCTGGTCGGCAGACCAGTAAAAGTGGCTGGCCGACCACTTTTTCTGGTCTGCAGCAAATGTAAGTGGTCGACACCACCATTAAGTGGTCGGTAACCCTCCTGGAGGTCTCCATGATGGAGTAGAAGCTATTTGGAGGTTTGTGATGTGTTCTGAAACCAAATGCAAATAGAGGCAAGTTGGGGCATCGTAATGAATTTCCGAACGAGGCGATCGAGCATGCATGAACTTCTCGCCCTGAGGACCTCTTCTTATTGCTTTACTTAGCTACTTTGCTTAGTTAGCTATTTGGTTCTATACTTAAGTAGTTAATGCACTTAACTATTCATTTGTGTTTGTAATTAGTTAACTTGTTAGTTAATTAGCTTCGTTTTGTAATAATTAGTTTAATTAGCTTAGATTAGCTAGTTAGTTTATTATTCGGACCCTCCGTCGAGAGAGCACAACTGTTGTAATAAGTGTGCGTGTGTGTGATGCATGTCTTCCAACCCAAATTTCTTTCTCCCTTTTACTTAACTGCTTTTGATGGTTAGTTTTGGGGCATATATCAATTAGCATACTTATGCTTTGCATGCGTGCATCATTCATTTGTCTTGCATGCACCGAGCTCGGCGCATCATACAAACTGCATTGTATTTCAATACCAATTTGAATACATGTTATCAAGTTACATTCACATGACATCTTAGAATAGCCGAGCCTATCTTAGCTGCATTTTGCATGTGTTGCATTAGGCATTCTTGACATAGCTAGGGTCACGCATTGATTTCTAACATAGCTTTTGTTTTGGCTTGGAGTACACTGTGAGTGTTTATGCTTTAGCATACTATATGAGATGTGTATGCTGCCATGATAGCATGCTTGCCATGAGGCTATTTGCCTAAATGATATAACTGCATGAATGCTTGTGGATGAAGGCTTCATTGCTTGAAGTGGAACAATTCATCGAAATGTGAGTTTTAAGCCCACTTTGCGGAATGGCAAAATCATGTTGTTTTCTAAGCCCACGTGAGGGTGGCAAATCCGCGTCTTAGCCTACTTGCGAGTAGCACTTTCAAACCATTTTCGAAAAACAAACATGAGATGTTTTGTTCCAAATTGAGCGATTGAGTCTATACTTGTATGCTGCGTGCATCACATAGTAAGCTTGCTAATAAACTGGAATAAGAACACGTGTTTTCAAAAACAACATATCATGTTAGTAGAGGCCGATCCTTTGATCGGGCGAGCGGGGGTACTCATTTCAGGACCTTCCCCTCTCGTACCCAAGTTCCCGAGCTGTGGCAACTTTGGTGATGACGGACACGTGGCCTTAGGTACAAGTCAGGGTTTCCTAAATTTCCCAAAAACAAAATATTTAGCTGGCGAGTCTGAAATCTAGCAAAGCAGTCCATGTTTGGCACTTTTTGAATAAAATCGATTTTCCAAAACGATTTGCCAGATTTGGACTCTTTGGTGATTTATCAGTCTTACATTGCACTTTGTGAGATTAGATTCAGAACCGTGACATGAGTCCGAACTGTAGTAGCTATGAACAACAATTCGCGCCCTCGCGCGCGGAGCGGAGTTTGGGGCGGTCTACAGTTTCTGGTGACTTTGCTGGGGATTTGAGAACTTGACTCGAACTCATGATGTCTTGTTTTGTTTACACTTATGTGTTTCTTTACATTGCATTTGCATTGGTGTGTCTAGGACACCGTGTTTGCCATCTGCTATTCTCGAATGATTTGCTGGAGGCTTGCTTGGAAAAGCGTGCCATAAGGCTGATTGGTTGCGGGCTCTGCCACGATGGGAACACAAACCACTGTTTTTACCAAGGCACCTTTTTTGACTATTCGACCTAGTGCATATCGGAATCCATAGTGACCTTTCCAAACTAGGACAGGTTGCTTACCCGATTGTAGGTTGTTTGAAGTCGTTGTGTGCGTAGTGAAACCCTAGCTCCTAACAAGATAGGACAGGAAAACCCTACCCCTCCATAAGGGTGTTTTGGCTCTTACTTGCTTGGTATGTGCTGTCAGAGTGTGTCTCTACAGGGTTGTACGTATCAGTTTACAAGTCTGGGTATCAAGTCTGTGCACATTAGTATTTGGGGAATCAGTTTTACCTGAGGGTATTAGAGTCGAGGCAGTGATTTGGGAACAATGATCAGTGTTGAGAACAGTGTGTTCAGCTTACAAATGCCAACTGTGTGTTGTCTTTATTTAAGCTGTTATGCTATCCGTTTTTCTGGCTGTTTGTTTCCTTATTATGCTTTGTTTATTTCCTTATTATACTTTATTTATCTTTTTGCAAGGTAGTTTAGTAGCATTGCTTCCAACCAGGCAGATATTCCCCAAGCACTTTGGATCAGAGGTCAGAGACTTCATCGATCCGAGGATCTCATAGACAGACAACCAGTGTTCCTTTCATTACCCCCGGTTACTAGACAGAGGTCAGTTAGGCGCAGTTCATTAGCACAACAGTTATTAGATCAGCGGTCCTTATCCACCCCACCAGTGAGTAGTCGGGCTGAGGTTTCCATTTCTACCACAGAGAGATATACCTGTTGTTCAGTTAGATCATCATCTTATAGCAAGTATGGAGGACTTGATGCGTCAGCTCCAAGAGACTATGCAAGCCATGCAGTGGGATGCTGCTCGCTAGGCAGAGTTTGCCGCGCGTCAGGCAGAGGTTGTGGCTCAACAAATAGAGCTGATCGCCAGACTTCAGCAACAACAACAGCCACAGCAAGCCGGAGCGTCTGCTTCGCATCTACCCCCACCCCCACCTAGAGTTGCAACTCTCGGGGAGACTGCAAACGTCCAGGAAAATGCGGACGTTCCAACGGGGCCAGTTCCACCCACCAATCCTACCTTAACTGTCCAAAGCACAGACTAATCTAGTGGATACACCCTTTGAATTTGAGGTGGATCCAACAGCACTGAAAGTGAGCAAGTTAGAAAAGCTGTTCAAGAAGGCTCAATGCGTTAATTCCATACCGGACATAGAGGATGGATACATCGATTCTGCAGTGATTTTGACGGACCGGTTCAAGATGCCGCATATAGACCATTTTGACGGTTCTGGGGATCCCATGGTACATCTGCAACTGTTCTCGGATATCCTAAGGCCAATGGGCCTCTCCAGGCTTCAAAAGCTTTCCCTTTTTGGCCAGACCCTGTCGGGTGTTGCGACTATTTGGTATGCAAAGCTGGAGGACTCTATCAAGAGAAGCTGGGAAGAGATGGCTAAGGCCTTTGTAGCTCAATACTCCTACAACACGCAGATCGAGATCACAACTCATGATCTTGAGACAACTAGATAGGAGTCGAAAGAGAGCTTCTCTGACTTTGTAACCCGTTGGAGGGCCAAAGCTTCTATGATGACCATTAGGCCGGTCGACAAGGATCAGATACGGATGGTTGTGCGCAACCTCCAGCCCAAGCTGATGCAAAAGATGATCATCTTACCCCTTTCCACCTTTGCGGATTTACACGAGATTGGGGTACAGATTGAGGACGCCATGAAGCAAGGTCTCTTTGATCACGAGAGAGAGCAACCCAAGAGGGCATTTACCCGCAGTTCCAATGCAGGCACGAGTAGTGTTGCAGCTGCTAGACCTTTGGATGTGGGTATGGTCACCACCACCACTCCAAAAACACATATAGCCACCCCATTCACCGGTGTGTCCGGTACCAGCTCACAAACAGCCAGATATCCACCCTGAGGCTAGAAAACCTTCACTCCACTATACATGCCCCTGTCCAAAGCTCTAGGGGTTCTAATCAGGAAAGGGCATTTGAAGTCTCTGGAGCCGCGGCCATTACCAGAAAAACTTCCTCCCTCCCATAACCAGGCTAAATACTGTGCCTTTCACTAACAACATGGTCACGACACTGACCAGTGCTATCGACTACGTCATGAGATCCAGGATCTCGTTGACAATAGGGTGATCGCACCTCCAGAAAAAACAAATGTCAGAACCAACCTACTTCCACCACATAACCAAGCTCCACTACCCAAACGCATCAACCTGATCCAAACTGGGGTTGTGTCATACAACCCTAGCATATATATCACACCCTCTCGCCTACCCAAGCCTGAGGTGTTTGTTCCGGATAGCATAGACTTGTGCATATTGAGCACCTTCCTAACCCAACTTGAACTGGTGGTGGTGACTGTTGAGGACAGAACAAGGATGACTTTGGGGGCAGATGGGAATAATGATTCAGAGCCCGAGGGGTCTGGGAACTTTGAGTGCAACCCGAGTGGTTATATCACATCAACAGACCAGGCTAAGTTGAGGGTAGAGTTGCTAGTTGGGGCAGAGATTAGTGTGGTTCGGGAGGATGGACCTAGTCAGGGGTTAGATGACCTAGCAGAGCTGGAAGAGGACATTGCAAATCTACAGTTCTTTGAAGAGTAGGATTCAAGGGATGTGAACATCAACTAGCTCGACTTGGACGGGTCAGCAGAGAATACTGGGTGGCTCAGTGACTAGCCGGATGTTATTGAAGAATTTCGGCCAGAACAGGGGCAATCAAGAGCTGGGATACCAACAGTGGCTGGAATGGCCGAGAATCAGGAAAAATCGCCGGAGAGCACCGGTGTTAAGAATTTTGCTCGGGATATGGGCAGTCTGAATACAGAAGCTATTGAACAACAAGCTGTACTGAAGCAGTTTGAGCAAGAAAAAATCGAAGGTCTGGAGAGGGCTAGAAAGGCCAAAAGCCTGCGACGAGAATGTGATATGCGCAAGCCGAAATGGTGGGAAGACGACAACTTACGTCTTGCCCACACTGATGAAGATTGCGGACAAAACCAACCAGATGATACCTGGTACATTGAGGAGGTTGACCACATGACCAGAAGTGGGCGGTATTTCAAACCTCCACACTTGGATCAACCACAGGCATCCGGGAAGGACAAAGAAGCGGAGAAACAGAAGGAAAAACTGCTCGAAGAGGAGACTGTGCTGAAACAGCTTAAGAAAATCCAAGCAGACATCTCCATCTGGGGCCTGCTTATGGCCTCAAGAGTTCACAGACAGGCTATCCTTTCTGCCATGGACAAGGTGAAACTTTCGATTGATACCACGCCCGAACAGTTGGTAGGGCTGGTTTTTCCGGGAAGAGCTTTCCCCGACATTGACCTTCACTGACAAGGAACTACCGCCTGACGGCTCAGATCATAACAAACCGCTCTATATCTCTGTTGAGTGTAGAGAGAAATGGATACCGGTGGTCCTTGTTGACATAGGATCTGCTATCAACGTGTGCCCATTGAGGACGGCATATGCTATTAGGTTGAAGCTCGCAGATTTTGTGCCTACTGCCTAGGTGATACGGGCCTACAATAATACTAGCCGAGAGGTGATGGGGACTGTACAGATTTAGACTTAGGTTTGTCTGGGGCAACAGGATATTGACTTTCATGTATTGGATGTCCTGGTCACCTTTAATCTATTCCTAGGGCGGCTGTGGCGGCACCAGGTAAAGGCGATCTGTTCCACCTTGCACCAAATGCTGAAATACCTCCACGGGAAGGAGGTGGCCATCGTCTTTGGGAATTCTTCAATACATCCGCCGCCAGAGGTTTTTACACCAGTTCTGGAGATTGAGCATGGCGTAGAGGATGTGTATTTGTCAGGATTTACCCTAGCTAAGGCTCGGATTGTATAGAACATGCTAGCTGTTGATGAGGGGCTATACGTCAGTGCACAGTCTGTCTACCTTATGAACAAGCTTCAATACATCCCCGAGATGGGATTAAGGCGAAGTGGCCAGAAAGGTGTCGCAGCACCGGCCGAAGTGCCGCATAACCCATATACCTTTGGCTTAGGTTATCTGCCTACCAAAGAGGATTGGGCTAGGAAAGGAAAAGAGATGGCCGGAATAGCCAGAGCCAAGCAGGCTGGGAAGCATTATGAGTTGATGCACCGACCTATCCAGGGGACCCTGAAAGGACGCTTTGTCTGGGAAGGGGAAGACTTCCCGTTCTGCGGCTTCCCAGAGCCATGGCTAAATGCAGAGAGGCGGCGCTTGCCGGGATTTGAAATCTTCTTTGACTTGCAATTGTCCAGGGATGATGTTATCGAGGAGCAGACAGACCCACCAGCTGTGGCTGAGCAGTGCAAGGAGGAGGATTTTGAGAGCACAGAGATTGAAATGGGGGTAGCACTAGCTTGTCTACTCTCAGATCCTCAGATCGTACATGAGTGCTTGGGGGATAACTTCTCAGTTTCCATGATCGGGAATGAAGCAGCTGTGGGCCCATCTTCAAACATTCTGGATGCATCCATAGCACCCTCCCTCGTCTGGCAATACGAGGAGGGCTTTTCATCGAGTAGCACTGGGTCAGGGAGTGAGCCGGAATCTGATTCCACTGAGTCTGTGGAGTCAGAATCAGGTTCCAGTTTGTCTGAGTCTGGGTCCGGTATTCTTGGGGGTGATAACTCGGATGCCACCGTCTTGTCCAGGTCGTCTTTTTCTTTTTCTTTTGAGTCTGTTGTAACAGAGGAATCAGGCGGACTGGATGTTATTAATGAGAATGGTACGGCTGTGGCTTCCGAGTACTTTTCTGTGCCTTTAATTTATTGCATTAATTAGGATTTTCAAAATTTTGATGAAAACGATGGGGAAGAAATTCCTCCGGTTTTGAAATATTTGCCTGATCAAGAGCAGGAGAGATTTGTAAAACCGTTGGTTGATGAAATCACCAAAATTAATGTTGGTACTGAGAAGGACCCGCGGCTGGTCCAGATCGGGTCCATGTTGTCTTCGGAGGAACGTGAGCGCTTAGTCGCTTTATTAAAAGATTTCAAAGATGTTTTTGCGTGGTCCTACGAAGACATGCTTGGAATCGATCCTGAGATTGTACGGCACCGGATCCCTCTTGACCCAAAGGCCCAACCTATTAAGCAGAAGCTCCGAAGGATCTGCCCGGACTGGGCTCTGAAGATCAAAGAAGAGGTCACCAAGCAGATTGACGCAAGTTTCTTGTTGGTATCTGAATACCCTACTTGGTTGGCCAATATCGTTCCAGTGCCGAAGAAGGACGGCATAATTCGGGTATGTGTGGACTTCAGGGATTTGAATAAAGCCAGTCCGAAGGACGACTTTCCTCTGCCACATATCGACGAATTAGTGGACTTTACTGCTGGGCATGAGCTGCTCTCGTTCATGGATGGGTTTTCAGGCTACAATCAGATTTTGATAGCACCCAAAGACAGGGAGAAGACTGCTTTCACCACCCTGTAGGGAACCTATTGTTATCGGGTGATGCCGTTCGGCTTGAAGAATGTTGAGGCTATGTATCAACGGGCCGTGACCACAATTTTGCACGACATGATCCATAAAGAGGTTGAGGTGTACGTGGACGACATGATTGTCAAGTCCAAGGAAAAAGAGGGCCATTACACCGCCTTACAGAAATTCTTCCAAAAGATCAGAGAGTATTGGTTGTGGCTGAATCCTCAGAAATGTACATTTGGTGTTACAGCAGGGAAAATGCTGGGGTTCTTGATCACACAGAGAGGTATCGAGGTCGATCCTTCTAAAATCAAGGCCATCTTAGAAATGTCACCACCGAGGACTGAAAAGGAGGTGCGAGGCTTTCTGGGTAAAGTGCAATTCATAAGACAATTTATTGCAAAATTAACCTTGACTTATGAACTAATCTTTGGTCTCCTGAAGAAAGAAAAGAAGTTCCAATGGGACGACTGATGCCGAGTTGCTTTCGAGCAGATCAAGCAATATTTATAGAACCCACCTGTGTTGTCACCGCCTGAGCCGAGGAAACCGTTGATTCTGTACCTTTTAGTGACTGAAATGACAATGGGCTGCATGCTTGCACAGGAGTCTGAGGACAAAGTGGATAAAACTATCTACTACCTGAGCAAGAAAATGTTAGATTACGAGACCCGCTACACTCCGCCGGAGAAGGCTTGTCTGGCCTTGGTATGGGCTACCAGGAAGCTGAGGCACTACCTGTTAGCTCACTTTGTAATAATAGTTTCGAGATTAGATCCCATCAAATATCTCTTCGAGAAACCAGCACTTACAGGTAGGCTAGCCTTTTGGTTGCTTCTGCTTTCCGAATTTGATCTGAAGTACATGACGTGCATGTTAGTGAAAGGGAGAGCAGTAGGGAAGTTCCTAGTCGATCATCCAGTTGAAGGGAGTGAAGCAGTTGAATATCTGTTTCCAGACGAGGCCATTTTGTATGTTGAAGAAGAGACTTGAACGATGTACTTTGACGGAGCGTCAAACCAATACGGGTATGGGATAGGGGTGTTGCTAATAGCACTCGACAATTCCCTTATACCTCTAGCATTCAAACTCCGGTTCAAAGTGTCGAACAATGAAGTAGAGTATAAGGCATGTGTTGCTGGACTAGAAGCCGCCCTAGAAATAGGGGCAAAACAGTTGGATGTCATCAAGGACTTGAACCTTGTTGTATCTCAAGCTAAAGGAGATTGGAAAGTTAAAAAAGAAAAAATGAGAATCTATCACCAGACCTTGGACGTGTTGATTCCTCAGTTTGAGAAACTGAACTTCGCTCATCTGCTAAGAGAGAACAATAGGTTCGCGGATTTATCAGCAACTCTATCTTCTATGATAGACATTTCTTTCAGAGTCCGGATGCGTCTGATCATCATTGAACAGAAATTCGTGCTGGCCTACGAGCTGATTGCTGCCATAGATGAGGTACAAGATGAGAACCCTTAGTATTATGACATTTGGAACTTCTTGGAAAAGGAAGCGTATCCACCAGGGGCAAATGCGAAAGATAAGAGGGCAATTCGAAGAATGGCTGCTCAGTTCATTGTCTACGCGGGTAAAATGTACAAGAGGGGTCATCTCGCGATGCACAAACTACGTGTTGATGCTGAAGAATCCAAGCGCCTGATGGAGGCCATCCATGGAGGAGAGTGCGGAGTACCCATGAGCGGGGTGATGCTAGACTGGAATATCCTTAGACAGGGTTATTACTGGTCCACCATGGAGGAGGATTGTATTGGCTTTGTCTAGTGATGCCACAAATGTCAGATCCATGCAAACCGCATGAACATTCCGTCGTCGAAGCTGTACAACATGACTTCACCATGGCCGTTTTCAGTTTGGCGGATTGATGTAATTGGGGCTGTCACTTCGAAGGGGTCCAACGGGCATGAGTACATTCTGGTAGCGATAGACTACTTTACGAAGTGGGTTGAGGCCCAATCTTACGCGGTGTTGAAGGCATTGCATGTCGCTAAGTTCATCAGGAACAACATCATCTGTCGCTATGGGGCCGCGAATGAGATTATTTCGGATAGTGGTTCCCACTTCAAGAAGGAGGTGATCGACTTGTTGGAGAAGTACAACGTGGCTTTTCATAAGTCATCTATATATCGGCCGCAAACCAACGGAGCTGTTGAGGCCGCCAACAAGAACATCAAGCACATTCTACAGAAGATGGTGGAAACCTACAGGGACTGGCCAGATAAGCTATCATTTGCTCTTTGGGGCTACCAGACTTCAATTCGAACTTCTACTAGGGCAACTCCGTATTCCTTGGTTTATGGGATGGAGGCTGTTCTACCTATCGAAGTTGAGGTTCCGTCATTACGGGTATTGGCGGAGTGTCAGATAGTTGAGGTAGATTGGCAGCAAAGCAGGTTCGAAGAACTCATGCTCTTTGATGAAAGAAGGCTAAAAGCACTGTATCACGTCCAGGGTTATCAACGAAGAATTGCCAGGGTTTTCAACAAGAAGGTTAAGTCCAGGAGTTTGAAAGAGGGGGATCTAGTGCTCAAAGATAACTGAGCTCCCATCCACAATCCTAGGGGCAAGTTCAGACCCAATTGGACTGGTCCCTACATCATCAAGTCTATCTGGTCAGGTGGAGCTGTCGTTCTAATGGACCTAGATTGCCTAGAGTTCTCCCAGCCGATCAACATGGACAAGTTGAAGAAATACTATCCCCGAGTGGCTTGCTGGGCCAAAAACCCGAAAGGGCGACCTAGGCAAAAGTTAGAGCACAACAAATTTGAAATAATAAAAACTGAGCTCGCAAGGTTGAAAACCCAGAAAGGGTGGCCTTGGCAAAAGTTAGAGCGCAAAAGGAGAGTGTTAATACATGAGTGAACCTGAGCCGAACTACGTAAGGCTTGATTCCCGTCTTCAGGATACGTAGGCAACTTCATTCTGAAGTCCAGCCATAAACACTTCCAAATCGACTTTGCCTATGTGATCATGTTGGTCATCTATTCTGCATTCAAGAGCTCGGTTGTGATCTCCAGTGCAGTGCTATTCAGACTAAAGGCAACTTTCCAGTTGCTGGGATCTGGGGTTGTACATCTCAGTGATAGATCTCAGGCGTGTCCAGTTGTGATCCATGTCGAAAATAGTTTTGAAAAGTTTTAATAAAAGTTGATTTTGCCCAAATTAATCTTTTCACGACTTAGACCATTTTTGGACCAAACCGAAAATTTTCAGTACCCACAACCTTCAATTACATTGATTTCAGTACAGAGTTCTCCTACTCTTGAATACAAATTGAAGTTTCTTTTTATTACATTCATAAAGAAAACTTGAAAGTACTGATTAAAGCAAATAAATTTGAGGCATAGTCAGGTGTTCATGCGTCCCCTTCCAGAGCTTGTGGAAGCCTCTAATGCCAAAGTAGGCCCAACTTGTGCCTCTTTATCAAGCCAAGCTATGCACTCATCAGAGAGGGTGCAACTAAAAATGGGAGCGGGGGCTAGAAGCTCTCTCGTCCTCCATGCTGTGGCATATCGAGCTAGCTGTGCGCCTCAGACTAGAAATGCAGTAGGGTACTCTATCCCTTCTTCCGGGCAAGTCTAATCATGTCCGAACTAGCGCCGGAATCGGAATGGGAAATAAAGGACACAGTGTGTCAGGCCGATCAACTGAATCCCGGGTTGGCGAGTCATACTGTAGCTCATCGCCGGTAAAGTGAGACAGCGGTAGTGCCAAGCAATGTTGATAGTGGATAGACTGCACATCTATTCGCACCACCATCCCTCATTAGGGGCATCGACTAGACGTCGTCGGAAGAAATAACTGCGAGCTGAATATGCTGGGCATGAGTCCACAACCTTCAACTTATCCATCAACCATATCTGGGGAGGGATGAAAAATGAGAGATTAAAGAATAGAGATGTGTATGTGGAGAGAAAAGTGAGAAAAGGGTTTTGAGAGAAAAAATGAGCCTGAGGGCTGAGTGATGTGAGAAATATATGTGAGATGGGGTAGGAAGCATTACCTGCAACAGTAGTGGACTCCCCACGTATCTAGTCGTCTCTTGGCGATGGAAAGCATCCAAACCCATCAACGTCTCAGCTAGTGTCATGGGGATGTAGCTCTAGCCCTTTTTTAAACCTTGGGCAACCTCAATCAAAGGGATGCTAGACCCTCCAAAGCCTGGGCCAAGAAAGAAATGAGACAACATGCACAAGCAAAGCGCATGTCGCCGAAAACCCTGCCAGTCATGATCGTTGCGGTCACCGACATCAGAAAATCGACGAATCAAGCTCAAAATGTCCAACTCTCCATCGCAAATCAATGACCGAGCATCATGCAAATTGAGCCCGCACATCCGTTCTTAGACTTGGACGTGGCCAAAGCAGAATTGAGGCAAGATCTCTGCCTCATGCTCAGACTCCATCAAAGCTTGGAAGTCTTCGAAAGTGGGACATATCTCATGTCCACCAAAGCTAAAAACATGAGTTATCGAATTCCAACACCTTGCCGCGACATGAAGGAACGGAAAACGCAGCGGGGTGCAACTTAGTGTGAATAGTGCATTTATTTCAAAGCCCCGGAAATTCAACTTTTCCGAGCCATCCAAGTTGGCAATCCAATTTGTGAGATTTTGGACAAGAAATGCCTCCATTTAGTGCAAGACTGAGTTAGAATGAGGGAACCACGAAGTTGGAACCTTTATGGAGGATAAGGCACTGTTTGGAGGATAGGTGGCCAAAATCTGGAGGTCCCCAGGCTAACTGGTCGGCCGACCACTTTTTCTGGTCGACCAGCCACTTTTTCTGGTTGACCAGCTACATTTTTTGGTCTGCAGACCAAACAAGTGGTCGGCAAGCCCTTTTGGTAGTCGGCCATGAGCAAAAAAGTGGTCTGCAGCTGTTTCTTGTCTCCAGCAGAGAGTCCCTAGCCTTCCTATATGCTGAGAGTGCTGAAGGTCTAAGTTTACTGCTGTTTCGGATGCGTCCAGTCTCGTTGTTTATCCAATATGCATTTGCTTATCGAGTTGTTAAGTTTTGCTTATCGAGTTGTTACTCTTTGCTTATTGAGTTGTTGTTATTTTGTTATCAAGTTGTTGCGATTTGTTTATCGAGTTGTTGCTCATTTCTTATCGATTCGTTGTAATTCGTTTATCGCAGTATTCTTTAAGTTGTGTTGTTTGTTACGTTGGTTCACTACCTGACTTGGCAATACATGATGTTCAATTTCCATTCAATCTCATTTTTGTGCAAAATGATGCGATGCGATGTTTAGAATGCAAATGCAACACTTTTTGAACAAAAAGTCGTTTTCATTCCATCATGGTTTCTTTTTACAACAAGGTATAAGTTTTAAAGAAAATAAAACTGCCTAACGCTGTACAATGTGCTACAACTACTAGTGAAAAGAAAGCAAAGCAAAACATCTGCATTGGTGCTATCTAACTCAAGATCGAGAGGCCCTTTTGACCCTCTTCGGCTAAGCAGCCTCTACACCACCGCCGTAGGCACCCCCATCTGAACCGGAGCCACCATTCTCGGAATCCTCCTCGGCGTCACCTCCGCCCTCAAAATCTGAGCCTGTGTCATCACCTCTACCTACAGATGTCTCTGACTGAGGGTGTGCTGACTCCTCCTCCTCGCTAGACTCGTCATCGCGTTTGGCAAGTGCTCGACATCTCCCCCGGCCGCGTGTCGGAATCCCCCTCCCTGCTACACGAGAAGACGTGGGTGGTCCGAGCTGTAGGGGTGTGACCTGAAAAGGTAGTTCGAATACATCAACCAAAATATGTATATCAGATGCAGATGCAAGTATGGTGCATAGAGTGAGTGCATGTAGATACAGTATATGAATGTGATGTGTTGGATGTGATCCGTACATGCAGTGAATCAATACAGTGAAATGTTCAGTTTCAATATGTCATTAGAAGTATGATAAATACAAGGAAATTGAAAAGTACCAGAAGACCATACTCTCGAGTGAGGCCATCACCTCGAGCAACCCCTGAACGTATCCTCTAGAAGGCTGCAGATGCAAGTTCAAGTCATCAGTGAATGAATGAATGTCTAAATATCTGAATGATAGATAAAAGCTGTGAGGCATACCGGTGGTGAGTCAGGGACACTGACATGTCGATGATCTGACAATGGAGCCTCTAGCGGAATCTGATAAGGCGTCCCATACCGCCAACATGTCAGCTCTGTCGAGGATCTAGCCATCCAGCACACTGCTTAGTGGGAGGGATCCCCTTGGTCTTGCCTTTCGATGTGCTGGCCCTGCTAGTCGAAGGTATGTCTGCAGCTCGGACGCAGCTCGATGAAGGGATGTCAGCAACTCTCCTCATAGGGGTGCGAACGCCTGTCAGTGGGGGGCATCAGGTATGTGTGGACGTATGTCGCGTACTCCCCCTCCTCATGAAAAAGGACTGCGTTAGCAGCCAGCATAAGGTCGCTAACCTCATGGGGAGTGAGGCTCTCCGTGGATCGCATGTCCAGTGGAGACGGTAAGCGGATCTTTTGAGCGGGATAACCCTGCGTCTGGTGCATGAAGCGCTCCCCGAGGAACCAGGCTCTTCCAACTGGTTCCTCAAACAAAATCTGGTACCGGGAGGCACCCCATGCCCCAGCAAACTGGAATCGAGCAAACCCTAGCATCGCAATCCAAGGCTACTTGGTAATCTGCGGATAGCAAATGCATGAATTGATTAGTTGTCATAAATATGTAAGATGAATCAAAGATGAAAGCGTGAAGAACTGAGAGTTCTGGTTTACCTCCATCACCTATACGGTGTCAAAATACTGCCAGAGATATAACAATGTCTCCCGGGGCCTGGGCTGGCACTGACCCTCGAATCTGCACAAGTATGGCACATCGAGTGGTGCCTCCACCTCCAGATCAGGGGCGAGCGTCGGGAAGTAGGCAAAAACCCATAGTTGTGAAAGGCAAGACAGTGGTAATGAGAATATAGAATATATAGAAAATGCAGAATGTTGAGTGCAGAATGTAGAGTACAAAATGTAATGTGTGCAATGTGTAGAGTGTGCAGTGTATAGATATTGAAAAGCAGAAATGTAAATCAAGAGGGCAGAATGTACCTCCCAGGCTCTCCAGTAGCCACCTACTATCTTCCCCCGCCCGCGGGAGGTTGCACTCATATAGCAGTAAAGGGTAGCAAGGCCAACGCCCCCCAATCAAAGTGCCAGACCTGTGATAGGTCTACCAGAGCACTGAGAAGATATAGCCCGACCGTGTTCCCCCTGTTGGAGAACAGTGTGGTCCTGAGAAGGAACATCAGAAATCTCCGGGCATACTGCTCTATGGCCTCAACAGTCTCGGGTGTAGTTCCCCTGTACTGCTCGGTAAACCAGGTGTACCTGACCATGCATGATGATTTCTAGATCGGCGGATGGGTTCCGAGTAGATAAGTCCAAGCTGCCTCCTACTTGCCCATATCAAAATCGTATGGGATTGGCCGACCTCCCACGTCGAGGCCCGTTAGCATCGAAAAGTCGTATGGGGTCATCGTCATGTCCCCAGTAACAGAGAAATGGAAGGAGTCGGTGGTGTCCTACCATCTCTCTACAAGTGCACCCATGAGGGTCCTGCTCGCTTGAAGACGCGACGGCCCCGTGCAAAATGGGCTAAATCCTGCCTCATCAATGATATGACGAACAACGTCTAGGAGCTCCCTGTACCACTCCCTCGCGATGATCGACTCGTATCCCCGTGTGAAAAGGGAAGCTACTTGCGTGTAGAATGAACATATGTATTCAGTTTCAGAATGAACAGAGTATTGTGTTGTGAGCTGTGTACCAAATGAACAGAATACTGTGTTGTGTGCTGCGTGCCAAATGAACAGAGTATTGTGTTGTGAGCTGCGTGCCAAATGAACAGAATACTGTGTTGTGAGCTGTGTGCCAAATGAATAGAATGCTGTGTTATGAGCTGCGTGCCAAATGAACAGAGTGTTGTGTTGTGAGCTGTGTGCCAAATGAACAGAGCGTTGTGTTGTGAGCTGCCTGCCAAATGAACAGAATATTGTGTTATGAGCTGCGTGCCAAATGAACAGTGTTGTGTTGTGAGCTGCATGCCAAATGAACAAAGTGTTGTGTTGTGAGCTAGGTGCCAAATGAACAGAGTGTTGTGTTTGAGCTGCGTGCCAAATGAACAGAATGCTATGCATGGGCTGCATGCCAAATGAATGGAATGTTGTGTTGTGAGTTATGTTCAAGATGAGCAGAAGCGTTGTGTGTGTAAATATGTTTAGAACGAGCACATATAATACATATCAAAAGCATGAAATATGCAAGAATTGCAAAATACATCACAGAAAATGCAAAAGTGAAGTACGCACCTTGTGAGCGTGATGAGACAAGTGAGACTCTAGCTCCCATAGTAGCAAGTCTGCGGGTGCTTGTTGCCCGAAATCTGTGAAATGATGAAAGGTGCTCGGGGGTAGGATGTGCTCCTGAGGGTGGTACCTCTCCGGATCGAAAGGCTGAATCCTGGGCGGCAATGGCATGATGTCAGGCTCATCCTCTACTCGCAGAGAACCCCCATCGTGTGGAATGTGGTCAGCTATCTGCAAAAATGAGCGAAATGAGCCAAAATTGTAAAAAGTCAACAAAAGTCAACTCTCAAGAAGAGAAAAAGTTAAAGAAAGTCAAAGCCCGGGAAAAGGTGCTAAACTTCGAGAGAAACATACCTCAAGTGGTGAAAATGGAGAAAGAAGCTCCGAAAACAAATTCTGATCGGTTCAAAACGAAGAGAATCGAAATTTTTTCGCGAATCAACTTCGCGGAGGCGTTGGAATACGCGTATAAAGTGTGGATCTGAGAGAGAAAAGTTCCTAGGAGCAAAGAGAAGTGTATTTCGGCCTTGGGTGTGAGACCAAAAGTGATTTGGAGTTGTATACTTAAAGGGCCGAACCTCAAAAGACCAAGCTGCCCCTGTTTTGGTAGACTGGTCGGCTGACTAGTTTTTCTAGCCAACCGACCAATTAACTGGTCTGCAGATGGTCAACAGCTGGCCTAGCTGGTCGGCAGCCCTCCTGGGTGGTCTTCAGGGTCCCATTGTCCTCCCTGTGTGTTTTGGAGATGATTGGAGTCCTCGGCTCTCGAGAAAGTGCAAGAAAAGTACACTTTTCGGCTCAAAATGTCCTCGCGGGAAGTTCAATTCAAGTCTTCGATGCGTAGCTCATCGTTACTCGTCAAGAGCAAGGTGTATCCTTTTTAAGTACATTGTGACCCCTTCGAGAGGTAAATCGGAGGTTGATGTTGAATTGGTCTTGTTAAGGCTGGTATTTCCTTATTCGGCATTTTGCTTCAAACATACTATTGAAGTTGCACACTTTACTTGCGTTGTCACGCACGTCTATCTTGCATTGTTATGCACACTTTACTTGCATTGTCACGCACGTCTATCTTGCATTGTTATGCACTCTTCACTTGCGTTGTCACATACGTTTTGCTTGCATTGTTATGCGCGCTTCAGTTGCATTGTTATGCACCCTCTCCACTTGCATTGTCATGCACATTTTGCTTGCATTGTTATGCGTGCTTCGATCGCATTGCATTGTCATGCATATTTTGCTTGCATTGTTATGCGCGCTTCGGTCGCATTGTTATGCGCCCTCTCCACTTGCGTTGTCACACACATTTTGCTTGCATTGTTATGCGTGCTTCGGTTGCATTGTTATGCACCCTCTCCACTTGCGTTGTTATGCACGTTTTGCTTGCATTGTTATGCGCACTTCGGTTGTATTGTTATGCACCTCTTTACTTGCGTTGTCACGCACATTCAGTTGCACTGTTATGCATCGTTTCACTTGCATTGTTATGCACTTTTCACTTGCATTGCTATGCACTCTTCACCTACATTGCTATGCACTTTTCACTTGCATTGCTATGCATATTTCAATCGGCATCATATGTGCACGCGTTTATCTTATGTTGATATTGTATCTTGATATAGCGTTGATCATGTATTCCCATTATATTGTACTGGTCAAAATCTGTCTTTTGTGCAGGTACGATATTGTATGTATGGTTCATTCGAAGTTGGTGAAACTAGACGATATTGTATGTACGGTTCATTCAGAGAAGTTCCAGTTCAGTTTGATTGCTACCCTTCTCTACTAGCATCTGACATGCGTTTGGACGTACCTTTCTCCTTACGCGTTTGACACGCGTTTGGATGATTGCACTTTCTGGCACAATCATTCTCCTTTCGCGTTTGATACGCTGGGAGGTGTTGTATTTGAGACTTTGGGTGTTCTCGATAGTCACTTCTAGCCTTCTCCGCGTGAGACGCAGTGAGAATTGTATAATTTTCTTACATCCTTTCTGCATGAGATGTAGTTTGCTTTGTGTTTACCTGTTTATGTACAATTTTGTTGTAGCATTCCTTTACATAACATTCGCTTAAAATGTTGTATTTATTTCACATAATCGCTTCATCACAGCTCTCTTTGCATGATCATAAGTTATGTTCCGCATTGTGCATGTCATTTGCATTTTGCCCCTGCCTGCGGGCGCATCTCTTTGTTATCTTGCCTGTTTGTCTAAGTCTTCGACCTTATCAAAAATGGATCGTCTTTGGGCTTTGATATTCACTCCCATCACTTCTTGACTTTCGAGTTCTGTCAAAGAGAGAAAACTGTAGGCACCCCATTTTTGACCGACCTTAAGACTCTGACGTCATCGTTTGAGCGCTCGATGATCGCACATGTTTGTGCTCGTTTCGAGTTTCTGGAGTTTTCGGCTAAGCGCCTTGCCCCCGGGCCTCTGAACTCTTTGTATTTTGGCTTGGTTTGTGGACCATGCCTTGTTGACCTTGCCTAGAGAGAGAGAGAAGCCTGTAGACCTCTTTTTGTTTTCCCTCTTGTAGACTAGTTTCCGGTTTCCGGAGCCTTCAGCCGAACGCCTTGTCTCGGAACCCCTTAACGTTCTCCTCTTGCCTTGGTTTTTGAACCATGCCTTGTTGACTCTGCCTAGAGGGAAACAGAGGTCTGTAGACCACTTTTTGTGGCCGTAGACCACCTTTCCCTCGTAGACCACTTTTTGTGCTCGTAGACTAGTTTTCGATGCTTCCAGCTGCGTGCCTTGTCCCGCGAACTTTCGTCTTTCATCCTTTTTGGTTTGTTTTTGGCACAAACCTTGTTTTCCTTGCTTGGAAGGTGGAATAAGGGGTGTAGACCAGTTTCTCCCCCTGAAGACCACTTTTCTTCCCCGCCAGCCAGTTTTCTGGTCGGCCAGCTGCTCTTGGTGGTCTTTGGACCACCAAAAGTGGTCGGCAGCCATGCCACCACCTTGCTTTCTTTGTGCAGACCACTCCTCCCCCTTGCTGACCACTTTTCATTCTTACAGACCACTTTCACTGGTCGGCCGACCAGTGCAAGTAGCTGGCTGACCACTTCAACTGGTCGGCAACTTTCTTGCACTTTCTGCAGATATTTTCCATGCCAGCTGTGCCAGCTGTTGGGCACAAAAAGCATCCTCCATACACGTGTATAGAGGGATTCATTCAATCTCCAAGCTTGTTCAACAAGCTTGATCCTTGTTTTTCTATAAAAGGGGACCTCCTCCCTCTTGTCTCAGGTTTAGAATTTTTCTTAGAAGCTATAGATATATCATCTATCTCTATATTGGTCATTCTCTTCATATTTGTGCTTGAAAGTGCCTTTTCTTCACACTTTTGCACAGAAACACCTACTTAAACACCATACTCTTGGAGCTGAGGCACCTTGAAGCTGGTTTTGGAGTTTTTGGATTGCTTTTGATCAAAAAAGGTTGTTGGAGTTGCTGCTTTGAAGTTGTTCTTCAAGGGTGAGTTTCTAACCCGTTAAACCTTTGTTTTTGATTAAGCTTTTGGCCCTATTTGCATGATGTTTTAGGCTTAACTTTCAACTGCAAAAAGTTCTGATTTTAAATACTTGAAATGTTTGTTTAAGGTCTCTTTGGTGTTGCGGGTGGTCTACCCTCTTTTTGTGCCTTGTTTGGCCTTATTTTGAGCTATCCTTTTAAGCTATTGGGACCACCTCTTTTTGGCCATCTCACCACTGAAACTCAGAGGAAATTCAGCAGTGGAAGGTGTGTTTTGAGGTCCCAAATAGGAGGGGGTCATCCCTTCTCCTTGTATCTTGGTTGCTTGCCTTGTTGGCCTCATGTTTGAACATGTTTATCTAGCATATGTTGGCTCCATCTCAGCCTATTTTTGACCTTATTTTAGTATGGCATACCTCTATTTTTTGTTGTCTTGGTCACCCCTTGCATGCTTCTTGTATGTGTAGTGTAATCCTACTTGAGGTTTTTCAAAGTAGCATGCCTTTCTAGCATGTTTTGGTTCTATCTCAGCATGTTTTTGGTGTTGTTTTGCCATAGTATAACTCTGTTTTAGGTTGGTTTGATAACCTGCAATTCCACTAAACTAGCTTAGCATGCATCATGCTTTTGACCATCATTCTAGCATGATTTTGGCTCAACTCCAGAAAGCTTTTACTCATGTTTTACCTTGCTTGAGCTTTGTTTTATGTTGTTTTGGTCATGCATGTCTTGCTTTGTACAGCCATAGGGCATTCTTGCTCACTAGCTTTGAGTTTCCAAGTCACTAGCATGCATTGATTGGGCTATTTGTATGATTTAGCCTCATTTGATATGTGATTTCAGTGCATCTAGTGTGGTCATGCCCTCACATCTTTCATTTATTCAATGCTTTGGAGGGTTGGTTCTTTATGCTTTAAAAATGAACCATTGTGTATGCCATCTTGCCTAAGCTTTTGGGCTACCATATCAGTGTGTTTCTGGTCTTGTTTTACCATGTTACAACTTTGATTTTTGTTGGTGAAGTTATCTTATGCTTGGTTTTGGTAGGTGTAGTGTAATCCTTCTTATTGGCTTTGCATATTCCATGCTTCATGCCCTCCATGCTAGCATGTGTTAGCTCTAGTCCATGCATGTTTTAGCATCATTTTGACATGTCCTAGGACTGTTTTAGGTTGTCTTGGCCATATGGTTCATGTATTGTATAGTTGTAGTGCAATTGGCCTTGCTAGCTTTGAGTTTTGGGCCTCTTAGCATGCTTTATTTGTGACATGTGCATGATTTGGCAACATTTAACATGTTATTTCAGAGCATATAGCATGGCCATATTCTCACTTCTTTCATTCTTTGAATGCTTTTAAGGGTTGGTGCATTATTGCCTTGTTTGTGGCCTCATGCGTATGCATGCATGCTTAGACTTTTGAGCACCTACCCCGACATGTTTTGGTCTTTGTTTTGACCTAAATGAGCTCTGTCCATGGCTGGTTCAGTCATTTGTGCCATGTATTACATGCCTCTTGTGTAGTCCCTCTTGGTGGCCTTGTGCCTTAGGCCCTCTTGCATGCTATACTTGTATTGTTTGAATGATTTGGCATCATTTCATACTTGATTTCAGAGCACATAGTGTTGTCATACTTCCACGTTTGTCACTTCTTGATCATGTTTGAGAGTCGTGCTCTTATGCTTAGTTGATGGGCCAATGCAAGTGCACGCATTTTCTTGCTTTCATGCTAGCATTTCGGAGTATTTTGGCCACTGTTTTGGCATGATTTAGGTCTGTCCATAGTCAGTTTAAGTCCATTGTGCATTGCATTGCATGCCCCTTGTATGGTGCTCTTTACTTGCTTTGATGTTTTAGTCTCCAAATATACCATGCATGCATTGTTTGCATGACAGAATCAAGTGTATGCCATCCTAGCATTGGTAGAAGAGCATGTTGTTTGCATGTTGTTACATCGCATTGTGTTTGCATGTTGTTGCATTGCATGTTCTTATTGTTGCATTGCATTGTGTTTGCTTGCCATTAGCATTAATAGGTTGATCATGTTGCATTGCATTGTGTTTGGATAGGGTGTTAGTCCAAACACGAGAAACGAGGGACATTTCATACTTGAAGTGATGAAACGTGCCTCATTTCTCGGTCGGCGACGCTCTTGATCATGGATGATAGAGTTTAAGGTCTTTATGTGTTATTTGTGCATTCATTAACGTTGAATTGTGCAATCTTGGCTTCTCGGCCACCGTGCATTGCGATGCTCGGTTGGTGGCCCGAGAGTCGAGAACCGCACTCTCTTGAGCTTAAGAAATGATAGGGAGGGTGGTTGTGCACACATACCTTGCAAACACACTGCCGTGCCCCTTCTTGTTCTCTGTTGCAGCAAAATGGAGTTGGGCAGCATTTTCTGGTCGGTAGACCAGTAAAAGTGGCTGGCTGACCACTTTTTCTGGTCTGCAGCAAATGTAAGTGGTCGACACCACCATTAAGTGGTCGGCAACCCTCCTGGAGGTCTCCATGTAGGAGTAGAAGCTATCTAGAGGTTTGTGCAATATTCTGAAACCAAATGCAAACAGAGGCAAGTTGGGGCATCGTAATGGATTTCTGAACGAGGCGACCGAGCATGTATGCACTTCTCGCCCTGAGGACCTCTTCTTACTGCTTTACTTAGCTACTTTGTTTAGTTAGCTATTTGGTTCTGTACTTAAATAGTTAATGCACTTAGCTATTCATTTGTGTTTGTAATTAGTTAACTTGTTAGTTAATTAGCTTCGTTTTGTAATAATTAATTTAATTAGCATAGATTAGCTAGTTAGCTTATTATTTGGATCCTCCATCAAGAGGGCACAACTGTTGTAATATGTGTGCGTGTGTGTGATGCATGTCTTCCAACCCGCATTTCTTTCTCCCTTTTACTTAACCGCTTTCGATGGTTAGTTTTAGGGCATATATCAATTAGCATACTTATGGTTTGCATGCGTGTATCATTCATTTGTCTTGCATGCACCGGGCTGGGGGCATCATACAAACTGCATTGTATTTCAATACCAATTTGAATACATGTTATCAAGTTAAATTCACATGATATCTTAGAATAGCCAAGCTTATCATAGTTGCATTTTGCATGTGTTGCATTAGGCATTCTTGACATAGCTAGGGTCATACATTGATTTCTAACATAGCTTTTGTTTTGGTTCGGAGTACACTGTGAGTGTTTATGCTTTAGCATACTGCATGAGATGTGTATGCTGCCATGATAGCATGCTTGCAATGAGGCTATTTGCTTAAATAATATAACTACATGAATGCCTGTGGATGAAGGCTTCATTGCTTGAATTGGAACAATTCGTCGAAATGTGAGTTTTAAGCCCACTTTGCAGAGTGGAAAAATCATGTTGTTTTCTAAGCCCACTTGAGGGTGGCAAATCTGCGTCTTAGCCTACTTGCGAGTAGCACTTTTAAACCATTTTCGAAAAACAAACATGATATGTTTTATTCCAAATTGAGCGATTGAGTCTATACTTGTATGCTGAGCGTATCACATAGTAAGCTAGCTAATAAATCGGAATAAGAACACATGTGTTTTCAAAAACAACATATCATGTTAGTAAAGGCCGATCCTTTGATCGGGCGAGCAGGGGTGCTCATTTCAGGACCTTCCCCTCTCGTACCCAAGTTCCCGAGACGAGGCAACCTTGGGGATGACGGACACGTGGCCTTAGGCACGAGTCAGGGTTTCCAAAATTTCCCAATAATAAAATATTTAGGTGGTGACTCAAAAATCTAATAAAATAGTCCATGTTTGGCGCATTTTGATTAAAATTGATTTTCCAAAATGATTTTCCAGATTTGGACTCTTTGGTGATTCATTAGTCTTACATTGCACTTTGTGAGATTAGATTCAAAACTGTGACATGAGTCCAAACTATAGTAGCTAAGAATAACGATTCACGCCCTCGCGCACGTAGCGGAGTTCGGGGCGGTCTACAGCATGAAGCGTGAGCTTGAGCGGTTTTTCTTGTATCTCAGGATGCGTGAAGCGTGGCCCTAGGCTTGTTTTATCTTGGGATGCATGAAGCGCGAGCCCGAGTGGTTTCTATTGTATCTCAGGACGCGTGAAGCACGGCCTTGGGCATGTTTTATCTCGAGATGTGTGAAGCGCGAGCCTGAGTGATTTTTCTCCTCTTCTCACGATTTCAGCATGATTAGAGTATCTCAGGTCATGTGAAGCGCGACTCTGGGTGTGTTTTATCTCGGGATGCGTGAAGCGTGAGGCCGAGCGGTTTTTCTTGTTTCAACGCATGAAATGCGACCCAGAGCAGTTTTCATTCCTCTAGTTCTCGGGATATGTGAAACGTGACCCCGAGGGATTTTCGTTCTTTAGTTTCTCGGGACGTGTGAAACACGCCCCTTAGTGATTTTTGTTTCTTAGTTTCTTAGGACGCATGAAACGCAACCTTGGCCAGTGTTTTCTTTCCTCGTTTCCTATTTTGGCATGGTCAGATTGTGTTTTTATCTTTTTACATGGAACCCGTGTTGATTTTAAGGTTGAAGCTACTCATTCATATGTTCATATACTATTATTTCATGTTCTTGCTTATTGCATCATCTTGCATGATAATGAGTTTTCAAAATAGCCGGCTTTGCGAGCCATGTGAGTCTAGCTTTCAAAGTTGCATTGTGCATATCATTTGCATCTTGCCCTAGAACTACGCTGGTTTGATTCCTTACAAAGGGATACGTAGGCAGCTTGCAGGCGCAACCATTTATTTCTGATTTGATTGTTTGTCGAAGTTTTATGGCCTTGTCAAAATGGGTCGTCTTCACGCTTTGACATTCACTCATGTCATTTCATGACTCCAAGTTCTGTCAAAGAGAGGTAACTGTAGACACCCCATTTTTTATGGCCCTTACGACTTGGATGTCATCACTTGCACACACGATGATGAGTTTATATGCTTGTCAAGTGCTTGAAGTCCTCAGCGGAATGCCACAGCTTTAAGCCCTTCAAACCCTACACCCCTGTTACCTCATTTTTGGACCAAACCCAGTGTTCTTCAAGGCTGCAGCCTCTTAGGCTGCTGGCCGTCACTCTTGGTTGCCAGCCACCAGTGTCTTTTGCTGATATTTTGTGACAGCTGCGCCAGCTGTTTGCACAGATGCTTGCATCTACTCCCACGTGTAGGGCTGGATGTTCTTGAGAGGAATTCATGTTTTCTATATAGAGGGCCTCCCTCTCATGTTTTAAGGTTAGAAAAATTTTAAAGCAAAATTTTTCCTCTCTCTCTACAATTCTCTCTCTCTTTCAAATTTATACACTCTTGCCTACATATCCTTAACCTTTGCCTGTACACTCTTAACCAAACCTTCTCATATTTGAGCTGAGGTACTTTTGAGCTGGGTTTGAGCCCTTGAAGGGTGTGTTGTCTCGATTTGTTGCCTTGAATTGGTCTTGCCTTTAAGAGGTATAAGGCTTTGCTTGTTGTTTTGTTTTATTTGCTATTATTCTTGCTATTTTCCAACTGTTTTTGGGCTATAAAAACTCTATATTTTTACGCTGAAGCCTGGGTTTTAAGGCCACTAAAGAGTGAGGGGTGGTTCACCCTTCTTTGTACCTTCTTTTGAAAGCCTTTTCCGTTATGTTTCCCATCCTTTTACTATCTGTTTTTGAGCTTTTAAACACTGTTTTTTAGAGTTATTTTAGTAGCCAAAATCATGTTTTGAAGTTCAAATTTGAAGGGGTTAACCTCCCTTCCTTGTGTCTTGCTTACTAGCCCAACTTAGGCTATGTTTTAGCTTATTAATCTAGCTATTTTTGTCTTAATTTCATCGTGTTTTACGACTTATTTTAGCCTTTTTTAGCACTGTTTTTGGTTGATAGTTGCATTTGAGCTTTGTTTTGCATGCTTGTAGTCTAATTGCCCTCATGAGTTTGGTGTTCTAGGCTTTATACACCATCTTATTTGAGTTGATTGCATTTATTTATGGCTTTCCATACTTGTGATCACTCTTAATCACCTCTGCAACCTCCCGCATTTCTTGGCTTTTGTTTGGCTTTGAAAGTGGTTCAAATAACTTGTTTGTTTAAAGCATGAGATTGAGATGTCATGCTTAATGATTTAATCCCTTAGGGGGTTCATTACCAACGGTATGATGTCTCTTTTATGCCTAAGACAACACTTAGTTTGAGCCTTCTTTCCATTTAGAGGACTTAAACTCACCATTGGACTCAATGAATTAAAGGATGGTTGGTAATTAACATGAAGTAATTAAAATGGGACTAAAATGATGCAAGATAATAATTGGTTTTGTGTTCAATCGGACGTTAATTGAACGCATGGAAACTTGGGCCATTTCATATTTACTAGTGATGAAACGATTCAAGTCTCCAAGGTCACCATTTCCCATGATCAATTCATGAAAGGGAAGAGGTTAGAGTCCTATTTTGTTACATTTATTGAACACGCACACTTTGATGCATAAGCCATCATGCAGTGAAATTGCTTGAGTTGATGGTTTGTGGACCAAGCTTGTCTCTCCTTTGATCTATTCATGATAAGGAGAGGTGAATTGTGCAAACAAGCCGTTGAGAATACCCTGTGCATGCTCTGTTTGTTCTTTGTTGCAGCAAGATGAACTGTGCAGCAGTGGCCGGCAGGTGTAGCTCGACTTTTTCACCTTCCCTTTCGGGAGTCGAAAGAAGCCCTACAGTTCGAACTCCTGCAGTTCTGAATATGATCTCACAAGTGCGATGTGAAATAGATAATCACCAAAGTGTCCAAATCCGGCAAATCTTTTAGAAAATCGATTTTGAATCAAAATGCCAAAAATGGACTGCTTTGCCAGATACAAAGTCGCCACCTAAATATTTTATTTTGGGAAAAATTTAGGAAACCCATGACTCATGCCAAAGGCCACGTGTCCGTCATCATCAAGATTGTCTCGGCTCGGGAACTTAGGTACGAGAGGGGAAGGTCATGAATGAATTGAGCACCCCCGCTCGCTCGATCGAAGATTGGCCTGTACTAATCATGATATGAATCTTATATACATTATATGCTCTTGTTCTGGTTTATTAGGCTAGCATTACTATGTGATGCGCACACACACAAGTATAGACTAAATTGTAAGAATTGGAACACTTGATTCATGTTTGTTTTGAAAATTGTTTCGAATATGTACCACTTGAAAAAGTGTTCGCATATGAACATTACTCAAATTATTCCAATGCAAGCAATTAGCCTTCATCCACAGACATGCAACCAGTTTAGCACTTAAGCATTTAGCCTCATAGTAAGCATGCTTTGACATGGCAACAATCACACTCATGCAATTATGCTAAAGCAAGTAAAAGCTTACCTAGTACTCCAAGCCAAGATGATGTTAAAGTTAGAAAGATGCATGATCGTAACTTATGCAATATGACTAATGCAAACACATGTGATATGCAATTAATAGGCTCGGCTACTTAACATGGCTTGTGAATCAATTTAATAATCATGCGGTCTAAGCATGTATTTAAAGAAGTATCTACACTATTCAATGCAAGTTAGAATGATGCGCTGAGCCTCGGTGCATGCAATACAAATGGATGTAAACATGAGGTATGCTAAACAAAACGTGATGTCCCTAAACTAACCATCATAAGCTAGTAAATAAAAGGGAGAAAGACGTGGGGTTGGAAGACATACACATTATTACAACATTGCACTCTCACGAAGGAGAGTCCGAATGAATTAAGCTAATTAACTAACTAATTAAGCTAAGCTAATTATTACAAAATAAATTAAATTCGCTAAACTAATTAACTAATTATAACAACACTTGAATTAACTATTCTAGCTAACTAAAATGATTACAAAGACGAAATCGAATAAATAGTTAGCTAACTAATTAATTACAACACTTTACAGAATTAACTAGCTACAACTAATTAATTACAACAAATATCTAAGCTAAGTATTTAAACTTAAACAAGCTCGGAATGCGAGGAATGCTCATGTACGTGCTCGGTTTCCACCTGAAAAGCCACTGTTTTGCTTCTAGAAGGTCTCTGTTGCACAGTAAAACACTAATACCTTTGTTCACCTCCAGAATAACTCTGCTCTGCTAAAAAAAAAAAACTATTGAATTTTGCATTAGTGGCTGGTTGGCCACTGATGATGCACTGCTGGCCACCAGTGATGGCCGGCTGGCCACCAAAAGTAGCCTGCCGGCCACTGCTGCACAGTTCATCCTGCTGTAACAGAGAAGAAACAGAGCATGCATAGGGTATCTCAAGGGTTTGTTTGCATAACTCACCTCTCCTTTTCATGAACAAATCAAAGGAGAGACAAAACATGGTCCACAAACCATCAATTCATGCAATTTCATTGCATGATGGCTCATGAACCAAAATGTGCAAGTTTAATAAATGCAACAAAATAAGACCCAAACCTCTTCCCTTTCATGAATTGATCAAGGGGAGTGGTGACCTTGGAAACTTGAATAATTTCATCACTAATGAGTATGAAATGCCTCAAGCTTCCATGTGTTCAATTAACATTTGATTGAACATAAAACCAATTCTTATCTTGTACCATTTTAGTCCCATTTTAATTACTTCATTTTAATTATCAACCATCGTTTAATCCAATTAAGTCCAAAAGTGAGTTTAAGTCCTCTAAATAGAAAGAAGGCTCAAACCAAGTGTTGTCTTAGGCATAAAAGAGACATCATACCGTTGGTAATGAACCCCAAAGGGATTAAACCATTAAGCATGACATCTCAATCTCATGCTTAAATAAACAAGTAGTTTGAAACCACTTTCAAAGCAAAACAAAAGTATGGAAGGAGGGAGGTTGTAGAGATGATTAAGAGTGATCACAAGTATGGAAAGCCATAAATAAATGCAATCAACTCAAACAAGATGGCGTCTAAGGCCTAGAACACCAAACTCATGAGGACAATTACACTACAAGCATGCTGTGGGCTCGCCTTTTTTCGCGACCCCGCCTTTTGGAAAAGGGTTTGAAAAGAAAGGCCCTCACAGTTCGGACTCTACCTGCGGTTCTGAATCTAGTCTCACAAGTGCAATGTGAAACTGATAGTCACCAAAGAGTCTAATCTAACAAATCGTTCTAGAAAATCGATTTTAGATCAAATAATGCCAAAACTGGACTGCCTTGCCATATTACAGAGTCACCACCTAAATATTTTATTTTTGGGAAATTTAGGAAACCTTGACTTGTGCCAAAGGCCACGTGTCCGTCATCACCAAAGTTGCCTCGGCTCGGGAACTTGGGTATGAGAGGGGAAGGTCCTGAAATGAGCACCACTTGCCCGATCAAAAGATCGGCCTCTACTAATCATGATATATATTCTTTTATAAACCTTATGTGTTCTTATTCCGGTTATTAGCTATCTTTACTACGTGACGCACACAAGCAAGTATAGACTAAATCGCAAAAATTGGAACATATTCAACTTATGTTTGTTTTCGAAAATGGTTTGAATTTGCCACCCTAAAGTAGGCTAAAACGCGGATTTGCCATCAAATATGATGGGCTTAAAACATGATTTGCTACTTCACAAAGTGGGCTTAAAACGCACATTTGTTGAATTGTCCCAATTCAAGTAACAAAGCCTTCATCCACAGGCATTCATACAGTTAAGCATTTAAGCGCATAGCCTCATTGCAAGCATGCAAAACATGGCATTATGGCAATCACACTCATGCAAGTATGCTAAAGCATAAAACTTACCGAGTACTCCAAGCCAAAACAAAAGCTCATTAGAAAGATGCATGATCCTAACTATGTAAAATGCCTAATGCAACACATGCAATATGAAATTAATAGGCTCGGCTACTAATATGACATTTAAAACACTTTGATAGTATGCTTTGAAACACGTATTCAACGAAGCGTATTGAAATTGCTATTCAATTTGAATGATGTGCAGAGCCTTGGTACATGGAAGACAAATGAATGGATGCAAACATGCAAGCATAAGGTATGCTAATTGAAATATGATCCCTAATCTAACCATCGAAAGCGATTAAATAAAAGGGAGAAAGACGCGAGGTTGGAAGACATGTACACACACATGCTCACTTATTACAACATTGTGCCCTCACGAAGGAGGGTCTGAATAAATAAGAGCTAAGCTAATCTAAGCTAAGCTAGGCTAACTAATCTAATTAAACTAATTAGACTAATTATTACAAATCAAATAAATAACTAGCAAACTACTAATTATTACAACACTTAAACTAATTGGTAAACTAGTTAATTAAAGCAAATGTACACTAATTAAACATGCAAAGCACTAAACTACATTGCCACAGCTCCGCTTTGGAAAGTAGAGGACGCATGCACTCGGTTTTCGCCCCGAAAAGCCCTCCGATTTTGCTCTTGAGAGGCTCTGTTTGTAGGATTGACCACACTCCAGGATCTTTCTGTTCCACCTTACCAATTCAATGTTGAGGATTACACCAGTGGCCTGCCCGCCATGGGTGATTGCTGCTGGCCCCCTGCCAGCCAAAAGTGTGCTTTGCTAGCCAAGAGTGAGGCACTGCCTGCCACAAATAAGCCACTGTCGGCCATTGGTGTTCTGAGTCACCACACTGCAACAGAGCACAAATAGAGGAAAATTAAAGGTTTTCCAAGGGTATGTTTGTACTGTGCCCCTCCATGTCATCTCAAAACATCAAAGGAGTAGCACCTTGGATCCAAAACCATCAACCAAGCATCTTTGATGCATGATGGAGAAAGAACCAAGTAGTACAATTTCATTGTATGCAAAAACAAGACTCAAGACCATCACCTCATCATGTGTGATCAAAGGCAATGGAGACCAAGGAGATTGACTCATTTCATCACTTTGAGTATGAAATGCTCCAATCTTCCTCGTGTTCAATATAACGTCCGATTGAACACATGCAATGCAACACAAGATGCTTATCATGCTCAAGTTTTACTTATCACTTTTGTTTACTCATTTTAATTACCGATCCATTATTTAACCGGTTAGTCCAAAAGTGAGAGTCCTCTAATGAGAGAGGTGTCAACCAAGGGATGACTTAAGGTAAGAGAGAGATCATGCCTTTGGTTAGTAGAAACCCTTAAAAGAGGATTAAAACCATTAAGCACAAATCTCAATCTCAAGCTTAAACATAACCCTAAAGCTAACCAACCCTCAAAGCAAATGAAAAAGTGATGAAATGAGGGAGGTTGCAGATATTATATCTGCTGAAATTGCATGCAAAATGACACTACAACATATAAGCAGCTCATGCAAAACATGTTTAAAAGCCAAAACACCAAACTAGTGAAGATCACTACACTATAGGCATGCAATACAAAGCTCAAAAGGTACAAACACTTCAAAACAGTCCTAAAATAGCTTAAAAGGAGTTCTGAAACATGCTTGAAGTAAGCTAAAAATAGCTAGACTAAGAGGCCAAAACATAGCACAAGCTAGACTATTAAGCACAATTGCACTACAAGCACACGAAGCATGCGTTAAGTGACTTAACTAGCCCTAAACAGAGTTAAAACATGTCAAAACAGTAGCAAAAACATGCTGAGATCAAGTCATAAAATGCTAGAAAAATGTGGTCACATGTTAAGCTATTTACACATGCAAACAAGACACAAGGAGGGGAGGCTAACCCCTCCAATTTTGGACTGCAAAACAGAGTTTTTGCCACTAAAATTACTCAGATTTTCAGTGGTTAAAAGGGCCAAAAAGTTTGATTTAAGAAGCTTTGAAAGATGGTACAACAATTTAACAAGCAAGCTACAAAAAGGGTGGACCACCCCTAACTCCAATCAAACCTCAAACCACCATTTTAGGCCATGAAAATAGAGATTTTTAGAGGTCAAAACTAGCCTCAAAACAATATGTAAAGATGGCAAAACAAGTATTTAAAATAAGCTTAAGACACAAGTGTTCTACCTCTTGAAGACAAGATGCAAGTTAAGCACCAACTCAAGCTTAAAAACCCTTCTAAGGCTCCACGAAGACCTCCTAGAACCTCAGCTCCAAGGTAGTCAAGATTGATCAAGGGTCTATATGCAAGAGTGTAGAGAATTTGGGCTATAAGGCACAAAATATTAAGAGAGAGAATTCTAGAGAGAGAATTTTTTTGTCTTAAAAATTTTCTAACCCCGTCACATGCAAGAGGGGGCTTCTATATATAGAAGATACAAAAGCCCCTCAAAGAGATCCAGCCATATACGTGCAGGAAGATGGCTCAATCTGTGCAAACAGCTAGCACAAAATATCGGAAAATATCTACTGATACACTGGTGGCTGGCCAACCATCAGTGATGGCCGGCATGGGCTTATTGATGGCTAGCAGGCCAAGAGCCATAGCCGGCAGTGCCCAAGGATGGTCGGTAGGGGCTCAACAACAACTTATTGAAAGGACCTACACATGGTCCAAAGATGAGACAGAATGGATGCAGGGTTTGGAAAACTCAAACCTGTGGCGTTCCGCCGCAGACTTTGAGTGCTCGACGAGCAACCAAACTCATCATCGGATGAACCTGCAAGAACATCTAAGTCTTGAGGACGGTCAAAAATGGGGTGTCTACAGTTGCCCCTCTTTGACAGAACTTAGAGTCACAAAATGATATGAGTGAATGTGAAAGCCCAGAGACGACCTATTTTGATAAGGCCGCAAGACTTAAAGCCGCAAGACTTAGACAAACATTCAAGATAACAATATATAGTTGCGCCCGTAGGCTGGGGCAAAAATGCAAATGGTATGCACAATGCAAGAACATAACTTATGATCATGCAATGAGGCTGTAATGAAGCATCTAGATGGAAGTGTTATGCAACGAAATGCTACAGTAAACTCATACATAAGGAAGTAAACATGAACCAAACCACATTTCATGTAGAAAGGATGTAAGAAAATTATGCAAACTTAACTACGCATCACACAGGAAAGGCAAAGAACAACACAACCCTCAGGTGCACCCGGGGCGTGAAACAAAATCCTAACGCGTGGCACACGCAAAGAGAGAAATGGTGTGAACCTAGGGACACACCCTAATATTTCAAACCAAAGAGAATAGTGACAAATATTGAAACATGTCCAAATATTATGCAACCAAAACAAAGAGCGGTATAAGCATCGGAACCCATCCGAACGCTTTTAACCAAAGCGTCCTAACATGTCGCACGCGAGAGAAGAAGAGGACGGTGTAAACACCGGAGGGTGGTATAAACATCAGAGCACGTCCCAATGTTTCTAACCAAAATAGGATGGTATAAGCATCGGAACACATTCCAAACGCTTCTAACCGGGAGGTGGTATAAACATCGAGAACACGTCGCAATGTTTCTAACCAAAGCAAGTGGTATAAGCAGCGGAACACGTTCCAAGGGCTTTTAACTGGGAGGTGGTATAAACATTGGGAACACGACCGAATGTTTCTAACCAAAATGTGGTATAAACATCGGAACACGTTCCAAACGCTTCTAACCGAGAGGTGGTATAAACATCAGGAACACGTCCCAATGTTTCTAACCAAAAGGTGTGGTGTAAGCACTGGGCGTACCCGAATGTTTCTAACCAACAAAGGTGTGGTGTAAACACTGGGCGTACCCGAGTGTTTCTAACCAACAAAGGAGTGGTGTAAACACCGGGTGTACTCGAGTGTTTCTAACCAACAAAGGTGTTCAAGGGATAGGACTGATCTTACTTGGAGTTCCTCTTAATGAATCGTACATACAATATTGTCTGGTTGCATCAGCTTTGTACATACAATACCGTGCCTGCATAAGAAAGAAACTTAACAGGTACAATGCAATAAGAATGCATGTTCCATGCGAGATGAATAACCGTGACACAATGTTAGAGGCATGTTTTATGCATAACATACAAGAAACAAAATAGAAGCATATTCTATGTGGCGTGAGTGAGGGCATGTTCTATGCAAAATAATCAATAATGCATATTCAATGCAACATGCATATTCTATGCAAACATGGGAATGCATGTTCTATGCAACAAGGCAACATGCATTTTCCGATGCAACAAAGAAGAAATGCACATTCTATGCAACGACAAAAGCGTGTTTGGTAAAGGCGACTAACAGGCAACTTCCAATTTACCTCTCGGAAGAGTTGCAATATGTTAAAAAGGATACACCTTGTTTGTATTGATGAGTGACGACCGTCGCGCACTAGAAACACAATTCTGAACTTCCGTGAAGACATTCTGAATCAAACACTAAACACCCCTTGCATTTCTTGGAATCCAACGACACAAAATAGAGCCAGGGTTGCAAGGGAGGCCTATGGGAACCTGTCGGCCACCAGGGGGAGCCGCCGGCCACCTGCCGGCCACCAGTGTACCCCTGCCGGCCATCGATGACATATTTGGGAAAAATCAACTTTTCACTCTTGGGTCTTTAACTGCACCACTCCAAACTTCATTTCCCCACAAACCCTTGCTCGAAAATCACTTCTCTCTCTCTCTAGGTGCTCATTCTCTCTAGATCCACGCATTCTACGCGTTTTCCAACACCCTATACAAACTTTATTCGTTAAATCCTCCTAGTTCTCTTCACTGTGAACCAATTGGAATTTGATTTCGACGCTTCTTTTCTTATTTCCACCATTCGAGGCTTATTCTCCTCGAGTTTCTCTCGAGTTCTGTGCACTTTTCCAGATTTTGATTTTCTTTGACTTTTTCTCTCTCCTAGGGTCGACTTTTTCAAAGTTTCACCCTTTTTCTTTATTTTCCCTCATTTTTGCTCATCTTTCACCTATTTTAGATGGCAGATGATGTTCCTCAAGACGGGGCTCTCCCCGAGCTTCCTCCAGTAGATTTCAAGGTAGACTTTGAGGCTGAGCTGGAGCTATTATCGCCGAGCATACGCCCCTTTGATCCAGCGAGGTACCACCCTCAGACTCACATAGTACGTACCGTAGGAGGCATCAAATCCTTTACTGACTTTGCTGAGGACGCGCCAGATGACCTCCTACTAAGAGAGCCAGCGTCTCATTTGTCGGCCATCACCGTAGAGGTACGAAAATTGTTGTTCTGCAGTACTACCCTTAACTGTTTGCATTTCTTGCATTGTTCTGATATGATTGCATCTCATGCATTGCCTTGATCCAACTGTACTATCATCACTGCTTTGAGCTAATTGCATCTCATACATTACCACAGGACGAGTCCCACTCCTTCAAAGGCTATGGCACGACGACCGCTTGAGATTGGTAAGGTGAGCTCCCAGCTGGAGTTCGCGACATTGTTGATGAGACAGGCTTCGGTATCTTCTGCTCCAGCCTGACTCGAGTTGTAGCGAGCCATCCTCTCTTAGGGGCTCTGGTGGAGAGGTGGTGGGACACCACCAACTCTTTCCACTTTTCCACCACAGGAGAGATGACGATGACCCCTTACGACTTTGCCATGATCACTGGCTTAAGCGTAGGGGGTGATCGAATCCCTCTCGACCTTGATATGGGGAAGATAGGTAGCATAGGTCGCGCTGATTGAGGCACATCCACCGACACTTCGGGTAGGCATGGTCCGGTACAGTCGGTTTGAGGAGCAGTTCAGGGGGACTGAGCCCGAGACAGTCGAGGCGACAGAGTAGTACGCCAGAGGCTTCCTCATGTTTATTTTTGGTACCACCTTGTTTTCGAATAGGTGGAATACTGTGGGCCTATATTTGCTGAGCGCCTTGGTGGTGCTCCATAGAGTTCAGTTCTACGATTGGGGTGGAGCCGGTCTCACCACTTTGTACAGATATATGAGCTTGACTTCTAACATGAGTAGGAGCTTGATTGAAGGCTACTGGCGGGCTTGGCAGGTACACAGCTTAGCTCCCCCTTTTCACTTTACATTTTCTGCTCAGCATTTCTTACTTCACATTTGTTCAACACATGTGCTTGTTGCTCTGCATTTTCTGCATCTGTTCATACACTGTATGCTTTCTGCTTTGCATTTTCTGCATCTGTTCATATTGTATTCTTTCTGCTTTGTATTTTCTGCATCTGTTCATACATTGATTGCATATCATTGCACTTTCCCTACAACTATGGGTATACGCATACTTTCCGGCTATTGCTTTAGTGCCTATAGAGGAGGTTCCAGTGATAGTCCCGTTTTCTTGGGTGCTTTGCATTTTCTGCATCTGCTCATACATTGATTGCATATCATTACACTTTCCCTGCAGCTATGGGTATACGCATACTTCCCAGCTCTTGCTCTAGTGCCTATAGAGGAGGTTCCAGTGACAGTCCCGTTTTCTTGGGTATACGATGGCCTGCTCCGCCGTAGGACTCGAGAAAACTTCATGTTTTTCCGCCAGTATTTTGACGTGGTCACGGCGCATAAGGTAACCCAATAACAAAGCCATCTTACTTTTCAACCATTTGAATCCACACATTAATGATTAACAACGACTAATCATCTGTTCATTTCCATTTCAGATCACATGGCAGCCTTGGGCCATGATACCGTCAGGGCTCTGAGCCCAATATGATATAGGTCGGGTCATCACTCGCTAACGCATTCTTCTCAAGAGCTCGATTTGCTGTGGCTGGTTCTTGGGCGAGCGTTTCGCGTGCTAGACTTTGGACCTGCCTGCCCCATTCGTACTGATGGCACCTCTAGTGTCCATGAGAGCGACACACAGACTGTCTGCCGAAGAGGTGATCTAGTTTATGGTAGGGCTGGAGGCAGATTACTTCCGTGTAGAGGGCGATTACGCAACCTTCATCCAGACACACTTGATGCCACCTCTGACCGGCGTTCGTGGAGATAAGGGAGTGAGAGCTCATGCCGTAAGGGTGACACGCAGAGCGAGTCGGGCGAGGACAGCGCGTGGCAAAGGGACCCCCCAAGTAGAGCGAAGGGCTGGTTGGCCGGAGCTTCTGACCAAGCTGACAGGTTGGCAGTACTCTGGCGTGGCTTACTAGATTTCGATCGAGCCTCCATTGCCTGGTCACAGATACGTTAGGGTGCCTGATGCGCCTCCGGTATGCACTTCAGTTTTCATTTCATTTTACATTCTTGCTTAGATACTCAGACATGCATTGATTCCAAATACTAATCATTTCAAATTGCATTTGCAGGCCTCCACGGAGTACGTTGAGGGGTTATTCGAGATGTTGGCCTCATTCGAGGGCATGATCTTGAGGAGGGAGTCGATACTCGGCTTCCATGGTATTGAGGTAAAAAATTTCAGTCTTCTTGCATTTTGGTCATCAAACCTATGCTGATATACTTGAAACTGGCATTTCAACTAAACACTTATTTACCGTGCACTGACATACTGCATTCTCACATTGTATTCATACTCTGCATGTACCTATTCTGCACACCACTCTTGCATTTGATACATATACTGTGGATGACATATACCAACTACCTTTTCAGGTCCCACCCTTACCAACAGCAGTAGCAGCAGCAACAGCCGTAGCAGGATCTGCAGTACCTTCTCCAGCAACATGGAGGAAAGGGAGACAAGCTCTAATACGCAGCCAAGGCAGAGCTAGAGGCATCAGTGACGAGAGTGGCCCTTCAAAGGTCGTTCTAGGCGATGATGATGATGAGACGAGCAAGGATGAGGAGGCTGCGAGTCTACAGTCAGAGTCATCTGAGGATGGAGATGACGACGCTGCTCAGATTCTACTAGTGGTGAGGCTGTGGAGACTGAGAAGGGCTCCGATTCAGAGTCTGATTCAGATTCGGACAGTGGCACCGATGGAGACAGTGCTCCAGAGTCTGCTCTGCCGAGGAAGAGGACGAAGAGGGCCTCTCGAGCTTGAGATAACTGGTGCTGATCTTTCTATATTTTGACTTAGTTTCTTTTGCTAGCAGTATTGGCACTTTGTATAGTTCAGACGAGTTTTATTTTTGAAAAACTTGTACTCTTTTGCAAAAAGTGACCATAATCAGAATGAAAACAGCTTTTGATAAATAAAAAAAAAGTGTTATATTTTGCATTCCGAGCATCGCATGACATCACATAGCATAAAAATGAGATCGATCTTGATTGAAAATTGAACATTCCATTAGCATTGCCTTAATTAAGTAATGAACCGACCAACAACTAAAATGACAAATAGAGTAAAATAACTCGATAAATAACATAACAACTCGACAGGCTAATCGATGCAAATACAACTCGATAAGCAAAACAAGGACTTGATAAACAACATAAATACAACTCAATAAGCAAAACAAAACAAATACAACTCAAATAAACATGCTAAAGCCCAATGAGACTGAAAACAAGACCTCAAAAGATGCGAATAACAGAATACAACTGTTACATGCAACTGGATCTTCACAAAGGAGGGTAGTGGGCATAAAAGGGAGGCTGTCGGCCATGAAGGTTGTTCTATCAGCCACCTATGCTCTTTGCCGGCCATCAATGTGCCCCTGCCAGCCATTGATGAGCCTCTGCCGGCCATCAATCACTGCCTTATCTTTTACAAAAGCTCCAAATTCGTGATTTCTTCATTCCAGCTCTATTTTTGCCACAAATGGAGCCATTCTTTGTTGACAAACTCTCAAATTGGATTGCAGCTTTAGATGGCTCGAAAAAAGTAAATTTCTGGGGTTTCAGGATAAATGCACTATTCCCGCTGAGTTGTACCCCGCTGTGTTTTCCGTTCCTCCACGCCGCGGCTAGATGTTGGAACCCAGTTACACATGTTTTCAGCTTTAGGGGACAAGAGATATGTCCGACAATTGAAGAGTTCCAGGTTTTGATGGAATCCCAGTGTGATGAGGAAATCTTGCCCCAATCCCGTTTCAGCCACATCCAGACTTTAGGAAGGATGTATGGGCTCAGTTTACACGATGCCCGATCTTTGGTTCACAACGGGGAGTTGGATATTCCTAGTTTGGTTCATCGATTTTCTAACACCAGCGACCGTCTTTGGCAAAGTTTTCGGCAGCATGCCCTCTGCTTGTGTATGTTGGCCCATTTTCTACTTGCCCCTAGCTTCGGAGGGTCTAGCGTTCGCTTGATCGAAGTAGCTCAAGGCTTGAAAGAGGGTAAGAGATGCATTGGTTTGACATTAGCCGAAACTTTGATGGGCTTGGACGCTTTTCATTGGCAAGAGGCAACCAAGTTTGCAGGAAGTCCACTACTCTTGCAGGTAATGTTTCCCACCCTACCTCACAGGTGTTCCTCACATCACTCGGGCATCAGGCTCTGTTTTTCTCTCAAAACCTTTTCTCACTTTTCTCTCCACGTATATGTCTTTATTCTTTAATCTCTCTTATTTTTCATCCCTCCCCAGATATGGCTGATGGACATGTTGAAAATAGTGGACTCTTGCCCCGCATATTCAGCGCGCGGCTATTTTTTTTTTGCCAACGGTTAGTTGAGTTCCCGAACGAGGGGTGGTGGTGCCACTGGATGTGCAACAGATCTGCTATTGACATTGCTTGACATTGCCCCTGGTTCGATCTGTCTGAGATGAGCTACAGCATGTCTCGACAACCTGGTATTCAGTTGATTGGCATAACACACTGTGTCTTCTATTTTCCATTCCGATTCAGGTGTCAGTTCGGACATGACCAAACTTGCTCAGAAGAGGGGGTAGAGTACCCGGCTTCATTTCTGATCTGAGGTTCACAACTAGCTCGATACCCCACTGCTTGGAGGACAAGAGAACTTCTAGCTCCCGCTTCTAATTTCAATTGCGCCCTTTTTGGCGAATGCATAGCTTGGCTTGAAGATGAGGCACAAATCGGACCTACTTTAGCATCTGAAGCTTCCACAAGCTCTGGGAGGGGACGCAGGAACACCTGACCCATCAATGCCCCCAGTTTATTGCTTTGATCTATACTTTCAAGTTTTCCTTTTGAATGTAATAAAAAGCAAATTTGATTTGTATTAAGAGTTGGAGAACTCTGTATTGAAATCAATGAAATTGAAGGTTGTGGGTACTGAAAATTTTCTTTTTGGTCCAAAAATGGTCTAAGTTGTAAAAAGATTAATTTGAACAAAATCAACTTTTACTAAAACTTTTCAAAATCATTTTTGATAAGGATCACAACTGGGCACACCCGGAATCTATCCTTGAGATGTATAACCCCGAATCCAGCAAATGGAAAGTTTTCCATTTTCTGAATAGCACTACACTACAATGGAAAATTGTCCCTTGTCTGAATAGCACTGCACTGTATTGCAACCAGCTCTCATAGTGAAGATCACAACCGAACTCTTGGATACAAAAAAGACAAAGATGACCTAAACAATCTCATGAACACAGTTGATTTGGAAGTGTTTATGGCTGGACTTCAAGATGAAGTTGCCTACGTATCCCGAAGATGGGAATCAAGCTTTACGTAGCTCGGTTCGGGTTCACTCGGGTATTAACACTCTTCTTTTGCACTCCAACTTTTGCCAAGGCCGCCATTTCTAGGTTTTTAACCTTGCGAGCTCAGTTTTTCTTTTTCTTTTTTTTTTTCTAATGTTTTTGTGCTCTAACTTTTGCCTAGGTCGCCTTTTCGGGTTTTCGGCCTAGTGAGCCACTCAAGGCTAGTATTTCTTCGACTTGCCCATGTTGATTGGTTGGGAGAACTCCAGGCCATCTAGGTCCATAAGAATAACAGCTCTACCCGACCAGATAGATTTGATGATATAAGGACTAGTCCAATTAGGTCTGAACTTGCCCCTAGGGTCATGGATGGGAGCTCAGTTGTCTTTGAGAACCAGATCCCCTTCTTTCAGATTCTTGGACTTAACTTTATTGTTGAAAGCCCTGGCAATCCTGTGTTGATATCCTTGGACGTGGTACAGTGCTTTCAGCCTCCTCTCGTCGAACAACATAGTTCCTCAAACCTGCTCTGCTGCCAATTTGCTTCTGCTACTTGGCACTCAGCCATAACTCGCAATGACAGAACCTCAACTTCAATTGGCAGAACAGCTTCCATCCCATAAACTAGAGAATACCGAGTTGTCCCAGTAGATGTTCGGATTGATGTCTTGTAGCCCTAGAGAGCAAACGGCAACTTGTCTGGCTAGTCCCTATAGGTTTCCACCATCTTTTGTAGAATGTGCTTGATGTTCTTGTTGGCGGCCTCAACAAATCCCTTTGTTTGTGACCGATATGTAGATGACTTATGAAACACCACGTTGTATTTCTCCAACAAGTCGATCACCTCATTCTTAAAGTGGGAACCATTGTCCGAGATGATCTCATTCGGGACCCCATAATGACAGATGATATTATTCCTGATGAACTTGGCTACATGCGGCGCTTTCAGCACTGCGTAGGATTGGGCCTCAACCCACTTTGTAAAATAGTCTATTGCCACCAAGATATACTCATGCCCATTTGACCCCTTTCGAGTAACTGCCCTAATAACATCAATTCCCCAGATTGAAAATGGCCATGGTGAAGTCATGTTGTACAGCTTCGACGACGGGATGTTCAAGCGATTTGCATGAATTTGGCATTTGTGGCATCGCCGAACAAAACTGATACAATCCTCCTCCATGGTTGACCAATAATAGCCCTGCTTGAGAATCTTCCAGGCTAGCATTACCCCGCTCATGTGTGAACCGCATTCTCCTCTGTGGATGGCCTCCATTAAGCGCTTTGACTCTTCTGCATCAACACACAGTTTATGCATTCCCAGATGGCCTCGTTTGTACAATTTACCCTCGTAGATGATAAACTGAGCAGCTGTAGACACCCCATTTTTGACCGTCCTCAAGGCTTGGATGTCACCGTTTGAACAATCGGTGATCATCCATGTTTGTGTTCGTCTTGAGTTCCCGGAGGTCTCGACCATGCGCCTTGCCTCAGGATCTCTCGACTCGACTGTTTTGTGTTTGGTTTTACACCAAACACTTGTGTTTTGCTTTTGAGGGGCAGGGAATGGCTTGTTGGCCATTCCCATACCTCACCGGCCATGGCTTGAGGCCACCGGCTACTGTTTTGTTGCCATCGGCCAAATGTTTGGCCGGCCGGCACTCTTTTTGGTCGGTCGACCATGTATTTGGTCAATTTGGCATTTTTGGCTGGCCGACCACTGTGCATCTGCTTTTGCAGATATTTTTATACCAGCTGTGCTAGCTGCCATACACTTTGCACCCCCTCCATACACGTGTATGGGGGGATTTCAATCTTGCTTAGCTTGTTTTGTAAGCTTTGCAAGAGTGATCCTCTATAAAGGGAGGCCTTCTCCTCCCTCCTAAAAGGTTCTAGAGGTTCAAGAGAGTGGGTCTGAGATTAGGGTTAGCATATTATATCTATCTATCTCTATATCTTCCTCTCTTTGTGTCTAAGTGTGTGTTTGTTCATAGTTTTGCATACAAACACCTAGTGTTACACTTTCCTTTGGCTACTGAGGTACCAAGGAGTGAGTTTTAGACTTTTGAGCTGGTTTTGAGCTAAGGAAAGCAGCTGGAGTGCTGTTCTTGAAGGGGTCTACAAGGGCAAGAACTTTACCTTTAAATACCTTATTTTTGCATAGTCCTTTTGCCTACCTTGCATCCTTTTTGGAGCTTAGTGTATAACATATAAAAGTCTTGTTTTTACTTGCTTAAAATAGTTGTTTAAGGTTGTTTTGGTGTTTGGTCTTGTTTGACCCCTCATAGGCCTTGTTTGGCCCCCATTTTTGTGCTATTTTGGTGAGCTCCGGGACCACCTTGTTTGGGCCTCCTCACCACTGAAATCTTGAGGGATTTCAATGGTAAGGATGGTGGTTTGAGGTCCTAAGAAGGAGAGGGCCATCCCCTCTCCTTGTTGTCTTCAAAATGTGTCATTTTTGCCTCATGTGTGAGCACCATTTTTAAGTTAATGTTGGCCATGTCTTAAGCATTATTTGTGCTTATTTTGCCATGATATAGCATTGTTTTTACTTGGTTTAGACACACCATGCTTGCTTTGCATACTTGTCTTGTAATGCCATGAATTTGCCTTAACATGTACTTAGCATCTAGACCACTATGCTTGCTTGTTTTGGCCTAACTTTGTGAAGCTTTTATGTATGTTTTAGTGTGCTTGAGGTTTGTTTTTGATTGCTTGGGTCACCCATGTTTTGCTTTGTATAGCTACCGTGTAATCCCCCTTGTGAGCCTTGAGTATTGACCCCTCTAGCATGCTTTACTTGCTTTGTTTTAGTGGTTTGGAACCACTTACCATGTCATTTTAGTCCATATAGCATGCTTGTAGTCTTGCATTTATGGCTCCTTTGATGTTTCAAAAGGTTTGTGTGTTATGCTTCATGATTGGTTCATTTTGCATGCCTCTAGATTTAGGCCATTTAGATGCCATCTAGGTGTGTCTTTGGTCTTGTTTAGACCTGCATCGGACCTGTTTTAGGTCCTCATGGCCCTTTGGGGCTTGCTTCATATAGCTTTGGCTTAAGCCCCTTGGCTTGTCTTCAGTTTTGGGCATTGTTGCATGATTGGCTTGTCTTGTTTACTTGGTTTGGCACCTCTTATAACATGATTTCAGAGCTTATTATGCATGCCATTTGTCCATGATTATCCCCTTTTAAGTGTGCTTAAAAGTTGCTCTTTGATGCTTAAGTTTTGAACAATGTGTTCATGCATGTTTATGTGTATTTTGGCCCTCATTTCCTTAGCATTTGGCCACTGTTTTGGGCCTAATAGAGGGCTGTCCATCTGGGTGTAAGTCCGTTGTTAGTATGTTGTTGCACGCTCACCTTGTGTGTTGTTGCATACTTGGCCTATCGCATGTGTTGCATGCTTGAATCACGTTGCATTTGGCATGCATCTCCTTGATTAGGTTACCTAACATGTTGCATGTCTTGCATACTCACATGTTTACATTGCATATTGCATGCTTGATTAGCTTGCATACTTCATATGCTTGTTTGCTTAGGTTGTGCGCCTAGTACACATTGCATATTTGTATGCTTACCCTCATGCTCATGTTGCATACTTAGCTTGTATGCTTAGGTTGCGTTTGGCATGCATGCCTTACCTCTTGAATCACCATGATAGAGGTTGGGCCATTTGTTTGTTTGGTTTGCATTACATTTGAAATCAAGGTGCGCAACTTGACCTCTTGGGCCATCACGCATCGAAATGCACAATTGGTGGTCCGAGAATCAAGGAACATCCTCCTTTGAGTCATAAACATGATAAGGGGTGTGTTGGTGCACGCATTTGCTTGAAATGTATTGCCATACCTTGCTTGTCCTCTGTTGCTGTCAAAGCAAGATTCTCCAGGCATAGATGGCCGACTGACCTCATTCAGTGCCGACCGGCCTTCCATTTATAGTCGATGGCTTCATTTGTGGTCGATGGCCACTTACCTCTGGCCAGTGGTGTTCCCCCTTGGCCGGTGGTGTTCCACAGTGTTCAAAGAGTGTTCTTTGGGAATTGTGCCATTTTCAGAGGAGTAGAGCAGGGTAAACAGAGGTAGCTTGTGCATGGCGTTGGATTTCCGAGCGGAGTCGAGCATGCGTGCATTGGGCCCTCTTCTTGAGGGTGTTTTACTGCTTTATTAGTTTAGTTAATTTTCTTAACTAGTTAATTGGTCTGTAATTATTTAATTAGCTTGTTAGTTAATTAAATTGCATTATTCTTTTGGTCCCTCCGAGCGAGGGTGAATTTGTAATAAGTGTGGGTGCGTGTGTGCATGTCTTCCAACTCTCACTTCTTTCTCCCTTTTACTTACTTGCTTTTGGTGGTTAGTATTAGGACATATTAAATTTAGCATCCTTATGCTATGCATGCGTGCATCCATTCATTTGTATTGCATGCACCGGGCTCGGCGCATCATGCTAACTGCATAGTATTTGTAATCTAACTTGAATACGTGTTATTTGTTGCATTCCACATGTCATACTAGGATTAGCCGAGGCTATCCTAGTTACATTCTGGATGCGATGCATTAGCCACTTGACATGGACTTGGATCATACATTGATTGCTAACAAGTTCCTTGTTTTGGCTCGGAGTACTCGGTAAGCTTTTTATGCTTTAGCATCTTGCATGAATATGAATGTTAACATGAAAGTATACTTACCATGAGGCTAACTGCTTAAATTGATTCATTGCCTGAATGCCTGTGGGTGAAGGTTGGATTGCTTGAGTTGGAACAACTCGTTGAAATCTGTGTTTTAGCCTACTCGCGAGTAGCAAATTTCAAACCATTTTCCAAATGAGCAGATATGCAATGCTTTGTTCCAAATTAGGCGATCTAGTCTATACTTTTGTGTTGTGCACATCACATAGTAAGGTTAGCTAATTAAATCGGAATAAGAACGCATAATGTTTTCAAAACTAGATATCATGGTTAGTAGGGGCCGATCTTTGATCGGGCGAGCGGGGGTGCTCATAGCTGACCTTCCCCAATCGTACCCAAGTTCCCGAGCTGAGGCAACTTTGGTGATGACAGACACGTGGCCTTAGGCAAACGAGTCAGGGTTTCCTAAATTCCCCCATAAAAAATATTTAGGTTGCGACTCTGTATTTGGCAAAGCAGTCTATGTTTGGCACTTCTTTCAAAAAAATCTGTTTTCCAAAACGATTTGCCAGATTTGGACTATTTGATGATTTATCAATCTCACATTGCACTTTGCGAGATCAGATTAAGAACCGACACAAATCGAGTTCGAACTGTAGCATTGAGGCCCACGTGGGCGCGTCTACAGTTTCTGGCAACTCTGCTGGGGAAATTAGAGAGCTTGACTCGAACTCATGATATCCTGTTTTGATTTCACTTATGTGTTTCTTTGCATTGCATGTGCATTGGTGCACTTAAGTCACAGTGTTTGCCGTCTGCTATTCCTGAACAGTTTGCCGGAGGCTCGCTTCGAGAAGCGTGCCATAAGGCTGACTGGTTACGGGCTCTGCCACGATGGGAACACAAACTCCGGTTGTCACCGGGGCCCCCTTTCGACCATTCGACCTAGTGCATATTCGGAATCCATAGTGACCATTCCAAGTTAGGACAGGTTGCTACCTGATTATAGGTTGTTTGAAACCACTGCGTGCGTAGTGAAACCCTAGCTCCTGACGAAATAGGACAGGGAAACCCTACCCCAAAATAGGTGTGTTTTGGCTCTTTCTTGCTTGTTATGTGCTTTTTGAGTTGACCTCTATAGGGGAATGCATATATCAGTTTGCAAGTTTAGGGTATCAGGCTTGCGGGCACCAGTTTTGAGGAATCAGTTATATCTGCGGGTATCAGACTCAATTTTCAGGGCAGTGATTTTGGGGAACAGTGTCAGTAGTAGAGTACAATTATTCGGCTATGCTTGTGTCTGTTCTGATTGGGCCAAAATGCTGCGTGTTTTTTCTTTCAATTCAGAGAGTTAGTACAGAATAGCCAGTGGTCTCCTTTGCTGAGGCAAGACAGACATCTGATCCATCGTCACCATTCAGTACAGCGGACTTATGATGATGCAAAGTTCAGAGGAAATAGTGGTTATGGCAGTTGCATTGGATCAAGGAAACATCTTGTGGGATGAGACCAATGTTGATGTACCGCATCCGCCCAGGCTGTCTGCCACGCGTTCGATCTGGGAACCCCAGTTCTATCAGGCTCGTGAGCCCACCACGTTCGAGTTAATGGGAATGATTGGCAACCTCCAGAGGTCTGTGGCTAATCTCACCTAGGAGATGCCTGCTTCGCCACTGGCCACATCATATGCCGAGAATTTTGTATTGCAGGAGCCCCCGCTACTGGGGTGCATTGTGATCGAGCTCAGCCAACCTGAGGCTGCCTCAAACTATGGCCATGACATGTCAACAACAACCGGGTTTTGCTCTGATATAGCAACCCAAACCCTCGATCAAGCTGAGGCCAGAGGTAAGAACAAAGTGGGAACAGGTGCTGATCTCGTTGAACAACTGTTGTGGGCAGTCGAGGCTTTAAAAGCCAGGGGATTGAGTAAACAGCAAATATTCGTTGTGGTGCCTAAAACTATGGATGATGCTTTTCCCACTCCAACCGAGGGGAGTTCCAACCAGACAGAAAATCCAGATAGGCCCCGTAATGCCAGAACAGTTCCCTCCAATCCCAACTCTGCACCGGGAAAGGATCAGAAAGTCAAGGCGGCACCTGCCGATCCTTTTGCCAGTGTATCCGGCAAAGTCAGCAAACTTTGAAGTATCTGCCCCGAGGGCACAGAGTCTTCCATGCACTTTACATGCCTTTGTCTAGGGCACTCCAGGTCCTTGCCGAAAGTGGGCACCTTAAACCCCTCGATCCTCGGCCTCTCCCGAAGAATCTCCCTCTCACACATGATGCTACCTTGTACTACGCGTACCACCAGCAAACCGGTCATTGCACCAACAACTGTTTCCGTCTTCGTCATGAAGTACAGAATTTGATTGACAATGAGGTCATCCTCCCACCTACCTCAGCGAAGTCTGTCACTGCTGAGTTGTTAGATTTCGACGATACTGCGAGTATGTGATCAGAAGTTCGACCACCTGCGGACGGCGCTGAGTGTATTTCAGATGTGGCGTCTGGCACGCACTGTTTTGAGCGTTTACGGATGCTATTTTTTGTAATTTCTGGCTTGGGTGTTGAGCCATTTCTTTGATTTTGTTTTGAGTCTGTCTTATTGTCTTGAGTCAGTCTTTTTGCTTAAGGGTCTGTCTTATTGTACTGAGTCAGTCCCATTGTATAGAATGTCAGGTGATTCTAGGGTTGTTGCCTCGGATATCATGTTTTTGTAATTACCCCTTTGGCCTTCTTTTAAGTTCGTCTCTGCTGTGGAGCCAGTTGTAACCGGAGGTTTTGAATGAAACAGCTGCGGCTATTGTGTTTCTGTGCCTATTGCTACTTTGAGCCTGTTGTGCCAGCAAGTTAAGAATGAAACGGCAGCGCATTTTGCCTGCTCTTTTGTGCCTATAAGTCATTGTACTGACCTAAGTTTCTCAAAACTTTTTTTACACTGTGGTGATGAAAACGAAGTGGAAGGAATTCCTCGGGTTTTGCAAAATTTGATCAATTGAGAGAAAGAGAGGCGTGCTAAGCCTTTAATGAATAAAATCATGCTTGTTAGTGTGAGTACTGGGAAGGACCCTGGCTTGATCCAGATTGGTTTCACACTATCTTCAGCGCAAGCGATTTGTCACTTTTTTAAAAACTTTCAAAAACAAAATGTTTTGCGTAGTCCTGCGAAGATCTGTATGGAATCGCTCTTGAGATTGTGCAGCTTAGGATCGCTCTTAGCCTCGAGACTTGAGCCCTTGCTTTCATACCTCGGACCTTGGTTTCAGACTGTTCAACGATCAACTGCGATGTAAGGCTTGTGTAGCCAGATTTGAAGCAGCCCTGAAACAAGAGGCACCAAAGTCAGATCAAGAAGATCAGACCTCATCAGAAGAAACTTGCAAAGCTAAATTAGAGGCACCCCCTTGAACTAGAGGCAAAAAACGTCCGATGTACTCGAAGAGCCGAACATGAATCCTTCTGTAAATCAATACAACAACCACTCTCCTAGATACGGGTGGCTTCAAAACCCTAAAATCATTTGGCATAGACTTGTTACACTTTTACCATTGAGAGGCTCGCTGGGCCGAAAACCCAGAAAGGCGACCTAGGAAAAAGTTAGAGCAAGAAAAAAATATGCAAAAAAAAGAAAGAAGAAATGCAAAAGAAAAGGAAAAAAAAAGAAAAGATGAAAAGGAAAAATGAATGAAAAGATAAAAATGAAGAAAAGAAATGAAAAAAAGAAAAGAAAAGAAAAACATAGCTCACAAGGTTGAAAACCCAGAAGGGTGACCTTGGCAAAACTTAGAGCGTGGTTAGGGTTAATACACGAGTGTACCTTAACCGGAACTACGTAAGGCTTGATTCCCATGTTTGGGATACGTAGGCAACTTCATCCTGAAGTCCAGCCAAAAACACTTCCAAATCGAGTGTGTCCATGTAATGGTTTTGATGATCCCTGCCTTCTCTGAATCTGATTAGTTCGGTTGTGACAACCGGAACTACGTAAGGCTTGATTCCCATCTTTGGGATACGTAGGCAACTTCATTTTGAAGTCCGGCCCCCAACGCTTTCAAAGCGACTGTGTCCATATGTTGGTTTTGACCATCTTCGTCTTCTCTGTATCCGAGAGTTCGGTTGTGATCATCACTAAGGAGGACTGTTTACAATATGCTGCGGCGCTATCCAAACAAGGGGTAATTTTCCGTTGCCATGTGTCACCATTCAAACCAGGGACAACTTTCCGTTGTCGTGCAGTGCCATCCAGACAAGGGGCAATTTTCCATTGCCTCCGATCTGAGGTTGTGCATCTCAAGAGTAAGTTCTGCACTTGTTGAGCAGTGACCGTTTGCAAAAATAGTTTTAAAAATTTTTACTAAGGTTGACTATTTTCTCAAAAATTATTTCATTTTCCAAAACTGGACCATTTTTTTGGACCCAAAAAAGGAAAATTTTCAGTGCTCATAGCCTGACTTGCATGATTTTCAAATCAAAAATCAAACAAGTGTGTTAATCTAACTCTCATGTTGGTCAAAATTTGTTTTAGTAGAGAGCCAAAACAAAAAATGGTCAAAGTGATGAACTAGGGGCACAGGTGAGTCAGGCGTCCTGTCTTTCCCCCATTACCAGCATACTTGCCAGAAGGGCACAACCGGAACTGCCTGTAAAGGGCTGAAGGCTCTCAACATCCTCCGAGCAACGAGGTATCAAGCCAAGTGCGAAGCACGATTTGGAATGGATCAAGATACTCCATTCCCTCATCCAGGGCATCGACTAAATGTCACCAGAAGAAATAGCTGTGAGCTAACAGTGTTGGGCAGGAACCCACAACCTCTTGTTTATCCATCAACCACCCTGGGAAGGGATATAAAAAAATAAGGGACTTAAGAATAGAGAGGTGTACGTTGAGAGAAAAGTTAGCAAAAGGGTTTTGAGAGAAAAACTGAGCCTGAGGGCCGGGTGATATGAGAATCACAAATGAGAAGAGGGTGGGAAATAATACCCGAAGAAACTGGCTCCTCACGATTTTTGAGGTCTCTCGTCTTTATAACGCGTCTGTGTGTCGTGTCTTTTGTTTTGTCTACCTCAACTCTTGTTTTGAGTCTGTTTCGAGCGTGTCTCGTTGTGTTTAGGTAGTCTACCTTTTTGCTTTCGCTGTTGAGTCTTTTTCACGGTGTTCAATTGTAGGCTCAATACCCCGGTTTGAAAAACCCTTTTTCAATTTCAAAAGTTAATCGTTTTGTGTGCTCAGAGTACTGTGCCATTCTCCACGTTTATGCAAAACGTGATCTAGTTCTTTCATAAAACCGTAGGGGTTCAACCCGAGACACTTGGAAACAGTGAACATGTGGGTTCCGGATTGCATCCAAGTGTGTTTTAGCTTCAGCAGATTCCACCTTTGTATTCCGTCCTTTCAGATTGAATTGGGTGTATGAGCTGTGTGCAGATTTGAACCAAGTGTTGTGTTATGGGCTGTGTGTTCAGAATGAGCAGTAGGTTGTTTGAGTTGTTTTGCTGTTGGCCGGTTCATTATCTGATTACTACAATACAAGTGTTTGATTCTCAGACAAAAGATTAATCTCATTTACATTGAGGTGTAATATGAAGCAATGCGATGCAGTGTATGAAATGTATCAATGTAACACTTTTTCAGATAAAAAGTTTGTTTCATTTCATCATCTTTTCAAGTACAAAGTTTTGGAGAAAACAAAAACCTGCCTGCGGCAGTACAAGGTACTCAAGCTACCAACAAAAAGAAAAGCAAAACAAAAAGAAGAAAAGCAGCAAAAATCCAGATCAGCCTCAGTGGTCTCGGGCCTACGGGTCTGTCTTCGTCCTCTTCCTTGACGAAGGTCCAGGAGCATCATCATCGTCAGCACCATCATCTAAGCCCGAGGCCGAGTCATCTCCGGTCTCCTCCTCGGACGACTCTACCTCCGACTCCGCCTCTGTCTCCGCCTCGGACTCATCATCATCGAGAACTGGTGCCCGAGAGCTGCTCCCAATATGAGTATGCCCTGCTTTGGTACGGGGGTATACTCTGCCATCTCGCCTTCCTCCTCGAGCAGGAATAGAAGGCCCAGCCAGAGCACTTCCTGCAGCAGGAATCTGGAATGAAGGCTGAAAAGCACAAATGGTAAATGCATCAGTATGCTACGCAAAACAGTGTATGAATGTTATGAGCAGTGTATCAATACAGAATGCAGTGTATGAGTATAGTGTATGAATGTTATGAGCAGTGTATCAAGATGTAATGCAAGTGGATCGAAATGCCGTGAGTAATCTTTGTGAGTAACGCAGTTTGTGGGATGCAGTGTATCAGATGCCTTGAGGGCCGTATATCTAGTGCTGTGTTAATAGTTCGATGCATCAGATTGTGTAAATTTTAAGACTGCGGTTGAAGGAACTTACCGGAATGCCATAGATGGTCAGTAGATCGAGGCTCCGCTGGAGCATCCCGATCACAGAGGCGGTCAACTCCAGGGACTGGCGAGTGTACTCGGAGGAAGCCTGCAAAAGTGTTAGAAACATCAGTATTCTGCGGAATATCAAATGAAGTGAAATGAAATGATAGTGCAAGATGTAAAATACAGTAGTACATACTGGAGGCAAGTCGTAGAATCCGACTAGCTCGTGATCAGCTGGAGGGGGAGCGATGGGGATCTGGTAAGTCTCCCCACCCTGCCCTCGGCATGTCATCATCGTGGGCAGTGCTGGCCAGCTAGCCCTCTGTCCTCTCCGAGTCCCACTCCTGCCACGGACCCGAGCCATCCTCGATGCTCCTGCTCCCGCTCCTGCCCTAGTCGTCGGTGCCGCGGGCCTCTCTCGCTCAACTCGACGGCCACTGCTCAAAGGCCGCATAATGTAGGTCCAGACGTACTCTGGGTAGTCGCCCTCGCCCCTGAAGCCCTCTGCATCCCAGTCAATCATGTAATCAGCCATCTCCTCGAGAGTGTACCTCTCGGTATGCCTCATATGAGTAGGGGGTGGCCGCGGAACTGCCTACTCTGGCACGCCTAGTGTCTGCTGCGAGAAGCTCTCCCCCAAGTACTAGGTGCGGCAAACGGGGCCCTCCAGTAAAACTCTGAATCGGGCCGTCTCTTAGGCACCAGCATACCGCTTTCCTACCGCGATGGGAAGGAGGCCCACGGCTGCCAGGTAATCTGCAAACAAAATACATTTCGTTATCTACTGCTATTGAAGATGCAATGCAAAGCGAAGCTTAAATGAACTGCAAGTTCTAAAATACCTCTGCGGCGGTGATGGTATCGAAATAGCGGCGGAAGAATATGAAAGACTCCCGAGGCCTTCGCTCGCATCTCACGTCAAAGCGGTGAGAGAATGGGATCATAGGGGGCATCTCCTCCTCTGGCACTGGGGCAAGCCTAGGGAAGCAGGCATATACCCACAACCACAGTATGACAGAAGAGATGTCAGTATACTTATCAGATAAGGCAGTATGCAGATAAAGCAGAAAGTGGTATGTGCAGTGTATTGTGTAGTGTACAGAATACAGAGAATGTAAAGCAGAAATGAAAAAAAAAATAAAATAAAATAAAAGAAGAAGAAGTCATACCTCCCAAGCCCACCACTAGCCTCCGAGCAGTTGTCCGCTGAGGCGAGAGGATGAGCTCATATAGCCATAGAGTGTGGCCAAGTCTGCGCCACCCCAGTCGTAGCCACGAATCCTGGTCACGTCAACCAGTGCGCTCAGTAGGTAAAGGGGCACGGTGTTCACCCGGTCGGCGAAGAGAGTGGTCCCTAGCAGGAACATTAAGAAGCCGCGAGCATACTGCTCCTCCTCCTCCTGAGTAGTCGGTGCCTGGATCTAAAAATGAGCCTCGAACCAAGAATATCGCACAAATCCTAGACGAGCAAGAGGCGATAAGACGCCAAGCAGGTCCATCTGGGCTACCTCCCACTCATCCATGTCTGTGTCGAAGGGGATCGGATCACCCCCTACCCCGATGCCGGTAAGCATCGAGAAGTCGAAGAGAGCCATCGTCATGTCTCCCGTGGCAGAGAAGTGGAAGGAGTCGGTGGTGTCCCACCACCTCTCCGCCAATGCAGCAAGGAGCGGCCTACTCGTAGTAAGGCGCGAGAGCCCCATGCAGAAGGTCCCGAAACCAACTCGGTCGATGATGTGATGAACCGCGTCAGGTAACTCCATGTACCAAACTCGTGCGGCGACGTTCCCATACCCCCAGAGGGTGTGGGAATCTCCCTGTGGTCAAAACAAATAGTTGCGAAGCGGCATTATGAATACAGTGTTGAATGTGCTCAGAATCAGTACAGATATAGCGTGTGTGCACGTGTTCAGATTCAAACAGATATCGGATGCCGGTGTGCTCGTAGTGAACTACGACATATGATGTGTCAGTGTTTTCGAGTGGTTCAGTACAGATATAGCGTGTGTGCACGTGTTCAGATTGAAATAGATATCGGGTACCAGTGTACCCGCACTGAACTACAGCATATGATGTGTCAGTGTTTTCGAGTGGTTCAGTACAGATATAGCATGTGTGCACATGTTCAGATTCAAACAGATATTGGGTGCCGGTGTGCTCATAGTGAACTACAGCATACGATGTGTCAGTATGTTTGGGTGGTTCAGTAAAAATACAACGTCAGTACACAGGTTTAGATTCAAATAGATATCAGGTGCAAGCATGTTCATAGTCAATTACAGCATGCGGTATATTAGTGTATCCGAGTTAAACAGTTAAAAGACAGAATCGACTATTGCAGTTATACATTCTACTTTGTAGAAAATAAAATAAAGAAGAGTGTACCTCGGAGGCGCCGAAGGACAGATGTGACTCTGGCTCACGCAGTAAGAGCTCCAGCGCCACACCCCTCGCGAAATTGCTGAAGTGGCGAATGCCATCGGGAGGCAGCACATGGATCACCGGCTTGTAGGCCGCCGGATCGAACAGTCGATTGCTCAAGGGCAAGAGCTCAGCCTCAGGGTCCATCTCCTTCTCCGAGGGAGTCCCGCCTCATGGAATATCATCTGCCATGCCGAAAAGGGTGTGAAAATGGCCGGAAGAGTGAAAACGGGGCGAGAATATGAAAAGTCAACTAAAAAGTCAATCCCGAGAGGGTGAAAAATAGCCGGACAGGTCGGGGTGCGAAAAAGGCACAAAGATCAAGGAAAACTCGAGGGAAATAAGCCCCGAGTGGTGGAAATGGAGAAAGGGACACCGAAACCGAAATTCATTCGGTTCAAAGTATTTGAAATGCGAAGGAGTTCGCGAATCGAACGACGAAACGGGCCCGAAAACCAAGGAAAAACGAGGATCGAAGATGAAAAAATAACCTAGAGAGGAGGGGGACTGATTTTCGAGCTAGGGAAAAGTGAGAAATGAGGGCTAGAAGCCCTATATTTAAAGACCCGTGCCGAATTGACAAAACTGCCCCGAACAGGCACTTTTGGCCGGTCGGCCATATTGTTGGCCGGTCAGCCAAAAAGATGGCCAGTGGCCTTATTTTGTGGCTGGTGGATGGCCGGTGGACTCCCCTCATGGCCGGTGAGCCTCCTACACCTTTGTTTGGGTCTTTGATATGGTTCGGGGCCTTCATTGCTCAAGATAGTGCCTCCACTGCTTAAAACAGTGCAAGAAAATGCATTTCCGAAGCTTAACCGGTCTCTGTGCCTTGTCTTCTGTGCGTAGCACTCAAATACGTGCGAGGTGTATCCTTTTTGTATCCTTTTTGTTTCTTGCGAGATTTGAAAGTTGCCCCACATGCATACGTTACAACGTCTTGTCGGGAAACACGCGTTGGTTATACGTCATTTCACTCGCATCGTTATGCACACATATCGCATTGTTATGCGCATGTCATACTTGCATTAGTATGCACATTCTTTAGGCCGCATCATCATGCGCACCTCACATGCATTGTCATGCATATCAAGCGACGCGCGTTATCGCACATTCGAGTTCACATGCATTGTCATGCATTCCGAACGACATGCGTTGTCCGCATTTAAGATCACATGCATTGTCATGCATTTCGAAAGACATGCGTTGTCATGCATTCAACCTCGTGCGCATTGTCATGCATCATCATGCACTTTTCATGCATTTCAAAAAAAAAACAAAAAAAACAACAAACATGCATCATCATGCACTTTTCATGCATTTCAAGAAACAAAAAAAAACATACATCATCATGCACTTTTCATGCATTCATTGTAAATAGTGCATATGTCATGCGACACTGTAAATATTGCATTTACATTACATTCCATTGCATATTGTATATATTGCATTGTAGCTTGCATGCATTCATTGCATCACCTCCGTTTACGGCTTGCGCCTTTCCTTGTTGAGCTTGGTCTGGTATGTGCCCGTACTTTTCGCGTTGAAGCACAGTTATGATATTATGTGTACGCACCTAGTGTTGTGGGCGACGGCACCGTTTCCGTGTTAAACGTGGTTTGTATGTGTCTATGCCTTTCGTAGGCAAGATATGGTTTGGCTGCGTGCCTTATACATAGTATCCATCTATTGCACATTGCATATATTGCATCGTAGATTGCATACATTTACTGCATCACCTCCATTTATGGCTTGCGCCTTTCCATGTTGAGCTTGGTCTAGTATGTGCCCATATTTTTCACATCAAAGCACAGTTATGGTATTATGTGTACGCGCCTATTCCACTACTGGTATTGTGGTTTGAGGGTGACGGCACCGTTTCTGTGTTAGACGCGGTTAGTATGTGTCCATGCCTTTCCTAGGCAAAATGTGTTTTGGCCGCAGGCCTTATCCACTGCATCCATTGCATTTTAGCTTGTAAATGTTGCATTGTGCATAGCTTGCATTGTCATGCATCTTTCCTTACATGCATTGTAGTGCATTCTTCCTTACTTTGCATATGTCATGCATTCATTGTAAATAGTGCATGTGTCATGCATTCATTGTATATAGCTTGCATTGCCATACCTGCATTGCATTGTACATAGTTTAGCTTGCATGCATTTGCATCATATCCATCTATGGCTTGCGCCTTTCCATGTTGAGCTTGGTCTGGTATGTGCCCGTACTTCTCGTGTTGAAGCACAGTTATGATATTATGTGTACGCACCTAAGGTTGTGGGTGACGGCACCATTTCTGTGTTAAACATGGTTTGTATATGTCCATGCCTTTCCTAGGCAAGATATGTTTTGGTCGCGCGCCATATCCACTGTATATACTGCATTGTAGTGTAGTTTGATTGCATCCGGCATTTAGGATCATGAGCTTTTCTGAGTAGAGCATGCCTCACTTATGTCATTCTACCCAATTACTTGTTCTTGTGTTCCGTTTACATCACTCATAGTTCTGCATGTGTACGAGCCTATTCCACTACTGGTATTGTGGTTTGAGGGTTGCGACACCTTTTCTATGGTAGACGGACTTTGCATCTCCATCATCTTTATGACATTTGTGTGGTTTTTGAACCGCTCATGATTTGATCATGATTCGATCGCATTGCATATCATTTGTATCGTTTATACGTAGATTTATAAATGTTGCATATCATTTTGCATCCATTCCGCGTTGTTCTGCATTGTAACGCAGTCTTAACTTGCATTGTCATGCATGTTGATAACAATATTGTACCTGTTAAGTTTCTCTCTTTTATAGGCACGATATTGTATGTACGGTTCATTAAAAGCTGGCGCGACCAGACGAACCGCACAGGTATTGTATTCTCCGCGTGAAACATGGCGAGAATTACATAATTCTCTTACATTCTTTCTGCATTGTAATGTAATTGGATTTGTGTTTGACTTCTTAAAACTGTTGCATGATTTGCTTCATTACAACTTTCTTCGCATGATCATAAGTTATGTTCGGCTTCTTGCATTGTTAGTTGCATTTTGCCCCTGTCTTCGGGCGCAAATCTTCTATGTAGCTTGTATGCTTTGTCTAAGTCTTTGGTCTTGTCAAAAATGGGTCGTCTCTGGGCTTTGACATTTACTCCCGTCATTGTTATGACTTTCGAGTTCTGTCAAAGAGGGGCAACTGTAGACACCCCATTTTTTACTGTCCTCAAGACTTGGACGTCACCATTTGAACACTTGGTGATCATCCATGTTTATGTTTGTCTTGAGTTGCCGGAGGTCTCGGCCATGCGCCTTGCCTCAGGAACCCTCGACTAGACTGTTTTGTGTTTGGTTTTGCACCAAACACTTGTGTTTTGCTTTTGAGGGGCAGGTAATGGTTTGTTGGCCATCCCCACACCTCATCGGCCATAGCTTGAGGCCACCGGCCACTATTTTGTTGCCATCGGCCAAATGTTTGGCCGGTCGGCACTCTTTTTGGTCGGTCGACCATGTATTTGGTCAATTTGACATTTTTGGCTGGCCGACCACTGTGCATCTGCTTTTGTAGATATTTTTATGCCAGCTGTGCTAGATGGCATACACTTTGCACCCCCTCCATACACGTGTGTATGGAGGGATTTCACTCTTGCTTAGCTTGTTTTGTAAGCTTTGCAAGAGTGATTAGCTATAAAGGGGGGCCTTCTCCTCCCTCCTAAAAGGTTCTAGAGGTTCAAGAGAGAGGGTCTGAGATTAGGGTTAGCATATTATATCTATCTATCTCTATATCTTCCTCTCTTTGTGTCTAAGTGTGTGTTTGTTCATAGTTTTGCATACAAACACCTAGTGTTACACTTTCCTTTGGCTACTGAGGTACCAAGGAGTGATTTTCAGAGTTTTGAGCTGGTTTTGAGCTAAGGAAAGCAGCTGGAGTGCTGTTCTTGAAGGGGTCTACAAAGGTAAGAACTTTACCTTTAAATACCCCATTTTTGCATAGTCCTTTTGCTTACCTTGCATCCTTTTTGGAGCTTAGTGTATAACATATAAAAGTCTTGTTTTTACTTGCTTAAAATAGTTGTTTAAGGTTGTTTTGGTGTTTGGGGTTGTTTGACCCCTCATAGGCCTTGTTTGGCCCCCATTTTTGTGCTATTTTGGTGAGCTCCAGGACCACCTTGTTTGGGCCTCCTCACCACTGAAATCTTGAGGGATTTTAGTGGTGAGGATGGTGGTTTGAGGTCCTAAGAAGGAGAGGGTCATCCCCTCTCCTTGTTATCTTCAAAATGTGTCATTTTTGCCTCATGTGTGAGCACCATTTTTAAGTTCATATTGGCCATGTCTTAAGCATTATTTGTGCTTATTTTCCCATCATATAGCACTGTTTTTACTTGGTTTAGACACACCATGCTTGCTTTGCATACTTGTCTTGTAATGCCATGAATTTGCCTTAACATATACTTAGCATCTAGACCACTATGCTTGCTTGTTTTGGCCTAGCTTTGTGAAGCTTTTATGCATGCTTTAGTGTGCTTGAGGTCTGTTTTTGGTTGCTTGGGTCACCCATGTTTTGCTTTGTATAGCTACCATGTAATCCCCCTTGCGAGCCTTGAGTATTGACCCCTCTAGCATGCTTTACTTGCTTTGTTTCAGTGGTTTGGAACCACTTACCATGTCATTTCAGTCCATATAGCATGCTTGTATACTTGCATTTATAGCTCCTTTGATGTTTCAAAAGGTTTGTGTGTTATGCTTCATGATTGGTTCATTATGCATGCCTTTAGATTTAGACCATTTAGATGCCATCTAGGTGTGTCTTTGGTCTTGTTTAGACCTGCATCGGACCTTTTTTAGGTCCTCATGGCCCTTTGGGGCTTGCTTCATATAGCTTTGGCTTAAGCCCCTTGGCTTGTCTTCAGTTTTGGGCATTGTTGCATGATTGACTTGTCTTGTTTACTTGGTTTGGCACCTCTTATAACATGATTTCAGAGCTTATTATGCATGCCATTTGTCCATGATTATCCCCTTTTAAGTGTGCTTAAAAGTTGCTCTTTGATGCTTAAGTTTTGAACAATGTGTGCATGCATGTTTATGTGTATTTTGGCCCTCATTTCCTTAGCATTTGGCCACTGTTTTGGGCCTAATAGAGGGCTGTCCATCTGGGTGTAAGTCCGTTGTTAGTATGTTGTTGCACGCTCACCTTGTGTTGTTGCATACTTGGCCTATCGCATGTGTTGCATGCTTGAATCACGTTGCATTTGGCATGCATCTCCTTGATTAGGTTACCTAACATGTTGCATGTCTTGCATACTCACATGTTTACATTGCATATTGCATGCTTGATTAGCTTGCATACTTCATATGCTTGTTTGCTTAGGTTGTGCGCCTAGTACACATTGCATATTTGTATGCTTACCCTCATGCTCATGTTGCATACTTAGCTTGTATGCTTAGGTTGCGTTTGGCATGCATGCCTTACCTCTTGAATCACCATGATAGAGGTTGGGCCATTTGTTTGTTTGGTTTGCATTACATTTGAAATCAAGATGCGCAACTTGACCTCTTGGGCCATCACGCATCGAAATACGCGATTGGTGGTCCGAGAATCAAGGAAATTCCTCCTTTGAGTCATAAACATGATAAGGGGTGTGTTGGTGCACACATTCGTTTGAAATGCATTGCCATACCTTGCTTGTCCTCTGTTGCTGTCAAAGCAGGATTCTGCAGGCATAGATGGCCAACCGACCTCATTCAGTGCCGATCGGCCATCCATTTATAGCCGATGGCTTCATTTGTGGTCGATGGCCACTTACCTCTGGCCGATGGTGTTCCCCCTTGGCCGGTGGTGTTCCACAGTGTTCAGAGAGTGTTCTTTGGGAATTGTGCCATTTCTAGAGGAGTAGAGCAGGGTAAACAGAGGCAGCTTGTGCATGGCGTTGGATTTCTGAGCGGAGTCGAGCATGTGTGCATTGGGCCCTCTTCCCGAGGCTGTTTTACCGCCTTATTAGCTTAGTTAATTTGCTTAACTAGTTAATTTGTCTGTAATTATTTAATTAGCTTGTTAGTTAATTAAATTGCATTATTCTTTTGGTCCCTCTGAGCGAGGGTGAATTTGTAATAAGTGTGGATGCGTGTGTGCATGTCTTTCAATCCCCACTTCTTTCTCCCTTTTACTTACTTGCTTTTGGTGGTTAGCATTAGGGCAGATTTAATTTAGCATCCTTATGCTATGCATGCGTTCATCCATTCATTTGTATTGCATGCACTGGGCTCGGCGTATCATGCTAACTGCATAGTATTTCAAATCTAACTTGAATACGTGTTATTTGTTGCATTCCACATGTCATACTAGGATTAGCTGAGCCTATTCTAGTTACATTCTGTATGCGATGCATTAGCCACTTAACATGGACTTGTATCATACATTGATTGCTAACAAGTTCTTTGTTTTGGCTCGGAGTACTCGATAAGCTTTTTATGCTTTAGCATCTTGCATGAGTGTGAATGTTACATGAAAGCATGCTTACCATGAGGCTAACTGCTTAAATTGATTCATTGCCTGAATGCCTGTGGGTGAAGGTTGGATTGGGTGAAGGTTGGATTGCTTGAGTTGGAACAACTCGTTGAAATCCGTGTTTTAGCCTACTCGCGAGTAGCAAATTTCAAACCATTTTCCAAACGAGCGGATATGCAATGCTTTGTTCCAAATTAGGCAATCTAGTCTATACTTTTGTATTGTGCGCATAACATAGTAAGGTTAGCTAATTAAATCGAAATAAGAACGCATAATGTTTTCAAAACTAGATATCATGGTTAGTAGAGGCCGATCTTTGATCGGGCAAGCGGAGGTGCTCATAGCTGACCTTCCCCAATCATACCTAAGTTCCCGAGCCGAGGCAACTTTGGTGATGACGGACACGTGGCCTTAGGCAAATGAGTTAGGGTTTCCTAAATTCCCCCATAAAAAATATTTTGGTGGCGACTCTGTATCTGGCAAAGCAGTCCATGTTTGGCACTTCTTTCAAAAAAATCTATTTTCCAAAACGATTTGTCGGATTTGGACTCTTTGGTGATTTATCAATCTCGCATTGCACTTTGCGAGATCAGATTAAGAACCGACACAAATCGAGCCCAAACTGTAGCATTGAGGCCCACGCGGGCGCGTCTACAGTAGCCATTCGCCTTATTGCCTTCTTATCTTTGGCATTTTCCCCTAGTGGATAAGCCTCATTTTCCAAGAAGTTCCAAATGTCATGATACCAAGGGTTCTGATCTTGTATTTCATCTATCGCGGCAATCAACTCGTAAGCCGGCACATATCTCTGTTCAATGATGATCGGACGCATCCAGACTCCTAAAGGGATGTCTATCATAGAAGATAGAGTTGATAAGGCGTCAGCGAACTTGTTATTCTCTCTTAACAGATGCGTGAAGGTTAGCTTCTCAAACCTGGGAATCAGAACGTCCAGGGTTTGGTGATAGATTTTCATCCTTTCTTCCTTAACCTTCCAGTCTCCTTTCGCTTGAGACACAACCAGGTTTGAGTCCCTAATGACATCAAACCGTTTTGCCCCTAGTTCCAGGGTGGCTTCTAAGCCAGCGATACATGCCTCGTATTCTGCTTCGTTGTTAGATACTTTAAATCAGAGTTTGAAAGTTAAAGGTATGTGGAAATTGTCGGGTGCTATCAGCAACACCCCTATCCCATAACCATACTGGTTAGACGCCTCGTCAAAGTACATGGTCCAAATTTCTTCTTCAACTTGCAGAATAGCCTCGCCTGGGAACAAATACTCTACTGCTTCGTCTCCCTCCTTTGGGTGGTCGACTAGGAACTCTGCTACCACTCTCCCCTTGACAGACTTACGAGTCATATATTTCAAATCAAATTCAGAGAGAAGAAGCAGCCAACGAGCTAGCCTACCCATAAGCGCTGGTTTCTCAAAAAGATATTTGATGGGATCTAATCTCGAAACCAGAATTACTGAGTGAGCTAACAGGTAATGCCTCAACTTCCTGGTAGCCCATACCAAGGCCAAAAAAGCCTTTTCTAGCAGAGCGTAACGGGTCTCATATTCCAGTATTTTCTTGCTCAGGTAATAGATGGCTTTCTCCACTCTATCGTCAGATTCCTGCGCCAGCATACAGCCCATTGTCGTGTCGGTTACTGACAAGTACAAAATCAACGGCTTCCCCGGCTCTGGTGGTGACAGCACGGGTGGGTTCTGTAGGTACTGCTTGATCTGCTCAAAAACAACCTAGCATCGGTCATCCCATTGGAATTCTTTCCTTTCTTCAGGAGACCAAATAGTGGTTCACAAGTCAATGTTAATTTTGCAATAAATCGTCTTATGAATTGCACTTTACCTAGAAAGCCTCGCACCTCCTTTTCAGTCCTTGGTGGTGGCATTTCTAGGATGGCCTTGATTTTGGAAGGATTAACCTCAATGCCCCTTTGTGTAATCAAGAAACCCAGCATCTTCCCTGCCGTGACACCAAAAGTGCACTTCTGTTGATTCAGTCGCAACCGATATACTCTAATCCGTTGGAAAAATTTCTTTAAGGCGGTGTAGTGGCCCTCTCTTTCCTTGGACTTGACAATCATGTCGTCCACATACACCTCAATCTCTTTGTAGATCATATCATGCAAGATCGTGGTTGCAGCCCATTGATAAGTAGCCCTAGCATTTTTCAAACCGAACGACATCACCCTATAACAGTAGGTTCTCCACGGCATGGTGAAGGCAGTCTTCTCCATATCTTTGGGTGCCATCAAGATTTGGTTGTACCCGTAAAACCCATCCATAAAGGAGAGCAATGCATGGCCTGCAGTAAAGTCCACCAATTCATCGACGTGAGGTAAAGGAAAGTCATCCTTCAGACTAGCTTTGTTTAGATCTCTGAAATCTACACACACCCGAATTCTGTCATCTTTCTTCGGCACCGGAACAATGTTGGCCAACCAAGTAGGATACTCAGATACTAGCAAAAATCTTGCATCTATCTGCTTGGTGACCTCTTCCTTGATTTTCAAAGTCCAATCCAGGCGTATTCTTCGAAGCTTCTGCTTGATGGATCGGGCCTCAAGGTCAAGAGGGATCCGGTGCTGCACAATCTCAGGATCGATTCCAGGCATGTCTTCGTAGGACCATGTGAAAACATCTTTGAAATCTTTTAATAAAGCAACTAAGCACTTGCGCTCCTCCGAAGACAATGTGGACCCGATCTGGACCAAACGCGGAACCTTCTCAGTACCCATATTAATTGAAATGATTTCATCAACCAGGGGTTTTACTAACCTCTCCTCCTCATGATTAATCAAATGTTTCAAAACCAGAGGAATTCCTTCCTCGTCGTTTTTATCAAAATTTTGAAAGTCATGATCAATGCAATACATAAGTGGCACAGAAAAGTACTTAGAAACAGCAGTAGTACCATTCTCATTTATAACTTCCAGCTCGTCCAATTCCTCGGTTACAACCAACTCAAAAGAAAAGAAAAAAGACGACCTGGACAAAACAATGGCATCCGAGTTATGAACCCTAGGAATACCAGACTCCGACTCAGAAGAACTAGAATCTAATTCCGACTTCACAAACTCTATGGAATCAGATTCCGACTCACTACCTGATTCAGAACTGTTGGACAAAAAGCCCTCCTCGAACTGCCAAACGAGGGAGGGTGCGATAGATGCGTCCAGAATACCACCGGAAGGGTGCACAGCTGATTGATCTCCGATCATGGTAATGGTAAAGTCATCCCCCAAGCTCTCCAATTCGGTCTGAGGATCTGAAAGGAGACAAGCCAGCGCTGCTCCTATCTCAAATTCACTACCATTGGACTCATCTTCTGTACTCTGTTCAGCCTCAGCTAGTAGGTCAGTCTGTTCTTCTATAACTTTATCCCCTTGTAACTGTAGGTCAAAGAAGATCTCAAAGCTGAGCAAACACCGCTTTTCAGAGTTCAACAATGTCTCAGGAAAGCCGCAAAATGGGAAATCCTCCCCCTCCTGGACAAAGCGGCCGTTTAGGGTTCCTTGAATGGGTCTATGCAGCAGCTCATAATGTTTCCCACTTTGCTTTGCATTGGCTCTTCCTGTCATTTCCTTCCCTTTTCTTACCTAGTCTTCTTTGGTAGGCGTGTAGCCTAGACCAAAGGTATGAGGGTTGTGTGGCACTTCGGCCAGTGCAGCAACGCCTTTCGGCCACTCTTTCCCAATCCCATCCTAGGTACATGCTGTAACTTATTCATGAGGTAGACAGATTAAGCACTGACGTACAACCCCTCATCAATAGTCGAGATATCTTGCATTACCCGGGCCTCAGCCAAGGTGAACCCAGACAAAAAGACATCCTCATCGCCGTGTATGATTTCCAATACTGGTGTAGTGACTTCCGGCAGAGGATGTATGGAAGAATTCCCAAAAACAATAGCTACCCCCTTTCCATGGGGGTACTTCAGCATCTGATGCATAGTGGAAGAGACAGCTTTCACTTGGTGCAGCCACGGTCGTCCAAGGAGTAAGTTAAAGGTGGCCAGAACATCTACGACATGAAACTCAATGTCCTGTTGCGCCGGGCCAACCTGTGTTCTGATCTAAAATGTCCCTATCACCTCTCGACTTGTGTTGTCATAAGCTCGAATCGCCTGGGCCATTGGTACAAAGTCTGCTGGCTTCAAATCGATAGCATACGCCATGCGCGATGGACACACATTAATTACAGACCCAGTATCAACCAAGACGACTGGTATCCCCTTCTCTTTGCATTCAACAGAGATGTACAGTGGTTTGTTATGCTCAGAGCCCCCAGGAGGCAATCCCTTATCTGTAAAAGTCAAAGTCGGCGAAGTCCCTCCCGAGAAGACCAGTCCCACTAACTGCTCGGGGGTTGTGTTGATAGAAAGCTTGGCCTTATCCATTGCTGATAGGACAGCTTGTCTGTGCACCCATGAAGCTATGAGCAATCCCCAGATCGATATGTCTGCTTGAATCTTCTTTAGTTGTTTCAATACAGCTTCTTCTTCTAGCAGTTTCTCCTTTTATTTTTCTGCCTCCTTATCTTTCCCAGATGCTTCTGGCTAGTTCAGGTGTGGCGCCTTAAAGTACCGCCTGCTCCTAGTCATGTGATCCACTTTCTCAAAATACTAAGTATCATCTGTCAGATTCTGTCCCCAATCTTCATCCGTGTGGGCAAGATGCAAATCATCATCTTCCCACCACATTCCTCTGGCAACTAACGAACAACTGTCCGGTTCCGTTATAAGTACTCCTACATCCGCAACACAATCAGTCCCTGCAGGGCCTTTGGCTTTTCTGGCCTTCAGATCATTCTCAGTTCTTTCATGTTCGAACTGCTTCAGCGCAGCCTCCTGTTCTGTATAGGCCTTACAAATGCTACCCAATTCTTGAGCAAAATTCTTAGTACCAGTGCTCTCTGACAACTTTTTTTTATCATTGACTGTTCCGACCATTGCAGCAGTTCCTATTTCCAACTGTTCCTGCTTTGGTTGAGACCCCTCATCAATATCCGGTTCATCACTTAGCCATCCCGAATTATCTGCTGATCCGTTCATATCAAACCAGCCAATTTGTACACTTCCCAAGTCTTGTTCATCGAAGAACTGCAGATTGCTGATGTCCTCCTTGAGATCGGCTAAGTCATCCAGCCCCTAGCTTGGTCCATCCTCTCGAACTACATTAACCTCCATCCCTATCGGCAACTCCAGCTCTAGTTTGGCCTGATTGGTTGGCACAATGTTGCGGCACGGGTTGTATTCCTCTTCAGATGAGTTCACAGGGCCCTCAGGCATGCCTTCTTCTACCACAGCCGGCACCACAGGTTCGGGTTAGGATATGGACGCCCTCATCATACACAAGTCTGTGCTTTCTGCGATGAACAGCGCCGGCTTAGGTAGGTAGGAGGGGGTGATGTATATATTGGGGTCGTAAGGGATGGCCAGTGTTTGGATAAAGTTTATTTGCCAGGGTGGAGGGATTTGGTTATGTAGTGGAAGAGGGTTTGTAGTGACGTTAGGCTTTTGTGGAGGTGCTATCACTTTGTTGTCAATGAGATCCTGAATCTCATGACGTAATCTAAAGCATAGGTTGGTATCATGACCATGCTGTTGGTGAAAGGCGCAGTATTTGGCCGGGTTGTGTGTAGGAGGGAGGGGATGGGCGCAACTCTAGGGGCTTCAGATGCCCCTTTTTTATTAGGACCCTCAAGGCCGCAGATAGAGACATATAGAGTGGGATGAAAACCCTCTAACCTCAGGGATGGTGTTTTGCAGGTTGTGAGGTGGTTTCGAATGTACTGGCAAATGGGGTGGTAGTTTTCGGTGTGGTGGTGACCATACCAACATCAGAGGTCCTTGCAACTGCATTACTACTCGTAGTTGCATTGGAACTTCGTGTAAAAGCCTTCTTGGGCTGCTCTTTCTCATGGTCTATCAAACCCTATTTCATTGCATCCTCTATCTGCACCCCTATCTCATGAAGGTCAGCAAATGTAAGCAGAGGTAAGACTATCATCTTCTGTAGTAGCCTCGGTTGTAGGTTACGGATCACCATTCAGATTTGGTCATTTTTAGCCGGTCGGGTTGTCATCATGAAGGCCTTGGCCCTCCATCGGGTGACCAAATCGGAGAAGCCCTCCTTCAGCTCTTGACGAGTTTCCTTGAGATCATGAGTTGTAACCTCGATTTGAGTGTTATAGGAGTATTGAGCGATAAAGGCCTCCGCCATCTCTTCCCAACTCCTCTTTATAGAATCCTCAAGTTTAGCATACCAAATGGCCGCGATACCTGACAAGGTCCGACCGAAAAGAGATAACTTCTGCAGTCTAGTTAGACCCATTGGCCGCAAAATGTCTGAAAATAGCTGCAAGAGGACCAGAGGATCACCTGAACCGTCAAAACGATCTATATGCAGCATTTTAAACCTATCTGGCAACGTAATCGCTGCATCAGTATAGCCGTCTTCTATATCTAGGATCGAATTGACACCTTGAGCTCGTTTGAAAAGCTTCTCAAGCTTACTCACTTTTAGTGCGGTAGGGTCGACCTTAAACTCAAACGGTGCCTCCGTTGGGTAAACCGGTGCTTTAGAAGTCTGGGGTGGGACTGGCTCTGTTGAAATGTCCACATTCTCTTGGACATTAGTTATATTCCCGGGTATTGGAACCCTAACTAGGGGTGGATGCGAAGCAGAAGCTGCTGCTTGTTGTGGCTGTTCTTGCTGTAGCCTAGTAATCAACTCAGCCTATTGGGCTGCAATTTTTGCTTGGTGGGCGGTAACTTCCACTTGGCGGGCGGCATCCAGCTACATATTCTCGATAGTTTGCTGAAGTTGGCGCATCATATCCTCCATATTAACTGAGGGGTACAAGTCTGTCAGAATGGGTGTGTTTTCCCTTTCTGAAGTAGAAGCAGATAGCTAGGTTCGACTGATCATAGGTGAAGTAGTCAGTAACTGCTGAACTGGCGACTACTGAACTGGTGAGCTATGCCTGACTCTCCTCCGTCTGGTAACCGGGGGTAGTGAAGCAAACACTGGCTGTCCTCCAATAAGATCCTCAGATCGGTAAATCCTCTTAACTTGGGTCCAGAGTGCTCGGGGGGTAACTGCCTCGTCGGAAGCAATTGTGAAACACTACCTTGCAAAAACAAAAATAAAGCAAAAGAAACAAAAGTCAGAAAACGCACAGCACCTCGGCTTTAGACAGAAACAACACGCAGTCATAATCATAAGCTGGACAACTGTACTCAAACACTGATTTCTGTCCCAAATTTTCTGCCTCAAAACTTATACCCTCAAACTGAGACCTAGACTTGCAACTGATACATACATTCCTGCAGAGTTACACTCCAAAAGTACGTATCAAGCAAGTGAGAGTCAAAACATCCTTATGATGGGGTAGGGTTACCCTGTCCTAATCTCGTCAGGAGCTACGGGTTCACTACGCAAATAAGCGGTTTCATACAATCCTGCATTCGGGTAAGTAACCTGTCCTAGTTTTGAACAGTCTCTATGGTTTCCGATATGCAACTAGGCCGATTGGTCAAAAAGGGTACCTCAGCAAGACTACCTAATATACCTCTCACTCCTAATATCGAGAAGTGAAAGGAGGATAAAACGGTATAGCGGTAGTCCAGATCCAAGGGTTGTGTTCCCATCATGGCAGAGCCCATAACCGGTCAGCCTTATGGCAAGCTTTTCCAAGCAAGCCTCTGGCAAACCGCTCAGGAATAGCAAATGGCAAACACTATGACTTAAGCGCACCAATGCAAATGCAATGCAAATAAACACATAAATGTAGATAAAACAACATATCATCAGTTCGAGTCAAGTTCTCAAAATCCCCAGCAAAGTCGCCAGAAACTGTGGGCTTGCCTTTTTTCGCGCCCCCGCCTTTCGGAAAAGGGTTTGAAAAGAAAGGCCCTCACAGTTCGGACTCTACCTGCAGTTTTGAATCTAGTCTCACAAGTGCAATGTGAAACTAATAATCACCAAAGAGTCCAATCCAGCAAATCGTTTTGGAAAATCGACTTTAGATCAACTAATGCCAAAACTAGACTACTTTGCCAGATTACAGAGTCGCTACCTAAATATTTTATTTTTGGAAAATTTAGGAAACCCTAACTCTTGCCAAAGGCCACGTGTCTGTCATCACCAAAGTTGCCTCGGCTCGGGAACTTGGGTACGAGAGGGGAAGGTCCTGAAATGAGCACCCTCACTCGCCCGATCAAAAGATCGGCCTCTACTAATCATGATATGTACTTTTATAAACCTTATGTGTTCTTATTTCTGTTATTAGCTATCTTTACTACGTGACACACACAAGTAAGTATAGACTAAATCGCAAGAATTGGAACATATTCAACTCATGTTTGTTTTCGAAAATGGTTTGAATTTGTCACCCTTAAGTGGGCTAAAACGCGGATTTGCCATCAAACATGATGGGCTTAAAACATGATTTGCCACTTCGTAAAGTGGGCTTAAAACGCACATTTGTTGAATTGTCCCAATCCAAGCAACAAAGCCTTCATCCACAGGCATTTATGCAGTCAAGCATTTAAGCACATAGCCTCATGGCAAGCATGCGAAACATGGCATCATGGCAATCACACTTATGCAAGTATGCTAAAGCATAAAACTTACCGAGTACTCCAAGCCAAAACAAAAGCTAGTTAGAAAGATGCATGATCCTAACTATGTAAAATGCATAATGCAACACATGCAATATGAAATTAATGGGCTCGACTACTAATATGGCATTTACAACACTTTGATAGCATGCTTTGAAACACGTATTCAACGAAGTGTATTGAAATTGCTATGCAGTTTGAATGATGTGTCAAGCCTTGATGCATGTAAGATAAATGAATGAATGCAAACATGCAAGCATTAGGTATGCTAATTGAAATATGATCCCTAATCTAACCATCGAAAGCGATTAAATAAAAATGAGAAAGACGTGGGGTTAGAAGACACGCACACACACACTCACACTTATTACAACATTGTGCCCTCACGAAGGAGGGTCCGAATAAATAAGAGCTAAGCTAATCTAAGCTAAGCTAGGCTAACTAATCTAATTAAACTAATTAGACTAATTATTACAAATCAAATAAATAACTAGCAAACTAATAATTATTATAGCACTTAACTAATTAGCAAACTAGTTAATTAAAGCAAATGTACACTAATTAAACATGCAAAGCACTAAACTACACTGCCATTGCTTCGCTTTGGGAAGTAGAGGATGCATGCACTCGGTTTTCGCCCCGAAAAGCCCTCCGGTTTTGCTCCTGAGAGGCTCTGTTTGCAAGATTGACCACACTCCAGGATCTTTCTGCTCCACTTTACCAATTCAATGCTGAGGATTACACCAGTGCCCTGCCGACCATGGGTGATTACTGCCGGCCCCCTGCCGGCCAAAAGTGTGCCTTGCCGGCCAAGAGTGAGGCACTGCCGGCCACCAATAAGCCACTGCCGGCCACTGGTGTTTTGAGTCACCACACTGCTATAGAGCACAAATAAAGGAAAATTAAGGGTTTTCCAAGGGTATGTTTGTACTGTGCCCCCCCTTATCATCTCAAAATATCAAAGGAGTGGCACTATTGGATCCAAAACCATCAACCAAGCATCTTCAATGCATGATGGTCAAAGAACCAAGGAGTACAATTTCATTGTATGCAAAAACAAGACTCAAGACCATCACCTCATCATGTGTGATCAAAGGCAATGGAGACCAAGCAGATTGACTCATTTCATCACTTTGAGTATGAAATGCTCCAATCTTCCTTGTGTTCAATATAACGCCTGATTGAACATATGCAATATAACACAATATGCTTATCTTGCTCAAGTTTTACTTATCACTTTTGTTTACTCATTTTAATTACCGATCCATTCTTTAGCTGGTTAGTCCAAAAGTGAGAGTCCTCTAATGAGAGAGGTGTCAACTAAGGGATGACTTAAAGCAAGACAGAGATCATGCCTTTGGTTAGTAGAAACCCTCAAAAGAGGATTAAAACCATTAAGCACAAATTTCAATCTTAAGCTTAAACATAACCTTAAGGCAAACCAACCCTCAAAGAAAATGAAAAAGTGATGAAATGAGGGAGGTTGCAGATATTATATGTGTTGAAATTGCATGCAAAATGACACTACAACATGCAAGCAACTCATGCAAAACACATTTAAAAGCCAAAAACACCAAACTGGTGAAGATCATTACACTATAGGCATGCAATACAAAGCTCAAAAGGTACAAACATTTCAAAACAGTCCTAAAACAGTTTAAAAGGAGTTCTGAAACATGCTTGAAGTAAGCTAAAAATAGCTAGACTAAGAGGCCAAAACATAGCACAAGCTAGACTATTAAGCACAATTGCACTGTGGCGTTCCGCTGTGGACTTCGAGCGCTCGACGAGCAACCAAACTCATCATCGGATGTACCTGCAAGAACATCTAAGTCTTGAGGATAGTCAAAAATGGGGTATCTACACATGCAAAACAAAGCTCAAATGTGACTATCAACAAAAAATGGTGCTAAAACAGTCTAAAATGATTTGCACGGGCCATTCTTCATACATCATATCCTCATCTAGAGCAATCCGGTGGTAATCAATCACATGGGACGGATCTCTAAGATACCCACGAAGCATGGATACATGGAAAACGTTATGCAGTTGTTCCATTCCCGGTGGCAAGGCAATATGATAAACAACAGGACCCAACCTCTCAAGGATCTGAAACGGTCCAATGTAGCGAGGAGTTAGTTTTCCCTTTTTACCAAATCTCATATGCCCCTTCATTGGGGTCACTTTGATGAGTACATGATCTCCCACTTCGTACTATAAGTCCCTTCTTCGCTGATCCGCGTAGCTTTTCTGTCGGCTCTGTGCAGTTTTGAGCCTTTGCTAAATGATTTTGATCTTCTCAGTCATTTCTTACACAAGTTCAGTCCCATAAATAGCTCTATCACCAACCTTTGTCCAATAAACTGGCGATCTACACTTTTTTCCATATAGTGCCTTATATGCTGCCATACCGATACTCGCGTGGAAAATGTTATTATAAGCAAATTCGGCCAATGGAAAATAAGTTTCCCAACTGCCCTGAAAATCCAATACACACATACAAAGCATGTCTTCTAAGGTCTAAATAGTCCTTTCGGTTTGTCCATCGGTTTGTGGATGAAATGTTGTGCTAAATCTCAATTTTGTTCCCATTGCATCTCGCAGACTATGCCAAAATCTAGAAACAAATTTAGGATCCCTATCTGATACAATAGACACTGTTTTGAACTCCATGCAGTCGAATAATCTCATCAATATAGATAGTAGCAAGTCTATATGCACTAAATGAAGTCTTTAAAGCAAGGAAGTGAGCAGATTTAGTCAATCTATCAACTATAACCCAAATAGAGTCCATATCTCTAGATGTCTGAGGTAGACCAACAACAAAGTCCATGGTGATATGTTCCCATTTCCATTCCGGAATAGGGAGAGACTGAAGCAAACCTGTTGGTTTCTGATGCTCCGCTTTTACTTGTTGGCATTGCAAGCATTTAGAGTTGAAGTCGACAACCTCCTTTTTCATGTTGGGCTACCAATACGCTAACTTCAAATCTTGGTACATTTTAGTATTTCCGGGGTGCATGGCAAACATTGACTTGTGGGCTTCTTCCAAAATTTTCCTTTTTAAAACTGCATCACTTGGAACACACAATCTCCCTTGAAATTTTAGCACGGAGTTTTCAATTGTGAATCTTGGCTTAGGCTTGGTATCAAGTTCATCGCAAATCTTCTTTAAAAACCAATCATCCAACTGTTTCTGTTTAATTTCTTCAATAATGGCGGGCTGGGCAGACATTGTGGCTATCAAGCTATTTTGTTCAAAAGGCACCACTTCAATTTCGAGTTTTTCAAACTCCAGTAGCAACTCTCTCTGATCTGTGAGCAAATAGGCAAGATTTCCCACATTCTTTCTGCTAAGTGCATCTGCCATAGTATTGGCTTTGCCCAACTAATAATGTATATGCAAATCATAATCTTTGATTAATTCAAGCCATCGCCTTTGACGCATGTTCAACTCCTTCTGTGTGAAAAAGTATTTCAAACTCTTACGATCTGTATACACTTCATATTTGACCCAATACAAATAGTGACGCCATATCTTTAATGCAAACACCACTGCAGCAAGTTTCAAGTCATGTGTAGAGTAGTTCTTTTCGTGTGGCCTCAATTGTCAAGAGGCATATGCAATCACCTTGCCATTCTGCATTAAAACACAACCCAAGCCCTTATGAGATGCATCACTAAAGATCATAAAACCTTCGGTACCTGAAGGAATAGAAAGGATTGGAGATGTAGTCAGTCTTGTCTTAAACTCTTGAAAGGCTGATTCTCTCTAATCTGACCACTCAAATGGTTCCCCTTTCCGAGTTAACTGAGTCAATGGCACAACAATTTTTGAAAAGTCTCTAACAAATCTTCGGTAATACCCTGCCAACCTCATAAAACTACGAACTTCTGATACATTAGTCAGGGTAGGCCAATTAATGATTGCTTCAATTTTATGAGGATCAACAGATATACCATCCTTATTAATAATGTGCCCCAAAAATGCAATTTCATCAAGCCAAAATTCACACTTTTTGAATTTCCCATACAACTGTTTTTCTCTAAGTGTTTGGAGTGTCATTCTCAAATGTTGTTCATGATCATTTCTATTTTTCGAATATATGAGAATATCATCAATAAACACTACGATAAATTCATCCAAGAAAGGTTTGAAAATTCTATTCATCAAATCCATGAATGCTGCGGGCACATTTGTAACTCCAAAAGGCATGACTAAAAACTCATAATGTCCATACCTGGTTCGGAAAATAGTCTTCTCAATGTCCACAGCCTTAACCTTCAGTTGATGATATCCCGACCTCAAGTCAATTTTTGAAAATATTTGTGCCCCCTACAACTGATCAAACAGGTCATCAATACGCGGCAAAGGGTATTTATCTTTCACTATTACCTTATTGAGTTCCCGATAATCAATGCATAGTCGAAGAGTACCATCTTTCTTTTTCACAAAAAGTACCTGTGTGCCCCATGGTGATGTACTTGGTCTGATAAACCCTTTATCGAGCAATTCCTTCAACTGAATTTTCAATTCTTTCATTTCAGTAGTAGACATGTGGTAGGGAGTTTTAGAAATTGGCTGAGTCCCCGGTATTACATCAATTGTAAATTCAATCTCTCTATTAACAAGTTGACCGGGTAGTTCATCTGGGAACACATCAAGAAAATCTCTCACAACTGGTATGTTGTCTAGAGTAATGTCTATAATTGGTTCAGTTATTACACTACACAAATACCCTTGACAACCCTTATTTATTAGTTTTCGGGCTTTCATGGCAGATATGAGGTATGGTGGTGAAACTATCCCTTTTCCCTCGAAATAAAATTCATCTTGTCCTGGAGGTCGAAATATTACTCGTTTCAAAACACAATCAATAGTTGCATAATATTTATTTAGCCAATCCATACCTAACACCACATCAAAATATCTCATGTCTAGAGGTATTAAATCAGCATACAAAACAGCATTCCCAAGGAATAATTCACATGCAACAAATACAGTTGAACATGGCATGGATCCTCCCGTAGGTGATGCTACACATAGTATATAGTTCAATGTTTCTATAGGTCTATTCAGAGTTTCAGCAAAAACCATAGAAATAAAAGAATGTGTAGACCCTGAATCAATTAAAGCATAAGCAGGTTTACCACAAATGGACATTGTACCTGACACTACGACCTCAGTATTTTGGGTATCCCCTGGAATCAATGCAAAAACTCTTCCTCGTCTCTGCTCATTTCTTGTGGTAGGTGGTACTGCAGTTGGTTTTGTTGTGGGAGCTAACCCAATCGAGCTTGTGGCACCTCGGTTACCACCCGGTTATGATTATGTGCAATCTTTCGCCATATGTCCTATCTTCCCACACTGGTAACAAGCCCCCATAGTACGATAACAAACACCCCAATGCTTCTTCCCATAAACTGTGCAAGTAGGTGTCGAATTGCCACTTTGAGTTGACCCTGAGTTACTTGAATCCCCAAACTTCAACTTCTTATTTGCTGATGATGACCCCTTATTAAAGTTATGTCTCCTGCCCTTCCATTCAAAGTTCTGTTTACGGTTGGCCACATTCCTCCTTGCTATCAATGCCCTATCTAGTACCTCCACATACGTTGGTAATTTGAGCACATTAATTTTATCCGGAATTGGGTCATGCAAGCCCCCTTCAAACTGTCTGGTGTAGACACCCCATTTTTGACCACCCTTAAGACTTGGGCGCTACTGATGGTTTACTTGGTGATGAAAGTTGTGCAGTTTATGCTATGCAAAGGGTCGATTTCTTTGGCAAGGAGAGCGTCAAATCCAAACCTCACACCTCATTGTTGGACCAAAAAAATTTTAGATCTTAAAACCCTCGCTTTCAAAATATTTTTGAAAAGAAGTTTCTACGATATTCCAAGGCTCGTATTTTGTCCAATGTTGCGCTTTTCGGTAAACCGAGCAAGGACAAAGTGGAAATGAATGAAAGAGAGATGAAATCATTGAAAAATCTTTCAAAACACCTTGTTTGGGGGTTTGGAGTTGAAGAAAGGAGTAGAGGGAAGAAACCAAGTTGGAGAAGAAGATGGGTATGAATCGCTAAGAGAGAGTCAAGCGGTCCTCGCTAAATCAGCCTTATCTGTCTATACACTTGGATTTAAGCAATGAGGCCACCACCGTTGGAAAGAAGACTTCTGGGGCTTCATTTTACACTCAATAATCTCCTAAAGCCGAGTCCGGATGGGAGAGATATGGTTGTTGGAAGTTAGGCATCAATTCGGGTAGGATCGAAACTGAGCGGCTTCACCAAAACAAGTATAACTTTTTGCGTAGTTGGAAATTTGATGCAAGACTGCCACCATTGGAAATATTACTTCCGGGGATTCAATTTGGGCACAAGAATGACTTGAAAAGGAGTTCATATGAAGGAGTTATGCCCATTTGAAGTTGGACCTACAGAGCAGCATTTCCTATCAGCTACAAATGTGCCAATCGGCCAAAAAAGTAGCAGATTGGCCATCACAAGTAGCAGATCGGCACTAAAGATGGCCGATCGGCCAAGAGTGTCCCAAACTCAGATTTTTTGAAGATATTTTCTCCTCCAGCTGTTTCCAGCAAGCTCTAGCTGTCCCAACTTAGATATTTTTGACCAAAAGCTCTTGAATTGCTATATATGAACCTATATCTCATATTTTTAGAGGGTTAGAACTTCTTGAACAAGTTTGAGAGCTTCTCTCACTAAAAACTCCTCTCTCTCTACAATTTCCAGAGCTAAATCTTTGCCTCTCTCTCTAGTTTGCTCTCTTTTACCCTTTTGTGCATAGAAGTGCATAGAAATAGAGAAATACTTCTAGTTTGCCTAGGCATCCTTCATCAAGGTTGCATATCTATGGGCTGAGGTCCCTTGGAGCTTATTTTTGGGCTGATAGAAGGTCATTTGAGCCAAGAAAGAGGCCATTTTGCTGTTGTGCACCAAAGGTAATCACTCACCCCTTTTAGCTTGTTTTGCATACTAGCTTTACCATAGTTTTCAACTACTTTGGGGCTATTTTTTGGGGTGGTGTTGAACTACAAAAACCTCTATTTAACCTCTATTTTTCAGTCCTAAAAGTCTTGGTTTGTGCCTTGGTTGGCTAGGGGGTTGTCCTCCTTTTTGCTCCTTGGCTTGTAAGGCCTTGTGAGCTAACTTTCAAACATTTCAAACAACTTCTTTTTCGCCTTAGAACCACTAAAATCCAGAGGATTTTCAGTGGTAAAAACCCTATTTTGAGGGCCCAAATAGGAGAGGGTGGTCCCCTCTCCACTTGTCTTGCTTGCTAGTCTTGATGGCCAACCAAATGAGCATGTGTTTTTTACTTCTTTATGGCTTTGTTTAGGCTCATTTTTGTGACTTATCAGACCTGCCATAACTTCTTTTTTGGCTGTCTTGGTCACCTCTTGCATGCTTATTGCACTTGTAGTGTAAATCCTCTTTGCTAGCCTTGTTAGCCTTACAAAGTAGCATGCTTTTGTGGTTTGAATTAGCTTAGTTCAAGCATGTTTTTGGTGTTATTTTGACATGTTATAACTCTAATTTTGATTGGTGGACTCACCTCTTGCATGCTTTATACACTTGTAGTGTAATCCATGCTTACTAGTCTAACATGCTTGATGTTTTGGCCAATCATTCTAGCATATTTTGGCTCAACTCCAAGAAGATTTTAGCCTTGTTTTAACATGCTTAAGCTTTGATTTGTGTTGTTTTGGTCATGCATGCCATGCTTTGTATAGCCATAGTGCATTCTAGCTTGCTAGCTTTGAGTTTCCAAGTCACTAGCATGCATTGGTTGGACCATTTTCATGATTTGGCATCATTTAATATGTGATTTTAGTCCATGTGGTGTGGTCATACACTCATATATTTCACTCTTTTGATGCTTTGAGGAGTTGGTTCTTTATGCCTTAAGAATGAGCCATTGCGTATGCCATTTTGCCTAAGCTTGTAAGCTGCCATATCAGTGTGTGTATTTGGTCTCATTATGCCATGATATAACTCTAATTTTTTTCGTTGAAGTCATCTCATGCTTGGTCTTGATATGTGTAGTGTAATCCTCCATTTTGGCCTTGCATGCTTGTTGTTTTGACCCTTCATGCTAGCACGTTTTAGCTTTGGTCCGTGCATGTTTTAGTATCATTTTGGCATGTTCTAGGACTGTTTCAGGTAGCCTTGGCCATATGTTTCATGTGTGCATAGTTATAGTGCAAGTGTCTATGCTAGCTTCAAGCTTTGAGCCCTCTTGCATGCCATACATGTATTGTTTGGTTGATTTGAAATCATTCCATGCATGATTTTAGAGCTTATAGTGTTATCACACTTCCACATTTGTCACTCCTTGAGCACTTCTGAGAGTTGTGCTCTTGTGCCTAGTTGATGGGCCATTGCATGAGCATGCATTTTCTAGCCTTTCATGCCATCTTTTAAGAGTGTTATGGCCACTGATTTGGGCATGATTGAGATTTGTCCACTTTTGGTTTAAGTCCATTGAGCATGTTGTTTCAATGTTGTTATATTGTATCATGTTTGCTTGCTTGAGTTGGATGACATTTGCATGCTTATGACATTCTTACTTGCATGTTGTTGCATGTTCATGATGTTTAGCATGTTGATTAGATAAAGTGTTGTTGCATTGCCTGGTGCATTGCATGTTGTTGCATGCTAGTTGCATTGCATGACATTGTTGCATGTTGTTGCATGCTAGTTGCATTGCATGACATTGTTGCCTATTGTTGCATGCCATGTTGTTTGCATGCTTGTCATTTGCATTGTGTTTGGCATACCTTGTATTGCATTGTGTTTGGGATAGGGCATTAGTCCAAACACGAAGAACGAAGGACGTTTCATACTTGAAGTGATGAAATGTGCCTCAATCCTTCGTCGCCGGCCTTCTTGATCAAGCATGATAGAGGTTAAGGCATTTATGTGTTTTTGTGCATTCATTTGACATTGATTTGTGCAACTCGGCCTCTTTGGCCATCATGCATCGAGATGCGTGATTGATGGCTTGTGAGTCGAACACTACACACCTTTGAGCCTTAGACATAATAAGGTGTGTAGTTGCACACACATTTTCTTGGAAATACATTGTCATGTCTCTGTTTGTGCTCTGTTGCAGCAAAAAAGAGAGTTTGCAGGAAGACATGGCCGATCGGCTATCTAGTGTGCCGATCGGCTATCAATAATTGGCCGATTGCCTCAAAATTGGTCAATGACCGTTATCCTTTGGCCGATGGCCATACCTCTTGGCCGATGACCTCTCAGCATGTCTATGAGGTGGATCATAAGTGTTTTGGAGATTGGCACAGTTTTCGAGAGTCTAAAACAGTGCAAACAGAGGCAACATGAGGCACGGTAATGGATTTCTAAGCGAAGCCAACCGAGCATGCATCTCTTCATCGCCTACGAGGCCATTTTAGTATTCATTGATTAGTTCGTGTAATTAATCATTTGATTGGTTTTGTAATATTCATTTAGCTTAGTATAGCTATTTGTCCAATTCGGTTGTGTGATAATTAATTAGCTTGTTAGTTAATTAGTTTCAGTTTGTAATTAAGTAGCATAGCTTAGTATTAGCTTATTATTCGGACCCTCCATCGAGAGGGCATATTGTTGTAATAAGTGTGCGTGCGTGTGTGAATGTCTTCCAACCCCACGTCTTTCTCCCTTTTACTTACCTACTTTCGATGGTTAGTTTAGGGCATATTTCGATTAGCATACCTTATGTTTCGCATGCGTGCATCATTCATCTATCTTGCATGCACCGGGCTCGGCGCATCATACAAACTGCATTGTACTTCAATACCTATTTGAATACTTGTATCAATTGTTGCATTCACATGACATCTTAGAATAGACGAGCCTATCTTAGTTGGATTTTTGAATGTGTTGCATTAGGCATTCTTAACATAGCTAGGTTCACGCATGATTACTAACTAGTTCTCTGTTTTTGCTCGGAGTACACTGTAAGTGTTTATGCTTTAGCATCTTGCATGAGTGTGAGTGCTGCCATGATAGCATGCTTTCTATGAGGCTAATTGCTTATGTGTTTAACTACATGAATGCCTGTGGATGAAGGCTTCATTTCTTGAATTGGAACAATTCATCGAAATGTGTGTTTTAAGCCCACTTTAGAGTGGAAAAATCATGTTTTCTAAGCCCACTTGAGGGTGGCAAAATCCACGACTTAGCCTACTTGCGAGTAGCAAACTTCAAACCATTTTCAAACAAACAAACATGAAATGTTTTGTTCCAACTTAGGCGATCTAGTCTATACTTGTATGTTGTGCGCATCACATAGTAATTCTAGGTGAATAACCAGAATAAGAACACATGTGTTTTCAAAAATAACATATCATGTTAGTAAAGGCTGATCTTTGATCGAGCGAGCGGGGGTGCTCATTGCATCACCTTCCTCTCTTGTACCCAAGTTCCCGAGCCGAGGCAACTTTGGTGATGACGGGCAGGTGGCCTTAGGCACGAGTCAGGGTTTCCTAAATTTTCCAAAATAAAATATTTTGGTGGCGACTCTGTATCTGATAAAGCAGTACATGTTTGGCACTTTTTGATCAAAATCGATTTTCCAAAATGATTTGCCGGACTTGGACTCTTTGGTGATTTATCAGTCTTACATTGCACTTTGTGAGATTAGATTCAGAACCGTGACACGAGTTCGAACTGTAGTAGCTAAGATCAATGATTTCGTGCCCCCACGCGCGGAGCGGAGTTCCGGGCGGTCTACATCTGGCCTTTTTGTAATCTGTATCTATTATGCGAGGTGCGAAGCGAGCTAACTCTGTAAATCAAGCCTCATATTCAGCGATCGATTTATTTCCCTGCTTGAGTTCCATGAATTCAGCTGCCTTTCCGTCCTGCACACATTGGGGAAAATATTTCTCGTAGAAGATTTCCAAAAAACGAGACCAAGTAACATCCTTATTATCATCTCGCATTGACATCCACCAACATCTGGCATCATCTTCTAGGGTGAATGTTGCTAGCTATACTTTCTGAGCTTCGGTACAAGGGAATACTTCAAACAACTTTTCAATTCCTAAGACCCAAGTCTCGACCTTCAATGGTTCAATTCCACCATGAAACACTGGTGGCTTCATCTTTTTAAATTCTCTAGTCAAGGCAACAATACAAGTCTCCAACTGACACCCAGGAGCTGGAGGTGGCACAGGCATTAAAGGTGGGAGAGGTGGTTGTTGTTGTTTCTGCCATTGTTGTTGTTGTCTTATGGCCTCAGCCATGTCGTGCATCATTCATTCCAGTCTGTCTATTCTTGAGGAGGATGCCTCTTCTAGCTCATCACCCCTTGTCCTCAGCATTTTTCTATATAAAACTTGTCTTATAATAAACACAACAAATAAAATATGTCCACATGTACAAATTGAAAGCATGTAATCATACAATTTATCTCACTCTAATATTCACTTACACATGAATGCAATCCCAAAGTCTCTTCTAGACTCTCTATAGCTCAATGGACAAGTGAGTGAGATATAACTCGTGCTCTGATACCACTCTGTCACGGCCCTAAACTCACCCCTATAGGTTTAGCGTCATGACCAGCCAGTAACCATAGATTACCTACAGCCTCCATACAAATGAACCTTTAATTATAAAGTACGAGGCTTAGCAGAAGTCTAAAATGATATAGAATTTATCCATTGAGCTGTGCATATATGAGGAGAACAAATATGTTAAGCAAAGTTTTGTTTGAAAGATACATCCATCATGAGTACAAGTTATGTCTTCCATATCCATATATATATATACAACCCCAACTATACACAATTGCAAAAGAAATTTAAAGTACACAAAAGGGGGGGTTTGGCTAGCACGGCTCCTCCCGAGCCTAATTGCTTCACTTGGGAGCTCCTTGAAAGCTGACCCAGGGTAGACTTGAGGCTGTCTAACTTTGTTGTTCCGCTTGACCACCTACATATATGTACATAAATAAATAGTGAGCTAGAGCCCAATGCGTAATAACAGAATAAAGAGGTTAAATGAATGAAGTTCATTATCATCACAAGTATCAATCTTAGCATCAATAATCGTTTCATTCGTACATGTGGCATACCCATTAGAGGAACAATATTTCAATAACGATAGACCACGATGGGTCTAACATTAGAAGTTCTCTGTGCTTCGATCAATTCAATGGCCTTGGTATTAATCTCCCTTAGGCACGGGTCAATAGCCTTGGTATTAATCTCCCCCAGGCAAGGGTCAATGGCCTTGGTATTAATCTCCCCCAGGCAAGGGTCAATATTTAATGGGTGCCGCAAAACCATTTTAAAATGGTACTTCATTCATTATAAGAAAATGATGTTTCAATGAGCCATGCTATCAATCATCATATCTTTTAAATAAAAAAAAAAAATATTTCGTCGATCAGTCACAGATCTATTTCAATAGTAATAACATTTTCGAAAATAGAAATAACTTGAACATATCTTTATAAAGTTATTACTCATAGTGCTTTGCGTTATCACTAAGCCTCAAATGCCCACCTAAACAAAACACATAACAAAACGCAATTGAAACTCCATTTCCTTAATTCAATTCTCTTTATGTGTTTCTAACTTATTCTATGATTATAGGAGTCCAGATGGTGCCTAAGTATGCTTGGAGTGACATGAGGATGCAAATATGCACTCAAAAGAGTTTCTCAAAATTTGCGGAAAACATAGTCTACGCTCAAGGGCAATTTCCCACGCTCGAGCGGAGGATCAAAAACAAAGGTGGTCGCTTGAGCGTGTCTTCCTTCGCTCGAGTGATCTGCAAAAGTACTGGTTACATGAAATTCTCGCTTGATGGTCGCTCGAGCGGAAGACTGAGAAAAAAAGGTCCTCGCTCGAGTGCCATTTTGGTCGCTCGAGCGAGCTACAAAATTTCAGAAAACTTCTGGGAGCTCGATTTTCACGCTTGAGCGGAGCTTCCCTCGCTCAAGCGGACAGCACGAATTCTAGAATTTCTAGACCTGTGTTTGAAGTTCAAACATGGTATTCAAAGCCTCAAATCTTGGGTTCTTCGTACAAAAACATGGAAAATCATTATATAACATGAAAATACTTCTAATTTGAACCCATTTATTCAAAACCATGGTAATTTCCCAACCAAAGACTTCAACCTCAACTTATAAAATAAGTTTAACTCAAATTGAGTATACATTTCTTCAAAACATGCTCAAAATAATGAAGTGACATGAGAAGCATGAAAACATGAAGGATTCTCCAAATTTAGGTGTAAATGTGCCATGGTTGTAGGAATTTCATGAATTCTAACTCAAATTATGCATGCATGTCTATAATTCAACTCCAATTCATATATTCATAACAACTCATGCTCAACCTATTCAAATTCAACCAAATAATCCTATAACTCCATGAACTTAGTTTCTACAAGATTCAATTCTAAGAATTTAGAATGAATCTCATACCAAATGTGTAAATTCAAGTGTATTATAGCTCCAACCCTTCAATCTTCCACAATTCTCTACAAGCTCTTTGTTTTCTCTCCAAACATGTTGAGCTCTCCTCTATTCTCTCTCAATTCTCAGCCAAGAGTTATAAAAATGAGCCTATAAGCTTAATTAGGGCCTTGTATAGGGTGTGATTAAGTTAGCCTAATCAAATGTGATTAAGATTAATTAATTAGGCTTAATCCTAACTAATTCAATCAGTTTATTCTAATTATTTTGATCTAAATCAAATTTCAATTAAAGTTGCCATAAAATTCTAAATATTCTAATTAACCTATTGGGCTAGTCAATTTCAGTTTCTGAAGTCGTTTAGGCTTTCAATTTCCAACTCTAAGTTGTCAATTTAAACAAATATTCCATGTGTCAACAGATAATTATAAAATTAAACATGTATTCACACAATTAAGCACATAATCATGCAATTAAACTCATTAAAATTATATAATGCACTAGTTTCGAGGTCAGGGTCGTCACACTAAACAAGAAAATTTTAAAAATTGCTCAGTTGATTTTTGGTGACAGGTTTTTTTACTTACGGTTAATTTATTTTTGGTGAACAATTTAGTTTCTATCATTAAAAGTAAGTGTTAGTAGTTTGGTGTGACGAAATGTAGTTAGTCGCTATCTGGTACTTTTAGCAACCAAAAAATTGGCTCATCGCTAAAACATTTATCATTCAACAATGAATTACTTTGTCACTAAATGTTATTTTTGGCAACGAGTTTATCTGTTGCTAAAACTCAATTTTTCTTCTGCTTAACACTATTTTTAAAGACAAAATGTCAATTTATAGTGACTTTTTTATTTTATTTTTGGTGACTGATACACTTGGTCGTTGATTTCTAGATATGGTAACCATAATTTATTTCATTGCCAATTCTTTTTTTCTTTTTCTTTTTTATCGGCAAATGTTAGTTGATAGTTGTTAAATTAGCACCTATGGGAGAAAATCTCCCCACCCTTGGCAAAGCATCTAAGTGCTTGTGTCACAATCCAAACCCGTCCCTATGGGTGTAGAGTCATGACCGGCCAATAATCCTTGGATTACCAAAGGTCTCTTAACAGAAAAACATATAATTAGGGGCTGCAGAAGCAAATACATAAATATAGTTGTCCAATGAGCTGTGCAGACTTATATGAAACAGAATATTTAAAACCTTATATACATATCCAAAAACCATTCTTACATTATACCTATACACAATGTAGCATCCTAAGTACAGCCAACAAAAACAAACAAAGTCTGATGTACATAAACAACCAGAACTCATAATACGTGACACTTCAGGAACCTCCACGTGAGGCATAATGGTTGGCTGACAACAGAACACTGATCCAGACAAAAGCCTTCAGGCTCGATCTCCAGAATGCCCACCTATACATATATATATACACACAGTGAGTCAAAGCCCAATGAATAAGATTAAGGTAAAAAGGTTAGTGAACGAATTCCGAACATTTCATAATCATAAAACAGATCACAACATAATCATTTTCATATCTGAACATAATAATGGTACATCTTATAGAACATATCACATATCGTCTTCCAATTAGAGTAATCGGTTCCGGATGCCGATTTAACACATATCACCACAATGGAGTGGCTAACAAGATCTCGTAATCACATATATGTCATGGACCCACATTAACATGCCGTCCCCCATGACTTGGGGCTATCTATGGATGCCATAATAGATTTCAAGCATAGGACGTTCGTTCACGTCAATAATCATCATTTTAGAAATCATAACTTATCAAATCACATTTGGAACATAATTCGTATGAACGTGTCTTTACAATAATGTTACTCACAGTGGGCTCCCGTAAACGGTCAATCAATCTTCGGACGTTGACCTACAAATACAAAAGTACATAACACAAACATATCTTATCATTATACATGTACTTGGCCATTACGGCATAGTTCTCTTTACATAGGTTTCTTGTTCTTGCTTAACGCATTGCTTAAAACACACACTTGTAATCTCTTAACTTAGTACATTCCTTTCTAAGTGTGCCTCTAATTCATATCCTCATTACTATGGCTTAATTAAGGCTTAGAAATGCCTAAGTTGCAACGAGGATGCCAAAATATGAATTGAAACACTTGTTCAAATTTCAGAAAACAGGGTCCCCGCTTGAGCGTAGCTTTCCTCGCTCGAGCGGACATGCAAAACGTGAGTGGTCACTCAAGTGCAACTTCTTTCGCTCAAGCGGTCTGCAAAGACATGAAACTTCTGGGTGCTCGCATTTCATGCTTGAGCGAACTTCTGGCCGCTCGAGTGAAAGTGCAAGGTCATAAAGTGGTCGCTTGAGTGGGGAAGCAGAATTTGGGATTTCCAAATTGCACTTCCAAGCTCAAATTAGAATTTAACTCTCCAAAAAACTCAACTCTTGGGCCCCAAAACTTGAGATAACATTTGTAAACTTGCAAAATATGAAGAATTAAGGATTATTTCATGAAATCGTGGCTCAAGAGCTTGCCAATAGCTCAAATTCATCTTGAAACTTAAGAAACAAAGCATGCATGTAAAACCTTTCAAACTCTTTTTCCCAAAACTCATGAATTTGACAAACTTAAGCTCATAAACTCCAAGCATGTAAGAAATTGTTTTGCAAAACATGAAATCAAGGTTCAAAACATGGTAATTCAAACATGCATGTACAAATTAATCCACAATTTTATCGTGGATGATCAAGACCACATCAACATGGCAAAACTCCATCTATTCATGCATACATGTGGAATTCTCTTCCAATTTCTTTCTCAATACTTCAAAAACAGGGAATTGACTTATAAAACTTGGTGAAATATGCATGCATGTACATTTCATCCTCCAAATTCAACACAAATGTTGAAGCTCATAGCTAACATGATGATTTAATACCTACATGAGCATGCCAATGTGAATTGCAACCCAATTCTTCATTCCAAGCTCAAATTACACAATTAAACACATAATCTTCATGTTTTTCTCATGTTTGATAGCTTAGATTCATAAATTAAAGGTTGAGTTCTTACCTAGAGTCTTCAAACACTCTAGGTCTAGCACAATCTTTGATCAATTCAAGCTATATCTTCAAGTTCTTCTCAAATACACACTTTCTCACTCTACACTTAAGCTCTCTCTCTCTCTAAACTTGATTTTGAGATTTTTGCACTAAGGAAATGAAGAAGATATGAGCTCACATGAGCTTAAGTCTTATATTTATAGTTGTATTAGAACATTAGGCTTGCCAAACACAACTTAATTAATCAGACTGAATCAATTTTTTAATAAAAATTGCCATATGATTCTAAAAATTCCAAATAACATAATAACGTAATCAATTTCAGTTTCGGATATCGATAAGGTTTTTAATTTTTAGATCAAAGTAGAATTCCAGACATATGTTTCTACAAGTAACAGATAGAAAGCCAAATAACATATAAAATACATAATAACGCATAATTTATTTTAATCCCTTCATTAGCACCCTTAATTACGAATTAGTACTTGATTACGGATCAGGGTTGTTACAGCTTGCACTCCCTTAATTCAACCCCGCTAGGGGGAATTGAACCCATGACCTCCTTGGGACTAAGCCTTAAGGAAGGCATGGTGGCCAACCAGGCTAAGCCTAGTTGGTTATTGCCGATTCTTTTTGTGACACCGTTTTGTCAATGAAGTTGTGACGAATTTTCTTTCATCATTGATTCCTTCAATGACTTAAATTGTACTTTTGGTGACTAGTAGAAACATTGCTAAATGTGTTTAACCTTGAAAGTAGTCCTATATAAACAATGGATCTAACCTTGAAAGCAAAATACCACTGTCAGATTGCTGGGACAACTTTTCGATTCTAAACCTTGAACTTGCAGATTTCTTCTTTGAAGTCCCTCTTAATGTAGAATCACCACGAATTTTCAAGGGAAAAGAACAAAACTTAGAACAAAGAAGAAATTAAGAGAACGTGAGGAAAAAATTGATTTTTGTCTTGCTCACTATATCTCTCAATATTTTCAATCCCTTTTTTCTGTAGCAAAGGTTGTGCTTATGTAGTAGGCTTGAAAGATGACTATATAACCCTAATTTTGATGTGGGATGGTGAAAAATAGCGAAATTCCGAAATAGACTCATAATGCAATGGGCCGAAAATAGGCAACCCGAGCACATAGGGTCGATCAACCCGCAATGATGGGAAAACCGACCCTCTGTGGAGGTACTTAGTGTGAGCTAGGCCATGGGGGTGATCTGGGCTGGTTTAGCCCTCGTTTGGCATGAAAATTTTTGGGATTAAAGGGTTAAAATAAATACAGAAAGGCAAAATAGGTTAAAAAACCAATAAGATAAAATGTCATATCTAAATAATAATCATTTCATTTTTTTTCTCACAAAAGTTAAAAAAATTCTCAAATGAAGTTTTTTAGCCCAAACCTAAAATAACCAAAGAGTTAACTCACACCCCAAACAAAATCTTATTAGTTTCTAATTTTTTAAGGGTTTCTAAGGTATTTCAAACTTTTTGAACTCAAAATGACTTTTTAAAAGATGCAACGGCCCGTTATCGATTCGAATAGTGGTTCATAAATGCTCGATTTTGGAGAAATAATTTACCAAAAATGTGCCCAAAGTTTTCTAGTTTTGGGGAAAGTGAAAATGACTAGAATAGGGACGGTTCCATATAAAGCTTGCTTCGAAGAGATCATCCTAGAGTTTCACTGTCGTTTGAATTATCGTCATTGGCTACAATTCGACAATGGGCTTAGGTATTATAACTCAACAAAATGAGATGTCTAGCCAACTCATCGCATATTGGGAGCGCATAGAATAATCAGCTAGCCTTACAAAGCTGGGCTGCTAGTTTAGCTCAAGTCAGTTTCTTGTCATTTGCAGGTCAAGATTTAGACTTTTCGATGTTGAAAATCAACTAGAAAATGGTTCAAAACATTTTAAAAGATTAAATATGTGTTCGAAAAATGTTTTAGATTCAGTAGAACTCTAAGGGTCATTCATGTTCAAAGAGAGAAACAGTTTGGCTTTGTAAAAAACAGTTTGAAGATAGTTCTACATCTATTCATATCTTTTCAACGATATTAATTTTATATAAATCAAATTTATATTTTAAAAGTTATACATAATTTGTAGAAGAAAATTAAAAAAAGGAAATGAATGAGAGAGAGAGAGAGAGAGAGAGAGAGAGAGAGAGAGAGAGTACATGGGAGATTGATGGGATTGTGGCAGAAAGCTTAGGCGTGACATGAGCTGGAAAAGTAAAGAGCCAAAAAGATAAAGAAATGGGTAAATTGTTGGGGGAATTATCATTGAGTGGGAATTGGAAAATTCTATTTCTACATACTTAGTTATTTTAGTGTATATAGTTAATGAAATATTATTTTTATAATAGTTATATCTTACATTAAAATGATCATAATGGACATCCATCAACACCAATAATATTATATAAAAATATTCTCTGTACACATCTTTTAAAATAAAAAAAAAATCTTAATGTACGCCTTTTGAGTAAAAAAAAAAAAAATCTAAACTCTAGTTTTTCTATTATTGTCACTTTGCTTGCTACACACTCTGTACTCCTCTATTGGTTGCAAAATAATACTCTCATAACAACTCTCATATTGCTTTAATCTCTAGATTTATACTCTATTAATGATGAAAATATTGTGTTTGGTGGAGTTTTGAAAACTTAGGTCAAGTTTGGCATAACTTAAATAATACAAACAGTCAAAAAGTCATTATCCTATTTAAGTCACATCATCTTATTTAAATCATATCACCTCTCTAACACATCACATCAAACCCAACCCAAACCCAACCCATATAAACCAATAAGTCAAAAAGTGCACATTTTTAGAACATCTCAAACTAACCCTTAATTCCACACCTTTGTTCACTACAAAAAAATACACTTTTGGCTACTAATGTTTTAGTCGCCAAAAGCCCCGATTTTAGTCGCCAAAAATATTTACCGACCAAAAAATTTCGTCGCTGCCTTGGTCGCAGATACATTGTCGGCAAAGGTATTGGCGACTAAAATTTGTTTTAGTCGCTAATAATCCAACAGAAATGGCGACTAACAAGGATTTAGTCGCTAAAAATCAAATATAATGCCGACTAATTTTTAGTAGGCAAAAGAGGAAGCTATTACCGACTAAAGCTTCTTTAGTCGCTGAAGATTAAAATTGGCGACTAAATGTTAGTCGCCGAAAGGGTGAAAAAAATTCAATTAACTCAGATCTTCGGCTACTAAATTGTTGTCGCCAAAAGGTCCAAGGATATATAGCGACCAATTTAATAGTCGCCAATAGTGCTATTTTTGGCTGCTAAAAATTTTGTCGGGGAAAGGTTCTTGTAGTTTTAGCTACTACAGACTTTAGTAGCCAAAACTGTTTTCAGTTTTTACCTACAAAAATAATTAGTCACCGAAAATATTTTCTATTCATTTTACCTACTAAATATTTAGTCGGCAAAAGATATATTTATTTTTTTTGGCTACCAATTTTTTGGTCACCAAAAATGTCATTTTTATTTTTTTTCATTTTAATAATTTTTTCAAAACCTGTATATATCCACCACATCCTGTAATACAAACAAATCAATATATATATTTTCACCTATTCCGTAATGCATTACAACCATCAAACCAAAAAGAACACCTTACAATGTTAACTTATATACAAACCAACTAATATATTCCAACTACAAATAATAACGTCATACATTCCAACTATGTTACCAAAACATTGTTACTATACTATGCATTGTAATGACCATTTGACATGGTACAAATTACCATGGTAATATGTACCACGACAAAAGGTACTCTATGTATACCACCAGAGCAATTAACACGAGTTCCAAAAATAGGGAGTATCCCACCAAAAATTATATCTACAATTCATCCAATTTCCAGACAAAAATCCAGGGGCAACCAAAAACTTTCCAACTTTGCAAAAATGTGAATTATCTTCCGGACAAAAAAAACTAGAAGATCCACATGTCAATGCCAAAAGCCATCTACACAACAAAAATGTCACCCATTAGTTCCATTGTAAGCAAAAACTTTCACCAAAAAGTGTACATAAGTAAATGTTCTAACAAAATTCCATAAGCAAACATATATGCACAAAATTTAAAAAAGGTCATCATTTTTTTTTATTTTGCTGGAATTCCACGCTGTCCTATGGAAATCTGATTATGCCATCAACTGGTTACCTTATGAAATCAGATTATGCCATCAAGTGATTACAACCCTATGGAAATCGATTATGCCAAAGGAACTAACTTAATATTTCATTGAAATCAAGTGGTTACCTTATGGAAATCAGATTACGGTCCGTCTGCTACAAAGTCTACTCACATTATGCCTCATAACCTATTCGAAGCACATAACAAAAAAAATTTGCATAGCAACTTTAGAAACCAATTCTATGCCAATATGATCCATATTTTTCTAGAACTTGCATTAGCTTATCAATAAAATTATGTTTACCGAATAGTAGGATGACCATCTGAACCCTGCAAGAGGGTTGTGAGTCGTGACACCACGTCGTTCAAGTGATTGAGTTGTACTTGTTGTGCCTCCCGTGCTTTTTTTTCTTCTTCAATTTGTTTCGTCAGCTCCTCTCTTTCCCTCATAATTTCCTCCCTATCTCTTTGCCGCTCCTCTTTCTCCTTGACCAACTCCTCGTGATCTCTTTGCCGCTCCTCTTTCTCCTTCAACAACTCCTCATGATCTCTTTGACGCTCCTCACGAACAACCTCCAATTCTGCTCTCATTGACTCCATATATTTATCACGTGCTCGTGCAGACCGAAGTCGTTGAAGAGGGTTGTGGGCCTATCCCACATCCACGCAAGTAATTTTTTTTTTCCCCGAGCACTTGCCTTGATAGTTCTTCGTGGGTCAATGGCAACCCCGCATTGGTGGCTACGACTTGTAGATTCACCATATCATCCTGCCATGGCAAAAAAATAATAAAGTCAAGATGGTTGAATGAATTGCAAAAACAACTTTAGTAATAGTGTCCTACAACAAATTTGGTTTCAACATTAAATACTCACATGTAGCTCACCACATTTGGGGTCAATCCATCTCCGCCTTCTTTGACTTGTGTGATTTCTTATAAAATTCAGGAAAATCTATTTGTCCATCATCGTTTGCCTATTATGTTTGACAAATTTCCATTGATGAAGTAGTACATAGTAATATTCAAAATGAAGAACAATCAATCATCCATTATATTACTAAACAAATAACTACTTCTCACCATAGTTTACATTGCTATAGGAAATGATCGCGATCCACTTGTATGATTGTAGGGGAGCATACCCCTATTTGCTTTACCAGCTTTAGAGCGTTTCTAACAAGAAAAAAAAAATAGGCTCAAAATTACAAATATAAACCAATTTCTTAGAATTTTTATTGATATTCATATCAATGAATTTCAAGAATCGGGTTTCTAATTAATTTCTTACCAAGTGAGATTCGTCTTTCCAAGCAACATCAATAAGATATCTCCAGTCGTCGACGCTCACTCCACTAGGCGGATGACTATACGGGTCATCAACACCCTTTTCCTCAAGTTCGAGGAACTCTTGCTTTAGATTGTACCTCCAATCCTTGTATAGCAAATATGCCTTTCTATCAAGAATTTGTTGAGCTTGTTCATCATTATCAAAATCATCCCCGATAACAAACTTGTCCTACAAACATAATAACACACTTAGTACATCAATTACTTTAAGCAATTACAAATAACATAATAACGACATTATGGGAAGATGAATCTCGTACTAGCACCGCTTGGATGACCGCATCTTTGGTACTTTCATTGATTTTCCTCCATGACTTCACGCTCTGAAGAGGGCACAACCGTCTAATTTGCAATCCCAACTCATTCGTCGCTGGGGTTGCATTTCCTCCTGTGATTGCGTTCAACACCCGATTGACATACACATGTAATTTCTCTCCTTTTTTCCTGGCTATTCTTTTTTGCACTCCTTTGCCTAATGTACGTCCTCGTACACGAGTTGATCTTTTTGGCCCTGCTACAAAAGGGGAAGCACGCCACAAATTACAAACAGATTTAAGGAAAGATGTTCGAGTATTGATTGCTGCTTCAATTTGAAAAAAATAAAAAATAAACACATATAAGCATTGTACCAGCGAAGACAATAAGTGACTATCAAACTAATACCGTTAATTATAAGTGTACAGCTAAATCAATGAACTTTATGTTTAAAAACATATGTTTAAACATTGTGCCTTAGTTGGAAACATTGAACTTCTCTTATGGTGATAGCCCCTTCACAGTACATGTGGCTCTGCCCTATATATGATGGAAACACCACCTGTTTTCCACATTTCATCATGTACAGGCAGTAGAAACTAAAGAGGATGCTCTACTCATACAAATAAGCTGAAAGAAATGCTTCCTTTCAACAATAGCACTAATAACAACATCAGAAGATATTTTCTTGAGCATTTGGTCATGCATAACGAATAATTATTGACCATTGGCCAACCACAGATAGATGGGATGAGCCTGTGATTCAGATTAAATGAATATACAATCAAGTATATGTTTATGAATGTATTACCAAGTATATGTTTATGAGTAAGTCATTAGGCTCACATGCACTACACATACAAAAAGCAACCCACTCCTGATAGTGAGAATAATTAAATCAAAGCTCCTCTTTACAGTTATAAGAAATATTTTATGAGAAAAAAAAAATTATTCATGTCACACATCCCCTGGAAATACTCGTTGCATCCAATACATGCATTTGCTGGCACCAAAATGGATCATGTGATCCTTCTCCATACACAGCACCTATACACACAGGTCTGCCAAAGAAGAGCTAAAGAAAATAGAGGTTAAAGAAGATAAATCCAAAGAAGAGAAGGAAAAGAAAAGCAAAGAAGAAAAGGAAAAGATGTAGATGAGAGGAGCAATTTGTTGTTTTTCTTTTTCCCCCCTTCAAGTTAAAGTGTGGTGCGGAGCCTTACACAGGAAATTTCTACATCATAGCTGATTGGGGAGCATTGCAACTGTTTTTAAAATGTGTACCCTGTCTTTTTGTTATCTGTCCTCTAACCCTCTTTGCTTGGTTGTTATAAAAAAAACTTTTGCCAGTGACAGTTTATAGTCATTGCTAGAGAGCACATACGGGTCGTGGAAATGAGGCATGAAGTTCCTTAAATATGTTTACAATTTTTACACTTTAACTCTGATACAGACAAATCAGGAGCAGACATTAGACAGCAAACAACAAGCTAACACAAACCAAACCTACTGAGAGGACAAAGACAGAGAGGACCAATCGACTGAAAGCTGAAAACTAACATTACATTCAGACCAAAACAGAGCCACAACAGAGCCAAAACCAGCAAAGATGCAGACCAATCCTGACAGCAGACAGCAGACAGCAGACAGCAAAGAACATCAATGAAAATGTGCATGGTTTTCTATGCAAGTTATTCTGTCTTTGGTCTAAGCAATGTTAGATCCTCACAAAAAATTATAACAAGTAAAAAAATTTAGTCCTCGCAAGTAATCTTCAATGCAATGATCCGCATAAAGCACAATTCAATTTGATGACTATGCGATCCATAAAAAAAATTTTAGTCCCCGCAAGTAATCTTCAACAATCATTATACTTTAAAATATTTGAAATAACATTAGTGATTACTCAATAATTTCAAATATACACCATAAATCTACAATTCACCAAGTTTCCTAAGTTCATAGAATTTTTCTAAATGTGAGTTGTCACTTCATTGCCTTTAATGGAAAGCCTTTCTTTCATAAGGCTTCTCTGCTAGCAATTTTTTAAAATTGAGAACTAACATGTACTATCTTCTCATGGAAGCAGATAATCCGAATACAAACAGCTTTTGGGGTTAACACAACACATCGGTTTGTGATCTTTGGTATTTCCAAGCCTTCGCCAAGAAAGACGAGTGAATATACATTTCAATTAAGGTGCCAAACATTTCAAAAATCATGAATGTAGTAGGGACCTAGCAAGATTTTCTCCACCCGGAGAAAATCTTGATGCAACATTTACACAAGCACCTCTAACGTAAATTTTGCTACACTAACATAAACCAAATCAACATATTATGGCTTGGTTGGCAAATTTTTATCATTAACTTTCGCCAGTCCTGAACCATTGCGTCTAAATCATATAGAAGAAGAGCTCCAGCTCAATTCATTATCCAGCTGAAAGAAACAGAGTGGTACCCATTTTTCTGGGCTTAAGATATAGGCGTAAGCACTATTCCCAAAACGGGTTCAAAGAATCTAAAACAAGAATACACCTATAGGTCCTGTGTCTGTTGTAGTGTCTCAAGTTGAATAGTTATTGTCTTTATGATAGTGTCAAATATAACCCAATTCCAAATTAGATGTAACTAGTAGTTATCGATACATCACATAAGGAGAACAATGGAAAATGCATGAAGATATTCAATAAAACTTCACTAAATGTTAGAGGTACTAGTACATATTTTGTCAATCGCTTTCTTGTCATAAGATGGATAATTAATTTTGGATGTGAAGCTACATATAACTGCGACTAAGTGTTGGAAAAAAACCGATAAGCTTCTTGAATATTGTGAAGAACGATGGTGAGAGTTGTACCTATATCATAAAATAACCGAAAGGTCAAATACTAATTCTAGTCCAAAGTTATGTTTGCTTGTCCGAAAGTAATGAACTAAGGATATAACATGAAAAATTTGAAAGATGATAATCTTAATAATTAAAAAAAAGGGTAAATTATACTAACATTGCATGAAATTTGGAAAAATACAATAAGAACCACAAGTTTGACATAATTACAATGGGCTCCTTAAGGTTTTAATTTACATGACAATTGGTCCCTTTTCATTAATAGTTCATTAGTCATATGAATAGAAAAATGATATTGTCATCTCTGTTGTGTATTCACACTATCTCAGCATTTGTAATAGTCCCTTTAGTCTTACCAAAAGGGAGGGTGATGAAATTATATGAAAACTGTGAGAATTGTCAGATTTTTTATACTTAAGGGAGGTTAGTGTAATTTCCTTACAAAATATTAGTATATGCTACATATAAAATTAAAAAAAAAAACCATAAATTTTCCTTACAAAAATCATCACTGGTGACAACACATGTTGGTATCAGAACCCATGGTGTTGTGATGAATTAATGTAATAATGTGTAATGTGTGACTAAGCGATAATGCATTGCTTGTTGATCTACATCACAGGTAATGTCGAGAAGCATGTGGACTAATATGGAATTCAATCATGCAACATGATTAATAGTCGACTCCACACAATTAAATAAATGCACTGTTGACTTGATTTAATGGCGAGTTAAAACCTTTGATTGAATATAGGTTTCATGAGAAGGCCATAATGCATTGCTTGTTGATCTACATCACAAAGGATGGTTCTTCTCATTTCTTCTCTTAAGGAAGATTGCATGACAAATCTCATTGTCATCCTATAAAAAGCTTCTTAAAATTTACCCGGTTGGTTACCTGCTCCAACTATACAACAAGCCCAGTAATACCACCATGTGCTAGTAGTACCTTTAAGTGTTATATCAGTTACAAAAGAAATAGTTGCAATAGTAGATATATTATTTCACATTGTCAATTAAAACATCAATGAACCTTAGTGTTATGCATTTTTCACATAAGTAGAACTGCCAATTGCTATGTTCCTGATTTAAGCTGAAAGGAGGACATTGTATCTTGTTCCTTATCTTCAATACAGTTATTTTTCTTGTTTAGGTTGACATTGAAGTCATGATTACTGCTGGAACTCCAATCAAGAAGGTGGTTTTACAAGAGGTTACAGCTTGTAATGCAACTTGGGTTGTACTCGATTGGTAATTAAATAAATTTGTAAACAACTAAGTTCAATGCTCTTACCCACGCCACTTGGTCGCTTCCTCCACCACTTGCTTGTGTATCATCCGGTGGTCGCGTCTCATCGATAATGTCAATGGGGTGCCAATAACTGCTGGACATGCTTCGGAGCCTGATAATACGTTGCCACTTGTTGCTGTCTTCCGCCGCCCCGTCTTCATTCCAGGAACCATGGTACCTACATAAATCAACATAAAATGACATGAGTAATAAACGTCACATACATCATTTATATACATTTACATAAACTTGACATACGTCATTTACATACATTTACATAAACCTCACATACATAAATGTCCAAACATCATTGCATGTATGAAGTAACCAGCAGATTAACCATGAATACAAAAAAAGATTAACCAGCAGATTAACTATGATTCACTATGAATTTGCTTCAGTAATCTGCCAGCATATGACTAAACAGCAGCAAACATACATAAATATCCATGGATGGTTTTGAGGAAAACAATTCACAAAAAAAGAATGGGACTCGATGAGTTAACAGCTGATAAGAGCCAAAAGTGGTGCAGCTATAGTCTCCTGGCATGAACAAGAGATGCACATATTTCAATATAAATTCTCATATACAAAATTTTTTAAAAAAAGGCAACTGTAGAACTCAATAATGACAATTCAACCAACCAATCCCACTTTTGCAAGTTATTTTCTGACACTTACAACACAAAAGCAAACCAACAAAATCCAAGATGATAAAGATGATAAAGTTCATGGCAACACCCTTCCTCCCAAACCATCCACTACGCCCAATTCAATAGAATATGAATGTAGTTGGGAAATTGGGGTCCAAACAAGAAGAAGAAGAAGATGAAGAAGAACTGTTTGAGTTAATTAGTCTACTCACATTTAAAACTATTTTACTGAACAGCCAAGAGCAGAATTTGAGTTAAAACTCTAGGTCCGATTCAGATCAAAATCAGTTTCCATCTCATCTTCTTCTTCATCATCACCCGCGATTGTTAGTTCATCATCGTCATCACAGATGAAAGCATCATCCATGACACCCTCGGGTAGTACACGCTTTTTGGTCTGAGAAACTTCCATTGAAATTATTTCAGGTTCAATGTCATTCCGACGCAAAACAACATCATCGTCAATAGGCTCAGTTGGTACAACAGTAGTGGTCTCATCTTCTTGCAACACTTCATCAAATTGTAGCACATCCAGCTCTGGCACATCCCAAAGTCGTCGATGTTGAAACATTTCTACGACTCGCCAATTCGGTCCTAACTTCGTATCATGAACATAGAAAACTTGTTGAACTTGGCTTGGGAACACAAACGAGTCATCTTTATACCATCGACTTCTTACATCAACAGTTGTCACATGTGGTTCAACACGCAAAGTTCGACTACTACCAGTGTTATACCATTCACATTGGAACAAAATAACCCGATGTCCAAACAAATATGTCAGTTCCCACACTTTACAAAGGTAGCCATAGAACTTTATCAATTGGCCTTCGTGGTCGCCTTCTACTACCAACCCACTATTTTGACATTTACGACGGTTATCACGGTCGATAGTATGGAATCGGACGCCATTAGCAATGCATCCCGAATATGTGTTCACTAAGGCATTAGGTCCATTGGCTAATGACCACATCTCATCGGTTGCTTCGGGTGACTTTTGAGTTCGCAGTTCGTTCATCTACACAAGGAACTATGTCAAGTTAATTCAAACTTAGAATAATGTAACATTATTTGCAAACTATAAAATAACGAGCTTCTGCTTACGCGATCTTTGAACCATTTAGGAAATTCTTTGCATTGTCGCGTTGCAATGTTGCAATCACTTCCATATGTTTGTTGCAACACGAGCTTGTGTTCCCTACTTAATACAATGTAATTCATAAGTAATTGGAATAATGAAGACTTTAAAAAATAAAAACCATGTACAAAATGTATGCTGCATGTATGAAGAGGAATCGTACTCTAGATATTCGTCAACTTCCAAACTATTGTGTAGGACAAACCAATGAGCCAATTCGCGGTCAGTTACGGACACATCAATTGCCCTTGGAAGTTGACCAAAAGGACGAACATTTTGAGTGAAAATTGCCAACCCCGGGCCATTGTCACCTCCATCGTAGTTCCTTTCTTCCCGGTTAAAGACCGTTTCAACTCCATCCAAATACATTGAACAAAACGTCGTACACTCTTTCGATATGTAGCCCTCCGCAACGGAACCTTCTGGTCGAGCTTTATTGCCCACAAATCCTTTAAGAAGTCCGAGCAGCCTAAATGTAAACATTAGTATGATCGTTAGTATGGTTACATTGAACTATATTTACATGAAAAAAGCACCCCCATCGTAGGTATACCTCTCAATAGGATACATCCATCGATATTGCACAGGCCCTCCAAGCATAGCCTCATAAGGCAAATGAATTGCCAAGTGGACCATGACATCAAAAAAAGCAGGAGGAAAAATCTTCTCAAGCTTACAAAGTATAAGTACGATTTGTTCTTGCAATTGCTCCAAATCAGTTACCCGCAATGTCTTTGAGCACAACTGTTTGAAAAAAGTTCCCAACTCAAACAATGTGGTCCCAATCTCGGTAGGAAGGTATCCTCGCATTCCAATGGGAAGAAGACGTTGTAGAAGGACATGACAGTCATGACTCTTAAGGCCAACTAACTTACCACCATTCGCAGTGACACAATTGGATACATTTGCAGCATAGCCATCAGGATACTTAATCGATTTCAAGAAATCATAAAACCCTTGTCTCTCTGCCAGGGACAATGTGTACAATGCTGGAGGCTTCTCGAAAGAGCCATTTGCATGCCTTATCAAGTGTAACTCCTTTCGTATTCGCATGTCCTCCAGATCCAAACGTGCTTTTGTCTCGTGTCCTTGTTCTTGCCATCTATGCTCAATAGTGTCCCAAGCATCGTCACATATATTCTTCTCTATGTGCATGACATCAAGATTATGTCGAAGCTTAAGTGTTTTCCAATAGGGAAGGTCAAACAAAATGCTTCTTTTTGTCCAGTTTAGAGTTGGCTTTTCAGTCCTTTGTCTTTTTTGGTTGGTTGGATGCTTTCCGTATGGCTTGTACGTCCCCATATTAATTTGCTCGAGTATTTGTTCTCCCGATAACTCCACGGGTTTGGACCGACTCTCAATTTCACCGTTGAATAGCCTACTTCTTCGCCAATTATGGTTCTCAGGTAAGTACCGCCGAGCACCCATATACCCTATCTTACTTCGCAAACTCTGAGATGAAGCATCCATGTTACAATTAGGGCAGGCCAAGTAACCTTTTGTACTCCAACCAGACAAGGAACCATATGCGGGAAAGTCATTAATGGTCCACATGACTGCTGCATGCATTGTAAATATTTGGCCATTTGAGGCATCATATGTTTGCACACCATGCTCCCACAAATTAGTTAACTCTTCTACTAATGGTTGCAAATAAACATCGATGTCTCTTCCAGGTGCGGATCGTCCTGGAATAAGCAATGACAGCATGACAAATGGATCTTTCATACACTTCCATGGGGGTAAATTGTAAGGCATTAAGATTACGGGCCACATGTCGCATTTATGTACTCATATTTCCAAATGGATTAAAACCATCTGTGGCAAGCCCTAGCCTTACATTGCGAGGATCCGCAGAGAACGTAGGATGCAACCTATCAAAATCCTTCCATGCCTCACCATCAGCTGGATGTCGTAATACTCCATCATTCACACGCTTGTCTTTGTGCCATCTCATAAATGCGGCCGTTTTTTCGACATGTACAATCTCTTCAACCTCGGTGTCAAAGGAAAGTACCTCAAGATTTTGTGTGGAATTTTTTACCCGCCTTGTCGCTCAACTTGTATCTACACTCCGTACATGTAGGGCAATTCTCCAATGTGGCGTTGTCCTTCCAAAATAGAGTACAATCATTCTTGCATGCATGAATGGCCTCATATCCCAAACCCAATTCACGTAAGAACTTTTTTCGCTTCATAAAGGGTCCATGGAACAGCTTTCATCACACTTTGGTAGAATGTCTTTGAAAACTTGCATAACCATGTCGAAGATTTGTTGCTCCATTTATTGTACACCTTCAAATGAAGCATCTTAATTACGAAGGACAAGATGGAGAACTTTTCACAGTCCGATATACTTTGCGTTGAGCATCATCGAACAACTTCATGAACTTCAACAAATTGTGCCTCCTAACTAGTACGTTCTTCGTCGATATTATCATCCATGAGACCACTCGTGTAAATCTCTTCTAACATGGTAGGAAGTTCATCCACATTTTCATGATTGTCAGTCATTCCAGGTTCAGTGGTTTCGGTATCATCGTTTCGCAAAGTACGATGGTCACGAACCATGGGAACATGTTCCCCATGGTGCACCCAAGTTCGATAAGAAATTGCAATTCCTCTTCGAATCAGGTGCAACCGTACAATGTGTCGACTAAATTTTGTGCCGTTCAAGCAATCAACACAAGGACAACGGATATCATCCTGCGGCCCTAAATTCTTCGTAGCGAACTCAATAAATGACTGAACACCCTGTAGATACTCTTTACTTTTTAGCCGATCTTGTATCATCATCCAACTCTTGTCCATTATTGGAACAGTACACATCAACCAAAGATGAACCTGGGAATGGACGGGAACTTGGAAAAATACTCTGTAATGGAAGAGAGCGAAAGTAAGTTTAAAGGTTTGATTAGCATTGCTTGTTGATGTTTCGCATATAGTTGGCTAATTTAAGTAGTAACTCGGCATGTATGCATACGCTAATGTGACATACATGAACAATTCTATGTCAAGTCATCTTACAGGGAGACATATAATTGTGACCAAATTTAAAGAGAAATTATATTTCATATTCAATATAGATAGAACGGTAAGAGATCTCATAACATACATGTTGTAAATACTATTAATACTATTAATCACATAACATCTGAATGTCTTTCTTAAATTCAAAATTGGTGCATGTCTTTCTTAAATTCAATACTATTAATCACAAGTGGAGCAAATACTCTAAAGTTTAAATCACTCAAACCAAACAAAGTGTAAATGTTGTTTCAAAGATAATAGTGTCCTAATAAAATATCAAATTTGGTGCATATGCTTTCTTAAATTCAATATTATTTATAACAAGTGGAGTTCAATTGCCTACATGAAATTCAGTATCAATAAAAACTGAAGTGCTAAATATTGAAACATACGAGTGCATTAGCTCGGTCAAAACAAATACTTGGCAAATGCCAAGATCTCAGGTTCACGTTGTTATTGGCAACATACAGCGCTGGATCGCTATGAAGAAAGAGCACATCAGAGACTCTAGTTTGTTGCCCCTAAAAGCATCATTCATTGTCGTATAGCAAGATTTTACATTCAATAACTATAATATGATAACAAAAACAAATTGGAAAATTCTACCTATTCTAACTAGTTTGCAATCTAATCTCAAAGTAAAGTTCCATCAGAGAAATCAAATGCAAAATTTCTCTATATCCTAACGACTTTGTAAACCAAATCCCAATAGCTTCAAGGAAGAATAGTATTTTAGTGTAAATCCAATCACAAAGTTCCAATGCAGAAATCAAATTCATTATCAATATGAAGAAGTCAACACCATAAAAACCAAAAAAAAAAAAGATTATGAAAAGCTAAATATTGAAACATCTGAATGCACAAGCCAAGTGAAGAAAAAGCCAATGCCAGAATTCCGTTTATTTTGTTATCTAAGAACGCATACGCTTAAAAACACCATGGTGAGGGTGCATCGAGACTCTAATTTGTTGCCCTAGGGCTGCATTTGGTTCAAGAATTTGGAAATATTTTCAAAAAGAAAAATGAAAAAGGTGCATAAAATTAGATAAAATATATTCCCTGCTCCTTTTCAAATCCTCTCCAAATTCTTAAATCAAACCTGACAGCCTAAATGTATCATCCATTACCCTCAGAGCAAGAATTTCCATAAAATAAATATAATAACAAAGACAAATAGAAAACACGACAAATTCAGAAACCAAATCGCAATAAGTACAAGAAACACAATATTACTTAGTTTAAACGTAATCGAAATGAAGATCCATTGCGTAAATCAAATTCCACATCAAATATCGAAACATCTCAAGGCGAGCCAAGAAAAAGACAATGGCAGATTCAGATTCAGCTTCATTTTGATATCGGCAACGTAAAGCACAGAAAACACTATAGAGAGAACGCATCAGTGACTCTATTTTGTTGCCCTAAAAATTTATAAATGCTCCACCCTGCACCCCAAATTTATTGATAACATCTACATCAATAAAGTAACAAAATCAGAATATATACAAGGAAGCAAGTGAGAGTTCATCCAAACCTCAGAATATATACAGAACCAGAAGTTCAGCACTTTGAACTAACTTCCAATTGCAGTATGATTCCTTTGTAAATCAAGTAACAAAAACTGCCGCCCAATTTTTTCTCCAGCCCTAGAATTATAGTGATAGGGAAAAAGCACATGCAAGGAAATCTGGAAATCAGAACCTCCCACTCATTTGGGTAATGGGTTTTAGGCCCAGATGTGCGTGAACACCTTATATACATTTTTAGTACATTCCCCACAAAATCAGAAATCATCAGAAATCAGAACCTCCCACTCATTTGGTTTACTATGAATTGTATAGTGTTTTTCCTCACAACCTCTCTCTCCAACCTCACGAAATCAGAAAAACCCCTAAAAATGTTGATTACGAAATCGACAGAAAAATGAAAGAAAACAAACATTTCAAAACCCTCAGGAACTCGTGAGCCACGGGGATGGATAGGGAGAGAGATACATACAGACAAACACAGATCGACAGAGAGGGAGAGAGAAATACCTGTAATCAGTGGTGGGCCGATTTGCACTGTTCGTGGTGGCGAGCGCAGGTGATGAACGACGGTGGCCAGCGGCGCAGAGCTTTTGTATCGAGTGCTCCGTATGGTGTGTGTGAAGCAGAGGAAAAATAATTCTTTGTTAAAGGCGCCAATATTAACGAGTTTCCCTCTAAAAAAAATTTCGAACTTCCGCGACTAAATACTTTTTTTGGTCGCCAAAAAGCATCAAAAAAACTCCCAATTTTTTGGCGACAAAACGTTTTGTCGCGAAATGTTATCATCCGGCGACCAAAGTGAACTTTGGTAGCGTAAAGTAGTTGAAAACAGCGACTAAAATCAAATTGGTCGCCAATAACAATATATGGCGACTAAAACATTTTCGTAGCTAAAAAACTGAAATGAATGCCGACTAAATTTGAATTTTGGTCGCCGAAACATCTGTTTTTGGCGACTAAAATTGGTTTAGTCGCCAATTTTAGTCGCCAAATGTGAAGTTTGTTGTAGTGGTTAGAGTGTCGTGTTTGATTACAATTTTCAAACATTGATTCAACACTCACTTTCAAAACATGTCTACCCAGTTATCTGTCCAGATGTCCCCCCGGACGTCGGATGTCGAGCCGGTCGTCTTGCCGATTGACCAGAACAGTGTTTTTCTTTTCGTTTCTTTTCTTTTCTTTTTTTCTTTTGTTTTGGCACCTGCTATTTTTACATTTTAAATAAAAAAAATATTTTCATAATTGTTTTTAAATTTTTTATAAGCTGTAAATAGAATTTTGGGTTGTGTGTTTGGTTATGAGCTGTAAGTTTTTGAATCAAATATCATATGTCACATCAAAAATTTCAAACTTAATTCAAAACTATTTTCAAAACTCATAACCAAACAAAATTTTCACACTCAAATCATCATTCCAAAACTCACAAACTCAAAATACAACTTTATTCTCAAATCATAATTCTAAAACTCTATCAAACGCTACATTAGTTTTTTTAACTTCTTCTTTTTTTTTTTTTTTTTTTCTTTTTTTTTTTTTTTCCTTTTGAGATTTTTAGTCGGACAACCAATATCGAATTATTACATTATATGTTGTTTCTGTAAGTTTTGCAAGCAAATACCTACTCTCACTTGTGCCATCATTGAACAAAACAAAAACATTGTACGAAACCCCCCTCCCCACCCCAAAAAAATAAAAAAAATAAAAAAAATAAAACACAAAATCACATGTCCTTCACACCTCTGAAACAAAACAAGCTCATAAATGATAAAAACAAAACAGCACAACAATCTTCTCTCTCTAGGGTTGGAGCAAAAGAAAACAAAAACAAAAACAAAAAAGGAGAGAGAAAGAGGTTTCCCTATACTTCATTATGTACTATATATATATATATATATATTGTGACTATATATTCTTACATACATATATTTGTATGTATTGTTAGGGTTATGGAGGTCATTGCTGATTCGGATAAGGATCGACTTCGCATGAAGAAGGAGACCTTGGAGGTTGTGCTCCTACAGTGCCCGAGAGCTCTCAAATTGCTTAACAAGTCTGAAACTATAGCAGTGGTCTACTCAAAGTATGTGGATTGAGAGTTTGGTGTGTGTACAATAATATGAGTAAAGGGTAAAATTGAATAATTATTGTGTGAATTGAGAAAAATAATTAATAAGTGTGTATATTAAGGTAGCGTTTGGTAACGTTTACGTTTTTTGTATATGTTTACAAAAATTTTATAAACTAATTTTTGTTTATTTTTAGAAAAACATAAACTACAAACGCGTTTGGTTTGAACAAAATGTTTGAAAAATTTTAAAAATATAAACTAAAAAGTATGTTTGTTCAGACCTAACATATTTATATTTATTTATTTATTATTTATGACAATGGGATCATAAACATTATAATTAAAAAAAATTAATTGAAAAAAAATATTTAAAAAAAAATTAATTGACAAAAAAAAATTGTTAGTCAAATTTTTAAATTTCTGTTTAAAAACCAACGTAAACTCATTTTTTAAGTTTATTTTTTTTTCTCAAATTTATAAATTGAGACAACCATTTATAAACCAAAAAATTATTAAACAAGTTTTTATGACAATTTTAAAAAATTTTGTAAATATAAATTAAAAACGAAATGATCACCAAACAGGAAAAAATGATGTACACTATGATATGTATATGTGTTGAAATAAAATTTCCGGTGGGAATTAGGAAAAGATATTGTTGTACAGTAGATTACTTTTCGAAATTTCATCTATAATGGAGAGTAGAAAAAAAAAAAAATACTCAAGCACAGTTTTCTTTGGTTAAAAGACGAATTTACCCTGTTGTCCTTATCTCTCCCACTTTTCCCTCAACTCCCTCACCTCTTTCGCTCACAATGTCATTGACAAGAAGTTATTCCATGGTTCCGGAACACCATGTTAGAAATGTGTCCGACCAATAAAAATAATATATAGAATAAAAAACATCACAATGCATGAATTCTGTCAATAACCATCTTTTTTCAAAATTTTATTTGTTTGGCACCCCACACATTAGTATGATGATGTGGTGCACTAGACCTACTAAACTAATTTATTGTCCTTAGAGCATCTGCATTAGTTTTAGTAAATTTTGAATCAAATTATAATTCAAAATCCACTTTTATAATTTAGCTAATCTCTTTTTTATATACACACTTCATCAAACTCTCTATTCTAAAATTCTATTTCATTAAAATATTATTTTTTATTCTTTTGTCTCTTTCAATTTAAATATATTTTTTTCAGTGCACCATAGCAAAGAAATTAAGGAGGCACACTGCTAAGGCGGTCGATGGCAGTTGACCTATCGATGATGACCGGCGGTCGAATCGTCAAAGCCAAAATTCAACAAAATTTCCTTCTTCCCAAGGACATCAGGGTAGACATCCGAAGGACGTCCAGTGAGTGATAAAATATAATAAAAAATAGATTAACTTGTCTCAAAGAAATAATAAATTATTGAATAACTAATGAATATTTGTTGAGGTACTGTAGCAAATTCAATCAAAAGCTAATTTAGAAATAATTTATTAAAACTAATAGAGTAAGAATTTTATGATTTATCAGCAATATTTAACATTTTTACTATTTTGGTGAGGTTAATGTGGATGGTCTTTTATCTCTTCCACTTTATTTTCTAATACTAACCGTTTGCTGAATGACTTCATCGGACTAATGATCAGTCCCATTAGTCTGGTAAATAAACAGAAATGCCTACAAAAAAAATGTTTTATCCATGGGTTAAGCTGTAATCAACAAAATAAATTGAGACAAATACATATATTTTTATAATGCGTCACATTTTAAATTTTAGTTTTAAATTTATGAGTAACCTTTAACAATATATGAAATTGCTACTTGAAATGAGAATTCTCATAAATCATTTAACAAATAAAGAGAAATTGCATAAATTTTTAGATAAATCACACAAACTACCATTTAAATAAATCATAGATACATTTCATCCCACAATGCTAGCCATGGATTGAGTGCTTGGCCCGAGCGATCCAACACAACAAATATAGCCATGCCTTTACTATTTTTCTAATTTAGCCTATTTTTTTGTCTTTAAATTTTACCAATTGTATTATGACACATGTTTGAGTTATTTAATTAAACACATCATTAATAACATGATCAAAAAAACCCATTGTGTAGCTGTGATGAAATTAGCTTAAATTTGCTTACCATTTTTTGTGCATTCTAAAATTAATTTTTTATTTATTTAATTTTAGAAGTTTTTATTTATTTATTTATGATCGTACATAATACGGATATTATGCTAATACAAATAAATGTAAAAAGATATTATGAAGTGTATTTAGAATCTTCATATTTATGATACGTTATTTGAGTTCAAATTGTCAAAAGTCGTATGAAAAGATAAATTTTCTACTCACATTTATTAATTTAATCGATCATAATTGATTAAAATTAAATTTATAATAATGATATTGAACTATCAAAGCAGCTAAGAGGACAATGATTTAAATGAATGTGGTTCAAAATATTTCATAGTCAATAATTTATGTGAGAGGGGAGTGGTGGTACCAAGTCTTTACGAAAGAAACTTCCTAGAAAGAAAGTTTGTGACAAAAATAGGGGTTTATTTTCCAGCTAAAAATTGGCTAAGAGGTCAATGATTTAGCTTTTGAATTAAAACTTTTCAAATGACAATAACTAAGGTGAGGAGGAAGGAGGGGGAAAGGGCCCTAATGTACAGCCGGAAGTGCTGTGCGCTAAAACGGCATACTTTGGTGCGTTTGTTTTTTCTGTTTTTTTTAATATGTTGGTATGTGTGCAGCTGTTGATTTCTTTACATTGCTTTAAGCAAAATTAACGAAAATAATGAGGGAAAATTATTTAAAAAAAATATCAAAATTTGACCTTTGTAATAAAATAAATTATGAATTTTTTATTTTATCTATTTAAATTTAAATATTTTGATTTATTTTCAATCAAATCATTGACCTATTTTCGTTTAGTAAATTTAAGCCAAAATAATATTTTGAATATTTTATGTATATCTATATTAAGTTTAATAATTAAAATATATTTTTTTCGTTAATTTTACCTAACAAAAAATGAGCGAATGATTGAGATTGAAAATAAATCAAAATAGTAGCATTTAAATTGATAAAATTAAAAACAATGATTTATTTTGTTACAATGGTCACAGTATAAATTTTTTTTTTTTTCAAATAATAATAATAACATCAATATTGTTCTCATTTAGGCAAACCAATTAAAAAAATTTATAAAATACTTAAAATATTATTGTTAAATTTACTTGCAACGATGGGTATTATTACATATTATTTATTGATTTGTTAAAAAATCAACCAATTAATTTGAGTCTTCCCAATTAACTTCAAAGTCTTAAGATTATTCGATGTGAGCACAAGTTGGCCCAAATACTAAATATATTGTAGATGACTTATATTTATCTGTGAATAATAGAATATAAGTAGCTATACTCAAATAAATATCAATGTCAAAAGAAATATAACTAGTTTGATTTTAAAAAAAAAAAATCAAAAATATAATAATCAATAAATATATATTAAATTTCAACTCATTTGAATTTTCAAAAATAAAATGAAAAATATGTCAGTACATATTTCTCCATACTACAATAAATGCATTTGAAGATTTGTAAGATTTTATGTTAGTGATTTTTCCAAAATAAAATGGGTTAAGTTTTGGTACATTTTTAAAAGAGAAAATTACAGTTATCACCATGTATTTAACACCCGTCACACTTTACCCTTTGACCATTTAATGTTGATAATCAACCCCTTAAATTTCTGGTTAAATTCCAATTGAGTCCAATAGTTAACTCACATTACAGAAGCAAATAGAAGATCTGCACATTACCGTCAGGTGATATTATTGGAAGGGTAAGAACATAAACTCACAACCCTTTTCCATCCAAACTGTACATTTACTACCCCTTGCACTTTAGAAAGCTCTATATGTGTTCCCCTACACATATATTCTCTGCATTTGGTAAGAAGAAAATAGAGCACATGACCTTTTGTGGTTGCATGTGAAATGTTTTCGATTGACAATTATCTATTAATCAATCTTCACAGTATTCGAAGAATGGATTAAGAAAGGAAAGGGTCTATTTGTTTACAAAAAACAAAACAGAATATAAAAACCAAGAAAACAGATTTTTATTTTGTTACAAAAACAAAACAGAATTTGAAAAAGAAAAATAAATATAAACAGAAAAGAAAACTAATCACTTACAGTATTATTTTCTCAGATATTTAGATGAAGTCCAGTGTTCAACACTGTCTCCTTAGGACAAATTCATCCTCTCTAGGGTGCTCACAGATTATGGATGTCTATCTCCTAAGATGAAATGATCTACAACGAACACTAGCAACACTGCAAACTATTCGCACAACGAACACACTCTGTGTATATACTCTTTCTCATGAAAAATAAATGCAACAAAATGCAGAGAGCAACAGTAGAAGCAAGAACGGAAAAATTGATTGCAAAATCCAAATGAGGGACTGACTATTTATAGGAGAACTGGTGGCTTTTCAGAACAGATTTCAACAGGTATAAAAACTTGTTGGGAATAAAGTTGAACAAGCAAAAATATGTTAAGACAGATTTGAACAGATAAAACCCATTCAGGTTGAATTTAAACAGGTAAGAACATGTTCAGTTTGCAGGAATAGGTGCAGTGGACCAAACTGCCAATGTTTAAAAATATTGGGGTCAATTCGGAATTAATTTTGAATTTCAAACCGAAATTCAAATTTCAAATGGTAAGAATTTAATTGTAGAAAAAATAAAATTCAGATATTTTTGGCCCAAAAAAGATAAGCGTTGGGCTGGGCAAACCCAACCCAACCTTACACCACGCACCCGCGCCCATGTCCAACCAGCCTGCCTAACCGGACGGGCGGCGGCGGTGGCGGCAGCACGCACATGTGTATTTGTTCTGGGTCCAATGGGTCTAGCCCACTTTACCCATAACCTCACCTTTCTACAAAACTTGGTTATCCCTTGAGTCCCTTCCCAAGATGCAAACCAGAGGCTTATAAACCCACACCAAGTTTGTCCACCAAAGCAATGTGGGACAAACCTTAACTCCATCTTTTATGGAAACTTCACCAAAACACCATTTTTAAGGAGCTCATTTTGGTATCAATTACTCATTCACTCGATAATAGTTTTGAGCAATCAAATATACAACGTGAATCGTTACGCGGCAAATAACGCGTTGCCACATGGACTTGCCAATTTTGGCGCATGGGTCCCGCCTAAAAAATAAACCAAAGTTTAAGAAAAATCTGTTTTTTCCAAAACCAATTTTCCAAACCATTTCTTATAATCCCCAACATGGATGTAATTTGATGACAACGGAAATGCAACAACATATAGAATTTGTCAAGAGAGTATAAATCAAAAAAAAATTTACATCAGGATAGGTAGCTTTTGGCCTTGAACCTTCCATAGTGATAACCTATCAGACTTATTAGCTAACTAATGGACGTGATGCTTGGAATTGTTCATCCGTTTGTGTAAGCCAAGACAATAGATTTCGCACAGAATATCTTCTGACACATCGTGGTTCTCACAATTGTGTTCATTTTGGCCCTGAATGTTCCTGGTTATTCATGAGTGCTCAACACTATCTCCTTAGGGCAAATTCGTCCTTTCTAGGGTGCTCACAAATTATGGATGTCTATCTTCTAAGATGAAATGATCTACAACGAACACTAGCAGCACTACAAACTGTTCGCAAAACGAACAAACTCCGTGTATATACTCTTTCTCATAGAAAATAAATGCAGCAAAACGCAAAGAGCAATAGTAGAAGCAAGAACGGAAAAATTGATTGCAAAATCCAAATGAGGGACTGACTATTTATAAGAGAACTGGTGGCTTTTCAGAACAGATTTCAACAGGTATAAAAACTTGTTGGGAATAGAGTTGAACAGGTAAAACTATGTTCAGACAGATTTGAACAGATAAAACCCATTCAGGTTGAATTTAAACAGGTAAGAACCTGTTCAGTTTACAGGAATAGGGGTAGTGGACCAAACTGCCAACGTTCAAAAATATTGGGGTCAATTCGGAATTAATTTTGAATTTCGAACCAAAATTCAAATTTCAAATGGTAAGAATTTAATTGTAGAAAAAATAAAATTCAGATATTTTTGGCCCAAAAAAGATAAGCGTTGGGCTGGGCAAACCCAACCCAACCTTACACCACGCACCAGCGCCCAAGCCCAGCCATCCTGCCTAACCGAACGGGCGGCGGCGGTGGCGGCGGCGGTAGCGGTGGCACACGCATGTGTATTTGTTTTGGGTCCAATGGGTCTAGCCCACTTTACTCATAACCTCACCTTTCTACAAAACTTGGTTACTCCTTGAGTCCCTCCCCAAGATGCAAACCAAAGGCTTATACACCCACACCAAGTTTGTCCACCAAAGCAAAGTAGGACAAACCTTAACTCCATCTTTAATGGAAACTTCACCAAAACACCATTTTTAAGGAGCTCATTTTGGTATCGATTTCCCATTCACTCGATAATAGTTTTGAGCAACCAAATATATGATGTGAATCGTTACGCAGCAAATAATGTGTTGCCACATGGACTCGCCAATTTTGGCGCATGGGTCCCGCCTAAAAAAAATAGACCAAAGTTTAAGAAAAATCTATTTTTTCCAAAACCAATTTTCCAAGCCATTTCTTATAATCCCCCACATGGATGGAATTTGATGACAACGAAAATGCAACAACATATAGAATTTGTCAAGAGAGTATAAATCAAAAAAAATTTACATCAGGATAGGTAACATTTGGCCTTGAACCTTCCCTAGTGATAACCTATCAGACTTATTAGCTAACCAATGGACGTGATGCCTTGAATTGTTCAGCCGTTTGTGTAAGCCAAGACAATAGATTTCGCACAGAATATCTTCTGACACATCGTGGTTCTCACGATTGTGTTCATTTTGGCCCTGAATGTTCCTGGTTATTCATGAGTGCTCTAGAGAATTTAGCCTCTTTATTTTCATAGAACCTGCCACAGTTCGACACTCATATAGGTAATTCTTACTAAGAGTATCCCTTATACTCATCTTGACTTTTTATTCCTAAGTCAAGATATAAGTAATCATTAAAAGCAAAGCTTACCCTTAACCTCCGGCATACAACACATGTTGCAGATATCACTCTCATCATAAGAATAGATAAGGGATTTAATCCCTTAGTGATTTTAAATAAGCCACACATAACTTATTTGTCCATTTGAACTTAGTTCTTGCGATCTCCAGTCATTTAAGTAGGGTTACCATTATGATGAGTCTTATGTAATAAGCTTTAATCTCATTCCCTTCGATAAACTATACACTTGCTCTTTTGTCAAACCTTTTTTTAACAGATCCACAATATTCTCTTCAGATTTTATATAATCTATTGAGATTATTCCACTGGAAAGCAATTTCCTTACGGTATTATGTCGATGACGAATATGTCGTGACTTACCATTACACATATAACTCTGTGCCTTGTCTATTGCAGATTGACTATCATAATGAATACAAATAACTGGCACAGGTTTTGGCCATATTGGAATGTCTACTAAGAAGTGGCGAAGCCATTATACTTCTTCTCCTATCTAAAGTAATGAACTTAGATTCCATTATGGATCATTTGATGCATGTTTGTTTCGTGGATTTCCAAGAAATAGCAGCGCCACTCCGAGTAAAGACATATCTATTAGTGGATTTTGAATATTTAGTATCCGATATCCAATTTGCATCACCATATACTTCGAGTACTACTAAATATCAAGTAAAGTTTAAGCCATGATCACGGGTAAATCTTATATATCTAAGAATCCCAATGATTACTTTCCAATGGTCTTCTTCGGGGTTACCAGTGTACCTACTCAATTTACTAACAGCATAAGCTATATCAGGACGCGTGCAATTCATTAGATACATTAGGCTTCTAATGATTTGGGAGTATTTTAACTTAAACACCGCATCACCTTTATTTTTCGATAAATAAAAACTGATGCCTACCAGTGTTTTTGCTACATTCGCATCATCCTTGATATATTTACCAAGAATTTTCTCAATATAATGAGATTGTGATAATACATATCCATAAGATATTTTAGTAATTTTCATTCCTAATATAGCATCTGCGACTCCCATATCTTTCATATCAAATCTTTTATTCAGCATTTGCTTGGTAGATTTGATCATGTTTTGACTACTTCCAATGATAAACATGTCATCCACATAAAGATAAACGAAGGCATATCCTTTCTCTGTGTTTTTAACATAGACACATTTGTCACATTCGTTTATCTTAAACTCATTAGTAAGCATAGCGTGATCAAATTTTGCATGCCATTGCTTAGGAGCTTGTTTTAACCCATAAAAAGATTTTACAAGCCAACAAACTTTCTTTTTTTGCCCTAGCACTACAACTCTTTAGATTCCTCCATATAGATCTCTTCATTTAGATCACCGTATAAGAAATCCATTTGATATATCTCTAAATTATACAATGCTGCTATAGTAATAAGCATACTGATGGATGTTATTCTTGTCACAGAGGAATGTGTGTCAAAATGGTCCAGACCTTCCTTTTGTCTGTAACCTTTTACCACAAGTCTTGCTTTATATTTATCTATTGAACCATCTGCTCTCATTTTTCTCTTGAATATCCATTTATATCCAAGAGGTTTAGAACTGGGTGGATGATCCACCAATTCCCAAGTATGATCTCGTATAATGGATTCAATTTCATTATTAACAGCCTCTTTCCACAAAGGTGCTTTAGGACCTAACATTGCTTTATCAAAACTCTGAGGCTAATTTTCCAATAGGTATGTCAGAAAATCTAGACCAAAGGATTTTGACATTCTTGTTCTCTTACTTCGTCTTGGTTCATCATTAGTTAAACCATATTGGTCAAGACCATTACTAGTCTCTTGTATTTGATTGTCATTAGTTTCTTGACTTTGTGTATAATCGTAAGTTCTTTCTTGTGAACTTAATTCATGTCCTTTCTTGTAAGGAAAAACATGTTCAAAAAACACAGCATTCCTTAACTCTATAATAGTGTTCACATGTATATCTAGTATTTCTGATTTATAAGTCAGAAACCGATATGCACTACTATTATGCGCATAACCAATAAACACATAATCCACTATTTTTGGTCTGATCTTAGTCTCTTTTGGAACAGTAACTTCTACATTTGCCAAACACCCCCACACTTTTAAGTATTTGTAGAAAGGTGGTCGACCTTTCCATAATTCATAAAGAGTGTTATTCGTTTTCTTGTGGGGTATTCTATTATGAACATAATTAGTAGACAATATTGCTTCCCCCCACAAGTTTTGTGGTAAGCCTGAACTTAGTAACATGGCATTCATCATTTCTTTAAAGGTTCTATTCTTCCTTTCAGCAATTTCATTTTGTTGTGGGGAATAGGCTGATATAATTTGGTGAATAATGCCATATTATGCACGAAATTCATTTAACGGCGCATTATATTCACCACCCATATCACTTCTAATAATTTTAATGGTTTTACCAAGTTGATTTTCAACTTCAATTTTATAGAGTTTAATCATGTCCAAGACTTCATCTTTACTTCTAAGTAAACATCCATAATAATATCTTGTGCAATCATAAATAAATGTCATGAAATACTATTTGCCTCCTCTAACTTGAACAAATTTAAGATCACGCACATCAATATGAATTAATTCTAGAGGTTCGGTTTTTCTTTCAACGAATTTAAATGGAACCTTAGTTAGTTTTGCTTTTACACATATCTTACATTTGTGATTATGATCAATTTCAAACTTTGGTATTTGATCCAAACCAATTAGTCTACGCAAAGCATCAAAATTCACATGTCCTAATCTACCATGCCATAAATTTGATCCAAGAAAATAAGTAAAAGATGTGTTACTCTTATTAATAATAGATTTTGGTACAACAGTCATTACATTCAACTTGAAGAGACCATCGCTCATGTATCCGTTACCCATATACATTCCACTTTTTGTTAATACAAGCTTATCATACTCAAATACAAGCCTAACACAATTTGTACTTAATAAAGAACCAGAAACTAAATTCTTTCAGATGTTTAGTACATGCAGAACGTTATTGATGATAAGTTCCTTTCCCAATGTCATCTTCAAGACAACTTTCCCTTCTCCAGCTACGACAGAAGTAGATGAATTTCCCATGAATATGTGTTCACCATTTGCAGCCTCATTATAAGTAGTGAACATTTTTCTCTCCGTGCAAATATGTCAAGTTGCCCTAGTGTTGACCTACCACTCCATGGGATTTCCATCCAAATTAGCCTCAAACACCACAACAGAGAGATTGATGTCATTTATCTCATTAGAAATGTAATCGACTTCTGTCACATTGGCTGTCACGACCCCAACCCGCCCCTAGTAGGATGGTGCCGAGATAGCCAGTAACCCGTGATTACCAAAGGCCAACTTATCAAAATCCACACACAACCAAGTACATATAGGGGGCTTACATAATGCGGAAGCAATAAACCGAAATACAGGTGGTCCATAAGAGCTGTGCGTAAATCAAATGAGCAAACATGTACAATATGATCTTACAACCAGTCCATGAATAACAAAATACAGTTCTCATCTTGATCAAAAGGCTTCTAAGCCGACATGTACAAAATGCAAAGAATACAAGCCAAGAAGCATGATTTTCAAGATTTGCCGACGAAAATACAAAATGCCGACGTAAACACATAGTGCCGAGGTAGAAACAGCATGGCCGACAAGAATGCAAAACAAGCCGATGAAAACCAAATATCCAAAACAAGCTGGAAAACACATCTAGGCGTCGCCGTCCTGCTCATCACCTACATATATATATAGAGGGTGAGTATGGAAACTCAGTGAATGATACTAGTAATAAAGGTTTTGCATGAATATAGCCAAGTCTCATACAAAACAAGCATTTTGAGAACCATACAAATATTAGCCGAGGTCCTCCAAAGCCAAAACACAATAAACCTTTACTGTCTGGAGGATGAACCGTATTCATCTTTCAAACCATACAAGTTTCAAGGGATGCACATGACATCGGCAAGCAAGGACAAAAGCTTTCCAAACAACGATGCGTGTAGTAGCCCATTAGTGGCAAAACCCAGTTTATACGATCCGTAATCGTTTTAGACAAGATGGTCTTTGCGAAGTTTAGAGTCCTCGACTAAGGGACTTTTACACTTAGTATCTGCGAAGTTTATAGTCCTCGGCCAAGGGACTTTACACTTAGTCTTTGCGAAGTTTATAGTCCTCCGACCAAGGGACTTTTACACTTAGTCTTTGCAAAAGTTTATAGTCCTCGACCAAGGGACTTGTGTTACTTAGGCCGTAGCCCTTTTTAACACAATGGCTTTTCAAGAAAGGACCGTATCCTTTTTATGCAAGAGATGGTGTCACTTAGGCCCGTAGCCCTTTTGACAAATGATCTTTGCAAGTTTAGAGTCCTCCAGCCAAGGGACTTGTGTTCAAGAAAGGACCGTATCCTTTTAATCCATAATGCTGCGAAAGTTTAGAGTCCTCCAGCCAAGGGACTTCTCAAGATAATCATCAAGACAAAGCTCACATTTGATACATCGAGTTAGGCTAATCATTCATGCTTAACAAATACTTTCATCAAAACAAAGCAAGACAAGATTTATCAAAGCAGTTTAACATAGCTTTATTAAAAGCACCACTCACCTCGGTCTTCAGGTGTAGGCTCAAAGGAAGATCAAAGTCCTGATAAATCACATGGCAAATCACATTCTCAAAACAAGTTTTACATACATGTAATGATCTCGGCACTCTCACTGAATCCAAATCAATAACAAAGCAAAACATGCTAAGAGTCAAAACGCTATTTCCCATCTTGGGAAAATACACTGGGCACCGTCCAGGTCATGCCGAGGTCCCACACCTCCTCGCCGAGGTGTGAACCCGACGGCCACAATCAAAACAAAGCTAGGAAACCAGGGTTTCCTTTCAAAGAACAAGAAGAACAAGATCATCAAGAACATCAAGATCATGCATGCTGAAATCTTAACTTGTTTATACGAAATCTGAGGTTTTCATGCTAAGCGTTCAAAAACGTGGACCTGGGTACCCAACCAAAAAGAACATGCAAGAACTAACACAATAGCATGGTTCTAGCCATAAACTTCTAGATCAAAGCACAACTTTTATCAAGAACACATGAATACTAACTTTCTCTTTCAAAACCAACTCCAAATCCATGCATGGCATACAAAACAAACCCAATCATGTAATGCAGCTCGGTAATCAATGAGAACAAAGCAGTAGAGCAAGAATCAAACCTCAAAACTTAAATCCAACGGTTCGATCTACCAAGACCAAGCTCGAAGTCACCAATCTCTCTCTAAAACTCTTCCTTCACCCTTGAGAGCTTCTCTCTCTAAAAACAAAACTTTGAGACAAAAAATGATTTGTTCCTAAGTCTATCGGCTGTCTTAAACCACAGCTCGGACACGTGGCACTACCGGGTTGGTTCTCCTCAAAAGGTGACTGATGGATTAGACAAGTCTCTGACAAAGCGTACACAACAAGCTCGGTGGCAAAACACGTCGGCTAGCAAGGACATCGGCTAGGAGGAGGCACTTGACTAAGGCGTGCCACACCTTGGCACAGGTGTACCACATCTCGGCCTAGGCCATACCGCCCCAAGGACAAAGATCATTAAGCACAAAACATCTCGGCATCGACCTTGAACACTTGGCAAAAGGGTGACATCTCGGCAAGCAAGCGTCTTGGGTGTAGATGGAGGTCGGCTAAGGTTCCAAAACGGTTCTAAGTGCAAAGGTTCAAGGCGAGCTAGGCTAAGCTGACCTCGGCTACAGACCAAGCAAGGTATGAGTTCAAGCAAGTCACAATTAACAGGCAAAGCAAAGTAAAGCAAAGCAAGATAACAAGATTACAACTCGGCGAGGCAAGTTCATACATAAATACATGCAAGCAAGACTAAATCAAAGTAAGGGTTGTTACATTGGCTTGATTGGTGGTCTTTTTGCTTGTACATCTGCGATCTTTCTTAGGGCGTCAACAATCAGAGACACGATGTCTAATCTTGCCACAATTATAGCATTTTCCATTGAACTTTTTATTGCCATTGTTGTCGCCTTGTTTAGGACCATCTCCAGTAAACTTCCTCTTCTTGTTATGTGGTTTGCGCACTTGTTCCACTACATTAGCCTTGGACTCAATGGGATTTTTACAAGTCCTCTTTTCAGCCTTACGGTTATCTTCCTCAATTCTCAGTCTTACAATAAGTTCATCTATGGTCATCTCTTTGCGTTTATGTTTTAAATAATTTTTGAAATATTTCCAAGCCGGTGGTAATTTTTCCACTAACGCAGCAACTTGGAAAGACTTACTAAGAGATATATCCTCAACATGAATATCATGCAAAATTAATTGAAAACATTGAACTTAAGAATTAACAGTTTGGGAGTCTACCATAACAAAATCCAGAAATTTACCAACAACAAATTTCTTTGTACCGACATCCTCTATCTTGTATTTTTTTCTCCAAAGAATCTCACAATTCTTTTGTTGTTTTCAGAGGGCTATAAACATTATATAGCATGTTGTCTACGCCATTGAGGATGTAATTTCCGCAAAGAAAATCAGAATGCTCCCATGCATCCACCGCGGCAACAACTTGCCGATCACTCTCATCATCTTTAAGTATTGGAGTATCTTCATAGAGAAACCAGGCAAGATTGAGAGTTGTCAGATAGAACAGCATTTTCTACTGCTATCTCTTAAACTTTGTATCGTTAAATTTTTTCAATTTTTCTCCATGGTTCACAGGTACCACAGGCATGTGAATAGGGTTCTGGCCAATAGCTGGTGTTGCTATCACAACCAGATTTGGTGTACCAGTTTCAGTAGCCATCAAATATGATTACAAAAATCAAAAAAAAAAAAAAAAATAGAAGCAACACAATATTTCTAGTTACAAAAACTAGAAACAAAAATCAAAATTGGGAATACAATGAAGAAACTAATCTATCTTAAGATTGTTAATCAATCTTCACTGAATTCGAAGAATGGATTAACAAAAGAGAGAGTTTGTTTGTTTACAAAAAACAAAATAGAATATAAAAACCAAGAAAAACATGTTCTTATTTTATTATAGAAACAAAACAGAATCTAAAAAAGAAAAATAAATAAAAACAGAAAAGAAAACTAATCACTTACAGTATTATTTTATCAGATATTTAGATCAAGTCCAGTGTTCAACATTGTCCTTAAGACAGATTCGTCCTCTCTAGGGCATAGATCTAAATATCGGCCGGTATTCGTACTGGAAAATCATAGCACCGATTCGGATATGGATCGGTATACCGGTGAGAATAAAATTCGCAATCGTAGCTTCCAAGCCCCAGTAGGTAGCGGCCTGAATCTGATACATGAGGCGATACAGCCCGATACAAATTTGCTTTTGTTAGAGATTTGCAATTCACATTTCACAATCAAACTTCTTTATGGCTTGGCTCCATAGATGTAACCTTCTTTGGGCTGTAGAGTTCACTTCAACAACCTTGAAGCTTCTTCAAAGAAGGTTTGTCTCCCTAAGTTGTTGCAACTTGCAAGCTGTAATTTGTGCTGTTGTTGTGCTCTGTTTTGTTGTTGTTGAGCTCAGTTTCTCGTTTTTTTTTTTTTTTTTTTTTTTTTTTGATCCAAAGCTAAAATATTTGTCTGGGTTTGGCCGAATTCTGCAACTTTCGGTCAGCGTTTTTAGAGAGAGAGAGAGAGAGAGAGAGAGAGAGATGATAGGATTGTTTGTGGTTGTATTATGGTATAGGAGTCTGAGATTGAAATGGATAAGAGAGAGGTACTTAGGTATATGGAGGTGCGTGTGTTTATGGTGGATTTGTACATTGTAAATGTTAAGGGTTTTTTTTTCTCTATTTATTTATTTATACACCTACACCTCTATTTATATTAATATATATTTATTTTTTTCTCAGTACAAGAAAAATAAATGTTCAAATCAATTTTTTTATTAAAAGTTTAACATATCTCAAAAAAGCTTGAGACTAAAATAAATACATATCATTTAGTTGAAAATGAGTCAAAAGTGCTCCTATATATCAAAATTTTGATTAAAATGTAACAAATCAAGGCTAAAAGAGTAAAAAAAAAATGCATAAAATTTAGTTTTAGATGGATTGTTAATGATTTTTAAAATTTCACAGCTGAGACACCCGATTCCCGATACGTACCAGCCGATACTACCGATACCGATATTCCGCAATCAATACCGTTATGTTACCCGATATCGCGATTTAGAACTATGCTCTAGGGTGCTCATATATTATGGACGTCTATCTGTCAAGATGAAATGACCTACAACGAATAGTAGCAGCACTACAAACTGTTCACACAACAAACACACTCTGTGTATATACTCTTTCTCATAGAAAATAAATGCAGCAAAATGCAGAGAGCAATAGTAGAAGCAAGAACGGAAAAATTGATTGCAAAATCCAAATAAGGGACTGACAATTTATAGGAGAACTGGTGGCTTTTCAGAACAAATTTCAGTAGGTATAAAGCCTGTTGGGGATAGAGTTGAACAGTAAAAACCTGTTCGGATAGAATTAAACAGGTAAAACCTATTCAGGTTGAATTTAAATAGGTAAGATTTTGTTCAGTTTGGAGGAATAGGTGCATTGGACCAAACTGCCAATGTTCAGAAACGTTGGCGGCAATTTGGAATTAATTTTGAATTTCAAATCGAAATTCAAATTCCAAACAGTAAGAATTTCATTTTAGAAAAAATAAAATTCAAATGTTTTTTCCCAAAAAAGATAAGCATTCCTCACACTACGCACCTGTGCCCACGCCAACCCAGACGGCGATGGCAGCGCGTGCATGTATGTGTTTGTTTTGGGTCTAATGGGTCTAGCCCACTTTATCCATAACCTCACACTTCCACAAAACTTGGGCACCCCTTGTGGCCCTCTCCAAGATGCAAACCCAAGACTTATAAACCCACACCAAGTTTTCCCACCAAAGCAATGTGGGACAAACCTTAACTCCATCCTTTATGGAAACTTCCCCCAAACACCATTTTCATGGAGCTCATTTTGGCATCGATTTCCCATTCACCCAATAATGGTTTTGAACAACCAAATATATGACATGAATCGTTACGCGGCAAAGAATGCATTGCCACATGGACTTGCCAATTTTTGCGCATGGGTCCCACCTAAAAATTAGACCAAAGTTTAAAAAAAATTTGTTTTTTCCAAACCATTTGTTACATTATCTAGCTATGCAATTAAGTTAATGGAATTCTAATCAAATAATAATAATAATAATAATAATAATAATAATAATAATAATAATAATAATAATATTAATATTAATATTAAGTTCATGAATTTCATGGTATTTAACACTTATTGTTCGAGTGAGTTAATCAAACACTTTAATAATATTCACATTTCAGAACAAAATGATACATTATGTCAAGTAAAAAGATGTTATTCATAACATTCATATTTGATGTTTTTTTTACCCCTTCTTAAAATTTATATATAAAAAAAAAAAAAAGGTAGAAAAAGCCCTTTCTCTCTCTTTGAGAAACCCTATTCCCGTTCTTTCTCTCTAAGAAATCCTAAACTCTTTATCTTGCTTTTCTCTTTAGGAGGGAGAGGGTGATGTCTTTAACCTTCCTCTCCCCTCCATTTCTTTTCCTGCGGTTTCTATCACCATGTTAGCCACTATCGTTCTTCTTGTCTCTATCATCACTTACTACCAAGAAAGCTTTTAGATCTAATCTTAGATTTGATTTATAACTAAGATCTGATATTGTTAAACGCGATGTTAGACGCTAGGTAACCACCTTAGATCCATGATGTTTTATTTTGTAACGTAGGGGTGGAAATTAAGGTACCAAAGCTAGTAGTTGCGATGATGAACAGATCATAAAGGTGATTGATATTGTTTATTTGGGGATGATCGTTTTTGCTTTATTTTATTTTTTTGAATAATACTAGGGATCATGAAAAAAATATTATGAAGTGCTTCATGAAAATTTTTCATCATTTGATTAGCTTGTAGTGTTTTATTGTATTTGTAATCCAAGGACGGAGAATCATTTATGACCATCTTCATGATATTTTTATTTTCTTGATCCTAACATTGCTCTATTTTTATTTTTTATTTTTTTTATTGTTGCAATAATATCTCTCTATGTAAAGATATCCTCCTTTCATGGAGGTTTTCTCCTCCCTGCATGGTAGGTTGGTTTGTTTGTTTGTTTGTTTCTTCTTCTTTTTTTCCCTTCTATGTGGACATTTGTATCCTTCCTACATGAAGGTTCTCTTTATCCCATTTGGGATATATTTTGCACTCTGATGTACTTTATTGGACAATTTATCGTCGGTTGTGCAACATATTAAGTCTTGTACTTTCCCATCTCAAAGAAGAAAAAAACCGTATTCTAACAAATGTTTGTTAATGTTATAATGAAATAAACGAAAGCAAGAAAGTAAAATAAGAAATCACAAAAAAATATGAAAATATATGTGGTTCAGAAGATAGCTCAATTAAGTAGGATTGTGTCGATCTATGTTTGTGTGGAAATCTTGGTACACCACAGTTGCGATTGAATGTAGAAATGCAAGCCTCAACTAAGCAACCATCAAAGCAGCATCAAACACCTAGTGCATGGAACACACCAAATAGAGTGCTAACTAATCTTGAGCAGTGGCCAAAATTGGCCATTGTGTCCCCACTAGCGGCAAAACTTGGCTCACTCAATGCTAAATAAAGAAGAGAAGTAATGGACACCAAGCAATGCACTGGCAGCAAAATAGACCAAGGAACTTCCTAATGTCTTGTGGGCATACCAGACAATGCCAAGGCGGTCAATGGTGGAGACTGTTTTCGTCTTAGCATATGGCATGGAGGTCATCATCCTATTAGAAGTCGGCATGCCCAACATCCAGAGTGAGAACTTTAAGCCAAACTTGAACGCGAAAGCCATCGCCCTGGAATTGGACCTTGTGGAAGAGCGAAAAGAAAAGACAATAATCCACATCACAGCATATCAGTAGGAACTATCCAGGAAGTACAAAAAAATAGTCCATCCCGGGCAGTTAAAAATAGGGTTTGGATTTTGCGCAAAGTGATGGGCAACACCTTGATACCAGGAGAAAGAAAATTGGAAGCAAACTAGGAAGGACCTTATAAGATAACCGGTTTGGTAGGCAAAGCGGCATATTAACTGGAGGGTCTAGACGGCCAAGCCATACCCAGGCCATGGAACACCGTGAATCTGAAGCTATTCTACTTCTAATTCTGCTTTCAATGTAGCCCCCAATTTCATGATATAATTTTCCAACCTTTGCTGTAAATTTGTTTATATAATGGAAACGAGGGTTCATTTTACATGAGATTGTAGCTTTATTTTCATTCTCTTCTGATGAGTTGCTGCGGACAAGGAACAACAGGCCGCCAAGCTAGTTTCGCTCCGCAATATGAGTTAATGATTTGTTTAACTCAAGGTTCCCTGCTGAGCTGATTTAGCTCAGCAAGATGAGTTGATGGTTTGTTCAACTCAACGTTCTTTCCCAAGCTAGTTTAGCTCGACAAAATAGGTTGATGACTTGTTTAACTCAAGGTTTCCTACCGAGTTAGTTTTGCTAGGCAAGACAAGTTGATGGTTTGTTTGACTTGAGACGGGTTGATGACTTGTTCAACTCAGGGTTCTTTGCTGAGTTGGTATTTGCTTGGCAAAATGAGTTGATGTTTTATTCAACTCATAGCTCCTTGCCGAACTGGTTTTGCTCGGTAAAATGAGTTGATGTTTTGTTCATCTTAGAACTCCTTGCTGAACTAGTTTTTCTTGGCAAAATGAATTGATGTTTTATTCAACTCATAGCTCCTTGCCTGCTGGATTTTGCTCAGCCAATGAAATTGACGTTTCGTTCAACTCAGAACTCCTTGTCGAGCGGATTTTCCTCTGCAAGACAAGTCAAGTTGTGTTCAATCTGGAATTCGTTGTCGAGCTAATTTTGCTTGGCAAATTAAGTTTGGTTCATGGTTCCTTATTAAGGTGTCGCTACACGACTCAAAGTAAACACACATCAATCCAAAATCATAGACAAAAAGTTGCGCAATTTTCATTGATTCAATGCTTTGAGTACATAATAGGGGTAAATAGCCTGGTTACAATATTCATAAACAGAAGAAAATAAAAAAAAATAAAAAATAAAAAAAAGAAGAAAAATAAAGAAGTCAAACAAGAGGGGACAAATTGTCAGTGAAGTCATCACCAGGGGCATCTCTCTTATGCTCGGTTGCTGTAACTCTCTCTTGCTTGATTGTAGTTATGTCTTCATCCCCACTGAGCTCAGTCGATGCAGCCTCTACCTTTTCTTCGGCCTCCTTTTCCTGCAAGGCATTGAAGACATTCTCAGCGTATAAAACCATATAGTCCGGCAAGAAGTGGGGAGGAGGAGCAGTGAACACCTTGATTAAAGCACCATGACCAAGCTTTTCACAAGCCACCTTCCAGTCAAATTTGAAGAAAATGTCCTTGGTGGCTTGGACTTGCTTCATGTAGCACCCCTCAACGTCTTTGAAGCCTTGATCTTCAACTACTTTCACGGCTTCAGACTGTTCCTTCTTCAATGCCTCGAGTTCAGTAAGCACCACATCCCTCTCCTGCTCGGTGTAAGAAAGTTGGCTGATAAGCCGGGCATTGTTTGCATTGGCTAGCTCAAGAGAAGCTTTGACCCGACCAAGCTCAGCTTTGAAGTACTTGCCTTGCGAGGTGACGTTAGCCACTTTTTGGCATAAATTCACACCCTCATCCATGACAAGGTGGGTCATCTGAATTGCTTGCAAAAAGAAGAGGCCAGAAAGCAAAACCGAGCAAATAGTTAAAAAAAAATTGATTGAAAAGCTTACCGTGGTCATAGATTTCACTGCAGGCTTGATCATTTGGGTGTCTGACACGTGCTTTGTCTCGGTCATATCTTCTGGTAGAAGTAGGGACTTTGAAAGATCAAAGGCAAGGAGGTGTTCCTTGTCCCCCTTAACAGAAGCGTCGACCAAGATGACCTTTCCCTAGGACTTCAATTTCGGCTACCAGGCAGGAGCTACCTCAACCTTGGTAGCGACATGTTCAATGCTAAGCTCGACCTCGAGCTCGACTGAAGGATAGGCCGAGTGAGCCCTTTTGCCAGCCCGATGAGACTATGTGCAGAGGATTAGGTGATGGAGGATGCCAAGGCCAACACGGTTGCTAAACCTTGACTGGATGTTTGAGCAGATGGAAGTATATTGTTTTGTATTTATTAGGAGCTAGCTGTGATGAAGTTCTTGATTCTGTTCCTCTTGGCTATTTCCTCTTCCTCGATTAGTCGAATTAGTGGGACATATGGAAGACTTGGATCTGGAAAGAAAGAAGGCTCAAACAAGAAGTCTGTGACTTTGTTCTTTCTTATGGCTGAATAACGATAGCTCGACACGTAACTGAGCAAATTGTGGCAGCTACGCTTCTTATATTGCAGCACGGCTCTTGCCGCCGCTTCTTCAAGACATGAGTACAGCGCTTGTAGCTCAGTGATACTTGCAAAGGAAATTTGTTAGCTCGGCAAAACAAGACCAAAATGAAATTGAATAGTTTTGAAATTTTACTTACTTGCTGAGCCCTTATTTTTACTAATGTACCAACTCGGTACGTCGACAGTTTCGTAGTTGCCAGTTACCCAGAAGAAGTCGTCATCATGAAGGTCCTTATCCGACGTGTCGGTCACTATACGCTCTCTGCTCGGTCTTACTTTTAAGTACTAGTTAAATTCATTGCTTGTGTGACCGAGCGTTTATTAACGCAGTATCTCGGTCAGGCCTAAGTTTAAGCCAAGTCGGTGATTTAGCTCGACTACTCCGTTTATTATGCGGAATATGTTGGTGGAGACTTGTATAGGGCACAATCCAATGCGTCTTAAGAATTCGCACATCAAAAGCTATACCGAGAAGCAAAGCCCCCTTCTGTAATTGATAGCACGGTGAAGGGGCAAGGGTTCTGTTTGCTCTAGGGAACTATCCCCACATTGCCGAGCTTGAAGTGTACATCTGCAGGAACGCCATATTCCTCACAAATTTCAGCTAGGGCGCCCAATGTGTTCACCAAGAAGCGTTATCGCCCCATGTAGTCTGGTGTGGTCTGCCCGATAGAGGGTGTTGGTCAAATTATGCAACGGTTGCTCGGTCTTTGAGAGCTCTTATGTTGGCGTGCCTAGTTACCTAGGATTCTGTCTTATCTCAGCCATGCGAGCAAAGCGAATTCTAGCTCGATACCGCAGCCTCCTAAGTTACTTTGGTTCCTAGCATAGTTTCTTCTTCAGATCTGATAAACATAAAGTTTGCTCCGCCAAATTGAGATTTTGGATTAAAAAGTTAGTTTTTTGTTTGATTCGGCCCAGATCCGACCCAGATCCATCCCTATTCATATAAGGGTATGAACAAGATGATGAACAACCAAGGCTTAGGGCCTATTTAAACCATAAGGGTGGTTCGAAACTCTTGTAAAAACATGTTTTTAGCAGGATTTGATGCTATTATCATGTTTCAAATATGGATGTGATAGTATAAACACAAGAACACTAAGAACAACATAAAGACCCAAAAATAGTGAAGAATGTTGAAGGGCGATGAAGAACACTTACACGAATGGGGTGTTTGTAGGAATAAAGCTCCAAATGGCACTCCGATCAGCAGTAAACGCTCTGATGATGAAAAGGAAACGAAATCTCCAACGAAAATGCTTCGAGTTGAGCACTAGATGCAAGGAATGGATGACGATATGCTCTGGTTCGCAGGGTGTATAGTCTGAAAAACAATGATGAACAATAGAGAAATAGGAAAGATGACGACGGTATATGTATTTCACCCTCGAAGGGGCGCCAAAAATTTGAAAGGTCTCAAGGGGAATCACGCCCATCATCATTACATGACGACATATGTCCCTCTGAGAAGAAGTTACGCCAGTGTAGTAGAATGGACCGTGACGCTTCTAGCGTGGGATTCGGACCAAGCTCCTTGTAGCATGAGATTTGATCTGAGCTCCTTGTGATATCAAATTCGCATCGTACAGTTCATCTAGCCGGGCAGGGTATCTAGTTCGGCCAGTTGTAGTAATCTCGGTCATACAGGAGCAGACAAGATTAAGGGGCAATTGAGAAGGGGATTTGCACCAGACAAGTGGGCTGAGCATATTGAGGACTTGGGCCATTGTATTGGGCCTTATGGTTGGTCTGGAGAGATGCCCAACATTGGGCCGAGGTATTTAGTCAGCTCGGTCGAAGGCTGAGGTTGTCAGAATGGATGTTGCTCTTAACTGGACTAGGGGGTAGCTTTTGATCTCAGGTAGGTGGAGGGATGACCGAGATCGATGACTCAGCTGCAAGCAGAACGATCGTGCCAACATTGGCTCAGTGCCATGCGTGGTTAGACTGGACAGTTTCGACTAACATGACTGAGCTATAGGTGACCGGCTGGGTACCTCGGAGTTAGGCTAGTCGGTAGAAGTTGTTCATGAAGTGGTTTGCTGAGCACTAGGTTATGGGTAGCTAGGTAGAGACCTCTACGTAGCTCAATTGAAGATCAGAGAAGGGAATCTGCTATCCGTACGCATCAATACCGTTTGGCTATTTTGTTGATGTTGTTTGGTAGTATTATCGCGCATACATGTATAAGACGAAGAGAGAATAGTGCATCTACGTGCCTAGAGGAAGACGAGTAGGATAGTGTGCACACAAACTATATAAACCTTGCAGTGCCTCCATGCTACAAGTCTGCAATATTTTTACACAGAACTATATTCTTTTTTTCTCCTTTTCTCTCTCTGTGAGTGTTAACTTGACCGTATGAGGGGTTTTCTGACAACACACCTACCAGGTAGCTCACTGTCGTTGTGTTTTCAAGTTCAATGACATTGTTAGGAGAAACGCGAAGCTGGGACGTAAGGAGTACAAAAGTGTAAAATATTTGCTCCCTGTACAATATATATATATATATATACATATATGTATGTATGTATGTATGTATGTATGTATGTATATGAGAATTTGATTTGAACAGATAACAGAAAAATTGAACAGATAATAAAAATTAGACATATCAATATCTCTATCCTTTCTATATATATCTGTGTGTATGTAGCACAATTTAAACAGATAAAAAAAATTAAACATATATGAAAAAAAAAAAAAGGCTTGTGAAATTCAACATATAAAGGAAATAGGCTTAGTGAATTTCAACAAATGGGAAAAAATAAACTTGAATTTCAACAGATAAGGGAAAAATAATTGAACAAATAGGTTCATAAAAATTGAACAGATAAAAAAGGATTTCAACAAATAGGTTAAAGGGTAAAATTGAAAATAAAATGACATCCAAAATAACCAAATGTTCTTCTCGCCACAATATTTTATAAAAAGTGTACTTCTCACCAAAATAAAAAATAAAAAAATTACTCATGGGACCTAACGTCTAACACCCTTTTTAAAATGAACTTTTCACCAATTTTCTCTAAATTATATTGATCTCTCATGAGATTTGGAGATAATATGGCAAACCCCACATTTTGGCATTGGGACACAAATCACCCTTTAATGAGGCTAAAAGGATCAAGGTTTATGTTGATAGTTTGAAGATATATGATGATAACATTATTTTTTTTATTCATATAATTAATGAATTTTTGATGAAAAATAAGACAAATATTATGTGTATTAAAACTTTAGGAGAGTTTAATATAATTCAATCAAATTTGTGGAATTTATTATATTTTTTTCAAACTTAATGAGAGGTTAGTGTAATTTATTCTAAATAAAAAAAATATATATATATATATATACATACATACCTTTTTATTTTTAAAATAAAAAAAATAAAAGTGACATGTATATCTTGTACAAATAAAACCGACTCAATAGAACTTATGCTATTAACTAGGATATAAAACAGTTGAAGATCATCATGTTATACATTGTAAAATCTTGATGGAGCAAAAAATTAATAAGTAATTTTCATAAAATTATGGGATCATTCCATTACATATTTTTTATAATAGTGGTGATACATGCCACTAATTTAGGAGCATTGATGCCAGTTTTAATAAGCTGGTAGTGCAAGGGAAAAAAACAAAAACAAAAACAAAAGCCAAACTATCATATCAAAGTGGGATCCACAGTAATGTCACCTCATTAGTACAAATTTAAAGCTGCTATTTTAGTGGTTATAAATATATACATAAACTATAGAGGTATCATTCTGAACCGTTCACATTTTAAGATTTATTAAATATATCATACCTGTAAAAAATGAAATTGATTAGATATCAGAAAGCATGTGTTCGGAAAACTGTTTATTAAATTTTTTTTTAAAAAATAGTTTTTAGTTAGTTTTCCAAACACATGCTTTCTGATATCCGATCAACTTGATTTTTTACAGGTATGATATACTCAACAAATCTTAAAATGTGAATAGTTCGGATTATTAAAATTAGGCCTAAAGTGGACTCAATGCCTCAACAAGTAGGAAGTCAAGTAGGAACCTCAAAGAGAGGATCCTGATTCATTATTCTAGTTTTGAAAACGTGGAGGGACCCCGGTCTCTCAATGGTTCTGCCTCGGCTTGTGGCGCACAATGATATGAGTACGGATCCTCAGCCGTGATTTCCTGCGGTGCCTCTTGCCATGCGCTAAAACGACGTCGTTTTGGAGCTTTTTTTCTTTTCTTTTCTTTTTAAAATTTTTCCCTTCTTCTCCATCTCAAACGTTTGTGAACTCTCTGTGACCTGAACCAATATCCATAACCAAATTCAAAACAGACTCAGACGAAGAACAAGAAGAAGTGCATTCAACTTGAAGCTTACATTCTTCATCGACAAAGCCTTAGCTCTCGACTCACCGATTCGACTCTCTCCGATTTGTTTTCCCTTATACAAGAAAGCAATATAGGTGTCATAGAACTCAGGCGAAGGGCGATGATGATTATTTATTTTGTGAAATTTTTTTGGGATTTCTTTTTTACCTTGATTTTGGTAACAGATAATAATAAGTATTTTTTTTTAAAATCTGGATTGTAAGATGTATTGCAAGTTCTTGTAAAAATGTCTCCTTGAATATAGTTGGTGTGAATTTTGGGTTGTATGATGTAATTAGTATTTAGGTTGAAATTTGGGTTTCTAAGATGCACTCCAAGTGTTTGTAAAAATATTTGATTGAATATAGTTGTTTCATTTTGGTTAACAAGTTCCTCACTAGGGGAAACTGAAGGCATCCCAGAACACCATTTTTCTTTTGTGAATTCTACCACTCTGGTGATCTTTCAATTTTTCCTTACTTTTTCATCAGTCTTTATGTACGCTGACTTATGTATTCTAATTTTTGTGTAGTACTCTACTGATGAGAAGTTGGGGTTAAATTATTTGTGTTGCCGGGTGGGAAGGCAATATGTAAGAAAACTCAAGAAATAAGCATGTTTCCAATTGCCTACTACCTTAGTTTGCATGTCATCTTCAGTGACAATGTTACCAACTATACAAAGAGCAGGAATTAGCATTGAAGGAGATGGGTGACTGAAATTCCAAAAACTTCAATGTTAGGGAAATAATAACAAATAAAAGAGAAGACAAAGGTGGGATGTCCTCAATTTTTAAAACTTAATTGAACTAATCTTTAAAAAAAAGCTGTGATGTCCTCATGTTTTCAGAAAATGGGAGTAGGTGAATCAGCTTTGGTTCTATCAGTTACATGATCATTGACATAGTAATGTCATAATTCCAAGCATTATTTCAATTGACTTCTTTAACTTCCTATCATGCTGCCCCTCCCTACACCTCCCAAGTCCCAGAAGAATAACAAGAACACCAATTTTTTCAACTATTAGAGTTAATTACATCTTCATTGCTAGCACCATCATCATCAGCACTTGCACTGCAACAGTCAAGAATATAGCAATAAAAAAAATCCACACTTGTATATGAAGAAAATAAACAAGAAAGGGTGAGGAACTTGTTAACCAAAGTTAAACTACATTCAATCAAACATTTTCACAAGCACTTGGACTGCATCTTACAAACCCAGATTTTAAACTAAGTACATCATACAACCCAAATTTCATACCAACTATATTCAATGAGACATTTTTACAAACACTTGCAATGCATCTTATAACCCAGATTTCAAAAAAAAAAATATTTGTTATTATTTGTTACCAAAATCAAGGTAAAAAGAAATCCCCAAAAAAATCCACAAAACACATAATCATCATCGCCCTCCGTTTCGTCCTCCAAACTACCCTCTTCATCGCCATCGAATCCGTGAGTTGAGAGCTAATGCTTTATCGATGAAGGATGTGAGCTTCAAGTTGAATGCACTTCTTCTTGTTCTTCATTTGAGTCTATTTCGAATTTGGTTTTGGATATTAGTTCAGGTCAAAAAGCTAATAGAGAGGTTAGAGAGAGAAGAAAAAGAAGGAACACAGGAAAAAAAAATTTTAAAAATGCTCCAAAATGACGTCGTTTTAGAGCATGGCTGGGAACACCGCAGGGAACCACGGCAAAGGATCCGGACTCCAACGATATGATCCTTGTAGATTCTGTAGTAAAAGTTGTTTATGTAAAAAGAAAATAAAAAAATAATTTTATCAAATAATTATAAATATATAAATAAATCGTATTTTATTTTTTAAAATAGGTAATTTAAATTTACAATCATACTTGTTTCTTTTATAAAATAAAATGGAATTTGTTTTTATACTTATAATTATCGAATGAATCTTTTTTTTTTTTTTTTTTTTTTTTTTTGCATAGACGGCTTTTACAGTGAAATTTATGAAGTAAACGATTTGAAGAGACAAAAGTATTGAAGAGAGTTTATCCCATAAATGTTTCATTTGAGATGTGGATTGACTTTTTAGTTTTTTAATTATTTTAGTTTAAGGCTAAAAATCTCATTTGAGATGAGATTTTAGGTTTTTTTTACTTTTTTTTTAAGGGAAATGATGTGCCTATAAGCAAAATTATGAAAATGCCCTTCACCCACAGTGAGAGATGAAATGAAGCAAATGAAAGTGGGGCTTTGCTTGCAAACGAGGTTTGTCGGTTGTGGCTAAACGAGGTTTGTCGGATGTGGCTAAAGTAGTCCCAAGTGGGTATTGCCAAACATAGCCAAAGTCAGGGGACTCACGTCGTGTGAGACATATATCTGCAGGAGCGTTTAGTCTTTACTTGTTCAAGTTATAAGTATTGTCCAGTTTCCGATTGAAGCTCAATATACAAATAAAGAGAAATGATTTCAGATATTGATGCTGTGATCACAAATGGATCAAAATCGAGATCATCAACGCGAGTGATCAGAACGAGGTTTTTGGAAACAATCTTGATAACTTCTTTCTTATTCGCCACAATTCTCTTAGTCATTCCTTACCAATACAAAAATGGCAACCCTGTTCCCACCGTGATATTCAATGGCATCCCCTCTTCCTGGTTTCATGCATTTGTTGTATCGCTCGTGTATGCCTTCACCGGCGCCCTCACCGCTTTGTTAATTCATGACACCGCCGCCGCATTTCTTGCCAGATTTTGTGAGCTTGTTTCAATCCTTTGTATGACGTCGGCTGTGTCTTTGTTGGTTTGGTCCCTCTTCATTCTTTGTGTTCCAAAGCCATGTATGGGATTGGGAAGAATTTTATAGAGGTGAGAATTTACTTTTCTTCTTTTTCCTATACTTTTTGACATTTTTTCAATTGACTCAAATTTGATCTGAATTTATAATTTTGTGTCAATTAATTTGTTTCAATTAAGTCCAACTAATAACATTTGTGAGTATTTTTATGAACAATGCGCACGTGACTGACAGATGTCGTGTTTTTCAGATAAAATTGTATCTATTATTTATTGAATTAAATTGACATAAAATTTAAAAAGTAATGATCAAAATCAACTAATTAAAATTGCGGAGACCAAAATAATATAAGAAACAAAATATAGGGATTATCAATTTTTTATTTTTGTTTGTTTGTTTGTTTGTTTGCTTATTTATTTATTTATTTATTTGCAATTATTTTTGTAGCAACTCCTCCCCCAAAGCAGAAGTCGAAAATCTACTTACATATCAACTGATACAATACGTAGCAGCTTATATTTGCAACCATGGCGACTCGTCCCTCCCTCCCCCTTTGCAACTTACCATCTTGTCTATGTGGTTTTTTTTTTTTTTTGTTTTTTTGGATTAAGAGTTTGCAATCAATGCTTGCCAAATTAGAAACGTTTGTCATTTGTTGGTGATATGTTGTCATCATTATACGGAATGTGTATACATCCTTGAGGCTAGTTTGTTTGAGTGAGTGGATTATTAATATGGTGAAATTGAATAGCTTGAGTGAGGGATTATTAGTGTGGTGAGATTAAATTTATGGAATTACTTAAAAATCTTCGTTATATATAAGGTGTCTGTTGTTTTGTAAATTGAAGAAAAAAAATAATTTTTTCATCTTCATTCTCATTGGATTAGATTTCAATACCACCTTTCTCATGAGATTACTAATTCCCTCTTTAAAGGAGTTTCATAATCTCATAAGACTCTTAATCCCATAACAAATTTTCAAAACAAACATGGCCTGAGAGCTGTATGTGGAGCCTTTTGAATAAATAATTATTCTTCTTCTTTTTGTATTATAAAATGCTTCTTTATCATGAAAACCATTTGTTAATAAAATTTATTGAACAGAGTACGGAGATCTGGTGATTAACTGTGTAAGTCCCATAATTCAAATCATTTCAATTTCTTCATGTTGTGTTCTTGTAAAGAGATGCAAAAATTAGTTATGTATTTCATTTTCTTCTTTTTCTTTTACTTTTTCTTTTTCTTTAGTTGAGAAATAACAAGTTGAATGAATTGTGGGGTACGAAAAAGAAAGAAAGAGAGGTTGAGGAAAGGGAGAGATCATTCTTTTACAAGTCTGGTTAAATAAAAATTGTAAGATCATCTCCAATGGTTATTCAAATATGTCATCAAAATTGAATTTGGTGAAAATGGTTCTTTTTTCTGCTCTAACGGTTTCATCAAATAGGTATTAAATTCAGGATTTCACTTTTTTTTCATCAAACTGAAGACCAATGTGCCTTTCATCAAATCATTATTCATAGCCGTTTGATTTTCACTACCAGATGTCCCCTGGATGACCACTTCAAGGCAAAAATTTGTGAAAAAATACCATTGGTCAGTCGACCCCTCGGTCATCCTCCTGGTCAACAACTCGGATGACCACCTCAAAGTAAAAATTTATGAAAAATTTACACTAGACAACCAAGCAACCAATCGATCGACTGGACATCCGCCCAGTCGTCTGCCCGATCGACCGGTGTTCTGATAAAACTTCAAAAACCTCTGTTGGAGTACTAGATATCAAATGAAACTTTACTCAAATTTGGTAAAAAATTTTGATGTACCGTTGGAAATGCTCTAACTATAATCATTTTGAGTGTATTTTACATCTTACAAATCTTAAATCTACTTTACATATTTTAGGTAAATTACATTAAATTTTTTTAAACTATAACTTATTTGCATTTTGTTCTCCCTTATTTCAAAACTCAACTGTTTAAAGTATTATCTTGTTGCACTCAATACTTTCCATTAAGATTTTGTTAGAAATTTAAACGAAATCATATCATAAGTGAAGTACATGATATATTATTAATTTCTTAGGACAATTATGATCTTATTTGGTGATCTCATTTGTACTTCACTTTCTTTATTTTCATGGCAAAGTACAAATAGGCTCACTAGATAAGAATATTATTGTTCTAAAAATTTAGTTAGTATTTCATATGGTTTACACATGAGTTAATTTTATGTAAATCCCTAACAGAACTCTAACGGAAGAGATTAATTGTAATAAGGTAATATTTCAAGATGATTAACTGTTGAGTTTTGAAATTAAGAAAGCAAAGTGCAAATAAATCACACTTTAAGGAGATTTATTGTAATTTATCCAATATTTTATTTCTGAGATAACTTCCCATACAAAAATTCATGGTAGATAGCACAGTCCCTCAACAAACTAAGCCTAGTCTAGTTGGTTGGCATGTAACAATTTTAGTCTAAAAGTAAAAAAATTACTAAAAAAACTAAAAAGCTTATAATCTATACTAAAAAAATCAAAGATTCCCATTTTTTTCTCTACTTTTTGGACATTGTAAAAACCAAAAAATCATTCCAAATATACTAATTTTTTTTTCCTTATATTTTAGTCAAAAAGCTAAAAAGTTACTAAAAAAATTATGTTCCCAAACGAGGCCTAATCCCTGAGGAGAGAAATATGAGTTCAACTCTCTCTAAAGGGAGTTGAACTAAGAGGTCAAACACTTGACCCCTTTACAAAGAGTGAAGAGTCTAACTCTCATAAATAATAATCTAATAACTAACAACTAACTTTTGTCCAAAAAAAAAAAAAAAACACTTTTCCTCTAATTCAATAAATAAAAAAAAGCAGTGACAAAAAAGAAATTATTTGATAGTCTTAGAATATTCTTTTACACCATTCATGTTATGATAATTGTCCTATTGTGTCTCAAAAAAATATATATATATTTATCCTATTGTTCTATTAAATAAGGTAAAAGTTTGAGTTATTGTCTTGAAATCATTTTTCCATTTGCCATGTGGATTTTTGTTTTTTCTAAATTATCTTTATTCATTTCATATAAAATCATCCATAATTCCATAACCACTTGACAATTAATTTAGAAAATAATAATTGTCAATTACTGTTGCTTGAAATTTAAATTTTTATTGTACCTATTGTACTCAAATATGATTCATTATGGATCTTTCATTTCAAAATAAAATATTATTGAATATAGATTTATTGTTACATTATTTTTGTAAAGTTTTATGTATGAATTTTATATATAAATAGAATTTACCTTATTGAATAGAGTGAAAAATCATAACATTTCACCTAGTGATTGTATAATACTCTTTGTGATATGAGGTCTCCGATTAAGAGGGTCTTGCTGTAATTAATCCTTATATTCTTAGGAGTCATCTTTTAACTATTTTCTTCAATAATGTTTTCTACTCTTCCTATTTATTAATTAGATATTATATTTGACTCTTTATTTTTATTTTTTTAAAAAAATATATTTTTTATTTTTGAGAAGAGATGCAAGGAAAAAAAATATATTTTTGTGTTTAGGCAATGTTTCATATTTTATGTTTAGGAAAGGTTTCATACTCCCAAAATATAGAGAAAATAAAGTACACTCTTTATAATGGGATGGGCTTTATTGTATTTTTCTTGAAGTGGTACTTTTTAATTTTAACTTGTGAGAATATAATTATAAATATATATATATATATATATATATATAAACGAGCAATAACGTTACAGGTTTATTTTTGAAATTTTTGAGTTTAATTTATATATATATATTGTTTAAAATGATATTATTTGTCCAAAATGACACATAGTTGTTTAAAGCTCTTCTTCTTTTTTTTTTTTTTTTTTTTTTTTTTTTTTTTTTTTTTTTCCTATAGCTCAATATCACCCGAGGGACCAATCTCACCGTTCTTTAGTGGGAGGCCTAATTAAAGTCTGGGTAAAGCCTGTATGAATTGCCACAAGAAATTATTTGCACCTAAAGGGTTTTGATCCTAAGACCTAGAAAAGAGCACACCGTCCTTTTGACATTTTTTCAATTAACTTGAATTTGATCTGAATTTATACTTTTGTGTTAATTAATTTGTTTCAATTAAGTCCAACTAATGACATCAATTAGTATTTTTATGAAAAATATGTACGTGACTAACAAGTGTCATGTTTGTAAGGTAAAAAATTTTCTATTATCAATTGAACTAAATTGACACAAAATTTAAAAATTAATGATCAAAATCAGCTAATTAAAATTTCGAAGACCAAAATAATAAGAAACAAAATATAGGAGTTATCAATTTTTAATTTTTGTTTCTTTGTTCGTTTATTTATTTATTTATTTTAGCAATTATTTTTTTAGCAACTCCTTGTCCAAAACAGAAGTTGAAAATCTAGTTGCATATCAACTGATGCAATATGTAAAGGCTTATACTTGCAACCATGGCGGCTCATCCTTCCCTACCCCTTTGCAACTTCTACTATCTTATTTATGATTTTTTTTTTTTTTTATTATTACGATTTTGCAATCAATGCCTTGCCAAATTAGAAACGTTTGTCATTTGCTGGTGATATGTTGTCATCATTATACATACTATATATACATCCTTGAGGGTAGTTTTGTGATGACCAGATATGTAACCTGTCTCGTCCTTTCTTTATTTGTGTTGAGATTACTCATTTTAGAGTGTTAGGATTTAACTTGAGGCCTTGTCGACCGTTTGGGTTTGTCATTTTGAAAACTTTTCTCAAAATTCTTGCTCTTATTTTTATTTCGGTGTTGAGTTTCACATGTTTTGGGAGGCATGAGGTTGGATTCAGGAGGTCTCAGTCCAGCTGGTGAAATTTCAGGCTGGGAGCCAAAGCTGCACGTGCGGGGGCTTGGGCTACACGTGTGGAAGAGGGACCGCACGTGCGGGAAGCGGGGTCGCACATGCAGGGAAAGCCGTGCACGTGCGAGAAAACGCTGAGTCTAAAAAATCAGCCTTTTCCTTCACTTTAGGATGAGTGTATCTCACTTTTTGTATATCTCTCTTTCTCTCTCTAAAAACTCATTTCTCTCACTTATCTCTACATTTACCTACACTAAGTTGGATCAAACCTTTGATTTCTTCAAATCCATTAGAGTTTTGACCATAGCTCCTCCATCAAAGTTGGAAAACTCTTCGAGGGCCACATTTTGTAGGGTGGAGATTGACTTTCAACACTATTGATTTTGGAACATCTTTGTCTTTTTCCTTCAAGAACTTGAGATAGGGATTTTCTTTGAGTCATATATACATTTTTACATTGTTGTGTTAATATTGGAACTCCTTGTTGTCGTATTGAACTTGGCTTTGGACTCATGTGTTGTAGGTGATTTTAAAAGTGGATTTTCACAATGTTTTCTAAAAACCCTTGAGATTTTGAGCTATATTGTTGTAGTTTATCTTGGAGAAATTCTTTCAAAATAAGGGGAAAACCTAGTTTATGGAAACCCTAGAAATTTGGGAATTTTTGAGAAATATGTTGTGATGTTATGAAATTGATATTTGACAAATATTATCACATGTTAAATGAAAAATTCCATGGAATATGAGGAATAATTGTTTTTTTTTTTGTTTTTTTTTTATTTAATTTTTTTTTTTTTAAGTTTGTTGTTCAAAAATGTTGATATAGTCATGAAATGACGAAGTTGATGAGACTCGCATGAAATGTTGCAATGTTGTTACCTCTCGATAGATATATAATTAGGTATATGTTTATTTTGTGGAATTACATTGGAAAGTGTAATGGAAATTGTGAACACAATGGGAGATTGTGTGGAAGAAATCGAAAATGGAAGAATATTATAATGCATTTATATATGTTGCATTGTCATTTCAATTTGTTTGGTTGTTACGAATTTTAAATTGAGATTTGAAAACTTTTGCATTTAAGAAAGGAAATATCTATGAAACATGATCACATTGATTTGTTTTTGAGGTAAACACATTGGTAAATCCAAATAGGGAGTGTAGATGGAATTGATTAAGTTGTGCATCTATCGCACTTGTTCACTTTGTGCATCTATCGCACACGCTCATTCCTCTTTGCATTTATTGCTTTTATCTCAGGATACGTAAAACGCAACCTTGAGCGGTTTTCTCTCCCCTTCTCACGATTTCAGCATGATTAGAGTATCTCAGGATGCGTGAAACGTGACCTTGAGTTGTTTTTATCTCAGGACGCGTGAAACGTGACCCTAAACAGTTGTCTCTCCTCTTCTCACGATTTTCAGCGTGATTAGAGTATCTTAGGATGCGTGAAATACGACCTTGAGTAGTTTTTATCTCAATACGCGTGAAACGTGACCCTGAGTAGTTTTCTCTCCTCTTCTTACGATTTCAGCGTGATTAGAGTATCTTAGGTCGCGTGAAACGCGACCTTGAGGGGTTTTTATCTCAGGACGTGTGAAACGTGACCCTGAGTGGTTTTCTCTCCTCTTCTCACGATTTCAGCGTGATTAGAGTATCTTAGGATGCGTGAAATGCGACCCTGAGTGGTTGTGTTTTTATCTTAGGACGCGTGAAATGCGACCCTGAGTGGTTTTCATCTCGAGACGTGTGAAACGTGACCCCGAGTGGTTTTCATTTCTCAAGACGCATGAAACGCGACCCTGAGCGATATTTTCTTCATCGTCTCACGCTTTGGTGTGGTTAGGGTGCTTTTTTATTCTTTTTTTGCATAGAACCTGTTTTGGTTTTAAGCTTGAAGTTGCTCATTCATATGTTGTTATGTTGTTATTGCTTATTGTATCATCTTGCATGATCATGAGTTTTCAAAATAGCCGGCTTCGCGAAGTGTGTGAGTCCATCTTTTGAAGTATTTTTGTACATATCATTTGCATCTTGCCCCAGAACTACGCTGGTTTGATTCCTTGCAAAGACATACGTAGGCAGCTTGCAAACGTAACCATTTAATTTATGTCTTGATTGTTTGCCCAAGTCTTAGGGCCTTGTCAAAATCGGTCATCTGCGGGCTTTGACATTCACTCACGTCATTTCATAACTTCGAGTTTTGCCAAAGAGGGACAACTGTAGACACCCTATTTTTGACAGCCCTTCAGACTTGGGCACCACCAATTGCGCACCTAATGATGAATTTGTATATATTTGTCAAGTGCTCGAAGTCCTCAGCAGAATGCCTTAGCTCTGAGCCTCAAAACCCTATACATCTCTTACCTTGTTTTTGGACCAAAACAACAGTTTTTCAAGCCTAAGCATCCTGGGACCTGCAAACCCACTTGTGTGGACTGCCGGCCACTTGTGTGTTATTTTAGATCTTTTTGCCAGTTGTGCCAGCTGTTTCCACAGATGCATGCTCCTGCCCACACGTGTCTGTATAGATATTTCTGAGGGAGTCTCATGTGTTTCTATAAATAGAGAACCTCCTCTTCCATTTTTGAAGGTTAGAAATTTTGGAGCAAAAATAATTTCTCTCTCTCTCTCTCTCTCTCTCTTGCAAGTTCTTAAGCCTTTGCCTATACACTCCAAACCAAATCTTGTGGTATTGGTGCTGAGGTATTTTTTAGCTTGCGTTTAGCTCTTCAGGGTGTGTAAGTGTTGGTTTATCACTTAAAAATGGTACCCCTCTTTAAGAGGTATAATTCTTGGTTTGTTTCTTTGCTTTATTTACCATCTTTTCTACTGTTTTTGGACTATTTTTACTCTGAATTTTTGGGCTGAAACTTGTGGTTTAAAGCCATTAAGGGTGGAGGGGTGGATCACCCTTTTTTGCACCTAACTTCTTAAGCCTTTGCATTTGTGTTTCCCACCTTTTTGTCAACTTTTTTTGAGCTTTTTACTATTGAATCTTAGAGGTTTTTCAGAGACTAAAGCCATGTTTTGAAGTCCCAAAAATGGAGGGCATAGCCTCCCCTCCTTGTGCTTGTTTACTAGCTTAATCTGCTCCATGTTGTAGTTTAATCTTTTAGCTCTCTTTACTTCATTTCCAACACTGTTTTAGCTTCATTTAGGACTGTTTTAGTGTGTTTGTTCGATTCGTGCTTTGTATGTTATGCTTGTAGTGTAATGGTCCTCATTGGTATGGAGGTTTAGGCCTTAGTCACCAACCTATTTGAGTTAATAGTATTTATTTCTTGCTTTCCATACTTGTATTAATCTCTAATCACCTCTGCAACCTTCCTCATTTCTTGACTTTTTTTTCTTTGTTTTGAAAGTTATTTCAAACCAATTGCTTGTTTAAGCTTCATATTAAGGTATTGTGCTCAATGGTTTAATTCTTTTAGAGGTTCATTACCAACGACATGATGTATCTCTCATGCCCAAAGCAACTCTTTGTTGGATGCTTCTTTCCATTAGAGGACTTAAAGCTCACTATTGGACTCAATGAACTAAGGAATGGATGGTAATTAAAATGAAGTAATAAAATTGGGATTAAAAGTGATACAAGATAATAAGCAATTTGGTGTTCAATCGGACGTTAATTGAACACATAGAAACTTGAGTCATTTCATACTTGTTAGTGATGAAATGGTTCAAGTTTCCAAGGTCAACCACTTCCCTTGATCAATCCATGATAAAGAGGAAGCCTGAGAGTCTTTTATTGTGCATTTATTAAAATTGTGTTCCTTGGTTCATAAGTCATCATGCAATGAAATTGCGCCGATTGATGGCTTGTAAATCAAGCCTACCCCTCCTTTGAGCTGTTTGATGATAAAGAGAGGTACGGTGGATAAACATTCCCTGAGAATACTCTGTTTGTGCACTATATGCTTTCTGCTACAGCAGGAAAAACCAAGCTTCAGTGGCCGACAAGCCACTTTTTTTGGCCGGCAGGCCACTTCTTTTGAACGACAGGCTACTATTTGTGGTCGGTCGACCACTACTTCTGGCTTGCCGACCATTTTTTTCAAACTAAGCAGTAACTTTTTGAAACAGAATAGAGTAGAGCCTGAGGTCAAAAACAGTGCAAATGTTCTACCTGTGCAACAGAGGTATTTTGGCAGCAAAACAGTGGGCTTTTCAGGTGGAAATCTGTGTGCATACATAAGCATTCCTCGCTTCCCGGGGCTGAGTAGTTAGAGTAGTTAGCTTAGCTACTATTCCTTTTGGATTGTAAGTGTTGTAATTAATTAGTTAAATTCTAATTTGTAATTAATTAGTTAGTTCCAATTTGTAATAACTGGTTAGCATAGTTAGCTTATTTCATTTGATTTGTAATAGTTAGTTAAATCGTAGTAAGTAGTTAGCTAGTGAGTTTATTCGGACCCTCCTGGGCGAGGGCACAATTGTAATAATGTGTATGTCTTCCAACCCCATGTCTTTCTCCCTTTTATTTACTTGCTTATGATGGGTAGTCTAGAGCATCATGTTTCTTTTAGCATTTTCCATGCTTTGCATCCACTTGTCTTGCATGCATGAGGTTCAGCTCATCATTCTAACTTGCATTGTTAGTTAATACTTCTTTGAATACGTACTTTACCGCATGCTATTAAATTGATTCATATGCCATATTAGTAGCAGAGCCTAGTAATTACATATTGTATGTGATGCATTAGTCATATTGCATTAGTTAGGATCATGCATTTTTCTAACTCTTTCATCTTTTTTGGCTTACCTTGGAGTACTAGGCGAGCTTTTATTTGTTTTAGCATATTACGTGTGTTAGTGTTTCCATGTCAAAGCATATTCACTATGAGGCTAAGTGCTTAAGTGATAAACTGTTTGAATGCCTGCGAATGAAGGCTAGTTGCTTGAATTTGGATAGTTTGATTAATGTACATTTGAACCCACTTTTTCAAGTGGCACATTCACAAACTCTTTTAAAAAACAAACATGAAATCAAATGTTTCAATTTTTACAAATTAGTCTATACTTGTGTGTGTACCACATAGTAATGTTAGCCTAATAATTGGAACAAGAGCATATAATGTAAATACGAATCAGATCATGATTAGTAGAGGCCGATCTTTGATCGGGCGAGCGGGGGTGCTCAATTCATGACCTTTCCCTCTAGTACCTAAGTTCCCGAGTTGAGACACTCTTGGTGATGATGGATAAGTGGCCTTTCGCACGAGTCTCTGGTTTTCTAGATTTCGCAAAAATATTTAGGTGGCGACTCTGTATTTGGAAAAACAATCCATTTTTGGCATTTTAATTCAAAATCGATTTTTCAAAAGATTTGTCAGATTTGGACTCTTTTGTGTTTATTTATTTCACATTACACTTGTGGAATCAGATTCAAAACCACGGGAGTCCTAACTGTAGGGCTTATTATCTTCCGAAAGGAACACGAAAAGTCAAGCTACACAAGCCAAGGGCAATATTTGTATGGGTTCGAGCAACCATTTTGTGTAACCAAGATTAAGCCTTGGACTTTGTAGCCCCTTGAGAGCAATTATTTACTTTTGAATGGTTATTTCATATGCTATAGATTCATGTATTAAGGTCGTTGAATGTATATTCGCATATGGAACTTTTGTAAATCTCTTATGAATATGTATGCAAATGTTGGAGATTTGGGGTTGGCGTGGTTATTGGAAAATTTATTTTTATTTTTATTTTGGGAGTTACAAGTTTGTTTGAGTGAGTGGATTACTAATATGGTGAAATTGAATAGTTTACGTAATGGATTATTAGTGTGGTGGTATTAAATTAGTTGAGATTAAATTTATGGAATTACTTAAAAATCCTTATTATATAAAAGGTGTTTGTTGTGTTGTAAATAGAGGAACATAATAGTTTTTTCACCTCAAATCTCATTAGATTAGATTTCAATACCACCTCTCTCATGGAATTGCTAATTCCCTCTTTAAAGAAGTTTCATAATCCCATAAGACTCTTAATCCTATAACAAATTTTCAAAACAAACATGGCCTGAAAGCTGTATGTGAAGTCTTCGAATAAATAATTCTTCTTCTTCTTCTTCTTCTTCTTCTTCTTCTTCTTCTTCTTCTTGTATTATAAAATGCTTCTTTATCATGAAAACCATTTGTTAATCAATATTGTTGAACAGAGTACGGAGATCTGGTGATTAACTGTGTAAGTCCCATAATTCAAATCATTTCAATTTCTTCATGTTGTGTTCTTGTAAAGAGATGCAAAAAATTCTTTCTAAATTTCATTTTCTTCTTTTTCTTTAGTTGTGAAATAATAAGTTGAATGAATTGACGGGTACGAAAAAGAAAGAATGAGAGGTTGAGGAAAGGGAGAGTCATTCTTTTACAAGTCTGGGTAAATAAAAATTGTAACTCCAATTATCTTGAGTGTGTTCTACATCTTACAAATCTTAAATCTACTTTAAATATTTTAGGTAAATTACATTAAATTTCCTTAAACTATAAGTTATTTGCATTTTTTTCTGTCATATTTCAAAACTCAACAGTTTAAAGTATTATCTTGTTACACTCAACACTTTCCATTAAGATTTTGTTAGAAATTTAATAGAAATCATATCATAAGTGAAGTACATGACAATTATGTTCTTTTCTGGTGATCTCATTTGCACTTCATCTTCTTTATTTTAGTAGCAAAGTACAAATGGGCCCACCAGATAGGAACATTATTGTTTTAAAATTTTAATAAGAATTTCATATGGTTTACACATAACTTAATTTTATGTAAATCCCTAGCAGAGCTCTAACGTAAGAGATTAATTGTAATAAGACAATATTTCAAGATAATTAACTATTGAGTTTTGAAATTAAGAGAGCAAAGTGAAAATGAATTATATTTTAAGGAAATTTATTGTAATTTATCCAATATTTTATTTCTGAGATAACTTTACGTACAAAAATTCGTGGTAGATAGCACTTTCCCTCAACAAACTAAGCCTAATCTAGTTGGTCCAATGACATTTCTAAAAATTTAGTCCCTATGGAGAGATTGTGGATTCACCTCTCCTTAAGGAGAGTCGAATTAAGGGGGCAAACACATGCTGATTTATCGAATAATGTGACAATATAAACGAGAATGTGAAATGAGAAGATTGACGTTTGATACACTCCTAACATGAATGTGACAACATAAAATGGAGATGTGACACTTTATAAATATGACAATATGAAAGACAATGTGACATTCCAATTATAACACGAAACAAATCTACCCAACACAAACCACAACCCAAAGTCATATTATTCATTAAGCATAATATAACTGGCGTTACAATGGAAATAACATGATTGCATATTTCACAAAACAAACGCATAACAATATACCCACATTCCTACAAACGTTTATGAATGCGACACTAAAATACTCAACATAAACGAGAACAATGTGACACGTGCCAATTTATTGAATAATGTGACAATACAAATGTGAATGTGAAGCGTGAAGATTGATGTATAACACATAACAAACACGAATGGGACAACATAAAATGGGGATGTGACACTTTATGACTATGACAACATGAACGACAATTTGACATATCACAATTGAAACACAAAACAAATCCACCCAACACAAACCACAACTCGAAGTCTTATTAGTTGTATTATTCGACTCGCTGTAACAATTAACAAACAGTCTCATAAATTCACATTAACATTCAAAAATCTTAAACTACATAAAACAGGGACATGGCACTAGTTATATTCGACAACTTACTATTGTTACTCAACGCAAACAACCAAACGACATCGCAGCACAACGTGGACTCCAAAAAATCAGAAATTCAACCACCGTCGTTTACGTGGATAAGAAATAACAATGTCTAACAACCATGTTACAAAGCCCTATTTGAACCTAAGCATCATGACATAAATTCCATATTCAAAACCACATCAACAAATCACACACAAAACACACAATCGACAACCCACCTAAACCCTATTCAAAAACACCAACAAATAACTCACATAACACACCAAATCGACAACCCACACACATATATTGACAACGTCAAACCAATAACTATCAAGAGCACAAATAGTCATAAAACACACAAAATATACAACTTGCGTTACTGTAACTTCCCAAAATAATTACAATAATCCATCCACAATATCCAATATAAGACAACAACAATAATAAGGTTATCTTCCATTAATTCAATATGATATACAAAAAAGAAACATATGCATCATACATTCATGAAGCCTAACCCTGAATCTATAGCATATATTGCCAGTTAAAGGAGAGGAAGGAAGATAAACATATAAAAGTGCCTTGAGGGCTTACATATTTCCAAGATCGTGCTTGGTTACAACAAAGTAAGTCATCAGCTCAACACAAGTAAAACCCTAAGCTTAAAAAGAAAGTAAATACAAAATAAACAAAAATTGAGCCTTCAGCTCTGCAATCCTCCCAAGTCAAGTCCTTGGCGAAAGCATATCACCAACACCTGAAAATGGTTTTTTCCAAGTAGGGTGAGCCAAAGCCCAATAGGGACAATCTATCACAATATATGAATCTTAACAAAGATATAAATATGATGCACATGTTCAATGCACAATGACAAAACTTTTTACAACTCTTTTTTCCAAAAACAAGTTATGCCAAACTTACATCTCAATCCATTTTATCTCAGTTCATTAATTATACCCACTTCATTTAATCAACCAAATAGAGGACACACCCTATAGGTCTCCAACCAATATAATTATCATACAAATACATTTACTTGTCATTTTAAGAAAATTTCGTCAGCAGGAATCGACACCCATGTATACGTACGATTTTCAGGACATTCACCCTGGACATATAGGCCAACTTAATTTAATAGAGTCCATTCCCTTTCTCTTCCCAAACATGGAGTACATCCCCTTTCTTCTCTAAAATATCATACATATACAACGTCTACAATTCATAATCATATTCAATGATAACAGCTAGATGATTAGTTTTAATTTGACAAATCCTCATGCAATTTCTACAAGAATCATAGCTATCCTCCACCGATACTCCAAGACAGATATTTTTAAATAGATATACAATCTTCACAACAGATATATTATCCAAACTTACATAGGTAAGAGATAATACATATCTAGCTACACCATTCATTTAAACAACCTCCCAATTTCACACTTTCAATACCAATTTCATTATTTATACAAAATAATCATTTGAGTCGTTTTAGGGCAAAACTACCCTTTCTCCCGATTTCATCCCAAACACCAAAATACACCATTCTAACCCAACACAAGATCATAATTACTTCCATAACAATTTCCATTACATTCATTTGAAATTCTCTCTTTTGATTTTAAACCAAAACCCTCGGTTTGTTCAAAATCACCATAACTTCCAATATTTCTTACACATCGACGAATAACTAAGTTAAAACTCATAGAAGAGTATAGAAAGTCCCTACCTCAAAGTTAAGAGACGAACAAAGCAAGGTGGAACCTTCAACAACACCGAAGCCAAGTTTCACTCAGATCAAAATAGAGCTCTTGGAATGCCCTAACTTTTTCTCAAAGACACTAGGATATAAAACTCAATAAATCTAGGTAAAAATGTAAAGAGATAGTGAGTTGTAGAAAGAGAGTGCTAATCTAGGGTTTTGAGAGAAAAAGAGATGAAAAAGGGATGAAAAAGTAAGCTGCTGCGAACTAATATACGCACAGTCTGCTCAAGCGCAAGAGTTGACACTTGAGCGCAGGAAGTGAAGCTCGAGTGCAGAACACACACATCTAGTAGTTTTGTAGACAGATAAACATTGTTCGAGTGCCATATTGACTGCTCGAGCATAGAACACACTCTCCTAGTAGTTTTGTAGACTTGTAAAAATACTGAAAGTTCACAAAAACCGCTCGAGCGCAAGAAGTGTCGCTCGAGTGGAAAAGCAAAAATCTGGGCAACATAAGGTTTGAAAACCAATCAACTAACCTATTCCAAACATAACCACTACAACCCAATAGCCAAACTCAAGCAAGAATAAGGGGGAAAAAGGCATGAACAACATTCAAAAATCATAAAACCCGAGTCCATAATGCAAGATGGATCGGGTCAAAACCGGAATCGCTATAACCTCCCCCTCCCCTTAAAGAATTTCGTGCCCGAAATTACCAATTAATTTTCAAAACCAAGTTTTAACCAATTACCATAATGATTGTAACTTAATTTCAACCTCATGACCCATCCTCCGGTCATTCGATCCCATCAACATGATAAACAAATTCTCAATATTGGATACACAATTCATATTCTCAAAACATATACAATGTTCATAATAAACTCGCATTTCCAAAACGTAAACAACATATACAGTGTTCCCATATCTCATTAACATAACAACAATATAATACATGATCAAACATTAACAAACAAGTTCGGATACTTTTCACGGACTTCCAACTCATGTTCCCAAGTTGCTTCCTCAACCTCGTGATGTTTCCACAATACCTTAACCAAGGGAATTGTCTTGCCTCACAAGACTTGGTCCTTAGTAGCTAGGACTCTCACCAGTCTCTCCTCATACGAGGCATCCTCATCTACCTCTAAGTCGGTCCAATCCAACACGTGCGATGGATCAGACTCATACTTCTGAAGCATGCTAATATGAAACACATCATGAATCTTGGAAAGCTGTGGTGGCAAGGCCAAATAGTAAGCTACCTCTCCAATCCGCTCACGGATCTCAAAAGGTTCAATGAATCGAGGGGACAACTTCTCACTCTTTCCAAACCTCATCAAACCTCTCCTAGGTGATATCTTTAAGAATACATAGTCTCCCACCTCAAAAGACAAAGGTCTCCTCCTACGGTCGACATGACTTTTCTAGCGACTCTGGGCCGTAACCAACCTCTTACGGATAAGTGCAACTTTCTTCGTCGTTTCCCGGACCAACTCTGGACCCAACATAGGTACATCACCCACCTCGACCCAACACACAAGGGATCTACACGGTCGAAAATACAAGGCCTCAAATGGTGCCATACCAATACTCGACTGGAAGCTATTGTTATAGGCAACTCCACTAAGGGCAAGTGCCTCTCCTATGAACCCTTAAAGTCAAGGACATAACCCCGAAGCATATCCTCTAAAATCTGAATGGTGCACTCTAACTGTTCGTTAGTCTGAGGATGATATATTGTGCTAAAAGTCAATTTCGTACCCAAGGCACGCTGTAGTCTCTACCACAATCGAGCTGTGAAACACGGATCTCTATCCAAAATAATCATCACATGGACCCCGTGCAACCTCACTATGTCCCTAATGTGAAGGTCGGCAAGATGATTTACCGAGTCGCTCACATGCATAGGAATAAAGTGCACTCACTTCGTCAACCGGTTAACTACCACTCAAATTGCGTCACTACCCCACTGAGTTCTAGAAAGACCCACAACAAAATCCATCGTGACATGTTCTCATTTACACTCAGCTTATAAGCAAGAGTTGTAACAAACCTGCTGGTCTTTGATACTCGGCCTTCACTTACTGACAAGTAAGGCACCTCGATACAAACATGGCTACAACCTTCTTTATACGTCTCTACCAAAACTGGCAACTAAGATCGTGATACATCTTTGTGCCTCTCGGATGCACCGCAAGGCGTGAATGATGACACTCTCGGAGTACTTCCCCTCGGCAAGACTCTAGTACGAACAAACGGTCACGGTATCTCACACTCAGGTCGGAATACACATTCAAGCCCCTCTCTACCTTCCACTGGAGATCTTCTTATGGAGGGATTCCACCTTAAGGTCACTCTTCTATGCTTTTATCACTCGATTCATAAGTGTAGGTTGTATAACTACCGAAAACAAGACTGCAGGCTCAACGGACTCGCCAAGATGCAAGTCAAACTCCCTAATAGCACCCCCAACATCTCCTATTCCTGGATGGAAACACTAGCCACACTACCAATAGATTTCCTACTCTGGCCATCCCTGGATGATAATGTAACTAAAAGTCATAATCCTCTGTAAACTCCATCTACCTCCTTTATCTCAAATTCAAGTCTTTATGAATAAACAAATATTTCAGACTCTTATGATCAGAAAACACTTCAAACTTCTCACCATACAAGTAATGCCTTCAAATCTTCAAGGCAAAGATCACCGCCGCTAACTCTAAGTCATGAGTAGGGTAGTTCCTCTCATGAGTTTTTAACTACCGCGAGCCATAGGCTACTACGTTCCCCTCTTGCATCAAAACACAACCCAAGCCTTCTAGTGAAGCATCATAATACACCGAGTAGCCCAAACCCCTCTCCAGAATAATCAATACTGGAGCAGTGGTAAGTTTAACCTTGAGCTTTTAGAACGACTTCTCACAGGTCTCACTCCACACAAACTTAGCTCTTTCCTCGTTAATCTAGTTAACAGTGAGGCTAATCTAGAGAAATCCTTCACAAACCGACGGTAATACCCGGCCAATCCCAAGAAACCACGGATCTTAAAAGCATTCTTAGGTTGTTCCCAATCTTGCACTGCCTCTATCTTGGATGAATCTACAGTCACCCCTTCCCTAGATATCACATGGCCTAAGAACTTAACCTCCATCAGCCAGAATTCACACTTGCCAAACTTAGTATATAATTTGTGGGCTCTGAGTAACTCAAGTACTACCCGTAAGTGTTCATCGTTCTCCTCCTCAGAGGGTAAGTAAATCAAGATGTCGTCCACAAAGATGACCACGAAATGGTCTACAAACTCACAGAGGATCCGGTTCATCAAATCCATAAACACAACTGGCGCATTAGTTAGCCCAAAAGGCATCACTAGACACTCGTAATGGCCATACCACGTACAGAATGTCATTTTCAGGATATCCTTCTCCCTTACTCTCAACTGGTGATAACCTGATGTCAGGTCGATTTTAGAAAAGCAACAAGACCCTTTCAATTAATCAAACAAATCATCTATATGAGACACTAGGTACTTGTTCTTGACAGTCACCCAATTCAACTTTCGGTAATCTATACAAAGTCGCAACGTACCATCTTTCTTTTTGGCAAAAAGAGCCAGTGCTCTCCAAAGTGAAGTACTAGGGTAGATAAAAACGCTTATCCAACAATTCTTGGAATTGAATCTTCAACTCACTCAACTCGGTAGGCGCAAATCTATACGGTGCCATGGAAATCGGTGCCATACCAGGCACTAAATAAATAGAGAACTCAATCTCTCGATGAAGTGGTAAACTAATAAGATCCTCTGGAAAAACATCCGGGTATTCACAAACTACCCTTGGCAACTCAACTCAGACTTCATCACACTTAATACTCAAGAAGTTAGCAAGGAGGTAACTAAGCTCGGTCGACCCACGTAGATCATACACCGGTGATAAAACTCTATCAACCCGGTCCCCCAAGAAATAAAAGCGATCACTACTCAAGGTACATATAGTAACCCTCTAACAATAGCAATCTATGATAGCCCGATATAAAGACAACCAGTCCATACCCAAAATAACATCAAAGCTAGACATGTCAATCAATACAAATGCAAAAATGAAGTTGGGGACTGGCAACCTCTATGTCACAACCCTGACACCCCTGCTTCAAAATAATCTCACCACCAATAGGTCACTCTACGCAGATAGGAGATGCTAACTAAGCCAACTCTAACCCCAAAACTGATGCAAATGAAGACAAAATAAATGAATGGGATGCACCCGTATCAATCAACACATTAGCAACCGAATTATAAAACAAGAAGGTACCTCTCACTACCGAAGGCGCTGGTACTAAATCTGGCGTGGTAATAGCATACACACGCCCTGTAGGTCTCTGCTCAACCTGCTTCCCCCTCAGAGCATAAGCTTGATACATTGACTAAGCTGAAGAGGCTCCCCGATTGGCCCTCGAGGCCTATGCTGACTGTGCAGGTTAGTGGCTCTGTGTCTGTTTGGAACCAGATGCACCGGATGTGCCACCCAACTGTAGCGACCCCACCACGTATAATGATTAGAACTTAATTAATTAAGGAGATTTGAAATTTAATTGCCAATTATTTCAATTTAATCTGGGATTTACGAAATTATGGAGATTGATTCATTTATGGTTCTATTAAGTATTTATTTTGGAATTAGAAATTGAAAGCCTAAATGGCTCAAGAAAGTATAAATAGTGAATTGAATTTCGAGTATCGAACCATATGAGAAGTTTAATAAAATATTTGGAGCCTTTTGGGAGTTTGATTAAAAATCTGATTCGGATTGATAAATGTAAATATATTTAATTAGGCTATAATGGAAGTCAACTAGATTAATTAAATTATGGGAGATTTATGATTAGTTATGGTTAATTTAATTATATGTTAATGAAGATTTATTAAGAATAAGTGTTATTTAATTGAATTAATCTTAACCGTAAATTAAATTGTAGAATAATTTAGAGTTGAAGGATATATTTGGGTGTGTGTGCTGAGAAATCTTAGAGAAATTCTGTGTGTGTGTGTGTGTGTGTGTGCATGTGAGTGTTGTGCTGGACGGTTCAAGGAGTGTACACGTGTGTATTGTGAAGAGAGGAGTGTGCATACAAGAGGAGAGATAGAGTAGGCAACTATTCTTTTTATTTTCTTGCTAGAAGCATCATTGTGATGGAAAGAGATTGAGAACAAAAAAAAAGAGAGTATGGCTTCATATTTATTTTGGGCGAACCCGTGAGAGAGAACCAAGAGAGAGAAAGAAGCAATTTCAGCTCAAGAAGAAGAAAAACTAAGGGAAGAAAAGCTAGGGGGAACAAGAGAATTAGGAAGGAATCAACTAAACTTCTTGAGATTAAAGTTAAGGTATGAAATCAAACTTAATTTTTGTAGAATCTTTACATTACACTTGAAATTAAGAAGAGTTTAGGATCAATTCCATGAATTTGTAAGGAAATGGGTTTGAACAAGAAAATAAAGCTAGGATTCATAGTTATGGAAATAAACATGGAAATTGATCATTTTTGGTTTGATGTTGAATATCTTACAAGAATTTGAGTCAAATTTTTACATGCATGAACAAACTCTGCAAGTCTCAATATTCTAATTGTACATGCATCATAGATGTTTAAAAGATTTGAAGGATTAATTCCATGTTTTGGTGTAAGAAGAGCAAGTTTTGGAGAATTATGAATTCATGAACATTTTGAACTTAATATTGAATTAAAGAAATTTTGGATGTAATTGGTTTGAATTTTGATCCTAATTTCATACATGCAAATATTTTTCTAAGAGTTTTATAACTTTAATTTCACGTTTTAGATAATCCAACATGCATCACGAATTACGAAAGTTATGGAATTAGTCTCATGGATTTTGTAAGAAATAAGGTTTTAAGTAAGAAATTAAGTAGACTCATAGTTGTGGAAATTAATTTGGAAAATTAATTGTTTTTTATTTGATTTTGTAGTGTTTTCTTGTAATACATGAGTTTTTAAGGGAATTGAGCCATTCAAGTTCATATTTTGAAGAGATAAAGGAAATGTTTTAAGAAAATCAAGTTTATGGAAATTTGGAATTAATCCTAAAGTTGTGATTTTATAATTAGATTTTTAATCCATGCATGTAATGTAATTTAAAAGTTTTATTCAATTTAGATACATTTTAGAACACCTATGATTATAAATTAAGTTTTTGGTTAAAAATTGAGTTAAGTTGAATTTCTAAGAAATTGATTTATGTAATTCATAGTTAAGTTGATTTTGTTATCAATAATAAAAATTGGGTTCTAGTTATTTTACATACATCATGGAATTTCAAGAGTTGGGAAGTCTAATTCATATTTTAGAATTGTGGGTTGATATAAAGAAGATGAGTTAAAACTAAATTTGGACAATGGGAGAATGATTTTGAATGAATGACTTCTGATTGAAAGTGTTTACTAAATTATACAATGGTCCTCCATATTTTTGTACCAAAAACACAAGTTTTGAGGCTTTGAGTATCAACCTTGAAGCTCAAACACAGTTCTGGAAATTCTAGAATTCATGTTGTCCGCTCGAGCGAGGAAAGTTCTGCTCGAGCATGAAAATCGAGCTCCCATAAGTTTTTCAAAATTTTACAGTCCGCTCGAGCGACCAAAGTGGCGCTCAAGTGAGGACCCTATTTTCAGCAATTTTTTACTAACTGTTTTAAATGCATATTTGCATCCTCTTGACATTCTAAGTATTCTTAGGCACCAATTAGACTCACATAGTCATGGAATAAACTAGAAACACATAAAGAGAGTTGAATTGAAATGAAATGAATATTGAGTGATGCTTCTATTGTGTTTTTGTTATGTGATTTATATAGGTGGGCATCCGAGGCCTTATATCAACTTAACCTACTGTGAGTAATAACTTAGCAAAGCTATGTTCGACTTTATTTATTTTTTGTATGACGAATTAAGATCTGTTTTCTGAAATGATACGTTCTGTACAATGAGTGATTGTCCAATTTATGACAATGTATTCGTGGCATCCTTAGCATCATGTGATATCTGTTAGCTGTTACCCAATATCGGAGTTTCCATTATGGAACTTATTATGTCTGTCATCTGTTACCCGTACCGGAGGCTCCATCATGGGGCTCAGCATGTATATTCTCTGTTACCCGGTATCAGAGGTTCCATTATGGAACTTATTATGTTTGTCATCTGTTACCCATACCGGAGGATCCATCATGGGGCTTAGCATGTTTATTCTCTGTTACCCGAACCCGGAGGTTCCTTTATAGAACTGGTTATTCATAACCACCATATGTTCTGCATCTATTCTGTATCGGTTCTGTTAGCACTAATGGATGTACCACGTATGATTAAGCATGAACTCTGCTTTCTGTATATGATTTGAACAAGAATATGAATATGAATCTATTTATGAATTTGAATTAGGATTTCTGAATCTGGTATGGACATCATTCATTAAAACCATTTATTCTGTTATTATTCACTGGGCTCTAGCTCATAGTATTATTCACGTATGTAGGTGATCAGGTGCGTGACCAGGCTTAGAGGCATTTGCCTGGAATCTGTTTTTGTCAGCCAATCTATGTACCTCCCGTGGAGGTTCCGGATATGTCAAGTGGCTATGGCTATGAGATTTAAAGTTTAAGTTTTGCTTTCCGGTTTGATTGAACAAGTTTTGTGTATTTTGTAAATAGGGCTAAGTCCCTTTTATCTAATTTGTATATATATATAATGACGTAAGGATGATGTGTATATACATATGAATATAAAGTTTAAAATTTTCTGTCTCATATAAGTCTGCACAACTCAATGGACGTTGTATATTTGTTATTTGCTTCCGCTAGCCCCTAATATTATGTTAATTTGTCTCAAAGGCCTTCGGTAATCCCAGGATTACTGGCCGGTTACGATGCTAAACCTACAGGGGCAGGTTTGGGTCGTGACACCAACTGAGGGCAAAATCTCTTCATGTGCCTCGCCTGCCCACACTGATAACAAGTGAGCGGCTGCCCTCTCCTCTGACTCTGGCTCTGAGAACGAGCTGAGGACGATGTAAACCGTTGCCCTTCTCCTCTCTACGGGCAAACTAGAGACTTATGACCCAATTGGCCACACTTGTAACAAGTGAAATCTCCCTGACCACCTCTCCTAGAACCTGAACTCGGTACTGGAAAAGTGGACCTCAATTAAACTCCCTAGGACGGCTGTGGATTAGAGCCCATCTGCCTCTTATTGGCCCCCTAAATATCTTAACTCCTCCTAGAGCCCCTCATCCTCTCTTCCTCCATCTACATCACGGTCTCAAGATGAGCCACCGACTCTACAAGTCACTCGTAATCTCTAATCATCGAACCAACCACCTTAAAAAAAAGCTTGGTCCTTAACCTTTTCTCAAACTCCAAGCAACGGTGCTCATCTATAGCCACTGACTCTAGTGCAAACCTAGAGAGGCTAGTAAAGGCTGCCTCGAACTCAACCACAAGTGTGTCAACTACCTAAGATGAGAAAACTGATCCCTCAACTTCTCCCTAACAGTGGGAGGTAAAAACTTGTCCTGGAAGGCATTGACAAAGGCCTCCCAAGTCATTCCAATGTGCCCATGCACATACTTCCACCACTGACCTGCATCTTCCTTCAATTGGAAGGATGCCAAGGTCACTCTTAGTTCATCATCCTCGATGCCAAGCATCTCGAACGTCTTCACTATCTGTTCTAGCCACTCATCTGCCTTCAGTGGCTCCTTGGGATCACCCACGAACTCATCCAAATTCGACCAAAAAAACTCCCTCTTCAAGAAAGACGGCCCTGCCTCAGCTACTTGGGGCTGGACTTGATTCTCAACTCTGAGAATGTCCATGGATTCCCTCAATGCTCCGGTCATTTCATGGGCTAAGGTGCCCATGGCATGTTGAGCAACTAGTTCGACCACATTGGCCTGACCAACTCTTTCTTTCTGTGCCAGGATTTCATCCAGTAAAGGCACCTCATGCCTTCTAGGCCTACCACGCCTATCACCACCACGTCCACAACCTGACATCCTAATGAAGGTAATAGAGTAGATTAGCACATTTACAAATGTATCGAAGCTAGCTTACTCGCGTCCTAAAGCAGTGGACAATAGTAATTCATTCCACATAAGCACATAGTCACGTAAACACATATGAATTTCATTTTTGGATAATGACCATCCTGAGGCATTGCCAGAGTTCCAATTAGAAACAGCAGTGATCAAGTGCTCTTCTAATAGGACATCTAGAAACCCATAGACTTAATCAACATCCTAGAAATTAAATCCCATACCCATATAATCACATAAGCATATTATCATATAAGCACACATCGTTCATACTAAAGTCTCTATCAAGCGAGACAACCCATTGTGGTACTAACCACTTCCCACGTATCCAAGTATTCAAATTCGGTACGCTCTGATACCAAGTTGTAACACCCCAAAATAATTACAATAATCCATCCACAATATCCAATATAAGACAACAACAATAATAAGGTTATCTTCCATTAATTCAATATGATATACAAAGGAGAAACATATGTATCATGCATTAACAAAGCCTAATCTTGAATCTATAGCATATATTTCTAGTTAAAGGAGAGGAAGGAAGATAAATAGATAAAAGTGCCCTGAGGGCTTACATATTTCCAAAATCGTGCTTGGTTACAACAAAATAAGTCATCAGCTCAACACAAGTAAAGCCCTAGGCTTAAATAGAAACTAAATACAAAATAAATAAAAAAAAAATTGAACCTTCAGCTCCACAGTCCTCCCAAGCCAAGTCCTTGGTGGAGACATATCACCAACATCTGAAAATGATTTTTCCCAAGTAAGGTGAGCCAAACCTCAGTAGAGACAATCTATCACATTATATGAATCTCAACAAAGATATAAGTATGATGCACATTTTCAATGCCCAATGACAAAACTTTTTACAACTCTCTTTTCCAAAACCAAGTTATACCAAACTTACATCTCAATCCATTTTATCTCAATTCATTAATTATACCCACTTCATTTTCAACCAAATAGAGGATACACCCCATAGGTCTCCAACCAATATAATATCATACAAATAAATTTACTTGCCATTTTATGAAAATTTCATCCACGGGAATTGGCATCCATGTATATGCGTGATTTTCGGGACTTTCACCCTGGACACACAGGCCGACTTAATTTAATGAAGTCCATCCACTTTCTCCTTCTAAGCATGGAGTACATCCACTTTCTCCTCCCAAATATCATACATATACACTGTATATAATTCATAATCATACTCAATGATAACGGCTAGGTGATTAGTTTCAATATGCCAAATTCTCATGCAATTTCTACAATAATCATAGTTATCCTCCACCGATAACCCAAGATAGATATTTCTAAACAGATATACAATCTTCACAATAGATAAATTATCCAAACTTCCATAGGTGAGTGATAATACATATCTGACTACACCATTCATATAAACAACCTCCCAATTTCACACTTTCAATACCAATTTCATTATTTATACAAAATAATCATTTGAGTCGCTTTAGGGAAAAACTCCCATTTCTCCCGATTTCATCCCAAACACCAAAATACACCATTCTAACCCAACACAAGCTCATAATTACTCCCATAACCATTTCCATTACATTCAATTGAAATTTTCTCTTTTAACTTTAAACCAAAACCCTCGGTTCGTTCAAAATCACTATAAGTTCCAATATTTCTTACACATCGACGAATAACTAAGTCAAAACTCATAGAAGAGTGTAGAAAGTCCCTACCTCAAAGTTAGGAGATGAACAAAGCAAGGTGGAGCCTTCAACAACACCGAAACCAAGTTTGAATCGGATCAAAACGGAGCTCTTGGAATGTTCTAACTTTTTCTCAAAGACACTAGAGTATAAAACCCAATAGATCTAGGTTAAAATGTAGAGAGAGTGATTTTTAGAGAGAGAGAGTGCCGATCTAGGGTTTTGAGAGAGAAAAAGATGAAAAAAATTATTTAAAAAAAAGTAGGCTGATGCGAATTGATATACACACAATCTGCTCGAGCGTCAAACACAACAATTTGTTCCGCTCAAGCACAGGAAGGGAAGCTTGAGCGCAGAATACACACATCCAGTAGTTTTACAGAAAGATGAACATCGCTTAAGCGCCATCTAAGCCGCTCAAGTGCCCACCTGCTCGAGCATAAGAAACGCTGCTCGAGTGTAAAACACACTCTCCCAGTAGTTTTGCAGACTTGCTAAAGTATTGAGAGTTTACAAAGACAGCACGAGCGGATGAAATGCCACTCGAGCGAAAGAGCAAAAATCTAGGCAATATAAGGTTTGAAAACCAAGCAACTAACATATTCCTAACACAACCACTACAACCCAATAGCCAAACTCAAGTAAGAATAAGGTGGAAAAAGACATGAACAACATTCAGAAATCACAAACCCGAGTCCAGAATACAAGATGGATCGGGTCAAAATCAGAATCGCAATAGTTATAGCTTTTGATAACTACAAACCGAAAATGTCAATAATCCCATATCCACATAAACCCTAGTTATGGGTTGCTTACCAAAATCAAACGAATCAACATTGCAAAACAGGAGGGAAAAAAAAAAAAAAGAAAAGAAAAAAAGTCACACTTACGTTTCGGGGCCATCAGTTGTCATCAGTTCAATGGAGACACAATCCGGGGCCCACCGTTCTGTCACACCTTGCCATTGAATCGCACTAGCGTTGAAGCTCGCCTTTTCATTATACTAATGAGACATAAAATATCTCATATATTTTGTTTCCTAAAAAAGTAGCCTAATCAAAGGTGTAATCACCAAAAAAGAACGTGAATTTTGAAATTTAAATTCACATCCATATAAATATGATCATAATTTATGGTAACATTTAATTTAACATATATGGTAAATATTAACTAATAATATTGAGGGAAAATGTGTCAACAAACTTCCTACAAGACTTATGGCAACAAAAGTTTTTTTCCAGGACCATATGTAGCATAAGTTTCCCAAATACGATTTATAAATAATTTTTCCTTATATTTAGTCTTCTTCTTTTTTTAACGTATTTCAAAAGTTAATTTATGTCCAAAATTATACAAAAATTGGTACATTAATAGTCACATAACATAAAAATATTTTATTATATATCTCTCAAATCTCTGACACAAACCAAATTGTAATATAATAATATGTTTTTATGTCATATAAAAGTTGATGTGATATTTTATGTTTAATTTTAAACAGAAATTTGCTTTAGGAGTAAATTAAGAAAAATTTGAAACATAAAATGCCAAAGTGAGAAAAAAAAATGCGAGGACGAAAATTATAATAAAAAAAAATGACTAAACATAAAAAGGACAAAATATAAATTACTCTTTTATTTATTTATTATTTTCCCATGCGCTACTGTAGTGTACATGATATGTGACAAAACAATTTAAATATATTAAAAATTAATTATTTCAAAATTGTCTAATGTAAAGAGCATGCATAGACTAATTGGTGTTTATTTTTGGGGGAAAAAAATGATAAATCGAATCATCTTTGGGGAATTGATAATTTTTCAATTTGTGTTGTTAGCACTATTATTATTACTAGTAGTAATAGTAGTATTAGTATTAATAGTAATAAAAAATAAATAAAATAAAAAATTGATATACAAATCCACTTTTTAGATCTATTTTATAGTTCAGTAATGTGTCAAGAAGATGATTAGTTGATAATATTATCAATCAATCATTTTCTTGATACATTATTAAGTTTAGAAAGTATGTCTAACTTTTGAGTTTGACTTTTGGATCTGAATAACAATATTCTTAAAAAAAAAAAAAAAAAAAATCAATCACTACAATTATAAGGGTGTTCCAGACATATCAATATGAATTGATAATTTTTTATCAATTCTTATATCCTAAAAGTATACAAAACTTAGATAATTGTAGATGTATTATTCCTATAAATATAATAATGTTTAAAGAGTCTAAAATTTGGAGAAGGTTAAAAATTACAATTGGAAGCAATTGCGAGGACCAAAACTTGCAAGTCCTATTTTGTTCATTTTTTTTTATTTTGGGTGTGACTAATACAATTTTTTTTAATTGGTGAAAAATAGAGAGATTTATATTTTGGGTGAACCATTAATAAATTCTAAATAGTGGCCTTATAATTTGTTTGGTCCTTCCTTTTTTCTTATAGACTCAAAGTTTTCTTTCTAGTGTGAATTATATAAAGGGTCGGGTATAAACGCACGTATGTTATATGTTGAGGGACAAATATAGGTTTTCTCATAACGTTGAAATTACTAAACGTACACTTTAAAAAAATTTATTAGTGTATTTTTTCCAAACGTAACTCTCCAATGTAACACTCCTAAAACATAACGCTCCAATATAACACACTAAAAAACTCCTTAGTGTATTTTTCTCAAACGTAACAACGTAACATTTTAAAAAAAAGTTCTTAGTATATTTTTCTCAAACATAACAATCCAACCAATTTAACATACTAAAAAACCCCTTAATATACTTTTCTCAAATATAACAACATAACATTCTAAAAAAACTCCTTAGTGTATTTTTTCCAAACGTAACACTCCAATCAATGTAAAACATAAAAACTCCGTAGTATACTTTTTCCAAATGTAATACTTCAATATGACACACTAAAATACTCCTTAATGTATTTTTCTCAAACATAACAATTTAATATTACAAAAAAGCTCCTTAGTGTATTTTTTCTAAATGTAGCGTCTCAACCAAAATGTAATTCACACAAAAACTCCTTAGTGTACTTTTTCCGAACATAGAACTCTAATCTAACACTCTAATATAACATCAGAAAACCACACTAATAGAAATGTACATTTCTATGTTTGATAACCAATATTTCAGCCACCAGTTTCCCAAAAAAAATCTTACACATCTCACATTTCTATTCTCATCCACGAATCAGAAAATTAGAAAAGTCAATCATGAAAGGATATTCACTTAAACTCAAATGGTACTAAATCATATAAATATAAATTTCTGAAAGAAAATGAAATAATTGGTCCATAAGAAAATTTTAGGACTAAATGGATCAACATTCTCCCATATGAGATTTATGGGTAGAGTTTCCAAAATTTAGATTTTTCATAGTTTTAAGAAATTTCACAATTTAGAATTGGTATTCCCTCAATTGTTAAACTTTTCAATTTCCAGAAAACATTTTCTGATTATTCATATAAAAATCAATTGAAAAACTTTAAAAAATGAAATATGTTCATGAAAATATCAGAAAAATTATATTTTATTAATAAATAATACGAAGAAAATGAGATACAAATAAATCAGATTGAGGCACAAATATCTCATTTTCTCTAAGAAGATCAAGCCCACTGTGGTAGGAAGAACCCAAACACCAATAAAGCAGTCACTAAACTCTGACTTATCCCCTTTAGGATATATTCCGACTACTTGTCGTATGGTTCAAACTAACTCTACATAAAATGGTGAATTCAAAGCTCCACCAAGAAAAACACCCTTCTTTGGCTAGCAATCTCTCAAGTGTAAAAAAAGTTGGTACAAAAATGAGTAGATGAGAGAAATAATATATAGGCTACTAAGACCTTACAAATAACACCAAAAATAATAATCCATTAAACTAGAGAAAATGAAGAGTCTAAAAACCTCCGAAGACTAACTTACCACCGAGCACTACAACAAACTGCACATTTGGCGAATAATTTTGGCAACCAAAAAAATTTTAGTCGCCAAAAATAGTACTTTGGGAGACTAAAAGTTAATTTAGTCGGCGTTTATTGAATGTTTTAGCTACTATATTTTTTTAGTCGACATATAATGTTTATTGGTGACCAAAAAAAAAATTAGTCAGTAAATATAACATAATTGGCCACTAAAACATTTTTAGTCGCTGTTAGTTGGCATTTTATGCTACTAATTCTTCATTTAGTCGCCAAATAATGGCACATTTATTAAACTTTTTCCGATGAAAATCAAATTAGTAGCCAAAATATTAGGTTTGGCAACCAATTTTTAGTCGCTCTTAATGGCAATTTGCTGACAAATTCTCATTTGGTCGCTAAATATTCGAAAAATATTTTAGAGGGAAAGCCATTAATATGGGCGCCTAGTTACACAAAAACACTTTTGGGTACTGTTATGTCTCACACTCCAACATAGAGAGCAGTTAATACCAAACCTCACCGCCGCTCACCACCGACGATCATCACCATCGCTGGCCACCGGCGCTCGCCACCAGGACCACTGCAAATTAGCACCACCACTGATCACAGGTATTTGTCTCTCTCCCTCTCTGTCGATATGGGTCTCTCTCTTTCTCTCTCTTTCTCGCTGTCTCTCCCTTCCCCATTTCGCACACTTTTTTGTAGGGTTTTGATATGAGTGTTTTTGTTTCATTTTGTGTTGATTTTGTAAATGGTTTTTTAGGGCTTTATCTGATTTCATATATGGGTTTGGTTGAAGTGGTTTTATTTCAAATTGTGGACTTTTGATTGTTGAAATTTCAATTTTGAGTCTTAGGTTTTTCAGAGTCAATTGAGAAGAACAAGTTTCTCATATTACAAATGCTAGGTACCCAAATAAAAGAATATATTGCAATATCAAAATTTTAGATCTTGCTGGACTCCGACTTCTTGCTCTGTCTCTCCACACTCATTGGTCTGTCTTGGGTGCAAAATTATAGCACCCATGGACTCCTCTGACTTGAGGGTGTTTATCTTGAATGAGATGTTGTTCAGCACCACCTGTACAATAACCCATCACCACTGTAATTGTTAAGTTGTGTTGGGCATTGGGGATGGCCTCCATCCATCCTAAAACACACTTAGATTCGAAAGTGAAACTAAAAGCCTACTATATGACCATATGTGTCTCTGTTGCAGCTAAATAGGTTGATTAATTATGTAATTAACTATTAATTAATCAATTGTGTTTAAACACAGCATTACTGTGTTTCTGCCTTTCATTTGGTTAGTTTCTTGGACAAGTGCTTTCTTGTCTTGCCAAAAAGGAAAGGTGAAAAAAAAAAAAAAAAAAAAAAAAGATAGGCATATGACCTTTCCATGACAGTTGCTCATTAGTGCAGCAAATTGCAGGTTCAAAAATGTTGGTTTTGATAATTTAGTTTTTAGTTTTCTTTGAAAATTTGGCAGTAGAAACACCATTCTCAGCCCCACTAGATTATCCAGAAACTTCTAGACTAAAGTTGCTAGAAGGCAAAAAAAAAAAATTGTCAAATTTATGTTAATTCGGCCTCTCAATGAAGCAAGAAAGAAGAACACTTGTTTTTGTTGTTAATTCATGTTAAAGTAGATATCAAATTTCATATACATCAATTTTCATTACATGATGTACATAGACATATTTCATCTTGCATTGACACTGACCTCTAGGGAAATCCTCTTTCCCCATCCCCCAACTTTCCCCACACTAGCACAATTTGGAAGACAGGGGGACAGAGCATGCAAAGGGTTAGGGGGTGTGGAGAATGGCTTTCATCCTAAGCCTCAAACAATTATCTGCACTTTAACAACTAATCAAACTCAAGCTTAGCGTTAGTTTACATAACCAACTCACAATGTTTGTATATGAAGTTCAATTCATTAACTACAAGAGCAAATATTTATCCAAAACTAGTAACGACAAAGCCAATTAAAATACGTATATGCTAAAATTTGTGTAGTTTGTAGTATTTTTTCTAAACCTTAGGAGAGGTAAGTGTAAGTTACCCATGTTTATTACATAGCTCTGAATACATATTGATTTTCTAGGATTGCCATTTGTCCTCAATTATTTGCATACCATATATAACTACTTTCACATTTTTTCTTATTATATTACTATATTATTCATACCATACATAACTATTCTCAAATTGTTAAAATTTATAAAAAAATAAAATAAAATAAAATTAATTAAGAACACTCCAAATATTTTGATTTAAGTTATGGAAGGTCAAAGGGTGAGTTTATGGTGCATTCACACGAGTGATTATAGACCAAAAATAGTGGAAACAAAATAATAATGTAAAATGTTATGATATTTGTTAGTAGTGCCTCCTACTCATAAAAAATATTTCAAATTTGGAATGTTTTGACCAGGTTCATTTTAGTTTCACTTACTAATAAACCATGTTTAAATTAACATAATAAATTCATATTGTAAATATTTCATTTTGATATTTTTTTTCTAAGCATAATTTTAAATACTTTCATAAGCTTCTGTAATGTTTTTGGAACTTGGGTTGAATGAAATTCAAGTTAAATCCAGAGCACTCTCATGTTTTTTTGCTTTTTATGTTAAGATGGGTCGATCGATACGCCACCACAAAATCATTAATTAATATAACAAAAAAATAATTGTAAACTTGGATTTCAAATAAGCCATCTGAAGATTCCACCTCTTATCAGTGATTTGCTAATTATTTATTATCTCTTCAAAATTTGATAGGGTACAATCAATTAACATATTATTATAAGATTCATTCACTTGGCCTGCACACCAAAACATACATTTCTCTCCCCAACTATATAAATGATAACTAACGTATGCCAATATTGAATGAATTTTGTTAATCACCAAGTGTAATTATACTTTAAACTAATTAAATAACACCTTTTATCCCCCTACTTTGAAGTTGTCGATATTTATCATTGAAAGTAAGAAATTCTTTATAAGTTATAATTTTTGTTGTAAAACTATTTCTAATTCTAATGATAAATACTAACAACATTAACTATGGAATCACTTTGACACAATTAAAAAGTTAGAGATTAAAAAAATACAATAAACCCATGGAAAAAAGTTCACAATGACTCAGTGACTAAAAGCACTAAAGAACAAGCAATGTTAATCCAAAAATCTTTAATTAGGTTCATAAAACACTATAACTTAATCTCCGCACAAACAAACACGCACAAATTGATCACCAAACCTGTCTGTTTCACTTCTCTTTTTTCTTATTTTGCACTTTTAAAGGAACATGGTTGCTCCAACTACCTCATATCCATTCATTCATTAAGTAATAAATTAATCAAATATATATTACAATTAGTGGTGTCTGTACATCTGATAGGTGAATTGTTAAAATTAAAAGAAAGTACAAATTTTGATTTAGAATTTTTTGTTCATATTAAAAGAAGTTACAAAAAAGACAAATTTTTAAAAATTGTGATATAACTTTATTGAATGTGCTGTCTTTTTAAAAATTGTGATATAACTTTATTGAATGTTCTGAACTAGAGTACAGAACACACCCCATGAACACCTACACAATCTAACTTTAATCCTGTTGTAGAGAGGGGGCATGGAATTGGGGGAGTGGGGGGAAAGGAGAATGGCATAGCCAATCTTACTTCTTTTGGAGCTTTCTTTTGTTTAAAAGATTTGTTGTTTGTTCATTGGTGACTAATTAAAAGGAGATATTGTCCATGGGAAAGAAAACAACAATGGTGGATTAGAACCCTTTAGTAGTCTTGTCCAATGTAGATGTTTGGTTTGGTGCGAAAAAATAACATGACAAACAAAAACATTGCTGGTTTTGATGCAACCAACTTGGTTCGGAGGTGTTAGTTTGACATATGGAAAAACTATGTGATGATTGCATCTTCAATGGGACTCAGCCTAATCTGAAGGATTTAAGTGTTAATGTCAAATGTAGAGTGGCTGTGTGGGCCAAATCCAGCCTCCCAGGTTTCTCTTACTCTAGGCATGATATTGTTCACAACCTTAGTGAGCTCTTCTTCTGCTGTTAAGTGTGTTTGCCCCTATTTCTGTGTGTTGCTCTGGTGTATCTATGCTATATTCTGTTCACTGGTGTATCTGTGCTATATTCTGTTAACTGTTGCATCTGTTAATATGGTAATCTATGTTGGGGCTGCTTGTGTCTGGTGAATATCATCACTTTGGTGTCTTTTACCTTGGTGCTTGCTCTGGTGCACTAGCTCTGGTGCTGATTGTTTTGCTACAGCACTATTGTCTTCATAGCAATGTTGTACTGCACCTGTGTTGATTGTTTTGCGAGCTCTGCTGTGTATTTGTGTATCTGGAGCAGTTTAAGGATTACAACTAAGGGCTACTAACTAGTTGGTACCTTGGTCTGCCACCATTTGCTGTGACATGTTCTGTCATTGGCTAGTTGCTGTTTTGATGTGTTGGGTGGCTTTTGGAGTCTGCTGGTGTGCTGGTTTGTTGGCTTGGGTATTACTTGCTCCTTCCCTTGATTTATCCCTTGATTTATGTATCAATCTGTCTCAGTGCTAGTTTGCTAGTTTGGGCAACACCTGCCTCAGTCCTGGCTGTGTTTCTATCTATTTATCTTGGTTTGCTGTTTGGGTAACATCTTCTGGTCTACCATCATTGGCTAGGAGCAACCTCTGCTTCACTTTACAAAAACAATTATTAATCCACAAAAACAATTATTTATCTTCAAAAACTCTGCCACCATTGGCTGGGAGCAAACTCTACTTCACAATTTTTTATCTTCAAAAACAATTATTAATCTGCCACCAATTACAAACTCCGCTTCACTTTACAAAAGAATTATTTATCTTCTGGTCTGGTCTACCACCATGACTTAGCATCTTTAATTGTTCATGTATGTGACATTTGAGTATGAATAAATGCCAAGTTACTAGTCAAATTAAAGATACTAAATGCAATGGACAAATAGGCAAAACATCCCGATCGGTTATTACTATTTTGTTTAGTATTTTCCATTTCCTATCCATTCCCATGTTCATCTTTGCTTGATGTGTAGGGTTCGAATAATGGACAAGAGCTAGATGATGATAAAAGATAGGATGAAAAGTAAAGAGTATCAAGAAGGTGTGTAGTCATTTATTGAGTTTGCTATGAAAAATTTAGGGCCACGGGATGAACGGCACAAAATTGAGTTGACAAGTTGCACGGTTGCACTTGATTCGAAGAGGAATCGCATGTTCTTATCGAACTTGGGTGCACCATGGGAAACATGTTCCCATGTCTCGTGATCATCCTACTATGCGAAACGATATACTGAAAGCAACGAAGCTGGAATGACAGCCAATCACAAAAATTTGGGTGAACTTCCTACTATGTTAGAAGAGATTTACATGAGTGGTCTTATGGATAACCATATCGATGAAGAACGTAGTAGTTCGGAAAGGGACAATTTATCGAAGTTCATGAAATTGTTTGATGATGCTCATTGCAAAGTATATCCAGAGTGTGAAAAGTTCTCCATCTTGTCGTTAGTAATTAAGATGCTTCACATTACGGTGTACAATAAATGGAGCAACGAATCTTTCAACATGCTTATGCAAGTTTTCAAGGACATTCTATCAAAGTGTGATGAAATTGTTCCATGGACCCTTTATGAAGCGAAAAAGTTCTTACGTGAATTGGGTTTGGGATATGAGGCCATTCATGCATGCAAGAATGATTAGACTTTATTTTGGAAGGACAATGTAACATTGGAGAATTGCCCTACATGTACGGAGTCTAGATACAAGTTGAACGACAAGACCGGTAAAAAAATTTCACACAAAATATTGAGGTACTTTCGTTTGACACCGAGGTTGAAGAGATTGTACATGTCGAAAAAAACAGCCGCATATATGAGATGGCACAAAGATAAGCATGTGAATGATGGAGTATTACGACATCCAGCTGATGGTGAGGCATGGAAGGACTTTGATAGGCAGCATCCTACGTTCTCTGCAGATCCTCGGAATGTAAGGCTAGGGCTTGCCATGGATGGTTTCAATCCATTTGAAAATATGAGTACATCATACAACATGTGGCCCGTAATCCTAATGCCTTATAATCTACCTCCATGGAAGTGTATAAAAGATCCATTTGTCATGATGCCATTGCTTATTCCCAGACAATCTGCAAACATCAATGTTTACTTGCAACCATTAGTAGAGGAGTTAACCAATCTATGGGAGCATGGTGTGCAAACATATGATGCCTCAAATGGCCAAATATTTACAATGCATGCAACAATCATGTGGACCATCAATGACTTCCCTGCATATGGTAACATGTCTGGTTGGAGTACACAAGTTTACTTAGCCTGCCCTAATTGTAACATGGATGCATCATCTCAAAGTTTGCGAAGTAAGATAGGGTATATGGGTGCTTGGCGGTTTTTACCTGAGACCTATAATTGGTGAAGAAGTAAACTTTTCAACGGTGAAATTGAGAATCGGTCCAAACCTATGGAGTTATCGGGAGATCAAATACTGGAGCAAATTAATTTGGGGACGTACAGGCCGTATGGAAAGCACCCAAACAATCGAAAAAGACAAAGGACTGAAAATCCAACTCCGAACTGGACAAAACGAAGCATTTTGTTCAACGTACCCTATTGGAAAACACTGAAGCTTCAACACAACCTTGATGTCATGCACATAGAAAAGAATATATGTGACAATCTGGTTAGGACACTATTGAGCATAGATGGCAAGAACAAGGACGCAGACAAAGCACGTTTAGATATGAAGGACATGCGACTATGAAAGGAGTTACACTTGATAAGGCATGCAAATGGCTCTTTGATGAAGCCTCCGGCATTGTACACATTGTCCCTGGCAGAGAGACAAGGGTTTATTGATTTCTTGAAATCGATTAAGTATCCTGATGGTTATACGGTAAATATATCCAATTGTGTCATCGCGAATGGTGGTAAGTTAGTTGCCCTCAAGAGTCATGACTGCCATGTCCTTCTACAATGACTTCTTCCAATTGGGATACGAGGATACCTTCCTACCGAGATTGGGACCACACTGTTTGAGTTGGGAAGCTTTTTCAAACAGTTGTGCTTAAAGACATTGAGGGTGACTGATTTGGAGAAACTACAAGAACAAATCGTACTTATACTTTGTAAGCTTGAGAAGATTTTTCCTCCTGGTTTTTTTGATGTCATGGTCCACTTGGCAATTCATTTGCCTTACAAAGCTATGCTTGGAGGGCCTGTGCAATATCGATGGATGTATCCTATTGAGAGGTATAACTACAAGTCCAAACTTTTTTCCTATAAATATAGTTCAATATGACCATACTGATGAACAGGCTAATGTTTACATCTAGGATGCTCAGACTTCTAAAAGGATTTGTGGGCAATAAAGCTCGGCCAGAAGGTTCCATTGCGGAGGGCTACATATCGAAAGAGTGTACGATGTTTTGTTTAATGTATTTGGTTGGAGTTAAAATGGTGTTTAACCGGGAAGAAAGGAACTATGATGGGGGTGACAATGGCCCGGGGTTGGCGATTTTCACTCAAAATGTTCGCCCTTTTGGTCAACTTCCAAGGGCAATTGATGTGTTCGTAGCTGACCGCGAATTGGCTCATTGGTTTGTCCTACACAATAGCTTGGAAGTGGACAAATATCTAGAGTATGATTCCTCACAAAATATACACTAACATTTTCTACATGTTTTTTATTTTTTAAAGTCTTCATTATTCCAATTACTTATGAATTACATTATATTAACTAGGGAACACAAACTCTTGTTGCAACAAAACCATGGAAGTTCATGCAACATTGCAACGCGACAATGCAAAGAATTTCCTAAATGGTTCAAAGATCGCGTAAGCTAAAATTCCTTAGTGTATAGTTTGTAGATAACATTAAATTATTCTAAGTTGAAATTAACATGACATACTTTGTTGTATAGATGAACCAATTGCGAAATCAAAAGTCACCCGAAGCAACCGATGAGATGTGGTCGTTAGCCAATGGTCCTAATGCCTTAGTGAACACATATTCGGGATACATTTCCAATGGTGTCCGATTCCATACTATCGACCGTGATAACCGTTGTAAATGTCAAAATAGTGGATTGGTAGTAGAGGGGGACCACCAAAGCCAATTGATAAAGTTCTACAGCTACCTTTGTAAAGTCTGGGAAATGACATATTTTTTTGGACATCAGGTTGTTTTGTTCCAATGTGAATGGTATAACACCGGTAGTATCCGAACTATGCGTGTCGAACCACATGTGACAACTGTTGATGTAAGAAGTCGATGGTATAAAGATGACTCGTTTGTGTTCCCAAGCCAAGTTCAACAAGTTTTCTATGTTCATGATACAAAGTTAGGGGCAAATTGGCAAGCTATAGAAAAGTTTCAACATCGACGAATTCGGGATGTGCCAGAGATGGATGTGCCAGAATTTGATGATGTTTTGCAACAAGATGAAACCACTACTGTTGTACCAACTGAGCCTATTGATGATGTTGTTGTTTTGCGTCGCGATGATATTGAACTTGAAATTATTTCAATGGAAGTTCCTCAGTCCAATAAGCCTGTACAACCCGAGGATGTTATCAATGATGCTTTCATTTATGATGAGGATGAAGAACTAACACTCACGGGTGATGAAGAAGAAGAAGAAGATGAGATAGAAAGTGATTTTGATATAGATACAGACATAGAGTTTTAACGTATGAGTTCCAAAATTCTGATATGTATTCTCTAAGTAGATAGGTCATAACTTTGTTTCTTTGTCCTTCTTCTTTTGTTGATGTAATGGGGGGAAATTAAGAAGATGGAGTTTGTTCTTGTATTATGTAGTCAGATGTTATGTAAAATTCATTAATTTTGTGCAATGTTCAACCTCTTAAATTGATGAACCTGTTACTTTGAATGTCATGCCTAATATTGGTTTATGTACTTCCTTAATTCTATGACAAGTGAACAGAATAATTTTTTGTGTTATATGTTAATACCGTCAAGGCTTAACTTTTGTAAATAATCCATATTGCGTTCTACATCGATGATTGGCTTATGTGAGGTTTATAATTCATGTATGTTTGTTACTTAATGCAGGTAGCATGGTTCCCGGAGTCAAGACGGGGTGGCGTAAGAGAGCATCTAGTGGCAACGTATTATCAACTTCTGAAGCATGTCCACAGGAGATTGGCACCTCGCTGACTTTCTCTGATAAGACGCTGCTACCAGATGATACACAAACAGTGGTCGAGAAAATGCAGCCAGGTGGTGTGGGTAAGAGCATTGTACTTAATCGATGATGCTTTTTTTTTTCTTTTTTCTTTTTTTTTTTTTTTTTTGCTTTAAAGACAAATAGAAAGCAACATTCACGCTGTAGCAGCAGTAACCAACAGGTAGTTGCACTAGCTACATTATTGTGTAGCAACATTCACGCTATGGCAACAACGATGACAGTTACTTGCACCAATGTGCAGCAACATTCACATTATGCAGCTGAAGATATGACGATTGCACCAGCTGCATTATTGGGTAGCAACATTCACGCTGTAGCAAAATTTACCATTACTTTATGCAGCCACACACAGCAGCCAACAACACTAGTAACAGGAGCCACAACCAGCACCATTTATGCCTTAGTTATTAGCAATGTTTGTAATTTGTGACTTCCTTCCCCTTTTGTACCAAGACAAACAAGATCAACTCGTGTACGAGGACCTAAAAAAAAAAAAAAAAAAAAAGAGAGCTAGGAACAAAGGAGTGAAATTGCATCTGTATGGTATGTCAATCAGGTGCTGAATGCAATCACAGGAGGGAATGCAATCACAGTAGCTTCCTAATGTCAAATAGGACCTGTGGGGATAGACGGGATATATTTTAGCATGCTTAGGTTGGGAGTTGGCGTGAGAAACGCCATAAACTTAGCCAAAAAAGGCCTTTCGGGGTCAAAAATTGAAAGCAGCCCCTGAACCACTCTATGGATGGCACAAGTAGCTTCCTCGTGTCAAATAGGACCTGTGGGGATAGACGGGATGTACTTAACACGCATAGGTTAGGAGTTGGCGTGAGAAATGCCATAAACTTAGCTGAAAAAGGCCTTTTGAGGCCAAAAATTGAAAGCAACCCCCGAACCACTCTATGGATGGCACGAGTAGCTTTCTCGTGTCAAATAGGACCTGTGGAGATAGACAGGATGTATTTAGCACGCGTAGGTTGGGATTTGGCGTGAGAAACGCCATAAACTTAGCCGAAAAAGGCTTTTCGGGGCTGAAAATTAAAAGCAGCCCCCGACCCACTCTATGGATGGCACGAGTAGCTTTCTCGTGTCAAATAGGACCTGTGGGGATAGACGGGATGTATTTAGCACGCGTAGGTTGGGAGTTGGCGTGGAAAACGCCATAAACTTAGCCAACAAAGGCCTTTCAGGGCCAAAAATTTAAAGCAGCCCCCAAACCACTCTATAGATGTCACAGGTAGCTTCCTCATGTGAAATAGGACCTGTGGGGACATATGGGATGTAATTAGCACGCGTAGGTTTGGACTTGGCGTGAAAAAGGCCACAAACTTAGCTGAAAAAGCATTTCACGGCCGAAAATTCAAAGTAGCCCCTAATATGGTTTATTGTCCTTGCCTTAGAAGGGAACCAATAATCACTGGCCATACAAGTACTGCATTGAAAGATAACATTAAAAAAACCCTCAAAGCAAAGAGGCTAAGCTCCAAAATTGTGCCCTTTTAGCCCCAAATCCGATGAACACTATTCATATATCAATTATATGGAAAGCAATAACAGCATAATTTAGGTTTTTTCAAAGTTAAGTGATAGAGACTTTGTATATTTGAGCAACTCCACACAAAATTCAGCTTCTACGAAGATATTATGTTACCAAGTGAAAATTCCTTAATAGGAAGAAAAATAATACACCCTTTACAGTATCAACATCTATACAGGGATAATCTCATTACACAGAAAATGCCACAGTGATCAAAACATTGTAACTAGAGTTTTAAATGTAATTTGCATTGTTTGAGCAGACCTTGACTCATTGATCGACATTGATTCCAAAAATACGAACCTTGTGCATGCATGGGAACTTGGCAACCACCAACACAAAAACTGCCAGTGTGTTGAAGAATAGCATAGGTTGTTGGTAGTCACTTGTGTGTGAGGCTATCAAGTACTTGCCCAATGAAACACAAGATGAGCATAAATTGATTATTAATAAGGTGAAATTTCCTGAGTTCTGTAGTGGCTAATAAGAAAAATGACAAATCTCAAGTGAGAAAGCAAAGAGTCACCAATAAATGCAGATAATTATGCACAGAATCTTGACAAAACAGAAGTAATTAGTAAAATAACAATAAAGATACAGGCAGAATCTTGACAACCAAGTCCTGGTAGAGGGTGATCCTTGCTAGGTTAGTCAAATAGAGAGATGTAGCAAATGAGTATGTTCATGTGCTTCTTAGAAAACTCAAACCCATCAAAACCTTGTACACTGTAAAGTTTCCCTTCAAATTGACTGAAAACTAAAAGGACCATATAAGGAGACAAAAAGTTTCGTTGAATCACAAATGAGCCACAATTACATTGTCCTTTGAAGAGCTGTTTTGTTTAACAAATACAGAGTCATCCTTCCACAGTGGTAAGACATCCTCTTTTGAGGGATTCTAAGGGGGGACCAAGGTTTGCTAGGAAAATACAGTGCTTGTCTCTTGGGTTAATGGTAGCACCACACACACACGCGCACATAACAAATGAAAATTCATATAGAGTATCCCGACTTTTTCCTCTTCTCTCTCCAATTTCATTAGCTTTTTTTTTTTTTTTTTTTTTTTTTTTTTGTGATCAGCAACCAATTTCACTAGCATTCATCATATAAAATAAACAAAAATGGAAATTTTCACTACTTCAGCCACTATAAAATAATGTGACACACGTAACTCAACATACTTGACTCATGATGACTAGTGTACTTGGCATCATATTCAGATCTGGACAATATAATTTACTAGGTCTCTTTCATGATGCCTCATAAGTTGGAACAATAATATTGACTTCAAAATTGCAAATTTCAGTTTTCGGGTTTGGAAATTATTGCCACTAGTAGCACAACTGAAAGTGCATGTTACTTGAAATCGTTGTTTGTGGGTTTACTTATGTGCGTTTGTTTGCGTTCCTTTATGGGTTCAAAAAAAATTAGATAACAAAAAAGAGGATGATATACAGAAGAACATATATTCCATGCATCTTGTAGGTTGAAAAACTTCTCAAGAAGTAACCAATTAAAGATAGAAGAAACTTCATTTTCAATATGTTTTGGTTCCTAACATTTCAATAATGTTAATTTCATTTTCAAAATATTATGATTGAGGGATGAAACCACCTCAGCCAAAAAATTTATTAAAAAAAAAATGAAAAAACGAAAAAAATCTCTTTACATATCTTTTTTTTTTTTTTTCATGGTCTTATGTTGAAATGGTATATGGAACTAATGGGTGTAATATTTTTTTTTTTTTTTTTTTTTTTTTTTTGTAGATGGCTTTTGGCATTGACATGTGGATCTTCCCAATTTTTATACGGAGGATACTTCACACTTTTAAACATTCCCGCTTTTTGTCGTCCTCTGCTTCTTGTGTGGAATTTGGATGAATCGTACATATAAATTTTTGCAGGGTACACAATACTTTTGACATGGAACTTGTATTTATTGCCGTGGTATATACATCACCTTTTGTCGTGGTACATATTACCATGGTAATTTGTACCATGCCAAATGGTCATTACAATGCATAGTAGTTTTAATATTTTTGTGTACAAAGGACATTGTTTTGGTATGCTTATTTGCTATGTATGACGTTATTATTTCTAATTAGAATACATATTGTTGGTTTGTATATAACCTTACATTAAAAGGTATTCTTTTTTGTTTGATGGTTGTAAGTGAAATATGCGTTATGGAATGGCTGTTAATATGTACATATTGTTTTGTTTGTATACCTATTACAGGTTGCAGTGGATACATACAGGTTGTGGACAAAGTAATGAAAATGAACAAAAAATAAACACATAAAATGATGTTTTTGGCGACAAAACAATTGGTTGCCAAAAATAAAGTTAAATATTTTTAGTGACTAAATAGTTAGTAGCGGAAAAAGAATTAAATTTTTTAGCGACTAAATATTTAGTAGCCAAACACAAATAAAAACAGTTTGGGCAACTAATTCTTTAGTAGCCAAAAAAAAAAAAAAATCCCTTTTGGCAACTAACCTGTGTAGTAGCTAAACAAGAAATGGGTTTTCAGCGACTAAACATTTAGTAGCTAAAACAATGTAGATGTACACACAAAAAAAAAAAAAAAATTATTGGCAACTAAACCTTTGGTCGCCGTAGATATTTAAATTTTTTGTGACAAAAAAGTTTAGTAGCTGAAAATGTGATTTAAATTAAATTAGTAGCTTTGGACGACCAATCTTTTAGTCGCCAATTTACCTCACCAGTGACTGAAGGTTGTTTGTCGGCGATACCTTTTACTTTTGCCTACCAAAAACATTAGTCGCCTTTTCATAGGACTTTTGGCGACTAAATTTTTTTTAGTCGCCAAAACCTTCCCGACAATCTTCCCACAACAAATCCAGCGACCAAAATATTTAATCGGGAAAATATTTCAGTGACTAAAATTCTTACTTTTGATGACTAAAAATTTTGTCCCCAAAAGTGCATTTTCTTGCAGTGGAGCCCATAATCTTTCAATAATTCTCATTCATGGACAAGATAAAAGGTCACAAAATAAAATAAATAAATAACCAAAAATATTAAAATAGTTCAACAAAATATTTCTCTCCTACAAACAAACATGGAATTATTTTACAAAACTAAAAAGTTCCATTGTTTGGAAATTGAGAAATTTCTTTGTTTCACCAAGTAGAGAATTTCTCACTGTCTAATTATTCATGTAACAATTAGTTTAAAATTAATTCAAATGAAAGAAATTCATCTAAACGACTTTTGAAATTAAAAATAAATGAAATAGGTCCTTCAATAAAAAAGTTCAAGGTTGGAGTACGTAAAACTTCTTGATGAGTGTATAGATATACATATATAAACATATGTACATCGATTCACAATGGAATGGTTGGTTCTTCAAAAAAAAATATTATATATATATATAAAATATGTGCAATGAAAGTTATGATATTATCAAATTTCAAAAAATAATAAAAATAAAAAATGTACTAATCTTGTTTGACTGATCATGATAAATAGGTTTTGAAATTATAAATGTTACAAATGTGTAAAATAAAAATAATTCAGTCCGGTTAGTTTGGTTTCAAAATTTTATTCTTAATTTCTTTTAATAATATAAATCAGTTTGATAAAAATAAATATTAAAAATATTTTATCCTAAAAAGAGAAAATTATATGAAAGTGGGTGTTTTTTATTTTATATTTCAATTTTTCCCACCAAACTTGCTTTTAATTTTAATTTATACATTTTTTAAAAAAATAAATTTGAAAAATGAAACTAAATTGTGCAATTACATTTTAAAATCTAAAACATAAAAAATAGAAAATTACCATGTACTGCTTTAAACTAGTAGTGTAGTAGAAAATTTTACAAATAAAAAATGTTACTAACACTTATTTGATAGTTGGGTGATAACGAATGATCCATAAAACGTTCATCAATAGCTAATTACTCGGTAATCCTTATGTTCATGAAGTTTCATTGGTAAAGACTTGATACCTTCTATCCCATACAGTATTGGCTCAAGATTATTGGAGGACTTAGGGTTCGTTTGTCAACTATACATTTTAGTTAAAAAATCAAAAAGTCACTATAAATTATTATATCATTCTCTCTACTTTTTTACACATTTTTTCGTAAAAAGTTAAAAAAATACTAAAATATTCCCAAATGAGGTCTTAGTCTAAATATAAAAATGATGCATTATCTAATTAAATCTTTAAAAAGATGTGGGACTAAATTTTTTAATTTTTTTTTTTTTTTTAATAAACTTTAGACAATAGTCTAATTAACTTAATAGGTAAGCCATCTCAAATCTCGTACTCTCACCTAAATTATTGTCCTTTGAAATGTTTTCGACCACATTTTTTCATTACAAACCCTCTTTCCAAGAAGTTTCTAAGAAATTTTTAGCTGGAAAGTATAACTTGATACGCACCACTCCTCCATCAACATGGTTATTTGTGGGGTAATGGTGACAGACCTTTTTTTTTTCCCAGGAAATATCATTCTTAAAGACTAGAAAGTTCACACCTAAGTTATTGTCTTTTAAAATGTTTTCAATCACATTCAAAAAGTCACTTTCTATCTAGAAAATGTGTCCCCTGATTTGAAAAAATTAAATATCAACACAATATTTATATATTCTATATATTATGGGTCTCACACACTATGTGACTATTATGTAAAATATTTAGTAATTTTTTTGATGTCTCTAATATTGCTCTCGTTAAAGACCTTCTTTTCAGTAAGTGGGTGATTGAAATTGGCTTTTTCAATGAATTTTTTTATTAATTTTTTTGTTTTTGGTATTTTGAAAAAAAATTCAAAAAATTTTTAAATTGTTAGAAATCTACTCGATTAGAGGAACCAGAAAAGTAAACAAATTTAAAGAAAAATCCACTAAAAACAAAAAATAGTTGTTTGAGTTTTCAAAATAGTTTTATGAGTTTTTAATTCATATTTTGTATTTTTAGTAAATTTTATTTATTTATTTATTTACTTTTTAGATCCACTTAATCTTGATATACTTAAAAGTATAAAATTTGTATAAAAATCTTTTTAAAAAATCATTAGTTACAACAAAATATAAAAATATACTGAATTTTCATTTTTTTTTAAAAGTATATCTAGTTAGGTGTATTTAAAAAATAAAAAAAAAATTCTGCATATATTTTTTATAAAAAAGAAAAACTCACTAAAAATTTTTTTTCAAAAATGGAAAGCAAATAACTCTATGTTCGGAAGAAAAAAAAAAGTGTAAACCAAACAAGTTTTTTTTTTTTCCCTTTCTTTTTTTTTTTATATCTTTTACGAACTTTTTTTTTTAGATTTTTAATTTTTGGTTTTATGTTTTTACTTTTTAGGTTCTTTTACATTAGACGGACCAGAAATTTGACACAAATGTCAAAAAAAAAAAAAATACTAAAGACAAGAAAATTCAAAAAAAAAAAAATGTGACTTTCTTAGCTGGATGCCAAATGAGTTGTAAATCTCTTTCATAAGAGTAAGTCCAACAATCTTTCTATATTGTGTCTATTAGACATTTTATCTAGCCAAATCATAATTTTAATATTTCAACAGTCTTGGCAATAATATACTAGACATTATACATCATCTGCAAGGGACTAGATACAATTGAAGAGTCAAGAGAGTCTAGGCAAACGATTTCTCTCACTGAATACCTACACGGCTAACTAATTATAAAATTTTTTGTTAAAAATATATATTGACTAAAATAATTAGATAAAATAAAGAATATATTTATTTATGTACTCTTGAAAAACGTCTCCAAGTGCTATAGTTGTTGTGGAAACTTGATACCAATCACTCCTTTCTCACCTTAATTATTGTCATTTGAAAAGTTTTAATTCAAACATTTAGCTAAATCATTGCCCTCTTAGCCAATTTTTAGCTGGAAAATGAGCCCATATATTTTGTCACAAACTTTCTTTCTTGGAAGTTTCTTTGGTAAAGACTTGGTACCCACCACTCCCCTCTCACCTAAATTATTGATTATTGAAATATTTTGAACCACATTCATTTAAATCATTGTTCTAAAATAACATGATTGGATCATTTGTATAATAAAAAACATGTCACATAGATCAAAATTCAAACAAAATTATTATTAATAAGTTTTTTGTATTGATTTTATATCATTACTTTTTTAAGTTGGTGTATAACATTACTTAAAAGGCATATAATAGTTTTTTACAGCTATAAAAAAAGAAAATTTTAATTTTAATTAATTTTTTCAAAACTATTAAAGATGTTAGTCAATTATTTAATTATTTATCTTTAATATATGCAACTCCTTTTTTTCCTTTATGATACTTCTTTCTCTACTCCACAGTGAATTCATATGTTTTTAGAAAAAAAATTATATGTAATTTAAAATTTTGAATCTTTTTATATAGGAAGTTAAAAAATAAATTTTGGAATTTAAAATATAACTATACAAAATAATATCCTTTTAAATATAGTTATATTTATAATTAATATTAATCTATCTATTACCTATCCTTATTTGTATTATTATATAAATAAAAATGTTGTACGATAGTTGAAGTTTAAAGTCTTAATCTATTTTTATTTTCTTTTCAAAATTTAAAATTTTTAAGATGCATATGTTGCAATAACATTAATTTCTTCCTATTATAAATTTTATTTTAAATCTTGTAAGATTTGTTCAATGACTAATATTCAATTTTTGTAAAAAAATTCCAATATATTTCTTCCAAAAGTTAATATAGCAGTCTACAAAATCATATTTTAAAACTCAAAATTATTAATATTTTTATTGTTGTTTTAAATAAGCATCTTAAAATATAAATAGATATCCAAATAAAATAATACTTATTAATAAATATGGCATTAGTTTTAATTGTAATCACATCATTGTAAAGTCTTTATTCATTTTTTAATTTTTTTTTTATATTTTAAATTACATGTTACGATAATTCTTTCTTACTCATTATGTTTTTAAAATTTCTTTAATTATTTTCCTTTCAAAAATCAATATAACAATTTTTTAAAATTCATATATTTTTATTCTAAAATAGTGAAGTATTAGAATTATATCATTTTTTTATAACAAAATATAATTTTAATTGTTAATTGTCAATACAACAATTTTAATGTATTTATACTATATATTATAGTAAAGAAAGATTTGAAACAAACTCTTAAACTTATATATAAAATTTTACTTATAAGAGACAAAATATAAAAAATCAAATATAATTATTATATTTTTTTATAAATAATGTATTATTTTATTTCGTATATAGCATGAATGAAGTGTTAATTTTATATAAATCAAATTTATATTTTATAAGTTATACATAATCTATAAAAAAAAAAAAATTAAAGAGGAAATGGGAGAGAGAGAGATGGGATTTTGACAGAAAGCTTAGGCGCGACGTGAGCTGGAAAAGTAAATAACCAAAAAGATAGAGGAGTGGGTAAATTGATGGGGAATTATCGTTGAGTAGGAATTACGAAATGGATGCAATTTTGATTGGTAGCTCGAAATCACCTCCTCCGAATCCCTTTAATTTTTATTTTCATAGTAAATTGTTTTTTTTTTTTTTTTTTTTAACTTGCCTTGCATTTTTTTTTTTTTTTCCCAAAATGGCAATTCGGAGGCATTCGGGGGAGCCCCCTCTCGAGCTCCCGTGATTTTCCCAAATGGATGTGTGACTACATGATAGATTGGTGGGATTTCGACAGAAAGCTTAGGCGTGACGTGAGCTGAAAAAGTAAAGAACCAAAAAGATAAAGAAGTGGATAAATTGATGGGGAATTATCGTTGAGTGGGAATTACGAAAAGGATGCAGCTTGCGTCCCGTCTGAAATCAGATGGGACAGTATTGTTTGATTTGTGGAAGTTTATTATTCCCTCAGGCTCAAAGTAATGATCTTTTTGAGAAATTTAATTTTTTTTTGATAGGACATTTATTTTATTTAAAAAAAGTTGATTTTTTAAAATTATTCTTTTGATAGTATATTTTTTAAGAATATTAATGTCATAATTGTACTTTTATATTATTTTATTAATTTAAAAGAATGGCAAAATAAGAAATTTATATTATTTTTGTACTTGATTTTTGAAGATGGACCAATATTTTGGGACAAGAAAAAATGAAATAAGGGACTAATATTTTGAGACGGAGGGAGTATGAGTTTTGTTTTGATAATTTAAATAGTTCATTATATAAAACTCGTAGCGTATTATATGTTTATAAAAAATTACGTTGATCAAATATCGATAGTTATGGTACCGTTTGGTAACACTTATGTTTTCAGTTTTCTATTTATATTTACAAAAATTTTAAAAATTCAAATAAAAATTTGTTTTGTAAAATTTTTGATTTATAAATCAGTGATCTCAGTTTATAAATTTGGCAAAAAAATGAAAACACAAAAAATGTGATTTCATTTTCAGTTTTTAGTTTTTTTTTTTTTTTTTTTACCACCCAACACTAGCCACCACCCGCCACTATTTTCCGCCACCGTCTTTTGCCACCACCAACCACCACCAACCACCACCCACCACCCACCTCCTACCACCACTTGCCACCACCACTTACCACTAACCTGCCACCACCACCCACCACCCACCTGCCACCCACTCACCACCACCACTCACCCCTCACCGCCACCACCACCACCACTCACCCCTCGCCGCCACCACCACCACCACCATCCACCACCCACCTGCCATCCACCCGCCACCCGTTACTACCATCCACCGCCCGCCACCCGCTACCTACTTGCCACCACCACTCACCACCTACCTGTCACCAGCATCCACCACCTGCCACCACAAGCCACCTATAACCACTACCACCAGCCACCTGCCATCCATCCGCCACCATCACCCACTACCAACCACCACCACCACCATCACCCACCACTCGCTCGCCACCTACCTACCATCACCACCCACCACTACCAACACCACCACCCACTCACACACCTACCACCACACCACCCACCCACCCACCCACCACCACCACCACCACCCGCCATCACCCACCACCACCACCACCACCGCCATCCGCCACCCACCACCACCACCACCGCCATCTCACATCCGCCATCCACCACCCACCACCACCACCACCACTGCCATCTCACACCCACCACCGCCACCACCCACCACCACCACCACCGCCATCCGCCACCCACCAACCACCACCACCCACCACCCGCCACCACCCACCACCACCACCGCCACCACCACCCGCCACCACTACCACCACCATCCACTCGCTACCACCCACCACCCGCCACCTTTACCCACCCACCCACCATCAGCACCCACCATCCACCCGCCACCACCTACCACCACCTGTCATCTACCACCCACCACCCGCCAACACCACCCACTCGCTACTACCCACCACCCGCCACCGTCACCCACCCACTCACCACCACCACTCACCACCTACCCGCCACCACTACCCACTCGCCACCACCACCAGGCCATCTACCACCCACCTGCCACCACCACCCGCCACCACAACCACCACCACCACCACCCACCCGCCCGCCACCACCACCAGGCCATCTACTACCCACCTGCCACCACCACCCGCCACCACAACCACCACCACCACCACCCACCCGCCACCACCCACCGTCTCCACTTTTCACCACTGTCTTCCGCCGCCACTTGCCACCACTTGTCATTTTTCACTCTTTTTTATATTTTTAAAATTTTTTAAACATTTTGTCAATTACCAAACGCGTTTGTAATTTATGTTTTTCAAAAAATAAACAAAAATCAGTTTATAAAATTTTTATAAATATAAACTGAAAACGTAAACGTTACCAAACACACCTTATGTGATCAAATCTATTTTGCATAAAAAAAATAGACAATGAACAACTTAACGGTTGACAAAAAATTTATTTAATGAGATAACTACCGATATCCGATCAACGTGATTTTTGTAGGCATATAGTACTCGACGAATTCTACGCATTGAACGATTTGAATTATCAAAATGGGACCCGTAATGAGCCCCATGGACGGAACAGCACCGTCCAATCCGATCTCAAACTGGAAGCAAGCTGCTCCTTTAGGAAAAGATATTGTTGGACAGTAGATTACTTTTCGAAATTTCATCTACAATGGAGAGTAGGAAAAAAAAAATTAAAAAAAATTAAAAAAAAAATACTCAAGCATAGGGGGTGTTCGGCAAGAGTTTTTTTTTTAAAATTTTTTGGGTTAAAATTTATAGAAAGATAAAATAGACTAAAATAGTTAATAAGACAAAATATCACATCAAACACATAATCATTTCACTTTTTCTCTTCTAAACATTACATTCAACTATAAAAAAAAAAAATCTAACTATTTTCTCAAATACAAAAATTTTAGCTTATTAAAATAGTCAAAAACTAAAATAGCTCACTAAAATAGCAACTAAAATAGCCTACTAAAATACCTTTTTGTCCTTATCTCTCCCACTATTTTCTCCAGGTCCGTTTGTTTTCCGTTGTAAGAGGCCGAAGTGGACTCCTAGTAATGAACAATACTTGTAAATCATGTTTGTTTGGTTTATGGAGCTCCATATTGGTAGTCCTTTCGAATTATGAAAAGTCTTGATGAGTGAATTACAAGTCTAGGCAAGCATGTGATATTAGAAAATAATTCTTTTGGCTTAAGTTGTTACTGGACGTCCAGTCGGTCAATCAGTCACATGCAAATTTTTTTATTTTTTATTTTTTTAACATGTTGGGAAACACATTGTGAATATTAATGTTTAATGTTTTTATATTTTTTTATTAAGTAAAAATCATAGTTTTATTTGTTTTATTATTTTATATACAAATAATTTAACAATCTCTACACTAACAACTATCATCAAAACAAATATAATTTTATTTAATTCTCTCACTATCAATCTCTTCATAATTAAATCCTTCACTGTCAATCCTCTCCCTTCTATTTTGAAAAACAAACGAGCCCTCAACTCCCTCACGTCTTTCTCTCTATATGTCATTGACAAGAAGTTATTCCAGGGTTCCGGAACACCATGTTAGAAATGTGCTCCACCAATAGAAACATAGAAACAAAAAATCACAATGCGCAAGGAAATTTGAAAAATTTTGTCAATAACTATCGCTTTTTTCAAAATTTTATTTGTTTGGCATGCCACACATTAACATGATGACGTGGTGCACCGGACCTCCTAAAGTAATTGAGCAAGGATCCTCTAGAGTGAATTTCCCTAGAGTGATCCCTAAAGTGCAGATCCAACGGCACAAAAGCCACCATCTATATAATTTGAAAAATAAAAAATAAAAAAAATATTCAAACTTCAATTTTGTGCCGTTGGATCTGCACTTTAGGATCACTCTAGGGAAATTCACTCTAGAGGATCCTTGTAATTTATTATCCTTATATCTCCCACTTTATTGCCTTACACTAACCGTGTGCCAAATGGCCTGATCAGACTAATGATCATTCCCATTAAATAAACAAAAATGCCTACAAAAACTGTTTTACCCATGGGTTATGCATTAACCAACAAAATAGATTGAGAGATAGTTCTGGTATACATATATTTTTATAATGCATCACGTTTGAAATTTTAGTTTTAAATTTATGAGTAACCTTTAACAATAAATAAAATAACTACTTGAAATTAAGATTCTCATAAATTAACAAATAAAGAAAATGTTCATAAATTCTTAGATAAATCACACAAACTTTTATTTAAATAAATCATAGGTACATTTCATCCCACAATGCTAGCCATGATTTGAGTGCTTTTGGCCCCAGCTATCCAACACAACAAATATGGTCATGACTTCACTATTTTTCTAATTTAGCCTATTTTTTGTCCTTAAATTTTACCAATTGTATTATGACACATGTTTTAGTTACTTAATTAAACACATCATTAATAACATGATAAGAAAAAACCATTGTGTAGTTGTGATGAAATTAGCTAAAATTTGCTTACCATTTTTTTTTTTTTTTTTTTTGTGCATTCTAAAATTAATTTTCAATTTATTTAATTTTAGAATTTTTTTTTTTTAAATGACCGTACATGATACGGATATTATGCTAATACCAATATTATGCTAATACCAATAAATGTAAAGAGATATTATGAAGTGTATTTCGAATCTTCATATTTATGATATGTTATTTGAGTTCAAATTTTGTCAAAAGTCATACGAAAAGATAAGCTTTCTTCTCATATTCATTAATTTAATTGATCATTGTGAGACCCAGAAAATCTTTTCACATGGATTGTAGAGATCCAACGAAGAGATGGGCTTTGCCCCGTAAATCTACAAAGATAAGCATGGTTGGCACCACCCAAGCAGGGTTGCCGGCCGAAGACACTCCGATGATAAAGTTAGCAAAGAAAGAAGATGAAGAAATGAAGAGTGTTCATTGTGCTATGTGGTGCAGAGAGATGAGGATTATCTCTATTCCTTGAGATGCCCTTCTTTTATAGATGGGGGATGTGATATCTGTCCCATGGGTTTCCTTGTTTGGATTAGGCCCATTAAGCTGATATATTTTTTTCTAGCTCCCACAATTGTCCCAAAACTTTCATTGTCTTTGGTAGAAGGAATGAGAGTTTTTATTGCCGAGCTACGCTGTTCAAATATATGTTAGGTTTCTTGATAAAGAGGACTATGGATAAATGAATAAAATGAATGAATGATTGTATGAATGCATGTATGCTTGAATATAATCTCTGTAATGATGGGCCATGGTATTGTTACCCTCGAGCGAGGGCCCTAGGTCGTGGTATTATAAACCCCAAGCAAGGGTTGTAGGTCATGGTATTATTATCCCCAGGGTGAGGACCGTAGGCCATAATATTATTATCCCCTGAGCGAGGGTCGTAGGCCACGGTATTATAATCCTCGAGCGAGGGCTACACTAAGGATGCCACAATTACTATATGTATGTTTTGCTCCGAATTCGGAGACCTTTGGTGATGGCGCTCTATGCCGAGTGCGAAGATTGCGCCGTATTTGGAGACTTTTGCTGATTATAAGTGGCGATCAATTGCCAATATTGCAAGGATTTTGAATAGTGCATCCCGTGTCACTAATTGCCTATACCAAATGATGTAGACTTGCTAATCACAAATAAGTGGAAAGTTGAAAAAAAATAATTGCACCAACGGTAGAGCATTAAAAAATAGCATTGCACCGTTGTAAGGAGCCATTTGTAATGAATTGCTGAGTGGATATTGGAAGCATATTTGAAGCAGATATTTGTTATGTTGTTGTTTTGTGTTTTGTTTTATGTATACTTGTTAAGCCAATTCAAGTTGATTTCTTGCCCTTGAGCTAGTATGAATTATAGTTGTGCCTGATTTCTTACGTTTGAGCTAGTATGAATTATGGTTGTGCCGAATCGGAGTAAGCTAGTCTTGCATTGTATACAACATTTATTAGCCCCATTGCTTTCGAATAATAGTTGTTAGTTGGAAGGAATGCAGATTGGACATTGGCCAAAAGTGCCGAGAAGTAAGCCGAGAACAAATTGTTGAAGCAGATTCCTTGCCCCAATGCTTTCGAATAACAATTGTTATTCGAAAGGAATCATAATGAATTCGTGCCAAAATTGCCGAGGATCAGTCTGCGATGTGTCATGGCAGGTTCGGCTGTGGTGAAAAATGATGCAGACTGAGATAGGCAAGCGGCAAATAAGTTGCAGTGGTTGAATTCGACATTAAGCAAACTCCAGGTGTGGTGGCAAAAATGTTGTTTGAAATAGGATATGTGGCATCGCATATAAAATTTACAAATTTTGGTATGGAATGTGCAAAATCAGACCGTATGGATGTGTTCGGAAGGCTCCAAATAGTTGGAAACGACTATTAGATCGTTGGAATTGGATTTTTGATGACATAATTTGAGCAAAAATGGATTTGATGGCGCAAATCAGTTGAGAATCGTGCTTCGCAAAGCACTGGATAATTTCTCCTATACATGCTGAGTTGGCCAAAAAATATAAGTAAAGTTGTTAGTAGCAAGACTTGAACCCTCACCCTTGGGAATAAAGAATACAGCACTGATTGAGTGCTCTAATTTTGGAGCACTAATGCCAGCTCTAATGAGCTGGCAATGCAAGAAAAAAAAAAAACAAAACAAAACAAAACAAAGGCCAAACTATCACATCAAGATAGGACCCACAGCAATGCCACCTCATTAGTGCAGCTTTAGAGCTGCTACGTTAGTGGTCCCAAACATTATTTATAAAGAATAAGACTAAACCACTTTGCCATAACAAATCCTTATGTTTGTATTTTACAAGTTATCTATATAAACGTGACTATTATTCGGTGATAACGGCATGGAAATTCACCGCAAAGCAATGAATAATTTCTTATGTTGTCCAACGCTGGTCGTCTTCTCCGGCAACATAGTGGAATTGCTCAGCAAACTTCGACTAGCTCATACGGCTTCGTTTTAGCTCCAAATTTGACGCGGTTGGTAGTGTTGGACTCGTCTCAATGAGTACTTTACACAGTATGTTCAAAACTTGATTTTGATCTTCAAAAATTTTAGTTTTCTAAAAATGTGATTCGATTCACAACTATCGACAAACTTTGGTTAAATTTTGGCTCTTTTGGTTAGTAAGTCTGGACTCCTCTAGTCGGCACGAACCTTCTGGTATATTTAGATCTTGAGATTGAAACCTCTGAAATCTTGGACCAATTTGAAGTTGAGATGCTGGTTCTATGCCAATACGCCTTCACGGTTGTAGCCAACATATACTTGCACCGTTAAGTGATGAATATCATTGTCGATTATGGTGCCATACATCCAAAAACAGTTGAGCGGCTATGAAAATTCAACAAGTTGGTATCCGAATCACTTATGTGTGTCCGAGTAATGTTTTCGAGTAAGCAATGTTGGCCGAATAATGTTGCCGAGACAGTAGCGCCGAGCAATATTGCTGCACTTCTGAGAATTAAATCATGAGATTATTATAGAAGAGATAGATGAATTAATAATTGTAAATGTACTTGAACTATTGTTTGTTTATTTTTTTATTTTTGATTTATTTATTATTATTATTATTTTTATTTTTTTTTGAAGATGACAAATGGTGCGAAGCTAAATGCAAAAAAAATTCAAGTTTTGGGTCCTGCCCTAGGTAGTGGTTGATGGCCGAAAGATAAATGAATAATCGGTGAAAATGGATGATTGTGGCCTATCTCTAGGAGCCTATTGTCAAAATTGCACGTTGATCGAATACTATCTGACCGATGATCTATTATTTAATGTTACTGATTGGCCGATTTATTGATCCCAATACGAGACTCAGAATTTGCAAAATTAGACCCTGAAAATGGATTCTACACGGCAAAAAATGCGAGGGTAGACATCCCGGAAGTTATTGGCCCACTCGATGAATCCGAACAAGCTAAAATGCAATGTAGCACTTTAAGCCGAAAAACGCACAATAAATCCTTATGTCATCTTCATGCAGCACCTTCATGCAGAACTTCGTGAAAGGCATAATTCTTTAGGTTCAAACTCCTCACTTTGAGCCCTGATATCTCCTTCGTCTTAAGTTCGATTCACCTCATTTTTGCGATGTTGCTTTCAGCTTGCGGCCTAGTGTTCATTCCATAATTCATACTCCTCATTTCGCCACTGTTTGAACGTCGTTGCACCTCCTAAAGTTGACCAAAAATAAGACAGTTTGGCTATTTTTCGTGTGTTTTTCTTTTTCTTTTTCTTTTTTTGGTTTGGCTCTTGTCCTCGGCTAAAGTGTAGTTGGCCAAAGAATGTCCTTGGTGGGTGAATGTGCTCGGAAAAAGAGCTTGGTGGTTCACATTGTTGAATATGCTCTCAGCGGTGAATAATTGAGGTCATTTTCATTGCCAAAGAATAGAGCTCGGGTTATACATATACTGAGTAACTTTGGAGCTCTGCCGAGCAATTTACTATGAGTCGTGGCACTGCCGAAATGCATATGTGTGGGTTCTGATGCAAGATATATATGTAAAGCTTCCGAAAAACCTTGTTAGGTTGCCAAACAGCTCCATTGTTGGTTTGTCGAGCAACCTTTCCTGAAAAACTTGTAACACTAGTGTAAACCCAACTGATTCAATAGAAAGCTGAGAAACTTGAGTGGTTTGGCCAAAGAATGTTGTGTTCCGCTGTCTTTAGCAAAATTATCAAGTATGTGGCATCAGTTCTACACCAAAGTAATTGAGTCAACAACTTTGTTTTTGTTTTTCACTTGCCAGCAATTCTTGGTTGGCCTCTTCGCTGGGTTTGTCTTGTCGAGACATTTGGAAGGCAAATCGTCTTGGCTCTTTGATATGCCGAAACACGTAGTCGGCGACGAATCCACCTTTGGCTTGCCAAAAATTGAAGATTGCCGATAATAGCACTAGAGAGAGAAAGCCGTGGTCAGCCTATAATTTCTGGTATGTGAGCCGAACAAATAAGTCCAATAAAGAGACTGTTGCTGAGTTGTTGGATAGGCAAACCGAATAAAGTATCGAATTAAATGGGTCAGTTACTCCTCATTTCGATTTCACCGAGAGGACAATGTTGCCGAACATCTCGATTAACAAACCAGGGACGCACTTTCACTTTTTTCTCAGCAACCTGCACTATCTTGCTGTCCAAAAGACTTTTACAGAGAGAGACCCAACTTTGGATTCCATAGAAATTGCTAGTATAGTACATGTATATCTCAAGAATCAATTTTAAAGTAAACTCCTGTGAGGCAATAAATAAATAAACAATCCTAGGGGTGGGTTTGGCCGAGCAACCCTTTTGATGATGCCAAAAAGAAGCTCTCACAAGTAAAAGTGTGAAACCCATTTTTAGAGAGCGAAAATGAAGATGCAAAAGTAAATTCATGTAACGCCCCAACTCTTATTAATAGAAATCATTACCAAATCCTTACATTATTATCATTATTTTAAAAGATTGCATCCATACAGGAACAAGTATAAAATAAATAGTAACATTTTCTCACAATAATAATGATTATAGATAAGACATAGTTCAATGCCCTAAGGCTTAGATTGAAAAACAATAAACAAAAAAAACAAAAAACAAAAAAAAAAAAACAAAAAGGGTTTACCCTTATACAATACAAGGCTCTCGGCCAACAATTACAAAGCCCCCGTGGCCAAAAAAGTAAAAGCCATCAGGTCCCGAACAATCTTCCAAACTTTTACCTGAAAAATTTGTCAATACGTGGGATGAGCACTAAACCCAGTAAAGATCCCAATGGTCCTAACCAATCACAACATATAGATAAAAATGATCGTGCATGCACCATGATATCCCATATAAGTAGTATGACAGTTAATAGCCGAAAGTATATTTATATAAATGTGTTTTACCCAAGAAGTTCCTCTTGACACAACACAGTATGGAAACCATTTCTCTTCTTTTACATTTTCATTATTACTTCCAAAAGATAACATTTCAAAAACCCATTCTTTCTTTGATAAAACTTTCCACGTTAACATAAAGAAATCTCACTTAAACATCTGTTCTAAAATCACAACCCCATAGATAAGTCATAACCCAACTCCATATCATCTACACACTAATACAGCAACCATCTTCCCTAGCCATAGGCCCCAAGACCAAAAGACAACCACAACACGTAAAACCAATAACCCACATATCTAAAAATAATTAATTGAGAATAATACATACAACCAATTTCATCTCTACCGGCATACAGCACGGATGGCAGATTCCACAACACAGGTAACACATAACACTTTATTGGTCTTACCCAAACAAGGATGCCCCGCAGGTCATACTTTACCGGGCGCAAATCAGAAGGGACGAAGAACCTATCACAAGGCGCCACGCTTTGCCAGCTCAAATACGGCGGGAAATAAACCCCCCTTCACAGTTTACCAGGCGCAAACGGGAAGGGACGAGAAAACCTTTGTTAAGGCGCCACGCTTTACCGGCTCAATATGGTGGGAAATGGACCCCCAAACAATATCACATTAAAAGCATAACAAGCTAACCAACAAAATAATACACGGGTGTAATACATACACCTAGTCCAATTATCACCACCACAACTATTAACAGTTAAATGCATTAACTCACTTCTTCAAAATGTGCTCCACACACCACCGTTGAACACGGGTTTTCCCACATTTTCAAAATGTTTCCAAAATACAATACAAATTACTAAATACCAAAGCCATAACAATCGCACATAGTCTCATAACATGGCCACATCCACTAGCATTCCAGTTCCTTCTAACCACTTAATCCATAACTCAATAATGGAATTGTTTATTCACAATGTTCATTTACAATCAACAACATACCATTCTACATCACCTAGCTCACTGTACAATAGTACTCATAACTTATGTCTATAACAAGCACTACCATCCTCTACCAATGGTCAAAGACAAAACTCTAGACACCTTCTACATAATTAAAACAATGAATACACCCTTAGGTAATTCCATATCCCCATTCATTGCAAACACTTGTGTTTTATGAAAAGGTAATTAGTTCCACTTTATTTTGAAAACAAAACATCATTGCTTCAAATCCTAACAAACACAAGAGCCCACATCCCCCAATATTAATCCAAATCCCCAATATTCATAAACAACCACTCATAACCCAATTTTGTTTATTCAACCTTAATCTTTCTCTTTAACATTCCAAAATCACAAATGAAATTCCAAACGCTTTCAAACCCACATCCTAAACATGCTTTTATGACCCAAAATCATTTATAAACATAACTCCCAATTCTACCAATTTAACCCAAGTCAACCCATATGCCTTTTAACAAAATCAACTATAAAACCATCTTTTCAAATGCCATAAAAATTATCACAATTCTATCTATAGCGAAGTATTGAGGAGAAGCTCAAGAATCCCTACCTCTTGAACCGAAGAGGAGAAAAGTCGAAAATCCACCGTCGATGAAAACACGATCGGCTCAGATTAAATCAAAGCCCTCGTAACTTTAGCGACTTTGATTTTGACCCGATCCTTGTTGTATTCTGGACTCGGGTTTCTTGGTTTTGTACTGTTGAATATGTCTTGTTTACCTTCTTTTCCCTTAAACTTGGCTATTGGATTACTGTAGTTGTGTCTGGGATAGGTTGGTTGTTCGGTTTCCCACTTGTTGTTGCCCAGAATTTTGCTCTTCTACTCGAGTAGCACTTCTTGCACTCGAGCGGGCTTTGCAAACTCTTAGTACTTTTGCAGGTCTGTAAAATTACTGGGAAAGTGTGTTCTACGCTCGAGCGGGCTTAGCTCGAGTGGCCTTTCTTGCACTCCAGCATTGGTCTATTGTTTACAAAACTACTAGATGTGTGTATTCTGTGCTCGAGTGAAACAATTTATTGTGTCTGACGCTCGAGCGTCACTTCTTGCGCTCGAGTAGACTGTGCATATATCAGTTTGTAAAAAGGTCATTTTACATCACTTTTCAAATCTATTTCTCTCCAAACCCTAAGTTGAGACCCTCTCTCTCTCTCTAAAACTTATCTTCTCTCTACTTTTTTATCTAGATCTAGTGATTTCTCCATCCTCGTGCCTTTGTTAAAAAGGTAGAGCACTTCGAGAGCTACGTTTTGATTTGAATAAATCTTGGTTTCAGCGTCTTTGGAGTTTCTTCACTTCTCCCTTGGTCTTCTAAGCTTGAGGTAGGGACTTTCTACACTCTCATATGAGTTTTAACTTAGCTATTTGTGGTTGTGTAAATAAATGTAGGGATTTGGAGGATTTTAGACAAACCTAAAGTTTTGGTTTAAAATCAAAATAGGTGTTTTCAAATGAAATTGTTGAAAATGATTATGAGTGTCGATATGAGGATGTGTTGTCTTGAAATTGTTGATTTTGGCACATCGATTGGGTTTTGGACGAAAATGGGGTTTTGCCCTAAAAGGTTTCAAATGGCTATTTTGTATAAATATATGAAATTGGCATTGGAAATATGAAATTGGGTGTATATTTGAATGAATGGTGGAGTTGGTTATGTATTACTTCTTATCTATGGAAATTTGGATAATTTATCTATTTTAGAGATTTTATATCTGTTTAAAAATATCTATTTGGGTTATCGGTGGAGGATAGCCATGAGTGTTGTAGAAATTGTATGAGAATTAGGTGAATTGAAACTAATCTCTTAATAGTTGTCATTGAATATGACTATGTTTTAATACATTGTATATGTATGATGTTTGCGAGGAGAAATGGGATATACTCCGTGTTTGATAGGAGAAAGGAGATAGACTCCATTGAATTAAGTTTGCCTGTGTGTCCAGGGTGAAAGTCCCAAAATATTGTGTATACATGGGTGCCGATTCCCGCAGACGAAATTTTCATAAAATGATAAATCGAAGTGTTTGTGTGACGACTATATTAATTTGAGAACCTTTGAGTTGTATCCTCAGTATGGTTGTTTGTAATGAATGGAAATAACTCATGAATTGAGATGAAAAAGGAATTAAGATAGCATGAATTATGATACAAGACTTGGCATGGCATGGGTCCCAAAAGAATTGTACATTTCCTAGTGGCAGGCATTGCATATACACATCACATTTATATCTTTGTTAAGATTTATATATTGTGTTAGATTGTTTTTACTGGGTTTTGGCTCACCCTATTGAGAAAAACCAATTTCAGGTGCTTGTGATATGTCTCCGCTAAGGACTTAGCTTGGGAGAACTGTGGAGCTGAAGCTCACTTTTGTTTAAGGGCTTTATGTGTATTAAGCTTCTGACTCATTTTGTTGTAACTAAGCACAGTCTTGGAAGGATGTAAGCCTTTAGGGCATTTAGATATTTGTTAGCTTTCATTTCTTATTACTGTTGGTAACACATGTTGTAGATTCAAGATGAATCATTTATGAATATATAATGCATGTGTCTGTCACCTTTTGTATACCAACTCTAATTAATGAAAGTATTTTGTTTCAATTTTATTTCCTCTTATGAGATGGGTTTATTCTGATTATTTTGGAGGCATCACATCAATCCTCTATGTTTTGATCTATAGGACTACGGGTAGAAAATGGGTATAACTAGATAAAACCCAAGCTTTAAGGTCGCAGAAACCCTAAAATGGCAAAAAGATGAAGAGAGGAGAGAGAGAGAGAAAAGCAGAAAAAATGACTTTTTCAACGCACTACGGACTTCATATTCGCGTAGACCGCTCAAGCACAAGAAGTGCCACTCGAGCATTCAGACACAAAAAGTGTGACCACTCGAGCGTAGGAAGTGACCGCTTGAGTGTAGAATACAAACTCCAAGAAGTTTTGTAGACAGAAGACCACCACTCGAGCTCAAGAAGTACTACTCGAGCGCAAGAAACACCGCTCGGGTGAAAAATGCACCCTCCTAGTAATTTTGCAGACCTGCAAAAGTACTGAGGGTTTTCAAATACTGCTCAAGCACATAAAGCTTCGCTCGAGCGAAGAGACAAAAATCTTGGCAACAATGGTTTTGAAAAGCAAGCCACCAACCAGTTCCAAACACAACCAAGATGCTCCAATAACCAAACTTAATGAGGAATAAGGAGAAACAAGGCATGAACAACCATATAAGACAATAAAACCCGGATCCAGAACATCAAATAGGTCGGGTCTAAACCAGAGTCGCTATAATTCATGAGCTTTGTTTTATATTAAAACTTTTCATCAAGATTTACCATGAACAAAAAATAAGTTTAATCACAGAGAAAATTCAAAAACTAGCCGTGGCTCGTGATGCTTCAACTATCAAAGTGTTGTTGAATTTTTACTTACAATTACATGTTTGTTATTTACTTCGTTGGACTCTTTCAGACGATTCCCACAAACAGCGCTAATTGTGAGACCTAGAAAATTCTCTCACATGGATTATAGAAATCCAACAAAGAGATGAGCTTTATCCCATAAATCTACAAAGATAAGCATGGTTAGCGCCACCCAACCAGGGTTGTTGGCCGGAGACACTCCGATGATGAAGTTAGCAAAGAAAAAAGATGAAGAAATAAAGAGTGTTTAGTGTGCTGTGTGGTGCGGAGAGATGAGGATTATCTCTATTCCTTGAGATGCCCTCCTTTTATAGATTGGGGGGGGGGGGGTGTGATATCTGTCTCATGGGCTTCCTTGTTTTGACTAGGCCCATTAAGCTGATATATTTTTTTCTGGCTCCGACAATCATAATTGATTAAAATCAAATTTATAATAATAATATCAAACTATCAAAGCAGCTAAGAGGACAATGATTTAAATCAATGTGGTTCAAAATATTTCAATAGTCAATAATTTAGGTGAGAGGGTAGTGGTGGGGGTACCAAGTATTTACGAAAGAAACTTCCTAGAAAGAAAGTTTGTGACAAAAATAAGGGCTCATTTTCCAGCTAAAAATTGGCTAAGAGGGCAATGATTTAGCTTTTGAATTAAAACTTTTCAAATGACAATAATTAAGGTGAAGGAGTGGTTGGTATCAACTTTTCAAGTAATTATTCAGTAATTTCATAATATAGACACGTGCTATTTTATGGTATTGTGATTGGTGGAGAAGGTAGGTATGTGAGATATAATGTTAGGTGATTGGGGAACATAATAGGCATATTGAATGATAATTTATTAAAGAGTACGGACATGTAGTATTTCAGGAACATTCTATAATTTTCCCAATTTTTCATAACTTTATCACTAGGAGACATTTTTCAAAAGTACATAAACAAAAATATTTTTTATTTTATGTAATTATTTTAGTCAATATATATATATATAACAAAACTTTTTACAATTAGTTAGCAACGTAGGGACTTAGTGGGAGAAATCATTTGCCTAGTCTCTCTTGAATCTTCTATTGTATTATGGGAATTTTTTGGGGGGTAAAGTAATAGTAATTAAAACTCTTATTTGTTTGATATTTAACAAGTTTAAATTAAGAGATTTATTGTAAGTAAATGATAGGTATTAATAAGTGTGATTTTTTTTCCTTTTTACATAGATTATAGTCAAGTTTATGTCGATGATTTTTTCAAAATAAAATGGGTTAAGTTTTGGTACTTTCTTAAAAGACAAAATTGCAGTCATCACCTTATATTTTACACCTGTCACATTTTGCCAGCATTTAATGTTGACAATCAACCCGTTAAATTTCTGGTCAAATTCCAATTGAGTCCAATAGCAAACCCACATTAAAGAAGTAAACAGAACCCCCCCCTCCCCCCCCCCCAACACATGACTGTCAAGTAGGGCTAGGCATAGGGTTATCCAACCTGCGAAAACCGCCTGTGCCTATTTAGGCGGTTTTACAAAATTGTTAGTGTCAGATGCGCCTTAAGATTTTCCTATTTTGCTAGTTGCGGGTGGGTCACGGGTTTTACCCACACCCGCACTCACCCACCCGCATCTACATACATTTTTTTTTTATAAATCTAGACCATCATATTTTGTTGTAAGTTTTGTAAGCGTGTAACCCTAATCTGCTCTTCTCTCACTCACTTTAATTTGATTATCTAACCAGTAGGCTCTAACATTATAATAATATCACACACTGTTTTGTTTAAAATATTTATCACTCGCGAATCTAATTATGTGATTTTTTTTCTATGCCAGTTTTTATTTAATTTTCATTCTAATTTTTTTGGTAATCCAACTTTAATGGGGGATAGTGTTAAATCTCTTGCAATCAAAAAAATTTTAAAAATGGAAAAAAAACAAGCCAAAAAAAAAATTTTTAATGGAAAAAGCTCAATTTGCAAACTGCCCCCACATCCACGAACCCTATCTTCACAAACCGCAACTCAAATTACAGGCGGTTATGGGTTCAATTTTTTCCAAACCGAACTGTCAAAAATAGATCCGCGAGCACCTACATAAATTCACAACCTTTTTCCATCCAAACTGTACATTTACTACCCCTTGCACTTTGGAAAGCTGTACTAACATATCACCCGTGCTATACACGGGATTAGATTTTTTTAAAAAAAAATTTATGGTTATGTCAAATATATTTTTAAATTGTTAGCATAAAATATATGTAATTTTGAAATAAAATATTGACATTTCATAATTGAAGTAATAAAAATACAAATTTATTACATTTGTTTGAAATTCATTGAATAAATAAAATATATTATAACTAAAATCTAAATTATTGTGGGTCATCTATTAGCATTCTTGCATTGTCAACATAATAGTTAATATTATAATTAATGAACAACACATATATTATGTATTTATAAAATGATATAAAGTAAAAATGTTATAGTTACATATTATATATATATATATATATATTACCTTTTAAAAGGCATAGATATTTTCAAACCAATCTATATTTAAGATAAAAGTGAATACATTTATTTTTTAACAGAAAAATAAAAACACACAAATAATCTCGTGCATAATATGAGTGATATAGTAGTTAATATTTATATTGTAAAAGAGAAAGTTAAATAATCTATTACTTGATTGAACAAGTTTTTAAAAACGACAATTTAATTGTAGACAAACAAAATCAACCAAAAGGATAAATCAAACTTGTATCGCAATATAAATCATTTATATCTATATTATAGCTTTGTAAGACAAATTGGGTGCATTGGCAACTATTGACATAGTTAGTGAAATTCATGACACATTAGTATTGTAAAATGTTTATAATATTAAGAATGTCAATTAAAATACAGAAAGGAAAAAAAAGAAAAACCCACGCTCAGTTTTTTTTTTTTTTTTTTTTCTAGATAAAAAAAAAATTATTTGCTTCCTTAAATAGAAATATCATTAGTAAACATTGCCTTAATAACCATTTTTTAAAAGAAACAATACGAAATAAATTTGACAGACAAAATAAATGAAAGGAAAAGGAGTCAATGAAGTCAATTGAATAAAGAAATTTTTTTTATTTGGTTCCTTAAATAGAAATACCATTGGTAAATATTGCCTTAATTATCATCTTTTCCAAGAAACATTACTGAAATAAATTTGTTGGACAAAATATAATATAATCATCATCAATAGTGGGTACTTTACACTACAACAAATAAGAGTTTTAGGGATAAATGTTTTGGTCTTTAAAAGTGAAATTTTGTTGCAAAAGATATTTAGGAACTAATTTCTATCGTCATGAGTATAGTCGCTAAAAAGTTGTTCCGAAAAGTCCAAAACAAGGCTTTTAGCGACAAAATTTTGAAAATGTCACTAGTAAATAAACTTTTTGGAACAAAATAATTTGGTCTCAAAATAGTTTATTTTTTGAGACAAAAAATTTGGTCCCAAAACGATAATAATTCATCACTAATGTCTAATTTTTGTTGTTAAAAATAGAATAACGGCACTTTTCGTAAAAAAAATATTTAGTCCCTAAAAAATAATTTTGTCCCTAAATTTTGGTCTCTAAAACCTTAATTTTTTGTAGTGTTATATGATCATAATGAATATAATTTTTTTTTTAAAAAAAAACACAGAGATTGTTACAATCCAAACATTTTTTTTTTCTCATCATGTGATTGAAATAGAGTATAAAAAAACACAATCAATTAAAAAATAAAATCATTGTGTGATCAAAATGGTGCATAAAAAAACACAATCACATTTTTGCTCATAATTATAAATAATAATAAAAAAAAGCAATGAAGTTAATTGATAATTAAAAAACACATGATTTTTTTTTTCTTCAAAAAAACACAGTGAGTTAAAAACGCAATCATAAATTAAGTCAATTCATAGTTAAAAAATATAATTTTTTTTTTTCAAAAAATACAATGAGTTAAAAAACTTAATTACAAATTTTTTTTCTCAGTATGTGATTAAAATGGAGTATAAAAACTAGGTTAAAAAACACAATCACCTTGTAACAAAGTATAAAAAAACACAATCATATTTTTATTTATAATAAAAAAATTAAAAAAAAGGAAAGTGAGCAATAAAAAAAATAAATAAAAATAATACTTACAGGCTGTTCAATTTCAATTAATGATTGTGGTTGTGGAGGTGCCAATTGAAGATTGCGGCTGTAGCGGTGAATAAAAAAAATAAGATGTGTGGCGGTATAATTTCAATTAAAGATTGTGGTTGTGGAGGTGTCAATTGAAGATTGCGGCTGTAGCGGTGAATAAAACAAATGAGATTTGTGGCGGTATAATTTCAATTAAAGATTGTGGTTGTGGAGGTGCCAATTGAAGATTGCGGCTGTAGCGGTGAATAAAACAAATGAGATGTGTGGCGGTATGTGGTGTCAATTACAAATTTTTTTCTCATTGTATGATTAAAATGGAGTGTAAAAAATTATGTGATCAAAACACAGCGTAAAAAATATAAAACCACATGTTTGCTCATAATAAAAAAATAAAAAACAAAAAAAACAATGAAATCAATTGGTAGTTCAAAATCACAATCAGCTTGTTTGATTTTGCTTTCTAGAAAACACTTTTAAAACAATTATACTTTTTTATTTTTCGTATTTTTTGTTTTCAATGAACTTTTTTAATATTTTAAGCAATTTTTTTTTTAATTTTTAGACACACCTAACATAAATACACTTAAAAAGTATAATATTTGTGTAATTTTTTTAAAAAAAATTCACTAAATACCAAAAAAAAAAAAAATTTACTACGAAAATTTAGCACATTTTTTATTTTTATTTTTGTGTCTTTATTAATTTTTTAAAATATTTTTTCATAAATATTTTACTATTTAGATACATATAAGTAAGGTGCACTTAAAAAAATAAAAAAAAAATTGCTTAAAATTTTAAAAATATTGACTAAAAACCATATATATATATATATATATACGAAAATAAAAAAGTCAGTTTCCAGAAAACTAAAACCAAACGCACTGAATAATTTTTTTTTAAAAAAACACAATGAGTTAAACACTCAATCACAAATTAATTACAATTTTTTTTTCTCATCATGTGATTAAAATAAAGTGTAAAAAACACATCCAATTTAAAAATACAATCACTATGTGATCAAAACAAAGTGTAAAGAACCACAATCATATTTTTGCTCATAATAAATAAATAAATAAGAACAATGAAGTCAATTGATAGTTAAAAAACACGATCATTTTTTTTTTTTCAAAACATAGAGTGAGTTAAAAATCCATTCACAACTTAAGCCAATTGATATTTGAAAAATACAATCATTTTTTTTTTTTTTTCAGAAAACACAATGAGTAAAAAAAACCCAATTATAATTTTTTTCCTCACCATGTGATTAAAATGGAGTGTAAAAAAATACAATCAGTTTAAAAATACAATAACTGTGTAATCAAAACGGAGTGTAAAAAATCTCATAATAAAAAAAATAAATGAAAAAAAAAAAAAAGAACCATTACTTACATGTTGAATTGAAGACTCAAGATTATGTTAAATTGAAGATTGTGGCTATGGAGGTAAATAAAAAAAATAATGTGCGGCAATATGGAGAGGTGTCAATTGACAAATAGAGGCATTTAAACAGAAGTCCTAATTTATAAACTTATACTCCATTAAATCTTAATTAAAATTTTTTGAACCTTCATATCCCATTAAAATTTTAAAAGTCAGAATTGCCCTTCAAATAATGATTGTTTATCATTTATAATTATCTAAAAAGGAACATGATGATTTGACATTTATTTTGATTTTCAAAACTTTAAAATATCAACCTTCAAATTGAAAAAAAACTAAATATATATATGTGCAAAAAATTGAAAAAATTGAATTATTTTTTGTGTAAAACTGAAAATTTTGTGTCTATAAAGAAGTATGATGATGGAACATTGATATGCAAAACTAGAAAAAAAAATTAAAAATGAAAAAACTAATAATGTTGTTAGTTTTAAAATTTTAAAAAAAAAAACTGATAATATTCATTGTTTTATTGGATAGTTGAATCAAACCAATAAGTAGAAGGGCAAAAACATTTAATCTCATGCTCTGCCTTTTTTCATCAGTTATTGAAACAATTATCTGGAATATTACTATACAAAATTGATAATATTCTTAGTTTTAAAAATTGAAAAAAGCTGATAATATTCTCAATTTTACTAAATAGGACTTATTGGTTTAAAAAATCTTAGATAGGATATGAGCTACCATACCATTTGTAAATAGTACTTTTAGGTAATTAAACTCTTGAAAATAAGATGCGGTGGTAGGGTTTCGGGTTTTTAAATTTCAAAAAGGCTGAAATTAAATGGTGGGCGGGAGGTTTTTTTTTAATTAGAAAATTAGAAAATTAAGATTAGAATATTAAAACTCTCACAAGACTTGTGAGTTAGAAACGTCATTTTTTTATATAATATATAGATATGTTTCCATACATATATATTCTCTGCATTTGGTGAACAGAAAACAGAGCACATGACTTTTTGTGGTTGCACGTGAAATGTTTTATGGTCGACAATTATCTAGCTATGCAATTAAGTTAATGGAATTCCAATCAAATAATAATAAGTTCATGAGTTTCATGGTATTTAACACTTATTGTTCAATTCCAGTGAGTTTTCAAAACAAAATGATACATTATGTCAAGTAAAAAAAATGTAATTCATAAGATTAATATTCAATGTTTTTTTTTTTTTACCCCTTCTTAAAAATAAAAAATAAAAAAGGACGAAAAAATCATTTTTCTCTCTCTCTAAGAAACCCTATTCCTACTCTCTCTCTCTCTAAAACTTTCTAGACGCTTTATCTTCCTCTTCTCTTTAGGGAAGAGGGTGGTGCCTCTAACCTTCCTCGCCCCTTCGCTTCTTCTTCTGTAGTTTCTATGACCATGTTAGCCATTGTCGTTCTTCTTGTCTCCATCATCGGCATGTTACCAAGAAAGCTTTTAGATCTAGTCTTAAATCCGATTCATGACCAAGATTCGATACTGTTAAACGTGTTGTTGTACGCTAGGTAATCACCTCAGATCTAGAATGTTTTATTTTGTAACGTAGAGTGAAAATTAAGGTATCACTACGCCAAAACAGGGCATTAACGGCGATTTTTTTAACGGCGGTTTTCGTTACCGCCGTTAAAGATACTATTAACGACGGTAACGAAAACCGCCGTTAATACCGCCGTTAATGTATCATTAACGGCGGTTTCGTTACCGCTTAAAAAAACCGCCACTAAAGTATCTTCAACGACAGTAATGAAACCCTCTTTTAACGGCGGTAACGAAACTGCCACTAAAGCCCACTTTTAACGGCGGTAAAAAACCGCCGCTAAAGTCCTCTCATTACCGCCGTTAATGACGGCGGTCTTTGCCGGCGGAGCTCCGGCGAAACTCCGGCGAGTGGTGACCACGCGCGGCCAGAGGTTGAACATGACCATCTACAATAAAGTAAAAGTAATGTTTAAATATTTATTTAGGGAATATATTTCATGAAGAGTGGCTATGGTAGAATGGTTGGTGTGGGTGGATGAGAGGTAAAGGGTTCAAGACTTAGGGAGTGCAAGAAGAAAGAATTATTTTTTAAAAAATTTGAACCTATTTACGGTGGTAAGGAACCACAATTTTTGGTCCTATATTACCGCCGTTTTTGGTCGACTTTTAACGATGGTAATTTACCTTTTTATGACAGTTGTACTTTTTCCGACACGCGCATAAACGGCGGTAACAAAATCGCCGTTAATACCGCCATTAAAGGCTTTAACGGCGGTTTTACAGCCTTTAACGGCGGTAAAAAACCACCGCTAAAGCCCAATTTTGGCGTAGTGTATCAAAACTATCGGTTACGATGATGAACGAATCCTATTGATATTGTTTATTTAGTAGTGATTGTTTTTGCTTTATTTTTTTGTATTGCAATAATATTTCTCTATGTAGAGGTGTCCTCCCTTCATGGAGGTTTTCTCCTCCCTGCCAAGCCCGGCCCTGAGATTTCCGGGGCCCAAAGCCAATACTCAATTAATGAATTTTTGGGCCCTTCACATTTTTTTTTCATTGAATGAAAAAAAAAAAAAATGAAGATAAAAGACAAAAAAATTGTGCCAAAATCACAAAAAATACTTAGTATTACATTACAACAATTAATAAGTGTCGCTTGATCCTCGTTTTTCTTGCATTTTTAGAGGCAAATAAATCAATCATACTTGCATAATCTAATTTTTTTGCAAAATCATTTTCAATGGATACCAATGCTAATTATTTTAAATGGGCTTTTCAATTTTTTAATGGGTCAATTTATTTTAAGTTAGTTTGGGTCTTCCTTAATTTTTTTTTTTGGATTTAAAATATACCTAATATATTACAATAAACTATAATAGGAGGACCATTTTTTTGGGTCTATTTTCAATAGATAACAATGTTAATTTTTTTTGAATGGGTTCATCAATTTTTTAATGGGTCAATTTATTTTAAATTAGTTTAAACCTTCTTTTAATTTTTTTTTAAATAACTTAAAACATACCTCATATATTACACTAAAACATAATAGAAGGGGCCCCCCTTTTTTGGATCTATTTTGAGGGGCCCTAGGCCATGGCCTTGTTGGCTCATGCCTAGGGCCGGCACTGCTACCTACATGAAGGTTTGTTTTTTCTCTATGTGGAGACTCGTATCCTTCCTATGTGGAGGTTCTCTTTATCTCTTTTGTGATCTGTTTTATACTTCGATGTACTTTATTGGACGATTTATTGTCAGTTGTGTAATATATTAAGTCTTATACTTTCCCATCTAACCAATATATATATATATATATATATCCTAACCAATGTTTGTTAATGTTATGACAAAACAAACGAAAGCAAGAAAGTAAAGCAAGAAATCACACAAAAATAGAAAATTTATGTGGTTCAACTATAAACTTACGTTGACGGGCATTTTTTCTTTCATTTATTTTTCTGTAATATTTTATTATCCTAATAATATATTACTTTTTACTGATAAAAAAAAAATTGAAATGAACCAATGTTTGTTAATGGACAAAGCTGAAGTGTTTGTTAGACATGTCACCAAAATCAATTTACTCTGGAATATGAATGTTAACAAGATCAATTTATTCAAGAATATGAATGTTATGAATACAAATGCAGAGAATATAGGAGAAGAGGGCATTGTTGCCCTCTTTAGGAGATCTTCTGGAATGTTTTTCGATAATTTGAACCATTCATATTGTAGGATTCGTTAAGAATATTATTCATGTAAAAAATCAAGTTAATCAGATATTCATAACCCCATGATTAGGCCCTAATTGTTTTTACAAATTTATGAAAGTTATGTTAACCACTAATTTTTATAGAAACGATTGTGCTTTAGTTATAGGGTTGTAGATATCCAATCAACTTTATTTTATGTATGGATGATCTACTCGATGAACCCTATAGTATGAACAGTTCAGATCGTCGAAAAACACTCAGAACAATCTCCCACAAGGAGCACAACAGTAACTGTTGTGCCTTAAGGCACAGCAGTACCCCCTTCTCCGAGAATATACATTGGGGAAATTACTTATCAATAAGTCTACCATAAAATTATTATAAAATTATGAAAAAAAAGTTATATTTTTAATTATTTATATTTATAAAATTTATCATGTTTTATAATTTTTGTTAAAATATTACACTAAATTTAAATTCCTCGGTAAATGTATATGAGCTTTCTATAGTGCATGACAGTAAATGTGTGGAGTAATTCTATTTCCACACATTATTTACACTCTGTGAATATCTTTCTCAGTACATACCCTTAATGAATTTGTTTATCTTTTGTTTTACTCATTCTACACACAAAATGTTTCAAATATGCCCATAACATATAATGTGTGCAAAAATTCCAACACATTACGTACACATGCCACATAAAACATAAACTCCCGCCACACCCATAAGCCTAAGTCAAAACCTAAACCGTGGCCTACACACATGACATCTTTTCGGCACACTCTAGCAATTTTCCAACCATATTTACTACGGTGTGCAAAAAATAAATAAATTAATTAATTAATTAATTAAATCAATAATGTTTTGTATTATTTTACTATTATTCTTTAAAAACTAATACTCTATTTAGTTTTAATTTTTCAAAAGTATTTTTGTTAATTTTAAAATCTTTTTTTTTTTAGTAAACTTTTTACATATTTAATCAACCTTTTACTTTTTAGAATCACTTAATTTAGATACATTTAAAAAGTAAATTATTTGCCAAAAATATTTTAAAAAATAATAAATACAAAAAAATATGTACTAAATTTTTATATTTTTGTATGCTTTTTAAGTGTATCTAAATTAAGTGAATCCAAAAAAAATAATTAAAATATAAAAAATGTTCACTAAAACAAAAGAATAGGGATTGAAATTTCCAAAAAAAATATTTTTCAAAACTCAAAAGCAAACCGAGTGTAAGTTATTGTTATACTATTTTCATTATTTGTTCCATATTAACTGGCAATAAGATGGAAATAATTTGGTACTGGTTATCCAAATACATTAAACAAATTCGACAGTCAACAACTGAATCAAAGAATAGCTTTTGATTCTGTACTTCCGAACCAAATATAAATTTTTGACATATAACTATTTTTTAAGTTGGTTTTCGAATATATGAAATGTTTTCAAAAAATAATTTTCGTATAGGTGCAACATTTTCAAAACTAATTTTTAGAATGATAATTGCGACAATGAAAAAAAAAATACTTCCGAACCAAAGAAACTCACCTCTTTGTTGCCTAATTTTTTTTTATTAACGATCATTTTTTTTTTCCTGCATCTAAACATTCATTGTTTTGTAAATCCACCATTATACAAATCAAAATAACAGTGGGGTGTAATGGAACAATGTTATAAGCAATGGATAAGGAGTAAAAATTTGAGCAATATCAGTCAAATCTATGAGAAACAATGAAGGACTATTAAAGTGAACAATGATCAATGGAGGGAGTGAGAAAGGAAAAAAATAAATAAAGAGTTAAGTCTGATGTGTGTATTTTTTGGAAAAAAAATGTGTACTGAGAATTTTCATATAAAAGAAGTGTAGTAAAAAATTTTAGTTTTAAGGATTGATGTGTGTATTGATATCCATATTGGTCATTTTGTTTAGTGATAAAATTATAAGAAAAAATTAATTCATTAAGTGTGTGCACAAAAAGTAAATGATGTGTGGAAATAGAATTATCCAAATGTGTGGTTTGGGTAGAAAAGAGATGTGAATTTATGTTTTTACAGTTCTGCAACAAGCCCGCGGGGGACCTCGCTACAGCTCGGACTCGATTTGGGTCACGGTTCTAAATCTTGAACCAAAGAGTCCAAATCCAGCAAATTGTTTTGAGAAAACAGATTTTTTTGAAAGAAGTGCCAAATATGGACTGCTTTGCCAGATACAGAGTCGCCATCTAAATATTTTATTTTGGGAAATTTAGGAAACTCTGACTCGGTGCCAAAGGCCACGTGTCCGTCATCACCAAAGTTGCCTCGGCTCGGGAACTTGGGTACGATTGGGGAAGGTCAGCTATGAGCACCCCTGCTCGCCCGGTCCGAAGGCCGGCCTCTACTAACCATGATATCTGATTTTGAAAACATTGTGTGCTCTTATTCCGGTTATTAGCCTAGATTTACTACGTTATGCGCACAGCAAACAAGTATAGATCAAATCGCCTAAATTGGAACAAGACATTGCATATTTGTTTTGAAAATGGTTTGCTACTCGTAAGTAGGCTAAAATGCAGGTTTTGCCACCCTCAAGTGGGCTTTAGAAAAGATGATTTTGCCACTATCTAGTGGGCTTTCAATGTATTGTTCCAATTTAAACAACTCAACCTCCATCCACAGGCATTCAAGCAGTTATATCACATAAGCAGCTAGCCTCATGGTAATCATGCAATTATGGCAACACTCACATGCATGCGGTATGCTAAAGCATAAAAGCTCACCTAGTAGTCCGTGCCAAAACAGAAACTAGTTAGTAATCATGCATGATCCTAGTTCATGTAAAAAAATGGCTAATGCATCACATACAGAATGTCACTAGAATAGGCTCGGCTAATCTACAATGACATGTGAAATGCTACAACTAACACGTATTCAATTTGGAATTGAAATACAGATGCAGTTAGAGTGATGTGCCGAGCCCGATGCATGCAAAACAGATGAATGAATGCAAACATTCTATCATACTGTATGCTAATTCAAACATGTCCTAGTCTACCATCGTAAGCAGGTAAATAAAAGGGAAGAAAGACATAGGGTTGGAAGACATATACACACTCACACACACTTATTACACAATTGCCCTCGCTCGGAGGGTCCGAATAAATATTACAGTCCGAGTAAATAATACTAAATTAATTATTACAGGATTTCTAATTAATTAACAGAAATAGATGCAGAAAGAAGGTGGCCGCAGCCCTGCCTCGGGATGCGCGAATGATGCATGCTTGATCCGTCTTGCCCGAAAATTCATTGCCATAGCACTACTGCCTCTGTTTTCACTGCCTTGCTTCTCTGGAGACTGCCAAAATCCTAGGATATCTTCTATGCACACTACAGAACACCATCGGCTAAGGGAAATGACCACCGGCCATGTTAAATGGCCATCGGCTGCTAATGAAGTTATCGGCCATTCACTAATGACCGGTCGGCACTAAATGTTGCCGGTCGGCAAGAACTTCCTGCAAAAAACAGTTTTGACAGCAGCAGAGGGCAGGTAGTGTATGGCATGGGATTTCAGGCACATGTAAGCATGGTCATGTTCCCTATCATGTATAGAACTCAGGGGAGCATAGCCCTTGATCCTTGGGCCATCAATGGTGCATGATAGCCTAAGGGACCAAACTTGCCATTTAATGTAAAATGCATGCAACACACAAATGAGGACCAAGACCCTATCATGTCAAAGTCAAGGGCTTCGGCGACCGAGAGTTGAGATGTCTTACATCACTTGTAGTATGAACACGTCTCAACCCTCACGCTAGGTTTGACACCCCAAACCAAGCAATGCAATGTATGTTATGCAAACATGGCTCGAAAATGCAACAAGAGGCTAAGATGCAAAACATGTCAAATGTGATGCAACCTATCATGTTAAGTATACAATGCTCCTAACATGCAATGCTACAATGCAACTCATCATGCAGTGCTAATATGGTACAATGCAAGCATGCAATTAGAGGCAACAAGTCAAGCATACAACCATGTCCAAGAAGGGACTTAGACTGAAATGGGAGGTCTCCAAACACCCCCAAAACGGTGACTAAAAGTGCCTCAAGTGATGGACAAAATGCACTACAAACATGCAAGTCAAAAGAGGGCCCAAAGCTAAGGCACAACAAAGGGCATTCTACTACCACTAACCCAAACAAGCATGGTATGAACTATACAACCAAAAACTGAATTTTAGCATGCAAAATGAGCTCCAAAACTCACACACATGGCATTCAAATGACCCAAACACATAGGCATACACAATGCACATTGCAAGGCACGAAATCACGACACTTCCAAGCATTAAAAGAGACACAAAGGACAATGTAAGGCCACATTATATGGACTGAAACATGATATCAAATGATGCCAAATGATGATAATAAGCTTATGCTAAGCATGTTGGTGACCCACACGATCAAGCTCACAAGCCAAAAAATACTAAGAGACTATACCAAACATGGCAAACATGGCAAGGACAACTAGGGTCAGACCTTAAACATTGCAAAATATGACTAAGACCTTCTTGGAACCAAGCCAAAATCATGCTAAAATGTCATCTCATAACATGATGCATATTAGGCCAAAACAAGGGATTACAAGGCAAGCATATGATGCATGAAATGGACCATCAAACCAACCAAAAACAGAGACATAACACAGCCAAATATCCCCAAAAAACCTCTGAAATGGAGCCAAGAATAACTAAGCATGCATGCTACCTTTATGAGCCAAAAACAAGAACAAATGAGACACAAAGGGAGAGGGGTGTCCCTCCCCTACACAAGACCTCAAAATCACTTCATCACCACTGAAAATCCACTGGATTTCAGTGGTGAGAAGACTAATACAACAAAGTAAACAAGGCTTAAAGAAAAAGCACCAAAATAGGCCAAAAGAGGCCTAAGAGGGGGAGTGCGACCCCCAATGCCAAAACACCCTTAATGAAAGATGTTAAGCATGAAAATATAAGACTTTTTTATGTTATACACAAAGCTTAAATCAGCATGCAAGGCAAGTCAAAAACTAATGCAAGATTGGAAAAAATAAAGCAAAAGTCTCACCCTTGAAGAACCCTTGAAGAACAGATGGTCCAGCCACCCTTCACTGACCAAAATCAGTCCAAAACCTCAACAAACAACCCTCAATGCCTCTCAATCTCGGAACAAGGTGTAATGGTGTGTGTTAGTGCAAAAGTAAGGTCATAATGCACTTTTAGGATTCCAAACACACCCTAAGGATGAGAGAGAGGGGGATATAGAGAGAGAGGATGATATATCAGATATATAAATATAGAAGCTTTGGTTTTTTGGTTCAAAAGCTCTAACCCCTCACAATGGGAGAGAAGGGGTGCTTATATAGGCAAAGGCAAGACTCCAAAGCTTCTCCAAGAAGCTACATCAAAAGGGGCAAAGGGTGCAAATGGTTCTTGGCTTCTTGAAGAAGCTGGGACAGCTGGCCAAGCTTCCCCAAGAAGCTTGGCCAAAGGGTCATCCTTCTAGAAGGAATTAGGGGGTCAAGGGCTCAAAACAGCCAAAAACTGCATGGGAAAGAGTGATGGTGCATTCCAGCTGGCACAGCTGGCATGCACCATGCCTCAAGGGTGCAAAGGAGTCACACCGGCCAGCAAAAGAGGTCGCCGGCAAAATAAAGTGCCGGCCGGCCAAATATAGTGCCGACCGGCCATTGGTTTTAAGAAACCGTGGCCGGTGGCACCCATAAACAGCCGGTGATGTTAGGGGAAGGCCGGTGGGATGTGGGGATGGCCAACAAGCCATTCCCTGCCCTTCAAGGAAAAAACACAAGTGTTTGGTGCCAAAACCAAACACGGAACAGTCGAGTCGAGAGATCCTGAGGCAAGGCGCGCAGCCAAGACCTTCGGGAACTCAAGATGAACACAAACAAAGAGGATCACCGAGTGTTCAAACGGTGATGTCCAAGCCTTGAGGACGGTCAAAAATGGGGTGTCTACAAGTTCCAACAATATTAGTTGACAGTTAGGTGGGGCGTTTTCAGTTTGATCCTCTAATGATGGTTAACCATTAGACTCAATTGAAATTTGACCGGAAGTCTAAGGAGTTAACTGTCACAATTAAAAAGTTAAGAGATAAAGTGTAAAGTGGTAAGATGTCAAGTGTAATTTGCCATTTTTAAAAACATTCCTTATTTTCTTAAGAAAGCTTCTTTTAGCCTTTGTGGCTTGTCTCACATAAAAAAATAAAAGTAGGAGTGATTATTTGATCATATTCAAATATTGCTCCACGCCACTTATCACTTAACACTTATCAAGTTATTTAACCAATAAATATGAAGTTGAGACACCATATAGATTTATTCTAAGGCCACCACATAATTTTTCAAAAAATAGATAATTTAAATGAATAGCCTTATGTAGGTGTGGTGGCAAATTTAAGAGGATCGTCTCCCCTCTATACCTCATCTACCTCTCTTGTAGGTAGGGACGAAATCAGCAATTTTGGTTAAGGAGGGTTGTGGTGTGAAAAAAAAAAAGGGTACATAACTAATCAAAAGCAATTTATTACATCAAATCTATAAATAAAAAAAATGAAAAAAAATAAAAGAAGACAATTTTTTACATGAGCTAAGTGTTGCGAGAATAATATTTCATAAAATATATATATATATATATATATTATGAAACTAGCAAGTTATTTTTTCATTCTTTTCTAAAATTTTGAACCATAAATTACAATTTAGCATATAATTGATTAGACTATCTTTTAAATCATTTTGCCAATTAACATAATCTAATAAATGGAAAGGTAAATTATAGGGCACTCAGCTCATAAATCGAAATTTGAATTTTGTTTGTCCAAAAATCTATACGTTAAAATATTTTGTTCATAAAAACATGTTAAGGCAAAATGATCAAAATATCCATAATTCTTTTACCTAAAAATCCACACGCCTTTTATTTGTTGGGAACTGCGCCTCTATCTGTTCAAAATCGCTTTGTATTCCACGTCTCCTCCTCTTTCTCTTTCTACCAGTTCACCCCTCTCTCTCTCTCTCTCTCTCTCTCTCTCTCTCTCTCTCTAATGGCAGTGACATCTATGAACTCAGATCCACTATCGTCTTCATCATCGTTGTTGCTGTTGTTGTTGTCACTGCCATTGTTTTATATATGTAGTCTCTAATCATCAACACTTCGTCTTTGTTGCCTCGACTATCATCCTTCTGTTCGATCAATGAGATGATTCGTCAGGATTTTGTAAGCAGAAAAAGTTCACCAAAGAGGACAAAGGGTTGATCGAATGTGTGGAAAATGTAGAGGAAAAGTCAAGTAGTAAGGAAGTAGAGGAAAACGATGTGTGTGTGTGAGAGAGAGAGAGAGCTAAGACGAAGGTGATTGCGGAAGTAAGATAGGTTTTTGTGAATGCAAGAGGCAACGTCGGAGGAAAAGAGTCAGGGTAAGCGAGAGAGGAGCGGTGGACGAGCACTAACCAAGGGCGACATCAGGAGAGGTTGTGGAAAACGAAGGTGAAAAGACGAATGATGAAGAAGCGGAAGGTTAGGGTGTTAATAGGTGGCTGAAAATTGAGTGGCGGTATAGAAGATGGTGCCTGATTGGTTGAGGGGAGATTGTGAGGGTGGATAGTAAAGCCATGGATGTGGTGGTAGTGGTGATGGTAAAGAGATCTTCATCTCCATCTCTATCTCCATCATGATCTTCATCTTGTTTGACTTGGAAAGCAAATTGAACAGATCACTTTCTCTTCTCTCTTTCTCTTTCTCTCTCTATATATATATATATACACACACACACACACACACATATTTATATATGTAAATGAGAATTGGATTTGAACAAATAAAAAAAATGAACAGATAAGAAAATTTGAACATACCAGTCTCTCTCTCCTCTTTGTATATATTTTTGTGTATGTATATCACAGTTTAAATAGGTATGGGAAAATAGGCTTGTAAAATTCAATAGATAGGGGAAATATGATTGGTGAATTTCAACAGATAGGAGAAAATAAGCTTGAATTTCACTAGATAAGGGGAAAAAAATTGAATAGATAGGTTCAAAAAAATTGAACAAATAAAAAAGATTTCAACAGATAGGTTAAATGATAAAATTGAAAATAAAATGTTCTCCAAAATAACAACATTTACTTCTCACCAAAATATTTTACAAAGAGTGTACTTCTCACTAAAAAAATACCCATGGGACCTAACACCTTATACCCTCTTTAAAATGAACTTTTCACAAATTTTCTCTAAATTATATTGATCTCCCATGAGATTTGAAGATAATACGGCAAGCCTCACATTTTGGCATTGTGACACCAATCACCCTTTTAATGAGGTTAAAAGGATCAAGGTTTATGTTGACGGTGTGAAGATATAAAGATAAAAAAAAATGTATAATATTCATTCCAATATAAAAAGATGATAATATTATTTTTTTTTAATTCATATAGCTAATGAATTATTGATGAAAAATAGGTCAAATGTTATGTGAATTAAACCTTATGAAAGTCTAATATAATTCAATCAAATTTATGGAGTTTATTATATTTTTTCCAAACTTAATGAGTGGTTTGTGTAACTATTTAAGCATCTTCTTTCCAATTTTTCAGAACTCAATTAATTAGCATTCTTTTGCTCATCTTGTTGTCCATTTGTTACTCTGGGTGGTGGTTCACGTTGTTTATTCGAAGTTTATGTTAATCTTTATTCTTTTGCTCATCTTGTTGTCCATATAGTTGCCTGATTTTTGCAAATTCTATGAGAAGTGTCACAAGTCGAAGAAGACGAATGACTGGATTGATCCCCGATGCGGTGACCTACATGTAAGAATTTAACAATAGATCAATTGTATGTAATAACAGTTAATACAATTTTTTATCTTATTCTGGTCTTTAAACTTGTTATTTTTTTATTTTTACAATGACATAATGAGATGTTTATCTTATTCTGGATTTGGGATCAGCCCACGACCCTCTTCTACCATATCCAAAGCTGCATCAAGAGCACATGATAACAAGATGGATACCCTGAGATTGGAGATCCGAAACATGTACACCTTATATGTTTTGTTATTAAGATTTTATTTAATTTGGATTTTAATTGTTGGTTTGGATAGTATATGTATTTGTTGGATTATACTATGTTTATGGATTCTTATTTTCTTTGATATGTACGGTTAATGATTAAGTTTTGTATATAGTTGGAAATTGAATGCTACAGGTTGTGGAGAAATATATTTACTGAATGGTTGAGAATTGAACGAATGAATGAATTGATGAATAATTTTGTATCTGCACAGGTTACCAGTGGCGCAAAAAAAATTACAGAACAAATTATAAAAACTAAATGAGACCTTTTGGCGACTAAACAAATATCATAGGTTGGCTTTTGTCTCCTAAGAATTTAGTCACCAATTGTAAAAAAGTGAAACCTTGGGCTACTAAACTTTCAGTCACCAATTGTAAAAAGGAAACTTTTGGCTACTAAATTTTTAGTCGCCAATTCTCAAAAAGTAAAACTTTTGGTTACCAAATAGTTAGCCGCCAAATATACATGCTCAATTGGCTATTAACTAATTTAGTCTCTAAAAGTAGCAATATATATATATATATATATATTAATTGTTTTAAAAAAATATATGGCGACTAAAGTTTTAGCCACCAATAGGTCACTATTGGCTACCAAAAAAATTTTAGTCGCCGATTGTCTTCCCCAACGAACTATTGGTGACCAAACGGGTGGCCAAATATATTAGTTGACAAAAGTGATTGGCAACTAAAATAAGGCTTTTTAGTCTCCAAAAGTGAAATTTCTTGTAGTGATTATCATCCTTCTGTTCAATCGATGAGATGATTCATCAAGGTTTTGTAATTGAAAAAAAAGTGCAGCAAAGAGGACGAAGGGTTGATCGGAGGGGTGGAAAATGTAGAGGAAAAGTCAAGTAATGAGGAAGTAGTGGAAGACAGTGTGTGTGTGTCTGTCTGTGCGCGCGCGCGCGTATGTGTGTGTGTGTGTGTGTGTGTGTGTGTGTGTGTGTGTGTGTGTGTGTGTGTGAGCTAAGATGCGGAAGTAAGATAGGTTTTTGTGAATGCGAGAGATAGCATCGAAAGAAGAGAGTCAGGGTAAGCAAAGAAGGAGCGGTCGACGAGCTCTAACCAAGGCCAACGTTGAGAGAGGTCATGGAAGATGAAGGTAGAGAAACAGATGATGAAAGAATGGAAGGTTGAGGTGTCAACGGATGGCTGAAATTGAGCGGCAGTAGAGAAGGTGGTGCCTGATTGGTTCCGGGAGATTGAGAAGGTAAATGGTGAAGCAATGGATAGGGATAGTGGTGATAGTGGTAGTAGAGAGATCTTTATCTCTATCTCCATCATGATCTTCATCTTCTTTGACTTGGAAAACAATTTGAACAGATCACTTTCTCTTCTCTCTTCTCTCTTTTTATATACATACACACACACATATGTATTTATATAAATGAGAATTTGATTTGAATAGATAAAAAAAATAAACAGATAAAAAAATGTGAACATATCAGTCTCTTTCTCCTCTCTATATATATTTGTGTATATATATCACAGTTTAAACAAATAAAAAAAATTTAAACAGATACGGGAAAAATAGGCTTGTGAAATTGAATATATATGGGAAATATGCTTGGTGAATTTCAACAGATAGGGAAAAATAAGCTTGAATTTCAACAGATAAGGGAAAAATAATTGAGTAGATAGGTTCAAAAAAATTGAACAGATAAAAAGATTTCAACATAAAGGTTAAAGGGTAAAATTGAAAATAAAATGCTCTCCAAAATAAAATAAAAAATTTACTTCTCACCAAAATATTCTACAAATAGTGTACTTCTCACTAAAAAAAAAAAAAAAAATACTCATGGGATCTAACGCCATACACCCTCTTTAAAATGAACTTTTCACAAATTTTCTCTAAATTATATTGATCTCCCATGACATTTGAAGATAATACGGCAAGCCTCACATTTCGCCATTGTGACACCAATTGCCCTTTTAATGAGGCTAAAAGGATCAAGGTTTATGTTGACAGTGTGAAGATATAAAGATTAAATATATATATATATATATAATATTCATTTCAATATAAAATAGATGATAATATTAATTTTTTTATTCATATAACTATTGAATTATTTATGAAAATAGGTCAAATGTTATGTGAATTAAAACTTTGGGAGAGTCTAATATAATTCAATCAAATTTATGGAGTTTATTATATTTTTTCCAAACTTAATGAGTGGTTAGTGTAATTTATTCTAAATAAAAAATATAGGGTAAATTACATTGACACCCATTGAGATTTGGTCCAATTACTACCAACCCCCTGATGTTTTGGAAATTACGTTCCCATCCCTGTGATTAATATTCTCATTTCACAAACTCCCTTACTTATATAAAAGGTAACAAGTCCTAGTAGAAAAACAGAGGAAATTACATTTTAAAAAAAAAAGAGTAAAGGAAACGGGAAAAAAAAAGAGCAAGTAAAACAAAGTAAAAAAAGAGAGAGTGCATGAGTTCAATATCTTTATTCCGTCTAAATAATTACAATGATAGGGGATTAGTGTAATTTCTCAAAAGTCAAGGGGTGATATGTATTAAACCCAAACCTCAGGGATTGTAGGTGTAATTTACCCAAAAATATACATACCTTTTTATTTTTAAAAGAAAAAACAAATAAAAGTGACATGCATATCTTGTACAAATAAAATTGACCCAATAAAATTAAAGCTATAAACTAAGTTATAAAACAGTTGGAGATCATCATATTATACATTGTAAAATCTTGATGAAGTAAAAAATTAGTAAGGTCAAGTTTGGGGTATGTAAAAAAAGTTAAAAAATCAAAAAGTTACTCAAAAAGTTAAAAAGTTAACACTATTCACCAAAAGTCAACAATTACGGCTGCACAACTCCCAATCCTAATTTTCCTCTACAAGCTAATTTTTACAATTTTTTATTACACATTTTTTCATGAAAAGTCAAAAAATTAACCCAAACATCCATATTTTTTCCCTTAATTTTTTAATCTAAAAGGACAAAAAGTACATCCCAAACAACCCCTAAGTAATTCTCATAAAATTATGGGATCATTCCATTACATATTTTATTAATATACACATAAATTATAGAGATATTATTCTAGTTTTAAAGAGCTGGGGGAACCCCGGTATCTCAATGGTTCTGCCTCGGCTTGTGGCGCGCACACAGATGAGACCTTCTTCAATATTGAAGAGGGGATCAAAATAGTCCCACTTACAGTTTACATTATGCTCGAAAACAGATCACTCATAGGCTAGAAATTTCATGCAAAATATTGTCATACAAGAGGATATTGAAACAAGTGTGCCATAGAGGGCTCAAACAGGGTTGAGCCCTTGAACAAACATGAAGAATAGCTCAAAATAGACCTAGTTTTAGTTAAGGTCGGAGCCCAAAACAATAATAAAATAGGCTAGAAGAATGGTGTAAAGATGAGCTACAAAAGGGGGAAATGGCAACTTACCCTTGTAGACAAGTCTTGGCTGCCTTTTGCTTGAAGAATGGATGCCTCCTAGCTTCTGGAAAGCTCTCCTAGCTGCTGGAAATAGAGTGGTGGTGGTGGTGCTTGAAGATGATGAAGAAATGGAACCAAAACTTGAGAATTTGAGAGAGATGGAGAGAGATATCCTCAAGCCAATTCTTGGAACCCTCTTTCTTGAGTTGGAAGGACAGCAATATAGACAAGAGAGGGAAAGAAAGGTTCTTGCCAAAGTGGAGGGAAATGAGCTCTTATTTCCCTCCAAAAGGTTCCCCCGGATAGAGATATTTTTGGGAAAAAACCAAGACACAGCTAGAATGGACTCACACTGAGGAAGCAGGCCGGCCATCTACTTTTGCTGGAGGTGGCCGCCCGGCCACCCCCTATGGCCGGCCGGCTAGGGGTCAAAAGGGTCAATGAGAGTTACTGGCCGGCCACCTAAGATTGGTGTCCTCCCATGTGTGTACAACAAGACCCTATGGTTGGAAATTGGCAACTCTGAAACAAAAGAGACAACATGCCACTTTTAGAAGGGGTTCAAAAGGGTCAATGAGAATTACTGGCCGGCCATGTGTTTTTAGGATCCTCCCATGTGTGTACAACACAAATATGTGGTTTTGGCTCGAAGAAAATGGCCCTAGGGTGTTCAACATTAGCCCGGAAGTGAAAAGCACGGGTGCCGGAGGAGCATAAGCAGTTCTTTGAGACAATTGCTGGCCTCCCACCCTCCAGTGATCTTCCTGGTGATAAAACAGAGGTACCTGCCAAAAATGAACAAAAACCGATGCAAAACGAATGCTCGGGGGCCAAAACGCGCAGTTCGGGGTCTAAAAAACCGGCCGTTAAGCACCGAAAGTGGTGTTTGGCCACGAAGTGGGTATCTAAGACCCCAGTGTCCCTCGAAAGGGAGTAAATGAGATGCATGCCAAAAATCAGAGGAATCAGAGATGGTTAGGTGGTCCCGAACCGAGGCACACGGCCTGACGGCTCTGAAAACCGGGAACCGGGCTCCGAAATGGGCAAAATGGCCTACGGCCACGAAATGTAGCCCACGGCCACTGAGAGATGGTCTACGGGACCTCTCCCTCCCCTCAGAAAAGAAAACAGAGAAAATCAAGTCCGGTTCGCAAACCGAGGCAAGGGACAGAAGAGAGTTCGGAAGTTCGGAGGTAGGGCGCGCAGCCGCGACTCTGAGACTTCTGAACGAGCACAACATACAACATCACCAAGCACTCAATCGGTGATGTCTGAGTCTTAAGGTCGGTCAAAAATGGGGTGTCTACACCATGTCGGGTAGTGAACTTCTCTAATGGCCCTAGCCTCCAAAAGTCTGTCTACTTCTTCTTCTACTACTTCGACGTGTGTCAATGTCGGTCTTCTGGCTCGTTGAATTACAGGTTTGGCTGACCCGTCAACATTCAGTTTGTGGCAAGCAACCTCGGGGTCAATGCCAGGCATTTCGTAAGGTGTCCAAGCAAACACCTCAATATTTGCTCTTAGAAAAGCCTCTAACTCTCTTTCCTCTTCTTCGACTAAGCCCGAGCCGAGAAGAAAGAAGCGTTCTTCATCTCCATCCTGGATGAGGATTTTCTTCAGTGCCTCCTCACTCTTCTCGGTTGGCTCATTGCCGATGTCTTCTAGGACTTCCATGTCCTCATCTTCAATTTCTGCATTTTTTGGCTCTCGTATGCTACAGGTTGATTTCATTGCTGCCATGGAGCAATTCTTCGCCTGCAGCTGATCGCCCATGACTTCCTCTATCCCATGCCTTGTTGGGAATCGTAATAGTTGATGCAATGTTGAGGGAATTGCCCCCATTGCATGCAACCATGGCCTTTCCAAGATGATGTTATAAGGAGAGGGCGTATCAATGATAGTGAATTCTGTCTTGATCTTCTTGGTGCCAGCTTGCACCTCTAAGTTTACTGCTCCCAGTGGCCATGTCGGCGTTCTATTTAACCCAACCATTGGGCCATTGGATTGTTCCATGTCGTCCGGATGAAGGCCGAGCTCCTTGTAACATCGGACGTACATGATGTCACAAGAGCTACCTTGGTCGATCAGGATGCGTTTCACTTGGCACTCCCCAACCTAGAGGGATACTACCAAGGCATCATTATGCGGATGCTGGACCATCTCAAGGTCGGCTTCAGTAAAGGTTATCATTGGTCCCTGGCATCCTCCTGCCCGATGTCTTTTCTCCCCGACTTGATAGACATGTTGTAGGTGTTTTACCTTCTGGGTCTCCCCTCTTATTTCGTTCTCGTTGACCTTTAAGTGAATCACATTGACTACCCGAGGTCCTCCTACCTGAGGTTGCTGTACTGGAGGAGGCGGAGCTACTGGTGTTTGAGACAATCTTGCCTGCTCTTCTCTTGTTCTAGCCTCGTCGACCAGATCTCTCAGATGGCCTTACCTTACCAAGTCGTCCAAGTGTGCTTTTAGGGCTCTGCAAGCCTGAGTTGTGTGCCCCTCTTCATTGTGGTAGGCACAGCGCCTGCCGACGTTCGTCCCCATGAATTCACCTGGTGCCCTTGCTGGTGCTCTGAAATAGGGCTGGTTCTGAATTTGTTCTAGGACTTTGTGAATTGGGACCCGGAACACAGTCGTCACCGCCTGTGCAGCCCTCAGTTCTGTTTCATGCTTGTTCGATCCGTTGTTACCTCGGCCTCGCTTCGGCGAGCCGTTTCCTTTCTCTTGCTTTACCTCCCTAGTCCCCGATGTATCTTCCTCAACTCTGGCGTACTTCTCGATTCTCGTCATGAGCTCTTCCATGCTTTTTGGCAAAGTTTTTGCCAAAGACTTCCTTAGTGGACAGTTGTCTTTCAGTAACCAAGGCCAACATTGAGAGAGGTCATGGAAGATGAAGGTAGAGAAACAGATGATGAAAGAATGGAAGGTTGAGGTGTCAATGGATGGCTGAAATTGAGCGGCGGTAGAGAAGGTGGTGCCTGATTGGTTCCGGGAGATTGAGAAGGTAAATGGTGAAGCAATGGATAAGGGTGGTGGTGATGGTGGTAGTAGAGAGATCTTTATCTCTATCTCCATCATGATCTTCATCTTCTTTGACTTGGAAAACAATTTGAACAGATCACTTTCTCTTCTCTCTTCTCTCTTTTTATATACACACACACACATATGTATTTATGTAAATGAGAATTTGATTTGAATAGATAAAAAAAAAATAAACAGATAAAAAATGTGAACATATCAGTCTCTCTCTCTTCTCTATATATATTTGTGTGTATATATATCACAGTTTAAACAAATAAAAAAAAATTAAACAGATACGGGAAAAATAGGCTTGTGAAATTGAATATATATGGGAAATATGCTTGGTGAATTTCAACAGATAGGGAAAAATAAGCTTGAATTTCAACAGATAAGGGAAAAATAATTGAATAGATAGGTTCAAAAAAATTGAACAGATAAAAAGATTTCAACATAAAGGTTAAAGGGTAAAATTGAAAATAAAATGCTCTCCAAAATAAAATAAAAAATTTACTTCTCATCAAAATATTCTACAAATAGTGTACTTCTCACTAAAAAAAAAAAAATACTCATGGGATCTAACGCCATACACCCTCTTTAAAATGAACTTTTCACAAATTTTCTCTAAATTATATTGATCTCCCATGACATTTGAAGATAATACGGCAAGCCTCACATTTCGCCATTGTGACACCAATTGCCCTTTTAATGAGGCTAAAAGGATCAAGGTTTATGTTGACAGTGTGAAGATATAAAGATTAAAATATATATATATATATATATAATATTCATTCCAATATAAAATAGATGATAATATTATTTTTTTTATTCATATAACTAATGAATTATTGATGAAAATAGGTCAAATGTTATGTGAATTAAAACTTTGGGAGAGTCTAATATAATTCAATCAAATTTATGGAGTTTATTATATTTTTTCCAAACTTAATGAGTGGTTAGTGTAATTTATTCTAAATAAAAAATATAGGGTAAATTACATTGACACCCATTGAGATTTGGTCCAATTACTACCAACCCCCTGATGTTTTGGAAATTACGTTCCCATCCCTGTGATTAATATTCTCATTTCACAAACTCCCTTACTTATATAAAAGGTAACAAGTCCTAATAGAAAAACAGAGAAAATTACATTTTTTTTTTAAAAAAAAGAGTAAAGGAAACGGGAAAAAAAAGAGCAAGTAAAACAAAGTAAAAAAAGAGAGAGTGCATGAGTTCAATATCTTTATTCCGTCTAAATAATTACAATGATAGGGGGATTAGTGTAATTTCCCAAATGTCAGGGGGTGATATGTATTAAACCCAAACCTCAGGGGTTGTAGGTGTAATTTACCCAAAAATATACATACCTTTTTATTTTTAAAAGAAAAAACAAATAAAAGTGACATGTATATCTTGTACAAATAAAATTGACCCAATAAAATTAACAATATAAACTAAGTTATAAAACAGTTGGAGATCATCATATTATACATTGTAAAATCTTGATGAAGTAAAAAATTAGTAACGTCAAGTTTGGGGTATGTAAAAAAAGTCAAAAAGTTACTCAAAAAGTTAAAAAGTTAACACTATTCACCAAAAGTCAACAATTACGGCTGCACAACTCCCAATCCTAATTTTCCTCTACAAGCCAATTTTTACAATTTTTTATTACACATTTTTTCATGAAAAGTCAAAAAATTAACCCAAACATCCATATTTTTTCCCTTAATTTTTTAGTCTAAAAAGACAAAAAGTACACCCCAAACAACCCCTAAGTAATTCTCATAAAATTATGGGATCATTCCATTACATATTTTATTAATATACACATAAATTATAGAGATATTATTCTAGTTTTAAAGAGCTGGGGGAACCCCGGTATCTCAATGGTTCTGCCTCGGCTTGTGGCGCGCACACAGATGATATAAAGCAGCCTACGTAGTAAGTTTTGTAGTAAAAATTATTTAGGTAAAAAATTAATTTAATCGGATAATTATAAATATATAAATAAATTATATTTTATTTTTTAAAATGAATAATTTAAATTTATATTATATTTGTTGTTTATTTTATATATATAAAAAAAAAATTGTTCTTATATTTCTAATTGTCGAATAAATCTTTTTTTTTTTTTTTTTTTTTTTGACAATGATCACTTTTATGGTGAAACTTACAAAAAGTAAACAACTTGAATCATTAGCGTTGATTTGGGTCGGTGTCCACATGAATACGAAGTGATAAAAGTATGAAAGAGAATTGAAAAATGCTTGGGAGCACTAATTAGTGCTCCCACTAATTAGGTGGCAGTGGGTCCCGCCAGTAATGATGTGATGTTTTGGTCTTGGAGTTGTATTTTTTTTTTTTTTTTTTTACTTTTTTAATGCATTAGTGCTATTAGTGGTGGTGTTTTTAGTGAGATGAATCATCGTTGAAGAGAATTTATCCCGTGAAATCAAATGAATACAGCGCGGCGGCGCAGTCAGGGGACCCACATGTGATACATTGCCTGTATATAAATGTTGTTCAGTTTCTGATTGAAGCTCAATATATAAATAAAGAGAGATGATTTCAGTTATGGATGCTGTGATCTCAAATGACTCAAAATCCAGATCATCAACGCAAGTGATCAGAACGAGGTTTTTGGAAACAATCTTGGTAACTTCTTTCTTATTCGCCACAATTCTCTTAGTCATTCCTTACCAATACAAAAATGGCAACCGTGTTCCAATGGTGATATTCAACGGCATCCCCTCTTCCTGGTTTCATGCATTTGTTGTATCGCTCGTGTATGCCTTCACCGGCGCCCTTACCGCTTTGTTAATTCATGACACCACCGGCGGCTCATTTCTTGCTAGATTTTGTCAGCTTGTTTCAATCCTTTGTATGACATCGGCTGTGTCTTTGTTGGTTTGGTCCCTCTTCACTCAGAGTTTTCCAAAGCCATTTATGGGATTGGGAAGAATGTAATTGAGGTGATAATTTACTTTTGGAAAGTAAGTGGGAGCACTAATTAGTGTCACAATATTTTTGTGCCTTGTTTTGTTTTTTTTTTTTTGGAAAAAAAGTGAGTGTCAACTTATTAGTGGTGCTTTACAGTAACACTTTTAGTGGAATGTAACATTACTGTTTACTTTTCTTCTTTTTCCTATACTTCTTACATTTTTTCAATTGATTTGAATTTGATCTGAATTTATAATCTTGTGTCAATTAATTTATTTCATTTAAGTAAGATTGATAATATCAGTTAGTATTTTTGTTTTTAAATATGCACTATGTATCATGTTTTTAAAGGTAAAATTATATTAATTTTTTTATCAAAAATCTTATTTTGTATTATCTATTGAACCAAATTGACAAACAATCAATTAAGAAAAAATTATTTAGAAGTCCTATTAGGGATACTTATGCTACATATGGTCCTACTAAAAAATTTATGTTCTCATAAGTCTTGTAGGAAGTTTGTTGACATATTTACCCTCAATATTAATTGTTAATATCATAAATTAGTAATAAAACCATATATAGGAAATTGATATAAACGTAACGTAACGTGACACCTACATAAACGTAACGTGACATATCTACATAAACGTAACGTAACGTGACACTTCTATAAACGTAACGTGACACCAATATGAACGTAATGTGACCCCTACATAAACTTAACGTAACGTGACATTTACATAAACGTAACGTAATATGTCACGTTACATTTCGCAAACTTAATAAGTTTTTATTTTTTTAATCTGTTTGTTTTGAAATAGATATATAATCTTAATATATTTTTATTTTGTATTATTAATTGTAAAATTTAAAAAATTATTTATTTTTTGAATTTTTTGAATTTTTTTATATAGAAAAATCAAAGAAAACATAGGCATTTAAAAAAAAAAAAAATCATTACAACATACATAGGAGAACAAACCCATACACTGTAACACACACACCAAGCACACACCCACACACGGCACTGCTAGCACCCACACACACCACTGCTACCTCATAGAATACACACACCCTCCACACATGGGCACCCACTTCTGTTGATCTCTCCCCAAACCAAGGACCAAACCCAGCACTACTACACAACCCAGCTCTCTCTCTCTTCTCTCTCTAACACACACCCGTACACTCTCATACAGGAAACACACACCCACACACCCTCACATGGCACTCTCTCTCTCTAGAGACCCATACACACACATACAGGAAACACATACCCTCACACGACAATCTCTCTCTCTAGAGACCCATGCACACACACACTGATCTCAACACACACCCACACACGGCACTCTCTCTCTAGAGACCCATGCACACACACACGGGCAACTCTCTCTCTCTCTCTCAAGACAGGCACGACATCTCTCTCTCTTTCTCTCTCGGATTGCATCTTTGATCGCTTGTGAGGTTTGTGTGTGATGTGCTTGCCGCCACTTCCTCTTCTCATTCCGCTCCTTCTGCTCCTCCTCCTCCGCCGCCGCCGCCACCAGCTCCGGCTGCCTCCGTCGCCCCGAAAGATTGTGGTGACACCGTTCGCGAAGAAGCTTGCGAAGCAGCACAAGATTGATATCAATTCGGTGGTTGGGAGTGAGAGAGAGAGAGCGAGAGAGGGAAGGTGTGAAAATGGAGGGTAAAAAGATTAGGATCTTGTGGAATACATTCTTATGAAAATAGGACTTGAGACTCTATAAGAAATTACACAGGACTTAGCCTAGCATAAGGTTCTGAAAAAGGACTTATAAATAAGTCTCCCTAAAATTAATGATCAAAATCAAACTAATTAAAATTGCAAATACCAAAATAATAAAAGAAACAAAATATAGGGATTATCCATTTTTATTTTTTATTATTTTATTTTATTTTATTTTTTTTAACAATTATTATTTTAGCACCTCCTCACCCAAAACAGATATTAGGTTACAAATATAAAATCCAATTATATATCAACTGATATAATACATAACGACTTACATTTGCAACCATGGCGGCTCCTCCTTCCCTCCCCGTCAGCAACTTCTACCATCTTGTTTATGAGGTTTTTTTTTGGGTGAGGGATTATTAGTGGGATGGTATTACGTTACAAATATAATATAAATTGTGTTTGTTTGCATATTATAGAGTGATTTTAGTTAGTTATGAAATTACATAAAAAATCTTGTTTTATAGAAGGTGTTTGTTGTTTTGTAAATTGAGGAACAAAATAGTTTTTTCACCTCTAATTTCTTTGGATTAGATTTTAATACCACCTCTCATGGGATTACTAACCCCCTCTTTAAAGGAGTTTCATAGTCCATGAGACTCTTAATCCTATAGCAAATTTTGAAAACAAACATGACCTGAGAGTTGTATGTGGAGCTCTTTGAATAAATAATTCTTCTTCTTTTTTCTTTTTCTTTTTCTTTTTATTATAAAAAACTTCTTTATCATGAAAACCATTTGTTAATAAAATTTATTGAATAGAGTACGTAGATTTGGTGATTAACTGTGCGAGTCCCATAATTCAAATCATTTCAATTTCTGCAAAAATTCTTTCTGTATTTCATTTTCTTCCTTTTCTTTTACTTTTTCTTTTCATTCTTCTTCTTTTTCTTTAGTTGAGAAATAATAAGTTGAATGAATTGAGGGGGACGAAAAAGAATAAGTTGAATGAATTGAGAGGGACGAAAAAGAAGGAAAGAGAGGTTGAGGAAAGGGAGAGATCATTCTTTTACAAGTCTGGGTAAATAAACATTGTAACTACAATCATTTTGAGTATGTTTTACATCTTACAAATCTTAAATCTACTTTAAATATTTTAGGTAAATTATATTTTCTTAAACTATAACTTATTTGCATTTTTGTTCTCTCTTATTTCAGAACTCAACCGTTTAAAGTATTAACTTGTTACGCTCAGCACTTTCCATTAAGATTTTGTAAGAAATTTAAACGAATCATATTATAAGTGAAGTGCATGACATACTTATTAATTTCTTAGGACAATATTACTCTTATTTGGTGATCTCATTTGCACTTCATATCCCTTATTTGAGTGGCAAGTACAAACGGGCTCATCAGATAAAAACATTAACTTTATGTAAATCCCTAACAGAATTTTAACAGAAAAGATTAATTGTAAGAAGGTAATATTTCAAGATGATTAATTGTTGATTTTTGAAATTAAGAGAGCAAAGTGCGAATGAATTAGGAGATTTATTGTGATTTATCCAATATTTTATTTCTGAGTTAACTTTCCATACAAAAATTCATGGCACATGGCACTTTTCCTCAACAAGCTAGGCCTAGTTTAATCGACTACCATGATTTTCTTAAAAGTTTAATCCATAAAAAAAGATCATGGATTCAACTCTCCTTAGGAGGAGTTGGGTTCAACTCTCCTCAGGGGGAGTTGAATTAAGGGGACAAACACTTGGCCCATTTATAAAGAGAGGGGAGACTAACTCCCATAAGTAGAATTAAGGGGACAAATCTTCGATTCTGTTTGGTAGAGTTTTAGAACGTTAGTTCCATGCTTTGATTTGCACATTGTGTTTGTTTACAATTTTCAAAAATTAATTCAACACTTACTTTTGAAAACTCTGTCTAATGCGGGAAAATTTGCGCTAACCGATCAAAAAATATATATATTTCTGCTCAAAAAATATTATTTAGATTGCGCACAATATGTGTGTTTTCCTTCTATTAGTATAAAAGTGATATGTCTTACTCTTTTAACTAATAAATTTCAAATTAAGAAACCACGTCCACCTGTCACAAGAATATTACATAAATTTCGGTGATATAAACTTAAAAACACAAAACAAGTAACATCTCTCTCAACCTCTAACCCCACCACGATTTGTTGTGTCTAGATAGATTGTCGGTGTGAAGTGTTCTTGGATCTGAATTTTTTTTAATATCTTTTTTATTCAGTTATCATTCAACAAAGTTGAAGGAAGAATTGCAAAAAATTAGTATCATATTACATCATATGCAAACAATTTTAAATTGTACAAGTAAATCTTATATTTATAATTATTTTTAATTGTTACTATGTTTTTGTTATATTGTTCCAAAATTTAAAGGTTCGCAATTGAAACTATGTTCGAGAATCAAACATTTTAATTAAAAAATAAAAAAAAAATTATTTTAAATTATCAAATTATTCTCTTTATTTTTTTATATATATTTTTATAAAAAAAAATTAAAAATCAATTCTCAAACCAGTCCGAATTTGATTTTACCGAGTAGAAATAGGCTGGCCGCTTTCCCATGTGCCCAATAATTCCCAACCCACCGAAATGGCCCACCATTTTCTCTCAGCATTAATTCCTCCGTCCACTCAACCAAAAGTCAGTAGAAATTGGTTGGTAGCTTTCCCATGTGCCCGAATAATTCCCAACCCACCGAAATGGCCCACCGGCGCAGTGGCCTTTTAGCTACAGCATAGGGAAAAAGTCAGAGATTCAAATTGGTAGCGCACCACCTTTTTAGTGTGAGGCCAATTAAAATCTAGATAAAGCCTCGTATGAATTGTTTCAAGAAATTATTTGTACTTAATGGGTTTTTAACGTTAGACTTACAAGGGAGCGCACATCTAACTTTCAAGTCTTGACCATCAGGTTTATTTGTTCAAAATAAGGGTGAGGATGGATGGGAGTAAAATTAAGATCAATTTGATATTTACGGATTTTAAAAAATTGAAACTAATTCAATCCGTTTAAATCGTGGAACCAATCCGGACCAATCTATTTAAATACGAATTGGATCGGTTTAGGACTACGGATTTACATAATTAAATAACAAAATAAATATATATAATACTTTAATTTCATAAAAATATAAATATAGCACTATATTAGTTTCACAATAGCAACATGTCTTTTCATAATAGCGACATACTGTTCTAAAATTTAAACAACCATAAGAAAACTGGTTCCACCATAAGTATTTAGACCATTACAAATTAACACTAAAAACTAGCAAACAAAAGTAATAAAAGAAAATACTATGCGAGTTTAGGTTTGGATTTAAGTTTTATATGAAATAAGAGAAGATACTATGTAGGAGAGTGTATAATAAAAATATAGACTATTTGTATACGGTCCGGATCGGTTCCAATTTGGAACTGTGGGGTTCAATCCGGAACCAATCCGTGAACTACGAATTTTTTATTTTTCAATCCGAAACCAAACCACAGATTCAAAAAACCAATTCAAACCTACTGGATTAGACTGGACTAGATCGGATTACAGATTTCACGGATTTCTTACTCAGCCCTAGTTCAAAGTTTATCTTTTTGTCTATCTATTCAAATATCACCTACATATACATGTGTTAAATATTTGTTCAAATGTTCAATTATTATTCAAATGTCACTTATATATATATATATATATATATATCACCTATCATTCACCTATTTATTCAATGTCATATTTGTTTACTTAACTACCACCTGCTATCGTCACCAGCCAATGTCCGCCAGTTGCCGACAATAATAACTTTTCGATGACTTTTTAACATGTGTCATTATCATTTAAAAAAGATTAAATCTTAAATTCCCTATAAAATTAAATTTTTTACCAATTAAACCTAAATAAAATGTGACTATCTAAAAATATAAATAAATAAATAAATAAATAAAACCCTAAATAAAATGTATTTGGTGCGTTTGTTAGAAATGCTTTTCATTCACCTAATTCGCCAAATTTGGTGAGTTAGGTGAGCCATCTACTCACTCACAACTGAAATGGACGCAAGTCTGCAAATTCGCTATATTATTCAACCACCGACCGGCAGATTGGGTAGGAACACGGGTTAAATGATTTTGGCAAAATTACAAATAAAACTTTGGAGTTTGACTATTTTAATAAAATAATTTTTTATTTTAAATTTTATTAATTTGAATCTTTTGATTTATTTTTAATTTAAATTATTTGTCTATTTTCGATAAGTAAAAATGATTAAAAAAGAATATTTTAATCATCAAATTTAATGTAAGTATACATAAAATATTTAAAATACTTTTTTTTTAAAATTAATTTAATGATTAAAATATCATTTTTCTATTAGTTTTACTTAACACAAATAAGAAGATGATTTGAATTGAAAATAAATTAAAAAAATTTAAATTTAAATTGATAAAATTAAAAATTAAAAATTTGTTTTGTTACAAGTGTAAAATCCCGACAATTTTTTATTTATTTATTTTTAAATTTCGCCATTGGTTTTTCATTCAAACCAGTCAATGGCTGCTAATGTATACTCTTTTTTTTTTTCGTATTGAACTTTCTTGAAATTTAAAAAATATATATTAAATTTTATAATTACGTTGAATTTGTTTAATATTCTGATTCACATAATAACTTATATATATTTTTATTTATAATTCATTAGTTGCACAGATGAAAAAAAAAGAAGTTGTGATTTATTTTATCCTAAGCGAAATGTTTTTTTCTTATTTATTCATGTGTTTACACAATAAATAAACTAATTTTAATTGTTTCAACTTTATAAAACAAATTAATATAATTATGTCAAATTTATAAATTTTAGGGTGAAACACCAATAAATTCTAAAATGTAATCTTATGAACTATTTAGTCCTTTCTTTTTTCTTATGAACTCAAAGGTCCTATTAAAGTGGAAATTACATAAAAGGATAGTCACTTTCATGTTTGGATTTAATTTTTTATGGATAAAAGTGGGTTTCTCAAAATATAAAATTATATATTTGGGCAATTTGCATTATAGAAATTTTGAATTTTCCCTCATTCTAGAATAAATTCCACATTACGAACAAAAACCTAACACTCTAATGTAACACTCTAATAACGTAGCTCTTCAATATAACATATTAAAAAACTCATATGTGTATTTTTTTCAAACATAATAACGTAACATTAAAAAAAAAAACTACTTGGTATACTTTTTTCCAACATAACGCTCCAATGTAACATCATAAAAAAAAAATTCTTAATGTACTTTTTTCAAACGTAACATTCCAATCAGTATAATTCCAAACGTAACACTCTAATATAATATACTATAATGTAACACACAAAAACATTAAAAAAAAACTCATTAATGTACCATTTTCAAGCGTAACACTTACTGTTTGAATTTATACATTTGTCCAAAACTTACAAAGGAATATTTATACTCCTTTTGAATGGTTTGAAGAATCTCACATTTTTTTTTTTTAAGTATTATATTGGAGTGTTACGTGTTGGAAAAATATATTAAGATTTTTTTTTTTTTTGGTTACATTGGAGCGTTGTGTTTGGAAAAAGTATACCAAAGTGCTTTTTTTTTTTTTTTTTTTTAATTTTTTTGTATTACATTAAAGTGTTACACTAAGAAATTTTTTTAGAGTGTTATATTGAAGTGTTACGTTTGAAAAAAATATACTAAGGAGTTTTCTTGTGTATTACATTATGATATTACACTAAGGAGTTTTTGGATGTTACGTTAGAGTGTTATACTAAGGAGTCTTTTTAAAGTATTATATTATAATATTACATTTGAAAAAAAAAATACACTAAGAAATTTTTTTGTGTGTTACATTAGAATGTTACACTAAGGAGTTTTTGTGTATGTTATATTAGAGTGTTACACTAAGAAATTTTTTTAGAGTGTTATATTAGAGTGTTACATTTGGAAAAAAATACACTAAGGAATTTTTTTGTGCGTTTCATTAGAGTGTTACACTAAGGAGCTTTTTGGAGTGTTATATTGGAGTGTTACGTTTGGAAAAAGTACAGTAAGGAGTTTTTTTATGTGTTACATTAGGGTATTACTGTGATAACCATGTTCTGTATTATGCTAATGGGTCCTTATAATGAATGTGATTATATGTTTGATATGATTTGACGTGCTATTTGTATGAATGTATGTGGTTTTGAATTTCTATCTATTCATCGTAGGAATATCTGTTTGATTATCTACTTTGGAATTTAAATTGAAAGCCTTATCGGCCACAAAACCCGAAATTGATTACGCCATTGTGATTAGCGTAATTTTTAGAGCCTACGGTGAAATTTAATTGAAAATTGATTCGGATCAGATTAATTAGATTAAATTAATAGTGTAGTGCTCAAATTATTTAATATTAATAATTGTGATTAGTGGAACATATATAAAAAGGGCCACTTTCACACAATTCCTCTATTTTGTTCAAATTCGGCTGATATTAACTCTAAGGAGAGGGAGTGAGGGTCGGCTATAGAGAGACAAGGGGAGAATTGTGCAATTTTGGCTAAAGGCTTGGGAATTTGAAGTTAAACTCCAAGAACTTGAGTGTTTGAAGCTCCTAGGTGAGTAATCAACTCTTAATTCATGAGTTTGAGTTGTGGTTTTGTGAATTGAAGATTAATTGGTGAGTTAGATCATGAATTGAGTTGGTTTTGTTGAATTGGAAGTCAATATGCACATGTATGTGAGAAATTGCTTTGAATTTGCATGTTTGAGCACAAAATGTATAATCCATGAGAGATTTTAGTTAAAGCTCATATTTTTTACCATCTCTTCATCATCTAAGTTGAGAATGAGAGTAACATATCACATGCATGTACAATTCATAAGTATATGAGTTTTGAATACATGAGTTTGTTATGTTGGAAATAAGTTTGGTGTAAATTGGGACATGTATGTGATTAATTTATGAAATTGAGCTTCATAATGTAATAAATTTGGTGTTGGACCATGTTGATACATGTATATGTGAAGTTTGAGCCATAATATGCAAGATATGCTAATTTGAATGTTAATCATATTATTTAATTTTGATGATGTCTAAAATATTATTTGTAACAATTTGGATTTTTTTAATATTTTATTTGACACAAAATATTATCTTTTTAAAATATATATATTTGTTAAATATTAATTTAATAAAAATGTTTTTGAAAATTTTACTATTCACTTTTTGAAAATTTAGGCTGTTCACTATTCACTCTTTGACAAAATTAAAATTAAATAATTATATTATTTTGACAAAAATGATTGATTGGTTGTATTATCTTGACAAATGTGATATTAATGAGTTGTCTTCTTTTGACAAAAGCGATATATCCAAATGTAGTGGTAAGATATATTTAGTTTAAAATATCTACAACATATACAATATTTTAAAGAGGATATATATTTTCAGATCCATCATAAATATTATTAAAGAGATTTTTCTGTATGCAAATATTTGATTAGAACGTTATATATATATATATATATATTATGCATATAATATAAATAGAATGCATCACGTGCACTATTAAACTTTCTACACTAAATTGATTATATCATATTATAATCAAACAAGAAGAAAAAAATAGAGTTATATATATGTGTATGTGTGTATATATATATAGATGGAGCAAATCATTTGTTTGTTTAAAAGTTGTGAACTTTGTATTAAATTGTCTACAAAAACGGTGGCTCTATGTTTGAAAAAATAAACAAAAGGAAAAGAAAAAATTAGTCTTACTTTTATTTTTTTAATTATTAACATTTGCTGACTATTTAAATTCAAGGAGTGTGCTTATGTAAGCCATGACGTCAGGAGCGTGCTTATGTAAGCCATGACGTCAGCAAGGAGCGTCCAACAGGTATATTTTTGTGTATAAATAGAAGTGTTGTGTGTGAAGAAAAAATCAAGAACTTGAAGAGAAAATTTTCTTAAGCTCCAAAATTCTGAGTACATTGTATTCTGCTCTTTCACTTTCAGATCTAAGTCTAGCTTTTGTTCTTACAATTTCATATTTACTCTTTGTGAGAGAATTATTGTAAAAGTGGGTTCAAATACCACTTACTTTTATTCCTTATTTTTGTGAGAAATTTTGTAAGGGTAAGGCATTTATTGTTGAGTGAGGCTCAATAAATAAAAGTAAGTCATGTGCCAAATCCACAAACTTGGTGGTGTATTTATTCAATTGATAGTAAAGAAATTCTCAAGAAGGTTCCTTGGGGAATGGACGTAGGCCTGGCGTGCCGAACCACTATAAATCGCAGTGTTTGATTTTCTCTCCCTATCTCTTCTACTTTTATATTGATAATTATTATTCTGTTTTTTTTATTTATTAAAATTCTAAATATTGTGTTAATTTTAATATTGTGAAATTTTTAATAACCCAATTCACCTCCCCTCTTGGGTTGCCTATCTGGGATAACAATTGGTATCAGAGCCTAAACTCTAGTTTATGTGACTTAACCGTCTTAGAGTAGATCATGGCAACCTCTAGTTATTCTTTACCCGAGAGACAAGCATCCAATAGGCCACTACTATTTAGTAGCACAAATTTTAGTTATTAAAAAATTAGGATGACCATACATGTTCAATCTAATGATTATGAATGCTGAAAAATTATTTGTAATGGTCCAAAAATTCATACCAAAATTGTAGATGGACTTAGGTTACCAAAACTTGAAGATGAGTGGGATGAATCAGATACTAGAATGACCCAAATTAATGTCAAAGCCACAAACATGTTGTACTGCACCTTAGATGCTAACGAGTTTAACAGAATTTCCACATGTAAAACCGCAAAAGAAATTTGGGACAAGCTTATAGTGACTTATGAGAGAACTGAACAAGTTAAAAAATCTAGAGTCTATTTGCTAGTCTATAATTATGAACTCTTTAAAATGAAGCCTGATGAGACTATTCCTCAAATGTTTACTCGCTTTACTGATATTATTAATGGTTTAACTTCTCTTGGAAAAATATATACTAATGTTGAAATTGAAAAAAAAATTGCTTAGGTCATTGCCAAAAAGTTGGGAGACAAAAGTCATTGCCATTACTGAATCCAAGGATTTATCAAAGCTAAGTCTAGATGAGTTAATGGGATCTCTCTTAACTCATGAGCTCATAATGCAAGAAGGAAAGGAAGAGGAGGATAACAATAAGAAGAAAGGAATGGCCTTCAAATCCACCTCAAAACATCAAGAGGATAAGGAAGATGATTCAGATGAGGATGAGGAAATGACATTCATCACTAGAAAGTTCCAAAGGTTTGTGAGAAAGAAACAAGATGTACGAAAATTTTTTAGAAAAGACTTCAACAACAGGGATTTTCAGAAAGGAGAAAATCACAAAAAATCTGAAGTAACCTGCTACGAATGCAACAAACCTGGACATTACAAATCAGAATGTCCAGAACTTAAGAAAAAATTCAAGAAGGACAAGAAGAAAGTTATGATTGCAGCATGGGAAGAAAATAGTGATGAAAGCGACACAGAAACCGAAGTTTGCAAAAATGAGGTTGCTAACCTATGCTTAATGGCACTTGGAAACGAAAATGAGGTAAATGACGAATCCTTTACATTTGATGAATTACAATTAGCTTTTGATGAATTACATGCTGAATTTAAGAAACTTAGTTTGAAAAATAATTGTCAAAAGAAAGTAATTTCAAGTTTATCAAAAGAAAATGAATCATTGACTTCCAAGATAAATGTTTTAAAAAATGAAGCCATGAAAATGAGAAAGGAAAATGAGATTTTAACTCGAAAAAAGTCTTCAATTTCTGAAAAACATTTAGTTGTATTGCAAAAAGAAAACGAGTCTTTAAAAAATGGGCAAATTATTTTGAAAGAAAATATTGAAAACATGAAAAATACTCTTTCAAAATTTACTCAAGGTAGAGAAACTTTAGATAAAATTCTTAAAAATCAAAATTGTACTTTTGGTAGAGCCGGAATTGGATATAAACATTTTTCAAAAGTAAAAACTGTCAAAAATGGCTTTGTGTATGCATCTTCTAATCACTCTCATCTCACATGTCATTTTTGTGGTACAAAAGGTCATATTTCACTTTCATGTCCTGTTAAAAGAAATCTTTTTGCTAAAATAAAAAAGATGTGGGTCCCTAAGGACATTTTTAAAGTATCAAATTCTAACTTTTATGGACCCAAGAAAAAATGGGTACCAATAGAAAAATCAAAATTTTGTAGGTATGTTTCAAGACAAAATCCAGTAACGATATGTCACGACCCAAACCCGGTACCCAAAGGTTTGACGTCGTAACAAGTTAAATATAAGAAATAATTCGAATAATTCTGTAGTTACGGCGCAAGCGAATAAATTAAATAAATTAAAATAAATAACTGGGTACCAACTGTTTAATTATTACAAACATAATTATTGGAGCTTCACTGTATTACAAGAGTTTATTAATAAAGACAGAAATTTAAAAAAAAGAAAACAAAATAACATAGCGATTCATTTTCCATCTTGATCCAGCTAAACCTCGTCACCTGAAAGGGGTAACAGCTATAAGCACATAGTAGAGTGAGAAATATTATACTATGAGGGTACAAAATGGCCATGGATATATATTTAAGCTAAAACATTATAAATTGAGTTGAGTTGAATACGCAATTAAATTAAGTGCTAGAAACTGAAATAATCACTATAACCACGGTACATCACTAAGTGACTAGCACTACACTGGTCAATGGATCCATGACAATCACTGGACCACAGAGTGGTCAATCACTAAGCCAATGGTTATTTAAGTCCCCCAAGGCATGGGACATCACTAAGCCAATGGTTATTTAAGTCCCCCAAGACATGGGACTCCCGTGGTGGTATTCACAAAATATATTTTCATATAAGGTCATAATCAAATATTCTTTAAAAGTAAAACAAACATATCCATGGGTTTTCTTTTAAGCAAATAGGGTTCAGAAAATAAACCACGTAACTGAAATCTTTATAAAACATAACTTTTATTAATATATTAATAAAACATAACTTGTGTAAAATAGATTTTGGTAAGTCAAAATATATGTAAAATACATTTTGGTGACTCAAGGTATAATATAACTCACCTTAATAGTAACCCTTAGTCTTACTCCAGTCTTACTCCACTTACCTAACTTATTTACGTGCCTCTCTCTCTCTCTCTCTCTCTCTCTCTCTCTCTCCTTTTCTTTCTTCTCTTTCGTTTTCTTTCTTTTTCTTCTACAGGTGGATTTGTCCTACCTTATATATAGGAAGTGACCCACTAATGTGCCGACACGTGGCCACCTATATATCTTGCGGATCAGCTCTTAATTTCGCTTGATTTGGTGTTATCCGGATCAGCTCTTAATTCCGCTTGATTTGGTGTTATCCCTTAGATTCGTATTTATCCTAACTTTTGATTAATTATATTTTTGACCCAATATTATACTTATATAAATTAAATTATACTTTATCTAACAGGAAATTAATTATTTAACTTAGTACCACACCTATTATTATTATTATTATTATTATTGATAACATTATTATTTATTCCCTCTATTTATTTACTTTTCTTTAACTCTAATTTGTATTATAAATTTTATATTTGTATTAATTTAGGCTCAAATAATAATCCCTAATTAATCTCATATCCAACGCCAAATTAGATTGATATATTTATTTAATAATCTATCATCACGTACAACGTACAACCATTATATATAAATATAAATATTTATATGAACTTGATTAAATATTCGGGGTGTCACATTTCTCCCCTTCTAATCAGAAGTTTGTCCTCAAACTTGACGTACCTTAACTTTCGAAGAGGTGTGGGTATTTAGCTCGCATTTGTGCTTCGGTTTCCCACGTAGCTTCTTCGATACGATGATTCCGCCATAAGACCTTTACCAGCGGTATGGTCTTATTTCGGAGAACTTGATTCCGATGATCGAGAATCTGCACTGGTTGTTCTTTATAGGTGAGATCTTCTCGAACCTCCAAGTTCTCATAATCGATGACATGTTCTGGATCTCGGAGATACCGTCGGAGCATTGAAACGTGAAACACGTTGTGGATATTAGATAGCTCAGGAGGTAGTGCAAGGCGATAGGCTACAGGACCAATTCTTTCCAGTATCTCGAATGGCCCGATGTAACGTGGGTTTAGTTTCCCGCGCTTTCCGAATCGGATTACTCCACTTGTTGGGGAGATTTTGAGAAACACATGGTCCCTTACTTGAAATTCCAAGTCTCGTCTCCGAGTATCTGCATAACTTTTCTGGCGGTTCTGAGCGGTGCGAATTCGCTGTTGGATGAGTTGGATTTTCTCACTAGTGACTTGCACGATTTCGGGGCCTAACAATTTCCTGTCCCCGACCTCCGTCCAGCACAGAGGTGATCGACATCTTCTTCCATATAGAGCTTCGTACGGCGCCATTCCAATGCTTGCCTGGTAGCTATTGTTATAGGCGAATTCTACCAAAGGTAGGTGCTCATCCCAGTTACCTTTGAGGTCCAACACGCATACACGTAACATGTCTTCCAACGTTTGGATTGTTCTTTCGGATTGCCCATCGGTTTGTGGATGATAGGCCGTGCTGAATTTCAGTGTAGTTCCCAAAGCTTCTTGTAATCTCTTCCAGAAATGAGACACGAAACGAGGATCTCGGTCAGACACGATTGATACTGGAATACCATGCAACCGAACAATCTCCTTGATATATAAAGTGGCAAACTTATTCAGAGGGTACATGATTTTGATTGGTAGAAAGTGCGCTGACTTTGTTAATCGGTCTACTATAGCCCATATTGCATCATTCTTTGAAAAAGATTGTGGTAGCCCGACCACGAAGTCCATAGTAATGTGTTCCCACTTCCATTCAGGAATAGAGAGTGGTTGCAACATTCCTGCAGGTCTCTGATGTTCCGCTTTAACTTGTTGACAACGCAGGCATTTGGAGACATGGCTTGCTATGTCTTTCTTCATTCCGGTCCACCAGAAGTGTTCCTTCAGATCGTGATACATCTTCGTATTGCCAGGATGGATTGCAAACCTCGAGTTATGAGCTTCTACCAATATCCTTTTCTTGAGTTCTGGAAGGTCGGGTACGCAAACTCGATTTCGAAATTTTAGCATCCCATTGCTGATTGTAAAGTCAGGATCGGGCGTGTTTCCTTGTTCCTCGTACTTTTTCTTCAAAAGTTTGTCTTTACGTTGGCGGGCTCTAATTTCTTCCATCAACTCGGGTTCCACGATTATGTTGGCGAGCAATCCATGGATCTTGCGGGGAACGAGGGTACATGCCAAACTTTTGGTCGTTTTTCGACTTAGTGCGTCTGTTACTACATTAGCTTTGCCGGGATGATGATGAATCTCTATATCGTAGTCCTTCATGAATTCTAGCCATCGTCGTTGCCTCATATTCAATTCCTTCTGTGTAAACAGATATTTGAGACTTTTGTGATCAGTGTAGATTTCGCAGGCTACTCCATAGAGATAATGACGCCAGATTTTGAGGGCGAAGATCACCACAGCCAATTCTAAATCATGAGTTGGATAGTTCCTTTCGTGAGTCTTTAGTTGACGAGAGGCATAAGCAATGACCTTTCCGTTTTGCATAAGAACGCAACCCAAACCATTGTATGAGGCATCGCTGTAAATTATAAACCCTTCTGCTTCCACGGAGAGTGCTAGTATTGGAGCCGTCGCGAGTCTGTCCTTCAATTCCTGGAAGCAACGTTCCTGCTTGTCGGTCCATTCAAAGGGTGTGCTCTTTTGAGTTAGCTTGGTCAAGGGTGAAGCTATCTTCGAGAAGTCTTGCACAAAGCGTCGGTAGTAGCCGGCTAGGCCCAAGAAGCTTCGAATCTCGGATACGTTAGTAGGTCGTGGCCAATCCACGATTGCTGCAACCTTTTGGGGATCAACTGAAATGCCATCTTTGTTAATGACGTGACCGAGGAAGTGTACACTAGTGATCCAGAATTCGCATTTCTTCAACTTGGCATAAAGTTTATGATCACGTAATGTCTGTAGAACTTTTCGCAAGTGGTGTTCATGATCTTCTGGCGATTTAGAGTATATGAGAATGTCGTCAATGAAGACAATGACGAACTCGTCAAGATAGGGTTTGAACACTCGATTCATGAGGTCCATAAAGGCCGCTGGAGCATTGGTGACACCAAATGGCATGACAAGGAACTCGTAGTGCCCATAACGGGTTCTGAAGGCGGTCTTTTCGATGCTTTTCGCTTTGACTTTTAGTTGATGGTAACCAGAACGCAAATCGATTTTTGAGAACACTTGGGCGCCTTGCAATTGATCAAAAAGGTCGTCGATTCGTGGCAAGGGGTACCGATTTTTGATGGTGACTTTATTTAGTTCTCGATAGTCGATACATAACCTCATTGTACCATCCTTTTTTTTTTACGAACAGCACCGGAGCTCTCCATGGTGAAGTACTTGGTCGGATGAAGCCCTTATTCAGTAATTCTTGGAGTTGAGTTTTTAGTTCTTTCAACTCTGCCATGGACATGCGGTAAGGGGTCTTTGAGATTGGTTGGGTACCAGGTTGAGTTTCAATGATGAACTCGATTTCCCGATCAACTAGGGTGCCAGGCAGGTCTTCAGGGAACACGTCCGGAAATTCTCGAACTACGGGGATCGCATCAAGTGTGGGGGTCTCTTGTTGAGTATCAATCACATAACAGATACAACCACAACAACCCTTTCTTAGCAGTCGTTGTGCTGTTATGAAGGATATCATACAGGGAGGGGGAGAGACTCCAGTTCCTTCGAAAACAAGCTCGAGTTGGTTTGGTGTCCTGAGGAACACCTTTTTGGCTTTACAATCGATAGAGGCGCGATTAGCAGCTAACCAATCCATTCCCAAGATTACATCAAAGGTACTAATGCCAAGGGGTATCAAGTCTACGTGTAAGGTTTCACCTTTTAAGGATACAGTGCAAGATTTGTATACATCAGTACTAAGGGCGGAATTTCTAGAGGGAAAAGACACAGATAGTATGTATCCTAAGGGTTTGGGTATTGGCGTTAACTTGGTAGCAAAGTGTGGTGTAACAAAAGAATGGGTTGAACCAGAGTCAAAGAGAACATGGGCTAAATGACCACAAATAGAGAGTGTACCTGACACGACATTTTCAGTAACTTCTGGGTTTCCAGGCACCAGGGCAAACGCTCTTCCTTGGCGTTTTTGGTCTTTTCTCGCTCCTTCAGGTACTGCGGGTTTTCGGACTGGTTCAAAGGGGCGGACGAGCCTTGGACAATTTCTCAGTAAATGGCCAACTTGGCCACATCTAAAGCATGCTCTCGTATCTTGACGGCATGGTCCCCAATGAGTCCTTCCACAGGTAGAGCAAGCTGGAATGATGCCACCTTTAGGGTCTGTAGGACTTTGATTGCTTAGACCGGTTGAACTGGTTGCGTTCGTATTTATTCTCTTGGGAGGTGCGACATTGGGCCTTCTGTTATCTCTTTCCCAAAATCGCTTCCTCTGACTTGGCTCCCCAAATCGCAAGGCTTTAATTCCTTTTTCCGCAATGTATGCTCGATCTACCACCGCCGCGTAGGTTGGTAGTTTTAGAACCTCCAGCCTGTCCTTAATTTCAGGATCCAACCCTGCTTCAAATTTTCTGGCTTTTCGGGCTTCGGTGGGAATGACATATGTCGCGAATCGTGCCATCTGTGTGAACTTACTTTCATATTCGGCCACTGTCATGGTTCCTTGCCTTAGATGTATGAATTCTGACGCTTTTTGTTCCCGTAGTGAATCTGGAAAGTACTTTTCATAGAACACTTCTAAAAACCTCGCCCAAGTCACAATATCTTCCTTTTCCAAGGTAAGGAGCCACCATTCCTGTGCATCGTCTTTGAAGGTGAAGGTGGCAAAAGTCACTTTCTGTCTTTCTGTGCAAGGTAGTGCGCGGAAGATTTTCTCCATGTCCCTGACCCAAGCCTCTGCTACTAGTGGGTTTGGACTGCCGATAAACGTGGTGGGTTTCAGATCTTGAAATTGCTTGATCGTAGTCGCTCCTTCTCGTCTTTCTCCTGTCCCATTGGTTATGCTGCTTTGCAAGGCCTGTAAAAAGTTGGTGACTGCCTTTTCCATGATCTGTTCCGTTGGGATGGTACCGCTGACTGATGATCCGTTTTCATTTCCTTCGTTGGCCATTACTACAAGGTAAAATGATGTAAGCGTGATATCATATTGAATAATTTTGATACAACGTCATATGTAACATATTAGTTCTATTATTACCACATTTGTATATATCATATTAGTTTTGCTATTAACATCATCACTTTCATATATAATATAATAACTTTACCATCATGTTAACATTACTACATTTACATCACATTAATATCAGATACATCAGTGTTACCATATATAGGGTGTTAGTCTGGCGGTCACAAATCAATGTCTAATCCTATTAATACAAAAAGATTAGACTACTCATGGTCAGCTCACAAAAAGGGTCTTCTGGTCAGATATCTAAAATGGTCCATTAGGCCACCAGGAGAACTGGCCTCGGAAAACTGGTCCATGAAACAACTCCGGAAACTCATTTTGCATGCTGGACTTAAACTCCCACCCACTAAGCTCAACTCCAAAGCAACTCCATACTACCTGAACCACGTAAATAGGAGCACCGTGATCATAACCGCAGAATTCCCGTCCAGTAATCCGTATCGGTGTCTCCAGGTATGATGCACCGTCAGTAAAATCCACAGCTGGGGTATAGACAACGTGCTGGGGAGGTGGTGTCGTGGTGCGAAGGTGGCTACTGGGATATGCAGGTCCCCTCCTCTCTGCAAAGCCTATGGGTAGAGGTGCAACCAGAAAATGTGGTGGTTCTATATCTGGAGCAAGACCAACAACGTGGGTTGGTCCTATGTACCTTTCGCGGGTGCTGTCTCGGCTAAGTCTCCAGAATAATAAGTCCTCATCAGGGTCAGCCTGTAAGTGCAGATCTTTCCATGAGATGGTCAAGTGTTGGATGGGTTTGCTGACTGCACTCTCGAGTCACCCCAGCCCTCTAACTGGTTCGGGAGGAGATAAGCTTCTGGGGGCTCGTACCAGAATAGCTCCAATAGGTTTGCCATGTCCTACAACACAAGAAAACTTAGCCTAGACATATATATATAACATGACTTATATGCGTTAGACATATCATATAATAATGCAAATTAAATACAAATTTTTTTTTTTTTTTTGAAAATTATATAAAAGTTTAAAATCTTGTACTATCTATATATATATTTTATTCATTTAATTATTTATTATTATTATTATTTTTTTTATGTCTTTATTTATTTTGTTTTATTTTTTTTTAAAAAAAACCATTGCTCTGATACCACTTTTGTCACGACCCAAACCCGGTACCCAAAGGTTTGACGTCGTAACAAGTTAAATATAAGAAAATAATTCGAATAATTCTGTAGTTACGGCGCAAGCGAATAAATTAAATAAATTAAAATAAATAATTGGGTACCAACTGTTTAATTATTACAAACATAATTATTGGAGCTTCACTGTATTACAAGAGTTTATTAATAAAGACAGAAATTTAAAAAAAAGAAAACAAAATAACATAGCGATTCATTTTCCATCTTGATCCAGCTAAACCTCGTCACCTGAAAAGGGTAACAACTATAAGCACAAAGCAGAGTGAGAAATATTATACTATGAGGGTACAAAATGGCCATAGATATATATTGAATAATTCTGTAGTTACGGCGCAAGCGAATAAATTAAATAAATTAAAATAAATAACTGGGTACCAACTGTTTAATTATTACAAACATAATTATTGGAGCTTCACTATATTACAAGAGTTTATTAATAAAGACAGAAATTTAAAAAAAAAAGAAAACAAAATAACATAGCGATTCATTTTCCATCTTGATCCAGCTAAACCTCGTCACCTGAAAGGGGTAACAGCTATAAGCACATAGCAGAGTGAGAAATATTATACTATGAGGGTACAAAATGGCCATGGATATATATTTAAGCTAAAACATTATAAATTGAGTTGAGTTGAATACGCAATTAAATTAAGTGCCAGAAACTGAAATAATCACTATAACTACGGTACATCACTAAGTGACTAGCACTATACTGGTCAATGGATCCACGACAAACACTGGACCACAGAGTGGTCAATCACTAAGCCAATGGTTATTTAAGTCCCCCAAGGCATGGGACATCACTAAGCCAATGGTTATTTAAGTCCCCCAAGCCGTGGGACTCCCGTGGTGGTATTCACAAAATATATTTTCACATAAGGTCATAGCCAAATATTCTTTAAAAGTAAACCAAACATATCCATGGGTTTCACTTTAAGCAAATAGGGTTCAGAAGGTAAACCACGTAACTGAAATCTTTATAAAACATAACTTTTATTAATATACTAATAAAACATAACTTTTATAAAATAGATTTTGGTAAGTCAAAATATAAGTAAAATACTTTTTGGTAACTCAAGGTATAATATAACTCACCTTAATAGTGACCCTTAGTCTTACTCCAGTCTTACTCCACTTACCCAACTTATTTACGTGCCCCTCTCTCTCTCTCTCTCTCTCTCTCTCTCTCTCTCTCTCTTTTCTTTCCTTTTCTTTCTTCTCTTTCGTTTTCTTTCTTTTTCTTCTACAGGTGGATTTGTTCTACCTTATATATAGGAAGTGACCCACTAATGTGCCGACACGTGGCCACCTATATATCTTGCGGATCAGCTCTTAATTTCGCTTGATTTGGTGTTATCCGGATCAACTCTTAATTCCGCTTGATTTGGTGTTATCCCTTAGATTCGTATTTATCCTAACTTTTGATTAATTATATTTTTGACCCAATATTATACTTATATAAATTAAATTATACTTTATCTAACAGGAAATTAATTATTTAACTTAGTACCACACCTATTATTATTATTATTATTATTATTGATAACATTATTATTTATTCCTTCTGTTTATTTACTTTTCTTTAACTCTAATTTGTATTATAAATTTTATATTTGTATTAATTTAGGCTCAAATAATAATCCCTAATTAATCTCATATCCAACGCCAAATTAGATTGATATATTTATTTAATAATATATCATCACGTACAACGTACAACCATTATATATAAATATAAATATTTATATGAACTTGACTAAATATTCGGGGTGTCACACGATAGATGGTATCTCGACAGTGCATGTTCGAGGCACATGACTGGAAATAAAGCTATGTTCGCCACACTTCAACCAAAGGATGGCGGATATGTGACTTTTGGCGACAATAGCAAGGGTAAAATTATTGGTGTAGGTGTAGACACCACATTTTTGACCGTCTTCAAGACTTGGACATCACCGTTGGAACACTCGGTGATCATCCATATTCGTGTTCGTTTTGAGTTCCCGGAGGCCTCGGTTGTGCGCCTTGCCTCAGGATCTCTCAACTCGTTTGTTTTATGTTTGGTTTTGCACCAAATGCTTGTGCTTTTGCTTTGAGGGACAGGAAATGGCTTGTTGGCCATCCCCACACCCCACCGGCCTTCCCTTTGCCTCACCGGCCATTCATTGTTGCCACCGGCCATGGTTTCTTGATACCAATGGCCGGTCGGCACTTTATGTGGCTGGCCAGCACTTTGTTTGGCTAGTGACCTCTTTTGCTGGCCGGTGTGCACCTTTTGCACCCTTCAGGCATGGTGCATGCCAGCTGGAATGCACCAACACTCTTCCCCATGCATAGTGTGGTTGTTATGCACCTTTTGCGCCCTTTTGGTCTAGCTTCTTGAGGAAGCTTGGACCTTTGTCTTAGCTTCCTCAAGAAGCTTGGCCAGCTATCCCAGCTTCCTCAGGAAGCCTTGCCCCTTTTGCCCCCTTTGACCCTTTTTAGTTTAGCTTGTTGGAGAAGCTTCAAAACATCTCCCTTGTCTATTTAAGGACCCCTCCTCCTCCATTGTCAAGGGTTGAACAAAAAAAACAGAGACATACATATACATATCTGTCATATACATTCTCTCTCTATATCTCCTTCTCTCTCATTCTTTGTGTGTGTTTGGAGGCCTAAAAAGTGTGTTTTTGCCTTAGTTTTGCACTAAGACACACACCATTACATCATACTTCGACCTTGAGGGGTTTGGAGGGCTTGTTCTTGAGTTTTTGGACTGGTTTTGACCAGAGGAAGGTGGTTGATCTTGCTATTCTTCAAGGGTAACAATCTTACTTTAGTTTCCCCAATCTTGCACTAGTTTTTTACCTGTCTTGCATGCTGATTTAGGCTTTGTGTATAACTAAAAAAAGTCTTTTATTTTCATGCTTAAGATTCTTCATTAAGGTTGTTTTGGTGTTGGGGGTTGACCTCCCCCTCTTAGGCCTCTTTTGGTCTCTTTTTGTGCTCTTTTGGCAAGCTTTGGTTATTCTTGTGTATTGATCTTCTCACCACTGAAATCCAGTGGATTTTCAGTGGTGAAGAAGGAGGTTTGAGGTCTTGTATAAGGGAGGGACACCCCTCTCCCCTTTGTGACTCATTTATTCATGTTTTTGGCTCAATATGGTAGCATGCATGCTTAGTTGTTTATGACTCCATTTCAGAGGCTTTTTGGGTGTTTTGGGTCATATTATATCTCTGTTACATGTTGGTTTGTTGACCCTTAGCATGCATTTTGTACTTGCTTTGTGTTCCTTCATTTTGCCTAGAAATGTATCATGACATTTGACCATTATGCTCTCATGTTTTGACTTTACTTTGTGAAGTTCTTGGTCATATTTTTCCATACTTGGGGTCTGTTAGGTGCTGGTTTGGTCATATTTGATATGCTTTATACGGCTCCTTAGCATTCTAGAATGTTGGCATTGGTTATGTGAATCATGAGCATGCTTGGGTTAGGTTGTTTAAGTGATTTGGGGTCATCTCACATGCCATTTCAGTCCCTAATTCATGCTTGTATGCCTACACTTATCATCCCTTTCATGACTTAAAGAATTGTTTTGTTGTGCCTTGAAAAGGGGCCATTGTACATGCTTAAGTGTTTAAGTTTTGGGGCTGCCATATCAGTGGGTTTTGGGAGGTCATTTTGCATATTGAAACTCTATTTTGTGTTGGAAAGTTCATGCCATGAGTGCTTGGGGTAGTTGTGGTAGAATGCCCCTTGTCTTTGACCTATTGGTGTGCATGTTTGCATAAGCATTGGCCCATCATTTTGGGCATTTTGGCCACTGTTTGGAGGGTGGACTGAGGTCTGCCCTTTGTGGTTTTAGGCCCATCATTGCGTGGTCATATTGCATTGCTTTGGGGCTCATGCTTGCATAGTATCATACTTGCATGTTTGCATAATGTTTAGCTAATTGCATCTCATATACTCATATGCATATTTGGCATGTTTATATCATATTAACTTAGCTTGCATGCTTAGGATACATCGCATTTGGCATGCTTTGCATATTAGCCTCATGTTGCATTTTTGAGCCGTATTTGCATATATGCATTGCATTGCTTGGTTTGGGGTGTCAAACCAAGCATGAGGATTGAGAAGTGTTCGTACTCAAAGTGACGTAACGCGCCTCAATCTTCGGTCGCCGACGCCCTTGACCCCAATATGATAGGATGCTGGCTTTCATTTGTTTGTTGCATGCATTTTTACATTAAGTTGCAAATTAGGCCTCTTAGGCCATCATGCACCGAAATGAATAATTGGTGGCCCGAGGGTCGAGGGTCATGCTCCCTTGAATCTATTGCATGATAGGGGGAGTGGCTATGCTTACATTTGCTTGAAATTCCGTGCCATGCACTGTCTGTCCTTTATTGCTATCAAAAAACAGGGTTCTGCAGGAATTTACGGCCGGCCGGCCATATATACTGCCGACCGGCCATCAATGGCTGGCTGGTGATTTAAGTTTTGGCCGATACTCCAATTACCATGGCCGGTGGTCTTTTGTTCTGGCCGGTGGCAATCCGGAGCACTCAAGGAGTAATTCAAAGCAGGTCTGGAAGTTTGTATGACCCTCAGAGGGGCAGGGCAGTGTAAACAAAGGCAATAGTACCATGGCAATGGGTTTCCGAGCAGTGCGAGTCGAGCATACATCATCCAAACATTTCGAAGGCGGGGTTGTGGCCATTTTAATTTTGCATTTAATTTGTTAATTAATTAGGAGTTTTGTAATAATTAATTTAGTATTATTTATTTGGACTGTATTATTCTTTCGATTCCTCCGTGAGAGGGCGTATTGTAATAAGTGTGTGTGGGTGTGTGTATGTCTTTCAATCCCGCGTTTTTCTTCTCTTTTATTTATCCGCTTATGATGGTTAGACTAGGGCATATTTAAATTAGCATACCTTATGCTATGCATGCATGTATCCATACATTTGTCTTACATGCACCGGGCTCGGTACATCATACTAACTGCACTTGTATTTTGATTCCAAGTTGAATACCTGTTAGTTGCAACATTTCACATGCCATCTTTAGGATAGCCGAGCCTATTATAGTTGCATTTTGCATGTGTTGCATTAGCCATTTTAACATAAACTAGGATCATGCATACGATTACTAACTAGCTTCTGTTTTGGCTCGGAGTACTCTGTAAGTTTTTATGCTTTAGCATACCGCATGCGTGTGAGTGTTGCCATAATAGCATGATTACCATGAGGCTAGCTGCTTATGTGATATAACTGCTTGAGTGCATGTGGATGGAGGTTGAATTACCTAAATTGGAATAATGCTTTAAAACTATGAGTTTTAAGCCCATTAGAATAGTGGCAAAACCATCTTTTCTAAAGCCCACTTAAGAGTGGCAAAACCTACATTGTAGCCTACTCGCAAGTAGCAAATCACTTTCAAAACAAACATGAAATGTTTTGTTCCAATTTGGGCTATTTGGTCTATACTTGTTTGCTGTGCGCATAACATAGTAATTCTAGGCTAATAACCGGAATAAGGACATGTAATGTTTTTAAAACAAGATATCACAGTTAGTAGAGGCCGATCTTCGGATCGAGCGAGAGGGGGTGCTCATAGCTGACCTTCCCTAATCATATCCAAGTTCCCGAGCCGAGACAACTTTGGTGATGACGGACACGTGGCCTTTGGCACCGAGTCAGGGTTTCCTAAATTTTTCCATAAAAAATATTTAGGTGGCGACTCTGTATCTGGCAAAGCAGTCCATGTTTGGCACTTCTTTACAAAAATCTGTTTTCTCAAAACGATTTGCCGGATTTGGACTCTTTGGTTCAGACTAAGAACCGTGACACAAAAGGGAGTCCGAATTGTGGTGGCATAAAGCCCGAGGGCGCGTCCACAGTAGGAAGTATTGGTAAAAATTCCTCTCCTATTATTGAAAATGTTTTATTTGTTGAAGGTTTAAAACATAACTTGCTTAGCATTAGTCAATTATGTGATAAAAGTTATAGAGTTATTTTTGAAAAAACTCATTGCACTATTGAAAACACCCTTGAAAACAAAACTTTATTTGTAGGTTATAGACATGAGAATGTATATGTCTTTGATTTGCATGATTTGTCTTTTCATTCTAATATTAAATGTTTATCTGCTATAAATGATAATGGTTGGCTTTGGCATAGAAGATTAGGACATGCACATTTTGATTTAATTTCCAAGCTTTCAAAAAATGAGTTAGTCATTGGTTTACCAAAAATTGTTTTTGAAAAAGATAAACTTTGTGATGCATGTTAATTTGGAAAACAAACTAGAATTTCTTTTAAATCTAAAAATATCGTTTCAACTACTAGACCGCTTCAACTCTTGCATATTGATCTATTCGGACCATCAAGAACATTAAGTTTAGGAGGAAAATCTTATGCCCTTGTTTGTGTTAATGATTATACTAGACATACATGGGTATTATTTTTAACACACAAAAATGAAGCTTTTTATAATTTCTCAAAACTTTGTAAAAGAATTCAAAATGAGAAAAATCTTAATATTTCTAGTATTAGAAGTGACCATGGTAGAGAATTTGAAAATGATGATTTTATTATGTTTTGTGATGACTTAGGAATAGATCATAATTTCTCAGCCCCCAAGACTCCTCAACAAAACGGTATTGTTGAAAGAAAAAATAGAACTCTTGAAGAAATGGCTCGTACTATGCTTTGTGAAAATAATTTGCCTAAATATTTTTGGACGGAAGCTGTTAATACTGCATGCTATGTTATAAACCGTGCCATGATTAGACCTATTCTTAAGAAAACCCCTTATGAACTTTGGAAAGGTAGAAAACCTAATATTAGTCACTTGCGTGCTTTTGGTTGTAAATGCTTTGTATTAAATAACAATAAAGATAACTTAGGAAAATTTGATGCTAAATCGGATGAAGCTATATTTCTTGGTTATTCTATGTCCAGTAAAGTTTATAGAGTGTTCAATAAAAGAACTCTACTTGTTGAAAAATCTGTGCATGTTGTTTTTGATGAATCTAACGACATTATTTCCAAGAATCTTGTAAGTAATGATATTGTAAAAAATCAACCAAGCATGGAGAGCATTTACAAAAAGAAAAATGAAGAAAATACATTACGCGAATATGAAGAAGAAATGACAATGGAGAAACTTCAACAAATATATGTTCTTCCAGAAAGTGACTCAAATCTACCAAAAGAATGGAAGTATGCTCATGGCCACCCCAAAGACCTCATCATAGGTAATGCGGCGGAATGTATAAAAACTCGTTCCTCTGTTAGAAATATTTGTGGTAACTTAGCATTTGTTTCACAAATTGAACCAAAATCATTTTTAGAAGCTGAAAATGATGAAAATTGGATTTTAGCAATGCAAGAAGAATTAAATCAATTTGAAAGAAATGAAGTTTGGTTTTTGACCCCTCGACCTAAGGATTATCCCGTTATTGGTACAAAATGGGTTTTTCGAAATAAAATGGACGAATCTGGAGTTGTTACTAGAAATAAAGCTAGATTAGTAGCTCAAGGCTATAATCAAGAAGAGGAAATTGATTTTGATGAAACTTTTGCACCAGTTGCTAGACTTGAAGCTATTAGAACGTTACTTGTTTTTGCGTGTTTTAAAGATTTTAAATTATATCAAATGGATGTTAAAAGTGCTTTTTTAAATGGGTATATTTCGGAGGAAGTCTATGTTGAACAACCTCCCGGTTTTGAAAATCATAAATACCCGGATCATGTTTTCAAACTTTCAAAAGCTTTATATGGCTTGAAACAAGCTCCTAGAGCATGGTATGAAAGATTGAGTAATTTTCTACTTGACAAAGATTTTTGTAGAGGAAAAATTGATACAACACTTTTTATAAAAATCAAAAAAGAAGATATGCTAATTGTTCAAATTTATGTTGATGATATCATTTTTGGTGCTACTAATGAAAATTTGTGCAAAGAGTTTGCTAAAGACATGCATGGTGAGTTTGAAATGAGTATAACGGGGGAATTAAATTACTTCCTTGGTCTACAAATTAAACAAACTAATGATGGAATCCATTTAAATCAAACAAAATATATCAAAGATCTACTCAAAAGGTTTGAAATGAAATCATCAAAGCCTGCAGCAACTCCAATGAGCATATTGATAAAAATCGACAAAGATGAGCAAGGTAAACCTGTAGATGAAAAGAAATATCGAGGTATGATTGGTTCTTTACTCTATCTTACTGCGAGTAGGCCCGACATAATGTTTAGTGTTTGTATGTGTGCACGTTTTCAATCCGCGCCGAAAGAGTCACACATCACCGCAGTCAAACGCATTTTCAGATATCTTGTCGGCACTCCAAATTTGGGATTATGGTATCCTAAGGGAACCACCTTTGAACTTTTTGGTTACTCAGATGCCGACTTTGCGGGATGCAGACTTGATCGAAAAAGCACTAGTGACACTTGTCATTTTCTTGGACACTCACTTACTTCTTGGTTTTGCAAAAACAACACTCAGTGGCTCTGTCAACTGCTGAAGCAGAATACATTGCCGCCGCTGGGTGTTATGCACAATTGCTTTGGATGAAACAACAACTTCAAGATTTTGGACTTCACTATGATCATATTCCTATAAAATGTGACAACACAAGTGCCATTAACCTTTCAAACAATCCTATTTAGCACTCACGCACTAAACACATTAAAATAAGGCATCATTTTCTAATAGATCATGTACTCAAAGGTGACAAGGTGACATTAAACTCGAATTTGTGCCTACAAATCGTCAATTAGCTGACATTTTTACCAAGTCTCTAAATGAAGAACAATTTTGTTATATTATAACTGAACTTGGTATGATGAATACTCCAATATAGTGTTTCTATTAAAAAAAATTATAAATAAAATAATAATAATAATAATTTAATAATAATAAATAATTAAATAAAATATTTATAATAATAATTATAAATAAAAATAATAATAATAAAATTATATACATATATTTTCTCTCTCTCACCGCTCCGTCTCTATCCCTCACCCGCTCTCTCCTTTACTCTCTCTTTTTCTCTTTCTCCTGTTATCTCGCTCTCCCCTTCTTCCTCATACCCTCAGCCGACTCCATCTCCACCCTCACCATAGCCTACAATCAACTCCCCCATCCACCATCCACAAAATCATCCATCACTTTCATCACTATCACCAACCACCCAAATCCCTCACCAATCTTCCGAAACCACATCACTTTTCTACCCAAAATCTGTATCACCATCTTTACCGATTCATCAAGTTCCATCACCGATCCATCAAGATCCGTGACTGATCCATCAAGATCCATTGTCGATCTACACAAATTCGTCACCGATCTATCCAATCTTCTCCATTTCTTCCGATCATCAAGGTCATCACCGATCAACATGTTAAAATTCTTGTTGCACTGTGCTATATTTTTTTACTTGTTGTATGTGCTCCAAATTCTCTTGGATTTAATAATGGTTGCTTCTACCTTGTCTGAAGAAATTGTTTTTATTTTTATTTTCTTCTTTTACGCTAGTGCACTTGGTGTAGTTGTTTATGGCTAGATCTTAATGGCCCTTGGTATTATAGATTGGTAATTTGTTTCTTCAAATTTATGTAATTTTTAGTGCATTAATTCAGGGAGAGACTTATATATTTTGAGACTAACAATCATTAAAAAAAAAAAAGGCGTGTGTATATTTTGTGTATAATTTTAGGGGGAGTATATATACATATTTTTTTTTCTCCTTATCTGCACCAACAAACAAATTTTTTTTTTTTTGTGCAAAGACAAAATTAAATAATAATAATAATAATAAAAATAACATAAATAAATAAATAAAAGGAAGAAATGCTCGCAATTTTATTTCAGAAAAAGAAAATATTACTCGATTACATGTAAATTTTCAGAAGGCTTCACAGATTTTTTCTTTTTCACTTCTCTCAACAATTTTTCATGAGCCTCTTTTACATGCTTCTCTCTATTTTCGATTTCTGTGAGTCTTGGCATTATCACTGTTGCATAATAATGCACTGCATTCTCCAACTGTGTATTTTTTCTTTTTAGCTCTTTCTTCTCCTTACACATATTAACTACTTGTTGTTTTAACAAGCACACCTCATCTCTCCATTGCTGATTTTCTTGTACTCTTGCTTGTAATCGTCGCGCCATATTGGAAACTGCAGTCATGGCCTGTGTACTAAGAGCCATAGTGTTATTAATAGCATCGAAATCATTTCGACTACCAATAACACTAGAGCTCTCATTTACAGGCATAACATGTGCCTACACCACTAGTACTCTCTCATTTGCCTGCATTACAGGCACCTCATGCAGGTCCGACTCATTGATAGATAAGGTAAGGAATGACATGATTACAAAAGATGCTAAAACAAATTTTTCTCTCAAACACTTATTGATTTTGTATCTTTGCCTATGATCTGTGTCACTTTTTATACACTCCATCGATCCATTACTCGATGCATATCTGCTCACATCTTTTGTTTGTCAATATTTTCTGCGCTTGAGATGCTCCAAAATCCCCACAATGATTCCGACAAGACAGACAGCCCATTATTTTATTCTTGGCCGCTCAGATTATTTTAACAAATGTGTTTGTTTCTTATCTTCATATTTATTTTGATGATGTTAAAGGGGGAGAAAAAAATATGATTTTTGCTTTTGAAAATTATATGTTGTAGGGTTATCAAATATTTTGTCAATTTTAATTTTGTGTCAAATCCATACAAATATTGCCATCATAAAAAAGGGGGAGATTGTTAATCATATTATTTATTTTGATGATGTCTAAAGTATTATTTGTAACAATTTGAATTTTTTTAATATACATATTTATTTGACACAAAATATTATCTTTTTAAAATATATATATTTGTTAAATATTAGTTAAATAAAAATATTTTTGAAAATTTTACTATTCACTTTTTGAAAATTTAGGCTGATCACTATTCACTCTTTGACAAAATTAAAATTGATTAATTATATTATTTTGACAAAAATGATTGATTGGTTGTATTATCTTGACAAATGTGATATTAATGAGTTGTCTTCTTTTGACAAAAAAGATATATCCAAATGTAGTGGTAGGATATATTTAGTTTAAAATCTCTACAACATATACAATATTTTAAAGATGGCATATATTTTCAGATCCATCATAAATATTATTAAAGAGATTTTTCTGTATGCAAATATTTGATTAGAACGTTATATATATAATGCATATAATATAAATAGAATACATCGCGTGCGCTATTAAACTGTCTACACTAAATTGATTATATCATATTATAATCAAACAAGAAGAAAAAGATGGGGTTATATATATGTGTGTGTATATATATATATAGATGGAGCAAATCATTTATTTGTTTAAAAGTTGTGAACTTTGTATTAAATTGTCTACAAAAACGGTGACTCTATGTTTGAAAAAATAAACAAAAGGAAAAGAAAAAATTAGTCTTACTTTAAGGGGGGAAGGTTATAGCGATTCCGGTTTTCCTTTCCTTTGTATATTGTGTTCCGGACTTGGTTCCGTGGTTGTGTTGTCGTCTCATTCTCATTTCCTTCCCTTACTCTTTGTATTTGAGTCTTGGGTTGTGTTGGGCAGGTTTGAAACAGGTTGGTTGTGTTTTGAAACCTAGAGTTGGTGCCCAGATTTTGGCCTTCACGCTCGAGCGGAGATTTTGACGCTCGAGCGGGCCCTTCGTTGTTGCTTCTCCGCTCGAGTGGGAGTTTTGATGCTCGAGCGTAATTTTCCACCTCCCAGTACTTTTGTCTGCAGGTCTTCAGACGCTCGAGCGTGACCCTTTGTTTTTGTTCGTCTGCTCGAGCGGAGAGTTTGACGCTCGAGCGGGACCATGTCTGCAAAACTTCTGGAAGTATGCAATCTACGCTCGATCGGCGCTTTTGACACTCAAGCGTGAGTCTGTGTCTGACGCTCGAGCGGGGGTTTCTACGCTCGAGTGGGGTGACTTTTATATAAATCTGTAATTCGACTTTTTGGATCACTTTTTCAACTCTCTTTCTCTCTCTTACTTTCCCAAAATCAGATTTGAGAGCTTCTCTCTCTAAAACCTTGCTTTCTCTCTAGGGATTGATCTAGTAGGAGTGGTTTCCTCATCTTTGGCCTTTGTAAAAGTTGTTGAGTTTGTCGAGGGCTATCTTTTGATTTGAAAATTTCTTGGTTTGGAGCATTTCGAGATTTCTCTATCTTCTCCATTGGGTTTCACCTCTTAAGGTAGGGATTCCTACTCATTCTTATGTGTTTTAACATAGATATTGAGCTATTTGTATAGATGGTTTGATTTGGGAAGTTAGGGTTTGAAATGTGTTATTTTAAAAAGGGAGGGTTTTGTCCTTTTGGCCCATATATATATTTTAGGTCTTAAAAAGGGGATTATTGATGTTTTTGTTAATATTTGAGCCTTTGGGTCAATATTGGAAAAAAGGGAAAAAATGCCATGTTTGGGTATATTTGGGTCATTAGTGTAATTAATGACAATTGTTATGGAAATGTGAAATTGAGCTAGAAATAATGAAATTGGCTCATTATGTGGTAGAACGGTGGAGTTGGATTCATTAATCGCTCACCTTTGAAAATGTGGATAAATTATCTGTTGTTGCATTTATTATCTGTTTAAAAATAATTGCTTTGGACTATCGGTGGAGGATAGTCTTGATTTTTGTAGACAATGCATGATGATTAGGCAAACTAAAACTAATCAATTGAATATGTCATCGAATATAACGGTAGGAATAATACATCAAATTTGTATATTGAATGGTTGTGTATATGATAAACGTTTATATACATTGTGTTGTGTGGAAGGAGATAGTGGATGTACTCTACGGTTTAGGGGAAGATAGGGGATGGACTCCTAAACCGGATATTGTTTGGGAGGAGATAGGGGATGGACTCCATTGATACAGCAATTTTGTATATCTATTGAAGTATTGATATAGTTAATTTGTATATCATATATGAAGTATGGAAGTGCTTGGTTTGAGATTGATACAGCAATTATGTGTATCTTTGGTTAAGTGTGAAGTGTTTAATTTGAGTTGTTATCTCAATTGAAATGGAAGTACTGTTAATAAGATATGTAATCTCATTTAAAGTATATGGCCAGGTGCTGAGCCAGGTTTATGAATCGAGAAATTGGATAAGAAATGGAAAATGAAATGAAACATGGACACATTTGTCATATAATATAAATGGGTTATGAATTTATTCATGTGAGTTAAACATCTGTCAAATGCTAATGTTTTAGTTAATGCCCATATTATGTTTAGCATATCTCTACTGGGTGTTAGCTCACCCTATATGGGACATCATTTTCAGGTTTAGGTACTATGCCGTCTCCGAGATCTTAGCACGGATTGTTGTGGGAGTTAAAGACTCTTTCGTTATTTTGTTGTATTACATGTATATCAAGCCAATGGCTTATTTTGTATTGAGTTAGTACTCTCTTTTTTGTAATTAAGTGTTGACTTGGAAAGTTGTAAACTCATAGGGCATTTACTTTTGATGTCAACATGTAATACATTTTGAAATGAATACTCTGATAAAATGTAATTATGCTTTATTCTCTTTTGTCAAAGCATGTGAAGAATGTATGTTAAATGGGTTTATTTTGAGGGCGTTAAAACCAAACAGTCGAAAGTAATTTTTCCGCTGCACAAAATTGTAAGTTGACCAAAATAAGCCATACCAAACAGCCTCACTCTATAGTTAAAATGGTCAAATTCAAAATATAAAGTTCGTCAAATACTATTGGCGTTGTGAATATCATGTTTCCTTTTTAGTCTAGAAATGAAGTCCAAAGTTATGGTTATGATTATGATTATTATCATATTTCTCATTTTTGTCCTGACATTGCTTAATATTGTTTGCTGTGATTACTCATCAGGTCCAACAATGACTCCAACAATGAAGTGACTCCAACAATGAAGTCTTTGAAACCTGGTTCAAATACTATTGTCCAAGTTCAAACTCCAAGGAAGAACGGTCCGAATATTATTAGCATGAAGATTATCATGTTTCATCATTTTGAGTGTCATTAGTATAAATATTATCATGTTGTTCCAACTTCATTGTCCAGAAGCAGTCTAAATATTATTGTCCAAATCAGTGGATACGAAATTGTATGAATATTATCATGTTTTCTAGTTTTAGTCCGGAAGCTATCCAAATATTATTGATGAGTTCAAAGGATTAAGAAATTGGTATGCATATTATCATGCATTTAAATTTTAATCCATAAATAATCCAAATATTATTGGAACACATGAAAATTTGACCGAGCCTGGTGATTGACTTCGTGTTGGTGCTTCTAATTAGGTTAAATCATAGTTCAAGCATGGTTAAGTTAGAAAGTTTTCTCCACTAGTGTTCTAAGAGAAATGATATCAACTTAGGGATAAAGCCTATATTAAAACTGGTAATCTCAAAGTTAGGAAAACATGAAGTTTCAAAATTTTAAAAAATTTGCCATTATTTACGAAATTATTGTTCATATCAAATGAAAAAAGTAAAATTGGGATAAAATGTACTATTACGGATAAATAAAATTTTAGGAACAATTTATAAAAAGGAAGCAAGACAACGCTATTTAGACTCATGTGGGCTACCATGAGTTTTACTCGAATGATTCGAACCGTTCATTTTTTAAAATATAATATCTTCCAAGATATGAATGATTAAGTTTTTAATATTCATTTATAATTATTTTTTAAAATTTACACTCAACTGAAAATTTTCAAAAATGCTCCCCACATTTTTGCTGAAATTAATCATGCGAAGATGAGTATGTGGCTAAATCTATCATCCAATTGCTGTTATTTTTGAAAAAAATGTTTCTACCGTGGGGCCCTCCAGGTAGCCTACGCACTATCATGGAAGAGGTGTCCATAATTTTATTTATTTATTTAAAAAAAATTACATTAACTCTTTTTAAAGTTTGAAAAAAATACAACAATTCTTATAAGTTTTAGCATAATCATATTGAATTTTTTTTAGGTTTTAATTCAAAGGATAAATTATAGTAACCTCCCATGAGATTTCTAATAATTAAATAGGTCTCTCCTTTCTGAAATTACACAATCCTCTCCAATGACTAACGGCATTAAAGAGAGGATTAGTCACGGAGGAGATTAGTGTAATTTTAGAAAAATGAGGGGAGACCAGTGTAGTTGTTAGGAATCTCAATATTGCAAATGTTATAACTTATATATAGTACATATAAAATGGTTTGTATTATAGAATAACCTATTATTATGACAAAAATGACGATGAAACAAATTTAAAAAAAAATAATTACGTACATATAAGAGAAGTTATTTTATAATTTTTAATCAATACTTATTATACAGTTCAGCTTTCTTAAAATAAAAAAATAAAAAATAAAAAGAAGTTAAAATTAATGATTCTCACTATCTAAATTAATAATAATTAAATTGAAACATCACATGTATTTATTTGAGTAATATTTAATAATTTATTTATAAATACTCACATGGTTTGACTATAAATATATAAGGTAATACTATAGTACACACCCTCATATATTTATTTGAATAGTATTAAATAATTTATTTATAAATACTCACATGGGTTTGATTAACACATATATAAATAATTTATTTATCAAATTGAAAAATCGTATGTATTTATTTGAATAGTATTAGATAATTTATTTCTAAATACTCGTATGGGTTAACTATAAATATATATAGGGTAATGTTACTGTATGCAAGTTATGATATTTGTGAGTTTGATCACTACAAAAATGATGATTAAACAAATTAAAAAATAATTACATAAATATAAAAGAAGTTATTTGGTAATTTATAATTGATACTTGACATCATACGATTCAATTATCTTAAAAAATCAAAGATAAAATTGATAAGTCTCACTATCTAATTAATAAAAATCAAATTGGGACAGTACATGTATTTATTTGAGTAGTATTAAACAATTATTTCTAATAGTCACATGGTTTAACTATAAATATATATATATAATTTATTACATTACATACATACAAGTTTTTGTATTTCTCATTTAGCTTCAATAATTCATACTAATTTGTTTACCTAAAAAATGATTAATTGATTTCTTTTATTCTTAATTACAAATAATTACTCTAAATATTGTACAAACAAAACTGAAATCTCCTATGTACTAATCTAATAACTAATCACTGATTTTTATCCAAAAAAAATATATTAGTCAAACTAATGGTGTGATAACCCTGTTCCGTATTATGCTAATTGGTCCTCATTATAAATGTGATTATGTGTTTGATATGATTTTGTGTGCCATTATGTGAAAATATGTGGTTTTGAATTTCTATCTGTTCACTGTAGGAATATCTGTTTGATTATCTGCTTTGGAAATTAAATTGAAGGCCTTATTGGCTACGAAATCCGAAATTGATTACGCCATTGTGATTAGCGTAATTTTTAGAGCCCACGGTGAAATTTAATTGAAAATTGATTCGGATTAGAATAATTAGATTCAGAATGATTAATTAAGTGTCCAATTATTCAATATTGATAAATTGACTTAGTGGGGCTATATAAAGGGGCATATACACTCAATTCTCCTCTTTAGCTTCAATATTGGCTGATTTTAACTCTAAGAAGAGAGGGAGAGGTTCGGCTAGAGAGAGAGAGAGAGTGTAAGAGATTGAAGTTTGATCATTGAAGCTTGAATAATTTGAAGACCGAATCAAGATTTGACCATAGTTTGGGAAGATTAAAGCTCCTTGGTGAGTAATCCATGAGTTCTAGTTGTAAATTTGTAAATTCAAGGTTGAATGATGATAAAGGTCATGAATTGAGTTGTTTTTGTTGAATTTGAAGTCATGGAATGCATGCATGTGTATAATTGCCATGAATTTGTATAGTTGTGCATGAAAAATATGATCCATGTAGAATTTTGGTTAGAACTCATGTTTGTAATCACCATTTGCACCACTTAAGTTGAAATTGGAGTTATAATCCACATGCATGTACAAATTATGAGGAAATGAGTTTGAAATACATGGAATTGTTATCATAAAAGCATGTTTGGTGTAATTTGAGACATGCATGTGTTTGATCCATGAAATTGAGTTTCATAATGATGTAATGTGGTATTTGTATCATGTTAGCACAAGTATATTTGAAGTTTGAGCTATAATATGTAAGAAATGTTAGTTTGAATGTTGAATTCAAGCTCAAGAACACATTATGGAAAACCCAGAATTCATGATATCCGTTCGAGTGTGGAAACAGCCGCTCGAGCGTAAAATACGAGCTTTCAGTATTTTTCTACAGACATGACGTCCGCTCGAGCGTGAAAGTTCACGCTCGAGCAGGGAGCTATGTAGTGAGGCCTTCAGCTCGAGCGCCCAACTTCACGCTCGAGCGTTCAACTTCATGCTCGAGCGTAAATTTGATGCATCCAGTACTTTTGCAGACCTTATGGGTCCGCTCGAGTGGGGAAGTACACGCTCGAGCGGGGACCCTGTTTCTGAAAATTTTATAAAGACATTCTGTGTTTCGTTTTCTGTTCTCTTTCACTTCTAAGTACGCTTAGGCATACATGGAGCATTGTAATAGAATTAAAGGGATAAGAATAAAGCCTAAAGAGGAATATGTGAATTAAAGAACGGATTGAATCATTTGTGACCCGTATGTGTTATGTGATGTGTAGGGTCAAGCTCCAGGACAAACCAACCAATCGATCACTGTGAGTAATATCTTGACAAAGATATCTGAAATATGTTGTTGTCCAATTGCTTACTTCTATGTAAGTTTATAAGTTTGTTAATCTGATTGGTGGACAATGTTTGCTATGTCAAATGAATGGGCCCAAGGCCAGTTTGACATGAAAGTATGAATGGACCAGAGGCTAGTTTGACACGAATGAATGAATGAACGGGCCGAAGGCCAGTCTGACATAAATAAATGGGCCAGAGGCCAGTATAAGTTTGAATGATAGAGTGAATGGGCCAGAGCCCGTATGAGTTTGAATGACAGAATGAATGGGCTAGAGGCCAGTATGATCTGAATGAAAGATAAATGGGCCAAAGTCCAGTTTGACATGAATAAATGAATGGGCCAAAGGCTAATTTGACAAGAAAGTCTGAATGGGCCAAAGGCCAGTTTGACATGAATGAAAGTTTGAATAGGCCAAAGGCCAGTTTGACATGATTGAAAGTATGAATGGGCCCAAGGCCAGTTTGACTTGAATGACACGAATGAATTGGGCCCGAGGCCGTATGATGTATTTGGAACCGTAATCACTTGACTTATATTTATATATGTTAGATAGAAACACGAATTGGGCCCAAGGCCGTTTGAAGCACGTTGTTCTAAATACCATTTGTGTAACTTCCTTATTTGATATTATTTACTAGGCTTTCGCTCACACTCATTCATGTGTTTGTAGGTGAGCCAAGAGAGGTCCAAACCCAGCCTCAGTGAAGTTTGTGTGGAACAACCAAGGTTTTGAAGAGTCAACCTTACGTCTCACGCACGAGACTCGTCTTCGCCTTTTTGCTATCTTTTTATTTTGTCATATTGGCGAGAACTTTGGATACGTTTATATATAGTTTTGTTTGGCTGACTTAGATTTATATGATCCTGTATGTACAGAGCTTTGTGTAGTACTTATTTTGATGTGAGTTATTAATATGCATATGTGTGGTTTGTTATGATGTGCCATGTAAGCACAGTTCTATGGACAAAATTTTAAATTGCTTCCGTTTGGTCCCTATTAACTCTGTTAAAATATGTTTTGTTTGGTTTGAAGCCGTAAGTAATCTCATGATTACTGGCCGGTTATGTCTTTAACCCACGGGGGCAGGGGGCGGGTTCGGGTCATGACAAACGGTCAACTGACGGAATGGGATAACCTACAAATTAAAAGTAAACCTCAAGGGAAGTCAGGGTAATTTCAAAAAAAGTACGGGAGACTATAAGAAACCTCAGGGGAGGTGAGTAATTTACAAGGATAAATTACAAATATAGTACCTAAAGTTTAACACCTTTTTCGTTTAAGTCTTTAAAGTTTCAATTTTGTCAATTAAGTCCCCAAAGTATTAAATTCAAATCAATTTAATCTTAAAGATAACATAAATATAAAACATAAGTTCAAAGGTTATATAAAATTGTTATAAGACTCATATTTTTTAATTTTTTAGTTGTTATAAGACTCGTATTTTATTTTGGACTTATTAAGATTTTTAATGAGTTCAAGTTCAAATTTAAACATAATAAAAATTTAACAAAACAAGTTCAAATAAACCTTTACAACTTAAAACTATTCACAAATAACTTTGTTTATTTACAGCCTTAACTACAACCCCCGTTTTATCAAGCCGAAAGGCTTAAGTTGTCGGTCCGCTTTTGTTTTCAAAATTAACAGCACAAAGCTGTTGTGTCCAAACTACTTTTTTCAAAATTAATTGAAAAAAGTTGCGCAACTAATTTAGGGGTGCATGCATATCGGATTGATCCGATTTTAAAGTAAATTAGAAATCGAATCATAAAAATCAATTTCAAAAAAATTAGAACTATAACCGAACTATTAAATTGTGGAATTGGACTAGAACCGAACTATAAAAATCAGTTTGATTTAGTTCGATTTTACGATTTTAGTAATTTGATATAACAATAAATATGATATATATATATATATATATATTATGTTAGTAAATAAATTAACAATAATTAATTTGGTTAAGTTGGTTAGAATTTATCAATTTCACAATGGAAGGCTTCAAATCTTATAAGAGATTTTTTATATTTTAATTTTTACATATAAAAATATTAAAAAATAATAAACGAATATATCACGATCTAGTTCGGTTCGGAACCATAACCAAAACCTTGAAATTAGGAATCGGACCGATTTAAATGATTCCGTTATTTTCATAACTAGAACCATAAGCGAAGCTAATAAAAACCAAATTAGTCCGATAGTTTAGATCGGATTAGATCTGTTGACCGATTTCAAATGTAGAAAAAGTATCATAGCAAAATCGACTTATTTCAATTAAGTCCTCGTGTGGTAAATATTTTGGAGTTAAAAAAGCAACGCCAATAAGAAAAAATATCATATCCAAACTATAACTATTATACTTTTTCTTTTACAAAAGTCAAAAAAAATCCAAAAATAAAAACTAAACAAGTCTATAAAAGCTAGGCTAAAAAAATTTTAATACAAAAAAGTTGACTACTATAAGCAATACCAAATGAAGCTTAAGTTGGCATAACACGTCACATCACATGCAAGTACAATCTACACTGCGAAAACACTTTTGATCAAGCATATAGGCTTTTTGTGTTAATTTGATTTTTATAATTTTAATTATATTAATTATTTATTTTTATTTTTTATATTGTGTCAATTTAATTTCAAGAAAATGATTTGGAGTCCTAAAAATACCCCCCTAATCCCCCTAATTTCCAATTTGGGCAACTTTTTCTTTCTTTTTTTTTTTTTTTTACTTGATATGGAAATTAGGGGGATTAGGGGGGTATTTTTAGGGGAATGTAGCATGGTTGTTAATTTAATTAATACCATTCATTAAAAATGAATAGAAATTTTATTTTGCCTTTTTAACCTATTTTTATTACTGACTTGTAGGTTGTAGTAAAAATGTGCCGCCCGAATAAAATTATCATAATTATAGGATGACAATCTTTGCTTACTACATATGTTTGACACAACGACACTATTTTAGTTTAATAGATTCTATTATTTATCTTTGCTATATAATACATATAAGACGATAAGTAAAATCTAATAAAAATTTAATAGTTTAGGCGATGAAACCTATACTCTTATTTTCTTTATTAATTCAACTTTTTTTTTTATTTTTTTATTTCTATCAACTAAAAAATAATTTAAATTGTGTCCAATATAAATAACTCGTTCTGCACATAGAAATAAACTATTACACCTATTATGATATTTTAAAGACAAAAGTAATCGTTGAATAATAAAATCAGATGATAAATAAAATATAATAAATTTTGAAGGCCTTGTTTGGGTACCTAATATAAGTGTACTTATTTCATCTTTTTATTTTTTTTGGGTCACATCAATCAACATCTCCTCTCTACTTTTTCTACACATAATACAAGAAAAGTCAAAAAGTGCACTTATTCTAAACTTCTCAAACTTGGCCTAACACCTGTACTTTTATTTTTCTTTATTAAAGTAATCATTTTACTTTTATCAATAAAAAAAAAAAGAAAAAAAAAGTGGACCAAATTGTCAACAAAATACGCAACACGTTCGGCGTAAAGCAAAAGAGTAAAAAACAAAACAATAAGGACAAATTGTCTCTGATGTAAATTACTCGGTCGGCACATAGAAGTAAACAAATCCACCGATTTTGAAATTTTTTTGAGGTTGAATTTATTCCAAATTTAAAACTGAATTTAATTGTTCTGTTTGGTTAGGAAGTCAATCACAAATTTTATTTTAATGATTTAAATTACTTATTTTGTAAAGTCATATGTGTTTATCAGTTATAAATAAATAAATAAATAAATAAATAAATTCGATTAATTTGAGACTCTTAATAATTTTATTTTATTGCATTTGTCTCAAAAAAATGAATAGTCTATATTCAAAACTACATTTGTCAGCTATTTTTTTAAAGACAAACATTATAAAGTGAAAAGATTATAATTACCATATCGCCTAATTATTTTATGAATGTGCCCTACAAAATAAACGGTTCATATCATTGAAATTGTTTGAACATAACAAGCAAATTCAAATTTATACTTGAGGGAAACTTACCCTTTTTAAAAACACAAGATCAAAAGTGGTTGTTGGAATATGAAATTGAGATGATAAATAAAATATAATAAAAATTAAATAATTTAAACGGTGGAGCCTGTACTTTTAGCTTTCATTTCTTTTTCTTTTTTTCAAATTTAAAGCAAAAAAACAAAAAAGTGGTCCCAAGTTGTCTATGATATAAAAATAGGGTAAATTATCAATAGATCATAATAGTAGGACTTAATTTCCATCAAGCTCTATTGAAATAAGTTCTAAAGAAATCGTCGCTAAAAATAATATTTTTGTACATTTTGCTAAAAATTGACAATTAGTGACCCTTTTTTTATCACTGTTTTTATAAATTATCGCTAAAACTTACAATTAGTGACATTTTTTTTTCTAATGAATCTTTTAAACTGTCGTTGAAAGTTAAAAATTAATGATGTTTTTTGTGACGATTTTTTTAAACTGTCACTAAAACTTATAATTGGTGACATTTTTTGTGACAAAATTTTTAAATTGTCACTAAAAATTAACAATTAACAACATTTTTAATAGTATTTGATGAAAAATACCATTAATTCTTATAAGACCTATTGAATAATAAATTTACTTATTAGAACTAAAGTTCCCCTATAAATAGGGCCTGGGCATATAGAAATAACAAGTACACAAACTACGAAATTTTGTAGACATGTCAAAAGTTGTTGCTACAACTCTACAAAATGGTTTAGAGCTGAGCAAAGTGCAACCACTCCGAACCAGAGTCTTGGAATCAATTCTCATAGCTTCCTTCACAATTGTCACAGTTTTCATCATCGTTCCCTGTGAATACATAGATGGGAACCCAATACCAACGCTCATATTCAAGGGGCATCCATCTCCGTTCCATGCATTCGTAGTGTCTCTTGTGTTTGCCTTCTGTAGCTCGTTGAACGCATTGTTAATCCATAACAAGCCATTAATCCTCGCCAAGTTCTGTGAATGCATTTCAATTGCTTCGATAATATCAGCTCTCTCTTTGTTGCTTTGGGCAATGATAAATTTCACATTTGAGTCCATCCATGTAACTTAGCATGGTTCTGATTTTTTAATTTTCACTGTCTTTCTGTGCGCAACTCTTCTATTGTAATACAAAGATATGCATAATCATAAATTTGAATAAACCATATATATATAGATTAATTTCACTTCATGGCTTAAATTATTCCTATTTTTTTATATTTCACCTTTAAATTATCAATTTTTATTTAATCCCTAAAGTTTTTAAGTTTTGTTCATGTGATTCAATTAAAAACAATTATACAAATCAATAATTTTTGAAACTTAATTCAATGGAAAACAAGTTATTTCATAATATTAACAATTCAAATGGTATATGACAAAACACTCATTTTTCTTATAATTTTACTTAAACTACAATCCATATATAACTTATTTTTTTTTATTTTTCCTGAGATAACATTAGTATGTTAGTATATAGTTAGATTACAATTGAAGGGCTGCTGTTGCTCCATCAATTCGAACCCTTGACCTCTCACTCACTATATCCTGAGGCATAACTACTAGACCGTTAGGCCTCTCACTCCATAACTAATTTAGTAAGTGTTTCTTTGTATAACTTAAATTATTCATATTACAAAATTATATGTTTGCCAATCACATTAAACCACATCGACATAAATAAATTTTTTTATAAATTAAATAGATGAAATTAATAATTTAAAGATGAAATAAAAATTTAACAATAATTTGAAGCATAAAAGTGAAACTAACCTGGAGCCCCCCAGTCCTTCACCTAGATTGGAGGGTACTATTCTGGTCCATGGGACTCACCAAGGGTCCATTTTTTATGATCTGAACTGTTCATTTTTTCAGACATTTTGTTTATTTTATTCACACAAAAAACTAAGTTGATTCGATAATTGTAATCTATTCAATTCATCTCGTTTGTCACCAAAAAAATACAACAATTGTGTTTTTAAAAATATACTATTCATTTTTTTACTAACAAACATGATGAATCGAATAAGTTACGATCATCGGATCGACTTAATTTTTTGTGTGAATGAAATACACAAAGTGCCAGACAAAATGAACAGTTCGAATTATCAAAATAGGGCCTGTGGTGAGTCCCACGGACTCGAATAGCGCCCTCCAGTCCGGATTAAGGACTAGAGGTAGGGATGTAATTAGTTCAGTATGGTCGGTATTTTGGTAAAACAATTTACTGAACCGATAATGTCGATTTTATTATTTTTAAGTCCGATACAAATCGCTTCTACTATCAAACCACACCGAACCGAACCGATTTAATCGGTCTACGACCTTTCAAACTTAAACCACTTTTAAATATAATCACTAATCTATATAAAAACATTAAATTAGTTATTTGTCTACCATTTCAAACATATCCAATCCATCCATTTAATAAATATTTTTCAGTTCCTAATTAACAGAAATAAAAACAAAAAGAAAGTTAAAAAATACTAAGATTTCAAGAATAATGAGTTAGAGTTAAGATTATATATAGTAAGAGTTTACGAACTTAGGTTATAAAGATGATATGGTTAATTAATTAAGGTTGATAATTTATTATACTTATTAATATCAATATATTATTAGGTTATGTATATATATTATAAATACAATATATGTTGAAGCAGTCGGTTTCGGTTTAATTTAGTGCACAAGATGCTTAAACTGATACTTGTTGGCTTTTTGGCTTTTCGAAGGGTATTTTTGTAAATGCGAGCGTGCCAGCAAGGATCAATCAGTCCTTACAGAAATTATAATTGCCAACCAATTATCAGACGATCGTGTTTTAGTTCTTTCAGCCTCAATGAAGAGGACTTTTACTGGTGGCTTGACTTAGGAGAAATTAAGAGAAATAACAGTTAATATGAAGAACAATCGAAGTATTTCATTAAAATGAACACTTACAATAGTCCAAACTCAGCCTCGAAGAGGTTTACAGCAACAGTCTACTTGAATCTATTTGAAACTACTCCTATGAATCGAAGTGCAGTGCGGGTATTTGAAGTGCAAGTATTTAAAGTCCAGGTATTTAAAGAACAGGTATTTAAAGTGCAGGAATTTAAAGTACAGGAAATGTAAAACTGGAAAAGAAAATATGAAGTAAAGACTGGTTTGTATGATCTGAGTCTGGGGGTCTTTTCTGAGGGCTTCCCTGCTATTTATACTTGTCAAAGATGACCTTCGAACTGCACTTCAAACCGTCGAACTACTCCTCCATGATCGCTGATCATGCTGCCTTAGAAGTAGTCCCACTACGCCATCTCTTGCAGTTGAGCTTCCCTCCTGTATTTGAATTTGAATATGAGTAACCGTTGAAGCCACGTCACCTTGTATCTCTTTATTGATCTAGTGCTACTCAGATCACGTGAGAACCAATGTTCATTGCCACGTGTTCGATCAGGATCGAAGACTTGAATTATCTTCCATAATACCCTTATTTTGCCACGTGTCAAACTGTGATTTGGCTTTTACAAAATATGTAGCCAACATTACCCCCCGCACTAATATACCCAATACTTGGAGATATTAGTGGATCAAAAGCTTTTTCTGCGCTTTTGGAACGTGCATGGAATCCATCTTCAGGAAACACAACCGTCACCTATTTGGTGATCATTTGCATTAATTCTCAACTTGTTGAACATCCCAATACCTTTAGCATTCGAACGGACTATGGCTCAATCAACTTCTCACTCTATTGATCAAGCATACGAAGAGCCATTGAGTAATGCTGTTTCCCCTTGAAAGAATCTCCACGCATTCATTAGCCACCTTTACTCGCCCTTCTATATTCAGGTCATGGAGGCTTTTGCAGATTATCAACCTTTGGACTACGAACACATTGCCCTTAATCCTTCGGTTTACAAATTTATAGATACAAGAAGTTCTTCTTCTAAATTCCCCTTGTACTTTGAACGAACTATTCTCAAGCCTTTGCTTCAACAAGTTGCAAATATGGACTTGGGAAGTTCTTCTTCACAAACCTCTGCTTGGGATGAAGCTACAACTTCTTCATCTTCTGGGGTTTCCGGATGGACAAGCTAGTCAGCACCTGAGTCCTGGGACTTGAGGGAACGAATCAATCACCATTTTGTTGAGTTCGCTGACCCTTTAGATTTTCCTTCTTACGCTCGAAGCTCGGTGGTCTATCCTTATGTGCCCATTGACCTTCGACGTAGTTTGGAGGAGAATCTGCTTGTGGCCTGGTACACATCCTCTATGCCCACAAAGATAATGCACACCGCCCGGCGTCTGGAAGAATCACAAGGGTACAGCCCTTCATTTTTAGCCAAGAAGGCGAAGATTTGCTCTTCTGACTGGCTTGACTACATTAATGCCTTTGTTCCTTCTGCTCCCGTGCCATCTCCCATAACAGAAGCATCCACTTCTTCTTCTCCATCTTCTGAAATTGAAGCATCCACACTTTCTCCATCTGCTGAAGTAGAACCATCTACTCCTTTTCCTCCTCCTACTTTTTCCTGGACAGAGAAACTAAGGCTTGCCCTTCCCATGGACAAAATCTTTCCACCTTACAAACCTCCATCATCCCCAACTCCAACTGAGCGGAAACAAGCTCAACTTCTACTTGCGGCTTTCTCTCACTTGCCCTTCAATGTTCTTGAGGATGACATCCCTCTCAAGAACTTTCGATGGGCTTGTGATATTCTGACTAGGGGCCATGTCCTTAATCCCATTGCCCAAGCAGAACTTCACATGTTCCTGGACCAACTTCCGGTGCTCCTCCACTGGCATCGGAATTCTAAGGTCACCATCCAATCTTTGGATCAACTTTCGTCTCTCCGAATTCATGCCCAGTACGAAGCAGAGAACTTCATCGAAGAGTTCGATGACTTCAAAAATAAAGATTCTGCGTATTGGGATGATTTGGTTATAGATGCGTTGGAACAAAAATTGAGGGAAGAGGCTTTCGAAATAAAGGCTGAGGAGCTCTACTATGAAGTGAGAGCACACCAACTTATGCAGCCAACATTAGAGGAGATAGAAGATATAATAAAGAAAGAACAAACATTCATTGATCATTGTTGGACAAAGTTTCATGATCTTGTTATTTATTCTATTCCTTATTTTTATGAGCTTGAATTTGTACCCAGATAGGGTTACTTAATGTAATTGTCTTGGCTTTAATACAAACAAAGTCCTTCTGTATTTGACATTGGGTGACTCTGTTTCCTTTTGTCTTTAAAAGCCAACTCATAGCTTCGAATTGAACAATCTCATCCTTCAAATCTGGACTCAATTGTTTTAATGAAATGCTAAAAGAACCTACATGTCTTTTTCCAATTTATGGAGTAAAGTTGACAATTCTGGCTGATATCATCTGAAATTAATGCTTTGAATTTTAACAACATTACCCCTCAAAACTAACTATAACCAATATATGGTCATGGTTAATATAGTCAATCAATTTCAAATTGACCATTTTTGCTTCGAAGAGTAATCCATACTGTTTTGGTTCAAAAAGCAATTCCTTCTTATATATATAAAAACCAACGATTGGTTTTAATGCTTCGAACAGTGCTCCTCATCCTTAAAAGATCCAAGGAGTTGCTCCGAAGGTCGTTACTTTGATTAATAACCCTCAAACAGGTCTTTAAAGCCTTTGAAGTGGACCAATATTCGAGCATTCTAGCATTTTTAAGCATGTAGTACGCTTCGAAATCGGCTTCTATATTTCGAAGCCGTTGTCCTTTGGCTTTTGGCGCCAAAATTTGGCTTCGAAGCCAAATGTTTTACTTCGAAGTTGACTTCAGTATTTAGGCTGTGTTTTTTCCCTCCAAAAGTATCAATATTGAAGGAAACTCTTCGTATTCGTACTTTTAGTACTTAACGACTCACGCAATATATTTTTTAGACACAAAGCTTTTAAAAAACCCCTTTGTTTCGTGTTTTGAAATCACTTGCTCTTTCAACACACAAACCCTACCGATCTTCTGTTAACCCTCTCTTCTTTACTACTTGCTATTAATGGATCCTTCCTCACTGAAAGCGTCATGGCGATCGCCTCAAATTTCTACCATGGCTTTGAAGAAATGTATTGATGAAGAAATTGCCAAGCTCTCGACTGGTGGACCAAGCAACATAGATGGGCGTCTCTTTGTTCCTCGCCACAGCCGCCAACAGGAGTATGTCCTCGGACCCATCTTTCGGGAAGCTCCTGACCAACTTCCAGCTTTGTACCCTCGTTTGGAGGATCATCTTCTGCTATATGAAGGAGGGCTTGATTGGAGCAACTGGAGATTGACCCGGCCTCATCGCTGCTGGCCGACATTGAGGACCGAATGGGAGGAATGGTATGACAGGGTTGTACCCGCAAGAGAAGATGACCTACAAGAGCTCTACATCCTCGACGCTCTTCGCCTTTCCAGGTTCATCATTCCTGAGGACCCTTTTTTGATTCCAGCTGCTTTATGTTTTTGGAATATGGCTTTTAATTTTTTCCAATTTCGATGTGGCATGATGGCTCCCACCGTTCTCGATATTTGCCATCTTTTAGGGCTTTCCCCCCATGGCTCTCCTTTTACTCCCAACTACCCGGACCTTCCTGTTAAATTTTCCCTTCCAGCCTTAACCTCTTCTTATAGCGACTTTGTAAAGGCTGAAAATAAAAAGGAAGGCCCTGTGAAAGACAGAGAACTCTTTTCCTTTATTTTGTACTGGTTATGCAAATTTCTTTTTTGCACATCATCTCAGAGGATTATGCCTGAGTTCGCTCCCCTTGCGAAAGCTCTTGTCTTGAAAAAACATGTAGCTCTTGCTCCTTACCTGTTAGGCCATATATACAGAGCTTGCTCCCAATTTTGTGAAAGACCACTTGATGTTAACCAAGGAGGTCCTCTCTGGGTACTCCAGCTCTGGCTCTTCGCCTATTTTACTGATTTGCATTCTAAATGTCTAAGATTTCTTGTCCAAGATCCTAGCACTTATGGGGAGAAGTATGCTAGGATTGCCCTTTATCCTGCTTCCTTTGTTTATTACTTTACCTTCTTTTACCAACTCCCAATTTCTCCATCTGCTTCTTTCTTTTGTCCCTTCGAAGCCAATATAGGACCAACCTGGCTGCAAACGTTTCTGGCTGATAAAGAGTGCTCCACCTCACCTCATAAAGATATGTGGGCCTCCATACTGCTACCAAGGGAGTTGTTCATTGGCACTTTGAACCCTCGAGCATATAAATGTATATCTGAGGTGTATTGCCCTTCTCAATTCGCCAGACAATTTGGGCTCACTCAAGGGATTCCTGTTCCACTTTGCAGTCTCTCGAATGTCCACCTTACTGCAAGAGATTTGAGAATATCCAAATCCAAGCTAGAGACGACAATACTTAAACTGCTGAAGGAATTGAATGAGTTCCAATTTGTTCCCTTTCTTCTGTTTGGCTTAGTTTTGAAAAGATTTCAGAACTGGTGGACAGCCAATATGGAAGTGCGCCTGTCTATGCATCCTCATGACTTGCTAATAGGGTTAGGAGTGCCTTCAAAGGCTAAATCAGCAACAATTGAGAACATTTCCCCTCCTCCTGAAGTTGTCACAACTACTCCTGCAGCTTCATCCCCTCCAGCTAGAGTTACTAGAGCTGCTTCGAAGAAGGGTAAGTATTTTCAGATTTCCCTTTTCTTTCTTTTGAATCTTTTGTTCGTTTCCCTTACACTTGTGTTTTTGGTGCAGGGTCTCCGCAAGAAGAATCCCCCAAGAGAGCTGAGACTTTAATTCTTCTCAAAAAGAAACAACAAAAACAGAAAAGGAAGCTAGTCCTCCCTCCTGAGGAACCTGAATCTCTGGAAGAAGAAGAGGTTGAGCAAGAGCAAGAAGTGCCCTTGCAGAGAACAAAGAGACAAAAGGTGGCTGTCTCTACTTCTGATACAATCGAACATCCTCCCCTCGAGACAACCACTACAATAATGGGGAAAGAACTGACCTTCGAAGAATCTGAACCCCAAATTGGAGAGAGGGGAATCGAAAAAGAAACAGTAGCATCACTGCCAAGAAGGAAGAGAAAGAAGGTGACTGTTCTTGCTGCGGATTTGGTTGAAGACCCCATTCATGAAGCAGCTGCCAAGGCAGTAGAGCAAGAACATTCCAAGGCAATAATTGTCTTTGAGAGGGCCGAGAAGAGATGGCAGCAACAAACTTTGAGAGATGAATCTGCTGCTGCTGATGCACTTCAAAGGGAAGCTGCAAAAAGGCAACAAACTGCCGAACATTACTCCCTTCGCAGCTCTCCCATCAGTACTAATACCACTGGATCAAGTAATTTCTTTCACACTTCCGTTGTTTTTCCTTTGTCAACTTTTAATACTGAATTTTGACAGTCCTTTGTATTTCTTCCTCTTGCGACCTTGACTCAGCATTCATCTTTCCAGCGAGGCCTCCCTCGATTTCAGTTGAAGTTGACCAGATGCAACATGTGAAAACCATCCAAATCATGCTCCCACTCTCCAAGCCTATATTCGATATACCTTCTTTGAGTCCAAGCATCCCTGCGTCTCTTTTTCTTGGCTTAGAGCCATATCTCCCTTTTTTGACTTTTAATCTGCCTCAGTCTACTTCTTCTTCGAGCCTTGCTCTTCCTCCTTCCTTCACAGAAATTCCAAGTGCTACTCCATCTCTGATGGCAGTTGATTCCTTTACAGATGGTGCTGGTAGTCTTCCAATTCATAGTTCATCACCTTTGCCTACTTCCAGTCCCTCTTCTCTTGATTCATTGGTGGCCAAGACCATAGAGGCTGCCAAAGATACTCCTTTCACTTCTCCTATCCCCATGCAATCCTTTGGGCCTTTCACCACAACACTCTCTGCACCCTTCATGTCTATGGATGAGGTAGACATCTTTGAAGCCAGGCTGGCTAGTTTCTTCGACATACCCTCTACCTCTCCATCATTCAATGCTGAAGCTGAGCCATTAGTCTTGGCTGACTCCTTGCTAGAGATTTTTGAGAGTTCTTCCTTCAGCAGCAAGCCTTCTGCACCTTTGATAGACATGGACACATGCCTAGAACTGCTAATTTCTTTTTCAAGGATTCCCTTCGAGGCTCTGCAAAGGCCAATAATCAAAAATGGGTTCCTTCAATGCTGCAAAATTGCTGAGCAGTCTGGCATGAATGCTTCAAGTCATCTATCTCAGGCAGCAGCTACTGTTGACTTCTATCTCAACATTTGTCATGCTGCTAAGGCTGCAGATGAGAAGCTGGCTAGGGACCAGAGTTTTGTTTCTCAAGTGCATACTGAAGTATCAACTCTGAAAGAACAACACTCTTTTGCCTCCCACTTTCGAGTCCAACTGCTGGAGAAGAAAGCTCAGCTTGAAGAGGAATTAGCTGCAGTAAACCAAGCCTTGGTTTGAACTGATACCAAATTGCACATCACCAACCAAGGGCTGGCTGATCGAAAAGAGGACATAGTTGCAGCTATTCAACTGTTTCCATCACTTAGTAATAGGGAATCTACTGTTCAAAAACAATTAAGACATTGTAATGATTTCTGGGCCAATTTGTGGCACAATGTACTCAATTCTTTATAAAAGAACAACTTTTGTCTATCATTCGAGCAGTCTTATGTTTTTGTATTTAATGTTTATTTTACTCATTGTGTTTCCCAAATGGTTGGAAAATAAGACTTCAAATATCAGTCATTAATCTTTTTGGGATGTACATATCCATTCAAATTCCTCAAATGGTACGCCCCAAAAGGCAGAATTCTATGAATTTGATATGGTCCTTCCCAGTTAGGTGACCACTTGCCAAACTTGTCGCTTTTAATTCCTATTGGGAGTATTGTTTTCCATACCAAATCACCTTCATCGAAACCAATGTGCTTGACTTTCTTATTATAATTCTTGGCTGCTTTCTTCTTTTGGAAAAGAATGCTATTTAATGCCAAAATTCTGGCTTCATCTATGCCTTCTAATTCCAAGCACATACTTTGATGGTACTGCTCAGGATCTAACTGATCTTGGCATCTTACCCTCAAAGATTTAACATTAATTTCCACAGGTAAAACTGCATCATGCCCATATACTAAGGCATAAGGAGTAACTCCTGTGCTTGACCTTGGGGAGGTTCTGTAAGCCCACAAAACATCCAACAAAAGGTTATGCCAATCCCTAGGATTATCCTCCACAACCTTTTGTATACCTTTTTTCAAGGATTTATTGGATGATTCAGCTTGACCATTGGCTTGTGCATAATAGGGTGTGGAATTAACAAGGCTAATTCCAAATTCTGCCACAAAGGACTTCACCATTCTCCCATCGAACACAGTCCCATTATCTACAGTAATGGTTTGTGGGATGCCAAATCTATGGATCAAGTCTTTAATGAACCCAATGACCTCTGTTTGGTCTACAGCCTTATATGGCTTGGCTTTGATCCACTTAGTGAAGTAATCAGTAGCCACTAGAATGAAACAATGATGCTTCGAAGAAGGTGGGTGTATTTTTCCTATCATATCCATGGCCCATCCTCTAAATGGCCAAGGTTTCACTACTGCATGTAGGTCAGTTATGGGCACATGCCTTATTGTACCATGCTTTTGACATGCCTGGCAACCCTTTGCATATTCTATGCAGTCTTTAAGGATAGTTGGCCAATAGTAGGAATGCCTTCGAAGCAACCATCTCATCTTCACACCAGGTTGATGAGCACCACAAATGCCTTCATGAACCTCAGCCATAGCTGTTAATGCTTCTTTTGGGCCTAAACATTCCAGCAATAAGCCATCTCCCCCCCTTTTATAGAGAGCATTACCATATACCATATATTGCATGGATTGCAATTTGACTCTTCTGCTGGCCTTCGAAGATGGACCAGCCAAATACTGCATTATTGGATGTCTCCAATCTTGTTCTTGTAAGTCATTATGATTGACTTCCAAGATCACATTCCTTTTATTCAAAGGTTGTATTAATCTCTGATATGTTGTTTGGCTATGTCCCTTTGGGTATTATCCTTTCTCTTGAAGTTCGAAGCTTTTTGAGCTACATCATTAACTCTATTGGTCAAGAATCTTGGAACATGGGTTACATTTGCTATTTAAAACTGAGAAAGCAGACGTAATGCAACAACATAATATGGTAGGATGCTTATGCTTTGACACTTGAAAATCCCTTTCACTTGGTTAACCACCAGTTGAGAGTCCCCAAATATGTCAACTGCATGTACTTGTAATCCAATGAGGATTTCTAGTCCCACTATTAAGGCTTCATATTCGGCCTGGTTATTGGAATAAGTGGCTTCATCCACTCTGAAACCATGTGTGGTTTCTACCCCTTGTGGAGATTTAATCACAACACCAATTCCAATTAAGCCATTGGCTTTCGATCCATCAAACCACATCTGCCATGGCTCAACATTAGCCATACCAAGCTCCATTATCTCTTGGCTTTCTGTTTGAGATGGATAATCTGCCAGAAAATTGGCTAAAACTTGCCCTTTTACTACCCTTTGAGGGACATATTCTAGATGAAATTCTGATAAGGCTAGTATCCACTTGCAATTTCTTCCCCTCAACATAGGTCTAGATAACATGTATTTAACCAAATCTGTGGTTGCAATTACCAAGACAGTTGTAGGTAAAAGATAATATCTTAATTTCATTGCAGCAAAATACAAAGTAAGACACAGCTTTTCAACAGCTGAATATTTACATTCACAAGAATTTAAAAACCTACTAAGGTAATAAATAGCTTGCTCTTTGCCTTCTTCGTTGTCTTGGGCTAAGAAAGCTCCGAATGAATCTTCTGCTACAGCTATGTACAACTTCAAAGGCTTGTTCCCCTTTGGTGGCATCAGCACTGGAGGGTTGGCCAAGTAGGCTTTGATACCTTCGAAAGCACTTTGATGCTCTGCTGTCCACACAAATTCCTCTTCATCTTTTAGCCTTAACAAGGAAGAAAATACTTTAGTCTTCCCTGCAGTGTTAGAAATGAACCTTCGAAGAAAGTTAACCTGCCCCAGGAACCTTTGTAATTCTTTCTTACTTGATGGAGGCCTAGCTTCAATGATGGCTTTAGCTTTATTCTGATCAATCTGTATTCCTTTCTTGTGCACTACATAACCCAAGAAGTTTTCAGATGATACACCAAAAGCACACTTAAGAGGATTAAGTTTCAACTTGAACTTCCTCATTCTTTCGAAAGTTGCTTCTAAATGAAACAAATGCTCCTCCATGGACTGGGATTTCATCACAATGTCATCAATATAACACTCTAGATACCCTCCAATGAGATCATAAACGATAGTGTTCATAGCCCTCTGATATGTAGCCCTACCATTCTTCAGACCAAATGGCATTTTAACCCATTCGAAGGTGCCAATATTCCCAGGACATCTGAATGCTGTCTTGTGGATATCCTCCTCTGCAATGCATATTTGGTTATAACCAGAGTGGCCATCCATCATTGATAAAACTTGATGCCCTGCTGAACTGTCTACCAGCAGATCCACTATAGGCATAGGGTACTCATCTTTAGGAGTTGCTAGATTTAAGTTTCTGAAATCGATGCATACCCTCATTTTGCCATTCTTCTTAACTACAGGCACAATATTAGATAGCCATTCAACATACCTGGCTGTCCTAATAAAGCCTACCTTGAGTAGTCTAAGAATTTCTTCCTTGACTTTCTGAATTACTTCTGGACTCATCCTTCTTGGTTTCTGCTTGTATGGCTTGAAATTAGGCTTCATAGGGAGCCTATGTTCCACTAATGATCTATCCAATCCTGGTAGTTCATTATAAGACCATGCAAAGCAATCTTTGTATTTCTTTAGAACAACCAATAACTGGTCTCTGTCCAGAACATTCAAGCAAGTACTTATATAGGTGGGCTGCTGCACAGAACCTTCCCCTAAATTCACTTCTTCTAAGGGGTCTTATGCCTGAGAACTCATTGAAGCTTCTTTTTTGGTTTCTTCAACCTTCGAAGCAACCTTTTCACCTTGTTCTGCTCCTAGGTTCTTTAATTCGACATCTCTGCCCTCTTCCTCATAGACAAAATCTGTCCACAAGGCGTCTTCTTCCTGTATCTCATGGACTTTTGTTTCAATGTCCAATGCACAGTATTTCCCAAGGGTCAAACTTCGACTGTTCTTTGCTCTTGTTCTGACCAATTATCAAGGCCTCTCTCTCTTGCTTCTGTACTTTCTGGACTATTTCTTTTATGTCCAATAATGAGAATTTAATCAGAGCCAAGGACTTGGCTTCTCGTTCTTCACCTCTTTGCCTATAACCAGGCATCATTGTCATCTTTCACAACAACCTCTTCATCAGCACTTTCTTGGACTAAGTGCTTCAGGTGTGTCACTTCCTCATCGGCCGCCACTTCGGCTGAGCCATTAGCTTTCCTCAGTATACTGAGTGGTGTCACTCCCTCAATATACAACTTGGCCTCTGCAAAGTCTGCACAAGCTATGAAGGGTTGAGGATCTGTATCAATTTCCTCTGTCTCTCCATTGCCCAAAGCCATCATGATTTTCTGATGCAAAGAGGAAGGCACACATTTGTTAGTGTGGATCCAATCTCTCCCAAGTAAAGCATTATATTTAGCATTCTTTGTCGATTCTGAAGAATCTTTGTCATGCAGTCTCTGGTTCCCACACTCAAGTTAATGGGCAGAATCCCTTGAGCCATCTGTTTATCTCTAGCAAAGCCAGCGATGGTTGTGCTGGTTGGGATCAACCTGGGATTCTTTTTCCCTAGTTTCTTCAAAGAAGATTTCGGTAATAAGTTTACCGCTGCCCCATTGTCTATTAGGACTCGGTTCAGCTGTATCCCATCGAAGAAAGCCTTGATGTACAAAGGCTTGACATGTTGGGTCATGGAATTCGAGGGATATTCAAAAGGATATGAGAGGTTGATGCTCACCTCTTCCTCGCTTTCACACTCAGTTTCCATTGGAGTAGCCATTCCAGGAGCATCCTGTACCATACTCACTTGTGACTCTTCACTAGAGACAGGAATTGGATCCATGTCTTGGTCACCCTGGTCCTCATTTCCAGCCTGGAATTCATGAGGTAGTATGTGTACCATATTGACTGATACAGGGGGAAATGAGCCAAACTGGATGGCTGGCTGTACCTTCTTCCCCTCTTGGCTACCTTGCTCAGTGTCTTCAGCAGCATCCTCCATGCTGCACTCTGGTACTTCATTGATAACTGATCCCTTCGAAGGATCCTTCTCAACTGGTTCTTCAGTCAGAAATGTTTGTTCAGCCATGAAGGCTTCGAACATTTCTTCTTCTGCCATTTCCTTCTTTTGGCTCATGCCAATCTCTTCTTCCGTTTCGCTATCACTTTCCATCAGAGCCTTCTCCAACCCTGCCAAACTAGACTTCTCTCTGGCCTTTAGTTCAGAATGAACCTGGGCCAACTGTTCTCTGCTACAAACCACTTTGCTTTGTAGAGTCGGTTTTGGAGTATGGTCTGACTTCGAAGTTTTCTTTCCTTCTGTCTTGACCTGTGAAGAACTCTCTCCACTTTCTTCGAGATCTTCTTTGGTCTTGGGTGTACTGCTTTGAATCTTCCTCCTTTGTGATCTGGAAATAACTGGAACCGTATTTGGTTCCTTTGTCTTTGGGTGTTTCAGCAATACCCAGTTGTTCGGAGCCACCAAAGGAGACTTGACCATCCTACCTGGGATTCCAACATCTCTCCTAGCAGACACTTACCTAGATTTGTTTTGCATTACAAACCAGTCTGGAACTCCAGGTACCCAAGAGCTTACTGACTCAGATGTTGAATCACCTTTTTCTACCTTCGAAGCCATCTTGGGCCGGAGGTAAGTGCTTGGTTCTGGTCTCATGTTTCAAGCCTGATTCTGGCCTTTGATGGAGGTGGCCATTTTCTGTTCTGTGTGAGGTTGGTCTAGGGGGCCAATCTCTGGCTTTAGTCTCATAACCTGAACTCCTCTCCAATCTTCTTTCAGAATGTTTGCTCTCCATTCTGTAGTAGTTAAGTGGCCTAGACTCATATAAGGGCCTCTTGTCTTTAGCATGTATTCTGTCAACTGCAGGTTCAACCACTAATGGTCGCTGCCTATCACTAGCCGGGTACGGCCTTTTGTTGTAAGCGTTGGTTGATTTAGGATGTCTCTGAACATTCCTATAGTATTGCTTCCCATCAATCGGAAGCCCCTTCAACCATTTGTAGCTTAGTCTGCATCTGGGACACATCCTCTGCATTATAGCTGCTTCCAAGGAATCGTCATTCAGTGCTTCTTCATCAGAGTGTTCCTTCTGATGTGAGAAACCTTGTCCAATAACTGGTGGGTTTCTAGTCTCCTTCTTGGCAGTTGTCTGGTTGGCAATATGCATTTTCACATTGACCTATTCCAATTCCTGCAGAGATAGATTCTGAAAGTTTGGTACAACCACATTAGCCGCGCTTTCTCCAACTTCTGGAAACGGGTTACTGTCAATCCCCATGGCTTTTCATAATTTGATGTGGAGCTGCAAAATTCCTATTTGATGTTGCTCTTGGATCCTGTCTCGAAAAACAATGCAGTTTTTAGTCGAGTGAGACCAAGAATTATGCCATTTACAGTATACTTTTCCTTTAAGTTCATCTGGAGATGGCAGTTTTACTCCTTTTGGTAACTTAAGGAAATTGGCTGCAAGCAAATGATCAAAAATGTCATCTGCTTTTGTTAAATCGAAAGAGTACTTTCTGTGAAAGTCTTTCTTTTTAAACTGCTGGTCGATGGTTGTATCCTTATGAATTAATGCTTCACAGATTACAGGTTCTTTGCCCACAATCTCTGCTGCATCGATCTCATAATTGGGATCTCTATAATATGTCTTATACGAAGCATTATTTCGATCTTGTTCCTCTTCTAGTAATGCTTCATATCGAGACACCTTATAGGTTAATTCGACCAAATCCCTGAATTCAGTTGAGTCAAACTTCTTTCGAAGCCTGAACTCTAAACCGTTTTGAGCCAATCTTACAAATTCTGGCTCTGGAAGGATGACTCTACATTTATTTCGAGCCCTTTTAAATCTAGCAATAAACTGAGTAGCCTTTTCTTCAGGCCTTTGACTCAATCTTGCCAAGTCTGCCATGGACACCTCTGGCTCCGATTGGAAGAATTGGGCATGAAATGCCTCTTTCATTTGTTGCCAAGTTTGAATGGAGCCAGGTGTAAGGTTGATATACCATACAAATGCTCCCCCAGTTAGAGAATTTGGAAATAATCTCAGTTTCATGTAGTCATGATTAGTGAATTCACCACATTGAGCAGCGAATCTGGCAATATGCTCTATTGTTGATTGATTTCCAGTTCCACAGAATAGGGTAAAATCTGGTATTCTGAATCCTCTTGGGTATTCATGTACCCTATCTACCCATTCTGGGTATGGTTTTCAGATCTGAGTCTGGACCCCGAGCCATCGGTCCACACATCTCCCTAACAATATCGGCAATTTGGTCCCTAGGGACCATATTTTGTGCTTCTTGAACCACTCTTTGGAGGGACAAACCACGAGGTTTGGTGGACAAACTTGCTTGTGGTCCTCTTGGTCCATAAGGTGGTACATTTGGGATGGTTGCCCCTGTGGTGCGAGTTGTTGTTGGGGTATGGGTAACCCCTTTGAGCTGTCTGCGAAAGGACTGTGAAATCTTTGGAGCAGTGTTGTGTCCCTTCCATTTATGGGAAAACCTTCCAACCCCTCGGGTATAAATTCGAATAAGGGATTATTATACCCCCTAGTGCCAGGTATGGCTTCGAACATGGGATTTGCCACCATTCTTATGCCAGTTTCTTGTACTTGGCCAGATCCACCAACCTGTGTGGCTTTATTGTTGAGTACTGAGGCATTTTGGCCTACTATAGGCCTCGAAATGGGTTCATACCAAGACTGAGGCGATGGTCTTTCATAGTTTTGAGTACTAGTCTGACCATTAGATTGTCCATTAACTTATATAGGCTGTTTTTCTCTAGCCAATCTTTGCTGAGGGACATTTAAAATTTCTTCTATGTGTCTTGTATTTGTTGGTTGGTGGTTATTCATTCGATCCAAAAAGGATGTTGCCCACCTTTCCATTGTGTTCATTAATTGTTGTCCCATAGCATCTACTAAGCCATCCCATGGATTTGTTGGCAGAGTAGATGGAACGGTGGATGGTCCAATTCCTTGGTTTCGTCCAATATTATGAACATATGGTTCTTGTCCAGAAGTACTGGTCTGTTCGACCAAAGGTTCTGATAGCATAGTAGTCTCCACAGGATGTGTTACCACATTCTCCTCTGGATTAGGTATCTCTACCTCTCCTTCTACGCCTTCTTCGAAGCGTTCATTTTCTCCTTGTCGTCTTCGTCTAGCCATTTTAACAAGTTCCACCAGGCGTGCCAAAAATATATGTTGGCTTTTTAGCTTTTCGAAGGGTATTTTTGTAAATGCGAGCGTGCCAGCAAGGATTAATCAGTCCTTACAGAAATTATAATTGCCAACCAATTATCAGACGATCGTGTTTTGGTTCTTTCAGCCTCAATGAAGAGGACTTTTACTGGTGGCTTGACTTAGGAGAAATTAAGAGAAATAATAGTTAATATGAAGAACAATCGAAGTATTTCATTAAAATGAACACTTACAATAGTCCAAACTCAGTCTCGAAGAGGTTTACAGCAACAGTCTACTTGAATCTACTTGAAACTACTCCTATGAATCGAAGTGCAGTGCGGGTATTTGAAGTGCAAGTATTTAAAGTGCAGGTATTTAAAGAACATGTATTTAAAGTGCAGGAATTTAAAGTACAGGAAATGTAAAACTGGAAAAGAAAATATGAAGTAAAGACTGGTTTGTATGATCTGAGTCTAGAGGTCTTTTCTGAGGGCTTCCCTGCTATTTATACTTGTCGAAGATGACCTTCGAACTGCACTTCAAACCGTCAAACTACTCCTCCATGATCGCTGATCATGCTGCCTTAGAAGTAGTTCCACTACGCCACCTCTTGCAGTTGAGCTTCCCTTCTGTATTTGAATTTGAATATGAGTAACCGTTGAAGCCACGTCACCTTGTATCTATTTACTGATCTAGTGCTACTCAGATCATGTGAGAACCAATGTTCATTGCCACGTGTTCAATCAGGATCGAAGACTTGAATTATCTTCCATAATACCCTTATTCTGCCACGTGTCAAACTGTGATTTGGCTTTTACAAAATATGTAGCCGAAAATTGAAAAAAAAAAAATCAAATTTAAAAATCGCACAAACCAATTCTTGTTAAAAAACATTCCAAATATAGCCGGTTTGGTCTGATTCAATCGATTTGATTGATTTTTTCGATTTTTCTTACGTCCTTAACTGGAGGGGATCCACTTCCTAAAAAATGATATAACGAGCTTTCATTTTATTATTTTAAAAGGATTGGATGGTCTCCCATCCTTTATCGGATTGGACAGTTTAGTTTGGCCTAGTGGGCCAATTTTTGGGTCTCTCTTTGATGATTCGAACTGTTCACATTTTAAGATTTGTTGGGTACATCATCCCTGCAAAAAAAACAAAAAAAAATCGATTGGATAACGGAAATCATGTGTTTGGATCAATTTTGTATCAACTGTTTATTTTCTCGTGGTCTATTTCCATACAAAACTAATCCGAGCACATGGTTTTCATTATCAAATCAACTTAATTTTTTGCAAAAATGATGTACTCAATGAACCTTAAAATGTGAACGATTCAGATTATTAAAACGAAACCCAACAACATTTCTCTAATTCGATTTGAAATTGAAGAGAAGCCAGCTCCTATTTTAAAATAGAAAGTCCATTATGTTGGAGATCGAACTAGAGTGTTGTTGGCCCATGTTGGGCCCCCTGCTCTAAACCTATTTCGATAATTCGAATCGTAAATGACTTATTGAATATATTATTTTTGTAAAAAATTATTTTGATCAAATATCGATAATTATTTAACCATATTACATTTGTATCAACGTCAAGGATGATATTCATAAAATAAAGAATAAAAAAATTATTGACACAAATGTGATTTGATCAAAAGGCTATCGATATTCGATCAACGTGATTTTTTTTATTAGTATGATATATTTAACTAATCTTACACATTAAACAATTTAAATCATTAAAATAGATCTGAAACAAAGTCCACTATAAGTGAATACTATCCTCTAGTCCGTAAATAGAGAGAAAAGCTCTCCATTATGTCCGACTTTTATTTTTATAAAAAGTTGGTAAGAATATCATTTTCACCATCTAACCTTGCAAAGACTAAGCACTCGTTTGAGAGGTTGGGAATTTTAGTTTATTTTTTTAATTTTTTAATTATTTTATGAGATGAAAAAAAGTTATATTTATGATAATTTTTGAATTTTATTGTAATTAAATAAATAATTGTGAGAGAAAAAATAATTAATTAATTAATATATATAATATAATATTTTATTTTATTAACTATTTTTGTCTTTTTTATATTTATTTTAGTCAAAATCTACCATCCTAAACACTGCCTCACTAAAGTCTAAACTTGACTTGACTTTCATAAATAGAAATCTAAAAAGAAGTTTTCTTTTGATCTTTTCCTCGAAAGAACATGAAATAACATTATTTCAAAAAGACAAAAAAAGAAATGTCAAGATTAAAAGAAAGTCTGATAGATGTTACCTCCGTAAGCAGTAAGGCCATTTTACTTATAGGTGAATTATTTTGGTATGTGAAATGAGAAGAAGAATAGTACATTATATATTTTAATGAAGAAACTTTAAAAAAGTGAAAGCAAAAAATAATTTCAAACTCATAAAAGTACATGTGATTTATGTACTAAATTTGTGCAAACAAGTATTTTACCTTCAAAAGTTTGTAATTATTTTTCTGATATTTCCCCTATTGTAATCATATTTTAACTGGATGTTTGAGATTGACTTTTTTTTAAGTAAGGATCCAAAAAAAGAAAAAGTCAAAATAGTTGGTTTTTTTATATATTTTTATTTTTTTTTCTTTAATGAATTTTTTTTAAAAAAAATTTATATTCATTTACATAAGACAGACCTGAGAAATAAAAAATAAAATTGACATAATTTTTTTTTTTTAAATGTTGCTTTTTTAGTTCTATGCCAAACTCACTTTAAATTGTGGTATAATAATAGTAGATTGGCAAGTTATTATCAAAGACAAAATACAGTTCTATAATGTTTGGTTTGAAGTTTTCAAAAATAATTTAAAAATTTTCAATATGTATTTTTTTTGTTGATTTTTTTTTTTTAAAATGTCTTAATCAATTTTGTATTTTTATTTTTTAGATCTACTTAATTCAGATACACTTAAAAGTCTAAAATTTTTGAAAAAAATATTTTATAATTTATTAAATACATATATATATATATATATATATAAACTGAGTACATTTTCATATTTTTTTTTGCTTTTATTGATTTTTTTTATACTTTTCATAAATATTCTAATTTTTTTTTAATCTAAATTAAGTTGATCTAAAAAGTTTGAGAAAAATTAAAATTTAAAAAGTTAATTAATAATAAAAAAAATACAAATTAAAAATTCAAAAAACTGAATTAAGAAACTCCAATATAGATTTAATACACAAAAATGAAGATGAACTCGTGGCTAGTGTCAACTAGGGGTGTAAATCTGGCTTGGCCCATATTGGGCCTCGCGGGCTTCCGCCAAAATTCGAGATAGGCCGGGCTGGGCCACGAGCCAAAAAATTAAGCCCAAGCCTAGAGGTATTTGGGCCTTGGACGGGCCGGTGGGCCAGGCCTGGGCCAACCCAATGGGCTTGGGCTTGGGCCGGGCTTGGGAGGGCCTAATCATTTTTTTTTGGTTTTTTTAAATTTTTTCTATCAAAATTTTATTATTTTCCATTAAAAAAATACACTGTGCCTTGGGCAGGCCAGGCGGGCTGGGCGTTAAGTAGGCCTTAAGTAAGCTGATGGACTGGGCCACGGGCCAGGCCGGGCTTCAAAACAATGACCCCATGCCCTAGCCGTCGGGCCCATCTCGGGCCACGGGTGGGGTTTGGGCTGCCTATGGACCACGGGCCATTTTTACACCCCTAGTGTCGACGACGATGATGAAGGTCCATGCAAGTAGCAAGGAATCGAATGATATGGCAAATTGGCAATAGTTAGAGGTGAACTGGCTGAAAAGGGTTTAAATGTTGAGCTGGCCGTAAACATGGTTATCAAAATTATGATGCGAATGATCCTAATTAGGTCAAATGATGTAGATTGTTCTAGAATTTTAAAGTTATTACAATCCTGGTAATTAAATTTTATATCCCGATCATAACAATTTTTTAGTGAAAATTTGTAATTTTTATGCATTTAAAAGTAAAATATTTATAAGCTTTTTTATATTAAAAAAAAAAGTTAGACTAAATTTCATTTTACTCCCCATAATTTAACACAAACACTTCACCTTTCTATCTTTTAAAAAAATCAAATTATTTCTAGTGTGAAACGATGGGTCGACAATTTTGCCATCCAAAGAAAAATTGTAGTCATATTTTCGTTGCAATTAAAAATGATTGAAGTTAATAGTTGATTAAAAAAAAAACAAAATGGATTTAATTGTAATGAAACAAATGACCAAGAGAAACTGAACTAGTTTGGGCCTGTTAGTTTATAATAATAATAAAATAAAATAAAAAACAAGTGGGCCTTAATTAAATTGGGCCCTATTTATTTTTTTTGACACTAACAGCTTACAAAATTTTCGGACCCTATCTATCTAGGGCCTTGGTGGCCTACTCCAGGCCAGGTCTCTGACACCCCAATTTTTATTACTTGGATATTGTTACTTTTTCTTTTAAATCAGTCCATTCAATAATAATAAACATGTGAAAGCATTTAGGAATAAATAAATTACAATATTTTCTCTGGTATACATGTAATCAATTACAATACAAGCCCCTAGGCTTACATGACCAAATACAATTAAATAAAATAACAAGGATGAACCCTTTTACATCATATTAGCATTCCACCTACAAGTGTAAGGCTCTGTGACCAACAAATAAAAGATTTCAAGTCTTGAGTAAGTCTTCACTCTATACCTAAACATGATTAACAACTTGGGATGAACACAAAGGTCCAATAGAAATCTCGATGATCCTAAACAATAACAACATATATATAATTATGATCATGAATACTTCATGTGTATACATATATAGGTAATATGACATTTAGTATTCAAAATATACTTACATAAGTACGTTTTTCTCAAAGGTTCCTCTTTAACATAATAGGAAAATCAAAGCCATATCTTATCTTTCAAATCCTTCCATTTACATTCAAGGAAATCCCAACTATCCCTTATATTTCCATAGTCTCATAAATTACTTAAACAAAGACACACATCATGTATTTCTAACACATTACAGCTACAATAACAACTACCATGTTTTCTGGCCTTAAAAATAAGAGTAGATGGAGCACCCACAATAATATATACATACAATAATAGGCACGTCAACACGCATTAATATATTTTACCAGTCACAAGCACGGAAAGCTAATAATACATCCTTTTCATCACATTCCAAGTATAAAGATAAACTTACATAACGTAACCTGGCCTCGTCAAGCCATAACTACTACCACCCAATTTACTGGACATGAACTGGAGGAGAGAGGAACCTATTTCAAAGCGCCAAACTTTACTAGACCTTGAGCCGGTGGGGAGTGTTCACACTTTACCACACACAAATTCGGAGAGGAGAAGAACCCAAATCCATGCGCTCTTTCATTCTTCTCAAAAATTGATACATTATTCCAAATTTCACAATTTACTTAACAATGCATGAAACGCATCCTTTAACATCCATACCATCCTCCACTGATGACCTACGACAAAACCTCTAGAATAATAAACACCAAATCTTAATATTTGACTTCACAATTTCTGTTCATCAAAAATTACGACATGAGTCAATTCCATAAATTCAATTTCGTCTTCCCGGTTTAGATTTTTATCTACATTCACAAGTTACATATATAACTTCTATCATTTAGTTCCAATTAATTCAATTTTTCCACTTCATGTCGTTTTCAAAGTTGATAAATAAATCCCCTTCCCTTTTGTTCCCTTTCATTTTTCAAAATTTAATTCGAAATGTTAAATTGGCTCAACAAGTAGTAAGTTTATCACGAGTGCAATTATTCATTTTTAAATAAAATCATAAACTCTTCTTTTTTCCCATTCTAGTTTTTGATTTCACAAAAGTTTATAAACCTCTTATTGGTTTCAATTTCATTTCCTCTTATTTCAAATTCTCATTACCTACAACAAAACATCAATTCTATTAAATTTTTGTAATTGGCCATCCTGTTTGACAAAACTCCTTTAAGTTGTGATTTTATTTGCTCTTTTGTTTCGGTGAGGTTGTGAGTATTTAGATGCGAATCCAATTCGAATTGTGCCTGTACAGAAGAGTTTGTGTTGACATTCTGTATCTTGAGCCTTACTTGTTTGCCACTTCACTGACTATATACGGGGATTGAGCTGGCTAATCATTTGTCTTGACTAAAACGAAGTTAAAGTGATTTGACCACTCGAGCGATCATTTGTGCACTTGAACGGTGAAGTTGATCATCCAATATCTCTGTCTGTACACTAAACTTTTGTAAATATGTTTCACCGCTCAAGTAGTGAAATGTGCGCTCGAGTGGTTGGTCTATATGTCTTGCACTGCTTTACTCACACCATTCGGGCGGTAAAGTGTGCACTCGAGCGGTCTTTGTGGCTCTATTTTCTATAAAGTGCGTCGTTTGCTATTTTTAGGATTTAACTCGTCTAGATTCTCATAAAGGAATAAAATACAAAGTGTTCTACATTAGAGGGTATTTTTGTATGAGTTTCCTTGATGTATACAAAATGATCAATTGATCAACGAACTACTAAGTGTCAAACATCAAGGGTTAATTTAGTTCCTTTATTCACATAAAGAGAGAGATGTTCTTCGGTAGATTCTAGGAAACTTGGGTTTGAAATTTTGGTGGATTTCAGAATGGCTCATCGTCGTGGATTCGGCATCGGCGCTGGGGATTCAACGTTGGGCAAAGAAATTTCGAGATGAAGGCGGTGGTAGAAGAGGCACGTCGGGTTTGATTCAATTCTGGTGTGGAATCGCTAAGTAATTGAGAGTACTCATATGTAATTCCTTTATGTCTTCTTAGTGGATAGTTTTGTGGCTTTGACCTGTGGTTTTTTTTTTAATATTTTTTTATCACAATTGGAGGTGCTCCAATTGTGATTTTTTCTATATTAAATCGTTGTGTTGATTTGTGTTGATTGTTTGATTATGATTGTTATTTACTATTTTAAATTGAAACATAATTACGAATCAATGTCTCAGGGGTTATTTAGTTTTTTCGAATTCTATCTTTGGTTACTAAAACCCAATTAGTCAATTTATAATCATAATCCAACACCCACTTTGTTTTCCAGAAATCCTAATCCCATGACAATCGTTACAACTCAACAATTATAAAACCATCAACAATGATTAACACAAATTAAATTCATGATTACTTTCTTTATTTTTCTCTCATACCAATTCTTCACACTTCTACTATGCAAAACCACACATGGTTCAAATAATATCAAATCATCAATTTTTCCCTCTTTCTCATAACCCTTAACAAATAATTTGGATTTTTTTTACTCTAATCATTTTAAATATGTTCCTCAAACATACAATCCCATATATTCATGACAAAACACAAAATTTGACTCTAGATCATAAACCCTAACCCTCATTACGCGCTTTTCAAAAATACCCAACAAAACAAGTTTTTAATGCAATAAAATCTACCACATGTCTATCTATAACTAGGTATTGAAGAGGAGCAAAAAAATCCCTACCTCACAGAGAAAGGAGGGGAAAAACTCAAAATCAACTTCGCTAGAATTCGATCTCCACTGATCAAAACAAAGTCGTTGACACGCTCGTCAATTCGGTATAAGGAACTAGTATCAAACTCCCAATGGATTCATGTGATTAAAAGAAAATGTAAGATGTTTGAGGGTTTGGGTAGAAAGGGATGAGAGAAAAGATTGAAGAGAGAGAAAGAGGGATATGTTGAAATGAGGGGAAAAGTGAGTGAGTGGGTGAGAGAGAGAGAGAGAGAGAGAGAGAGAGGCAACAAATAGGCTGAAAAGCACAAAATTCAAGGTTGTTCACGCGTTTGGTTGCACATGCGGGAGCCCCGGTTGCATGTGCGACACCCTTCTCATACGTGCGGAAATCCTCCATCGCACGTGCCTTTAAAGCAGAACCCCAACTCTTGATCGAACCCATTCCCGCACATGCGGCCCATCCTCCTACACGTGTGATTCTACTTGATTCGACCCACACTTCTAGAGGTGATCCCGCTCTTTTCAGTTTCATCTCTACACCCAAAACTCAAAAATTCTAACTTGGTCTAATGTTAAGAGGATTAAATAAGTTCGAATTCCCAAATATTGAAGCAACACAACCCCTCAAGGTACTAAAAAGAAAGTTGTAAGTTCGAAAAGGCACATTCAATTCGGGTCCCTGGCCCGAGACATCACATTTGTTAATTTAAACGGTTCAATTTTTAGTGCATTTTGAGAAGATCATCTATGTAAAAAAAAAAATTTGTTGATAGAATTAGATTAATCAAATATCGGTGGCCACATATGTGGATCACAATTATTATTAAAAAAAGACAATAAATATAATTTAAAAAATACACCATCCATTTTTTTAAGTTGATATGATTTAAACATGTGGCTACCAATATTCAGTTAACTTAGTTTTTTTTCATAAATAATATACTCAAAATTCATTAAAAATTGAATGGTTCAGATCAACAAATGGGACACAAAATGGCCCTAAATGGACCAAACTAGACCTATTAGCCCAAACAATGGACTAGAGGGAAGCTTAACCCTATCAAATAAGACTGTCCTTTGCGCTAATTGTCTAGTCCAAACTGTCTTCTCATTATTATAAAATGGATTAAGTTATTCAAGCTCGACTCCTTAAAAATTCTTTTGAAATTAACTTGTTATATAAGCAAACTAAGCTTGAGTACATTTTAAAGGTCATTAAGTTTTTTAACCAAGATTGAGTAACTTACTACTCAGCATGATTTATATATACTAGAAAAAGCTAAAATACTTGTGATACCTTAAAAGCCCATTTAAGATTAATTCATTATATAAACAAGTTAAACTTAAACATATTTTAAAACTCGTTAAGTTTTTCATTTAAGTTTGAATATTTAATACTCAACTCATTTACTATCCTACTCATGATCGGTCTTATTTATGATAATTTCATTTGTTATTTTCTTAAATCTTTATGTGTGTAACGTCCCGAAATAATTGCAATAAAACCATCCACAACATTAATGAATGACAGTACCATTCTAAATACAATAACCTTGTCAATTCATAAGATTCCTTGGTACAAAAGTAGCACATGCAATTATACATTCACAAGTCCTAACCATGAATCTCAAGTTAAAGATTTGAATTAAAGGTTAAACAATTAGTAAATGCCCTAAAGGCTTACAACTTTTCAAGACTATGCTTGGTTATAATAAAATGGATTTAAACCCAAAACAGTTAAAGTTCTTGGCTTGTAACAAATAAACACAACAATACACAAAAGGAAGCACTCATCTTTGAGTCCTCCCAAGCTATTATCTAGGTGGAGACATATCATTAACACCTAAAAATAGTTTTCCAACATAGGGTGAGCCAAAACCCAGTAGAGATACTACAACACAGTTTATGAATCTTAACAAAGATATAAGATGAATGCATATGCAATGCTCGTGCCAAAACATTTTCATTTCTCTTTCCGAAACTGTGCAATGCCAAGTTTACATCTCAATTCATAATATCACTTCCTTTATAATAGAAAACAGGGCAATGAATACAACACTGTGAATCTCTAGGATGTGTTTGCAAGTAGGCTATAAACACTACCAATTTTTTACCGGTATTAACCGGAAGGTTCAACAGCTAACCACGTGGGTGTCTGGACTTTCACCAATGACACACATGCCAACTTAATACCACAACTACACTCCTACCCAGATTCACCAAGATATTCACCCATTTTCTCAAAACAACAACATTTTCAATGTGTTATATATGCAACAATACTCAATGCAATGGATGAGAAAAATAATTTAAATTCTCCTAATTCTCATGCCATTTCTACAACAATGATAGTTATCCTCCACCGATAACCCAAAACAGATATATCTAAATAGATAAATAATTTTCACAAAGATAAACTTTTCAAATTTCAAGATGTGAATGGTAATACATATCCAACTCCACCATCCTCATCCAAATCAATCCAATTTCACATTTACAACATCAACTCTATTCATTTATACAAAATCAACATTTGATATATTTAGGACAAAACCCCATTTTCTTCCAAAATCAATTCCAAGTGTCCAAACCAACCAATTTATCACAACTTAACCCTGTTTCCAATCCCACAACCATTTTCAAGAATCCATTTGAAAATCCCTCTTTTGAGTTTTAACCCAAAACTCTAGATTTGTTCAAAAATCCCCAAATCACAATATTATTTTAGAAATAGCAAATAAGTAAGTTAAAAATCATAAGAAAGTGCGGAGAATCCCTACCTCAAGCTTAGAAGACGAGAGAGATAGAGAGTGGAGAAACTTCAAAAAAACGCCGAAACCCAACTTTGTTCCGATTAGAAGGAAACTCTAGATGAGCTATACCTTTTTAACAAAGGGTTTAGGGTTGAGAAATCAATGGATGAGAGTGTATATGTAGAGAGAATGTGTGTTTTAGAAAAAGGAGCTCTAGAACTAGGGTTTTTAGAATGTTTAGAAAGATATATAAAAAAGTGACTTTTACGGACTGATATACGCACAGACCGCCTAATAAGTGAGACCGCTCGAGCGATGAAGTTTACCGCTCAAGCGAAGAATACAAACTCCCAGAAGTTTAACAGATAGATGACCATCGCTCGAGCGCAAGAATGACCGCTTAAGCGTAGAATCCCAATTCCCAATATCTTTGCAGGCTTGCAAAAGTACTGAGTGTTCTCAAAGACTGCTCGAGCACAAGAAGTGTCGCTCGAGCGAAGAAGCCAAACATCTGGGCATGAACCATTTTGAAAAACTAACTCCATATATGTTCCAAATGCAATCAAGACACTCTAATAACCAAACTCAATGAGGAATAAGGAGAAATAACACATGAACAATCGTATAAGACAATGAAACCTGGATCCAAAACATCAACGGGTCGGGTTTAAACCAGAATCGCTATAACCTCATTCCCTTAAGGAATTTTGTCCTCGAAATTTGAATGAAACAACAAAACCATATTTAAACCAACTACAACAATGATAGTAAATCAAATTCAATACCATGAGCCATTCACTGGTCATTCATTCCCATCACCATAATAAACATGTGCTCATTACTGAATATACAATTCGTATTTCCAAAACATATACAATGTTTATATTACATTAACATAACAAAATTTTAATACATGTTCAAACATCAACAAATAGGTCTGGATACTTTTCATGGACTTTCAACTTACGCTCTCAAGTTGCTTTCTCAATCCCGTTATGTCTCCACAACACCTTTACCAAAGGAATTGTCTTGTCATGCAAGACTTGGTCTTGAGTGTCTAAAACTCTAACTGGTCTCTCTTCATACGAGGCATCCTTATTTATCTCTAGCTCGGTCCAATTCAACACGTGTGATGGATCCGACTTATACTTCTGAAGCATACAAATATGAAACACATCATGAACTCTAAAAAGCTATGGTGGCAAGGCCAAACAATAAGCTACCTCCCTAATCTGCTCTAGGATCTCAAAAGGTCCAATAAATCTAGGAGACAACTTCCTGCTTTTTCCAAACCTCATCAAACCCCGTCTAGGTGATATTTTCAAAAACATGATCTCCCACCTCAAATGACAACGGTCTCCTCCTACGGTTGGCATAGCTCTTCTGGCGACTTTTAGCCATAACCAACCTCTTACAAATAAGCGCAACCTTCTCTATCATTTTTTGAACTAACTCAAGACCTATCATCGGTGCATCACCCATCTCAGCCCAACACATAAAGACCTACAAGGCCCACCATACAAGGCCTCAAATGGTGCCATGCCATACCAATGCTTGCCTAAAAGTTATTATTATAGGAAAACTCCACTAAGGGCAAGTGCCTCTCCAACGACCCTTAAAGTCAGGAACATAACCCTGAAGCATATTTTCAAATATCTGAATGGTACGTTCTGACTTATTGTCAGCCCGCCAGTTTGAGGATAATAAGCGGTACTAAAAGTCAACTTAGTGCCCAAAGCATTCTGTAGGCTCTACCACAACCTAGCCATGAAACGCAGATCTCTATCCGAAACAATAGTCATAGGGACCCCGTGAAGTCAAACAACGTCCCTAACATAAAGGTCGACAAGAAAATCTATTGAGTCACTTGTGCACATACGTACAAAGTGCATTAACGTAGTTAACTGATCAATTTTCACCCAAATTGCATCATTAACATGTTGAGTCCTCAGAAGACCCACAACAAAATCCATCGTGACATGCTCTCACTTCCACTCGGCTATAGGCAAAGGATGCAACAAACTCGCTGGCCTCTAATGCTCGGCCTTCACTTGTTGACAAGTAAGGCATCTTGATACAAACACGACTACGTCCTTTTTCATCCCCTTCCACCAAAAGTGGCGACTAAGGTCGTAATACATCTTTGTGCCTTCCGCAAGGCGCGAATGGTGAAACTCTCGGAGTACCTCCTCTCAACAAGTCTCTGGCATGAAAAGACAATCGAGGTATCTAACACTCGAGTTAGAATACAAGTTCAAGCCCTTTCCACCTTCCCACTAGAGATCTTCTCCTGGAGGGTGTCTACCTCATGATCACCCCTCTGAGCTTCTATAACTGGGTTTACCAGTGTAGGTTATGCAACTACAGTAAACAAGGTAGCCGACTCAACGGACTTGCCAAGATTCAAGTCGAACTCGCCAATAGCACCCAATATCTCCCATTCCCGATTGGCAATACTAGCTACACTGCTAAAGGACTTCATACTCAAGGCGTTAGCCACTACGTTGGCTTTCCAAGGATAATAGTGTAACTCAAAGTCATAATCTTCCATAAACTCCATCCACCTTCTCTGCCTCAAATTCAGATCTTTTTGTGAAAATAGATACTTCAAAATCTTGTGATTGGAGAATACCTCAAACTTCTCACTATACAAATAATGTCTCCAAATCTTCAAGGCAAAGATCACCACTGCCAGCTCTAGGTCATGAGTAGAGTAGTTTCTCTCGTGTGTTTTCAACTGACGTGAGCCATAGGCTACTACTTTCCCCTCTTGCGTCAAGACACAACCCAAACCTTCCCGAGATGTATCACAATACACTGAATAGCCCAAACCTCTCTTCGAAATAATCAACACTGGAGTACTGATAAGCTTGACCTTAAGTTCTTGGAACGACTTTTCACAAGTCTCACTCCACACAAACTTAATTTCCTTCCTCGTCAGTCTAGTCAAAGGTGAGGCTAACTTAGAGAAATCCTTCACGAAACGATGCTAATACCCTGCTAACCCCAAGAAACTACGAATCTCAAAGGCATTCTTAGGTTGTTTCCAATCTTGCACTACCTCGATCTTAGAGGAATCTATAGTCACCCCTTCACTGGATACCACATAGCCTAGGAATTTCACCTTCTTCAACCAGAAGTCACACTTCCCGAACTTAGTATACAGTTTGTGGGCTCTAAGTAACTCAAGCATAACTCACAAGTGTTTCTCGTGTTCCTTCTCAGAGGGTGAGTGTAGACACCCCATTTTTGACCGACCTTAAAACTCAGACGTCATCAATTGAGCGCTCGATGATCGCGCATGTTTGTGCTCGTTTTGAGTTTCCGGAGTTTTCAAATGAGCGCCTTGCCTTCGGGCCTCTGAACTCATTGTGTTTTGGCTCAGTTTGTGGACCAAGCCTTGTTGACCTTGCCTAGAGGGAGAGAGGGGTTTGTAGACCACTTTTCTCTCCTGTAGGCTAGTTTCCGATTTCCGGAGTCTTCGGTCTCGCGCCTTGTCTCGGGACCGCTTAAAGTTCTCCTCGTGGCCTGGTTTTTGGACCATGCCTTTTTGCCTCTACCTAGAGGGAAACAGAGGTCTGTAGACCACTTTTTGTGGCTGTAGACCACCTTTCCCTCGTAGACCACTTTTGGTGCCCCGTAGACTAGTTTTCGAGGCTTCCGGTTGCGCGCCTTGTCCCGCGGACTCTTGTCTTGCATCCTTTTTGGTTTGTTTTTGGCACAAACCTTGTTTTCTTTGCTTGGAGGGTGAAATAGGGGTTGTAGACCATTTTCTCTCCCTAAAAACCATTTTTCCTGCCTACCAGCCAGTTTTCTAGTCGGCCAACTGGTCAAAGACCACCAAAAGTGGTCGGCAACCATGCCACCACTTTGCTTTCTTTGTGCAGACCACTCCTCCCCATTTGCCGACCACTTGGTCTCCCTGCAGACCACTTTCTATGGTCGGCCGACCAGTGCAAGTAGTTGGCCGACCACTTTAATTGGTCGGTAGCTTTCCTGCAATTTTCTGCAGATATTTTGGTGCTAGCTGTGACAGCTGGTGAGCACAGAAACCACCTCCAAAGAAGGAGGGTCTCTCCTCTTCTCCAGGTTTAGAAAAATTACTTGGAGCTATACATACACTCCTATCTCTATATTCTCCCTTTGTCTCATATTTGTGCTTGAAAGTGCCATTTCTTTACACTTTTGCACACAAACACATAGTGAAACACCACACTCTTGGAGCTGAGGCATCTTGAAGCTAGTTTTGGAGTTTTTGGATTGCTTTTGGTCCAAAAAAAGTTGCTGGAGTTGTAGCTTTGAAGTTGTTCTTCAAGGGTAAGTTTATAACCCCTTAAAGCTTTGTTTTTGATTAAGCCTTTGACCCCCTTTGCATGCTGATTTAAGCCTAACTTTAAACTACAAAATGTTCTGATTTTAAGTGCTTAACATGCTTGTTTGAGGCTTCTTTGGTGTTGGGGGTGATCCACTCCCTTTTGTGCCTTATTTGGCCTTGTTTTGAGCTATCCTTTTAAGCTATTGGGACCACCTCTTTTTGGCCTTATCACCACTGAAACTCAAAGGAATTTTAGTGGTGGAAAGTGTGTTTTGAGGTCCCAAATAGGAGGGGGTCATCCCCTCTCCTTGTATCTTGGTTGCTTGCCTTGTTGGCCTCATGTTTGAGCATGTTTATCTAGCATATGTTGGCTCCATCTCAGCCTATTTTTGACCTTATTTTAGTATGATATAACTCTATTTTTGGGTGGTTAGAGCATCCCTCATTTGCTTTTTACACTTGTAGTGTAAGTCCTCTTTGCTAGCCTTGCATGCCTAATGAGTGAGCTTATTATTCTACCATGTGTTGACTTGGTATTAGCCCATTTTTGGTGTTATTTTGACATGCCATAACTTTGATGTTCGTTGGTGAAGTCATCTCATGCTTGGTTTTGGTAGGTGTAGTGTAATCCTCCTTATTGGCCTTGCATACTCCATGCTTCATGCCCTTCATGCTATCTTGTTTTGGCTATACTCCATGCATGTTTTAGCCTTGATTTGACATGCTCTAGGACTATTTTGGGTTGTCTTGGCCATATGGTTCATGTATTGCATAGCTATAGTGCAAGTGCCTATGCTAGTTTCAAGTTTTGAGGTATCTTGCATGCTTCATTTGTGACATGTGCATGATTTGGCATCATTTAACATGATATTTCAGAGCATATAGCATTTCCATGTTCTCCCTTCTTTCACTCTTTGAGTGCCTTTAAGGGTTATGCCTTTGTGCATTTGTGCCATGTATTGTATGCCTCTTGTACAGTCCCTTTTGGTAGCCTTGTGCCTTAGGCCTTCTAGCATGCTATCTTTGAGCTATTTGGATGATTTGGCATCATTTCACACCTGATTTTAGAGCATATAGGGTTGTCACACTTCCATGTTTGTCACTTCTTAATCATGTTTGAGAGTTGTGCTCTTATGCTTAGTTGATGGGCCAATGCATGAGCATGCATATCTTGCCCTTTTGTGCCTAAGTTTTGGTGTGTTGGCCACTATTTTGGCATGATTTAGATCTGTCCATATTCGGTTTAACTCCATTGAGCATTGTTTTGCATGCCCCTTGTGAGGTGCCCTTTACTAGCTTTGATGCCTTAGCTTCTAAGCTTGCCATGCATGCATTGTTTGCATGATAGAATTTTGTGCATGCCATCCTAGCATTGGTAGAATAGCATGTTGTATGCATGTTGTCACATTGCATTGTTATTTGTATGTTATTGCATTGCATTGTGTTTTCATGTTGTTTTCATGCTTGTTGCATTACATTATGTTTGCATGCTTGTTGGTTGCTTTGTGTTTGGCATGCTTGAGTGGCATTGCATGTGTTTGGAATGGGACCCTCTTGATCAAGCATGATAGAGGTTAAGGCCCTTATGTGTTATTTGTGCATTCATTTACATTGAATTGTGCAATCTTGGCTTCTCGGCCATCATGCATTGCGATGCTCGGTTGGTGGTCTGAGAGTCGAGAACTACACTCCCTTGAGCTTAAGAAATGATAGGGAGAGTGGTTGTGCACACATACCTTGCAAATACACTACCGTGCCCCTTCTTGTTCTCTGTTGTAGCAAAATGGAGTTGTGCAGAATTTTCTGGTCCGCAGCAAACTTTTGTGGTCTACAGGTGGTCTACACCACCATCAACTGGTCGGCATCCTTCCTGGGGGTCCCCATTTTGGAGTAGAAGCTATCCGGACCTTTGTGCAGTGTTCTGAGATCAAATGCAAATAGAGGCAAGTTGGGGCATAGTGATGGATTTCCGAACGAGGCGACCAAGCATGCATGCACTTCTCGCCCCGGGGCTCCTTTTAATTGCTTTGCTTAGCTAGTTAGCTATTCGGTTTTGTACTTAAGTAGTTAATGCAATTAGCTATTCATTTGTGTTTGTAATTAGTTAATTTGTTAGTTAATTAGTTTTGACTTGTAATAATTAGTTTAAATTAGCTTAGATTAGCTAGTTAGCTTATTATTCAGACCCTCTGTCGAGAGGGCGAATTTTGTAATAAGCGTGCGTATGTGTGATGCATGTCTTCCAACTCCCATTTCTTTCTCCGTTTTACTTACCTGCTTTCGATGGTTAGTTTAGGGCATAATTCGATTAGCATACCTTATGCTTTGCATGCGTGCATCATTCATCTGTCTTGCATGCACCGGGCTCAGCGCATCATACAAACTACATTGTATTTCAATATCAATTTGAATACATGTTATCAAGTTGCATTCACATGACATCTTAGGATAGCTGAGCCTATTTTAGTTGCATTTTTGCATGTGTTGCATTAGGCATTCTTGAAATAGCTAGGATCATGCATTGATTACTAACTAGCTTCTGTTTTGGCTCGGAGTACACTGTGAGTGTTTACGCTTTAGCATCCTTGCATGTGTGTACGTGACTGTCATGTTTAGCATGCTTGCCATGAGGCTAACTGCTTAAGTGTTTAACTGCATGAATGCCTGTGGATGAAGGCTTCATTGCTTGAGTTGGAACAATTCATCGCAATGCGAGTTTTAAGCCCACTAGAAGTGGCAAAATCATGTTTTTAAGCCCACTTGAGGGTGGCAAATCCGCGACTTAGCCTACTTGCAAGTAGCACTTTCAAACCACTTTTCAAAAAAACAAACATGAGATGTTTTGTTCGAAATTGAGCGATTGAGTCTATACTTGTATGCTGTGCGCATCACATAGTAAGCTAGCTAATAAATCGGAATAAGAACACTTGTATTTTCAAAAACAACATATCATGTTAGTAGAGGCCGATCTTTGATCGGGCGAGTGGGGGTGCTCATTTCAGGACCTTCCCCTCTCATACCCAAGTTCCCGAGCCAATTTGGTGATGACGGACACGTGGCCTTAGGCACGAGTCAGGGTTTCCTAAATTTCCCAAAACAAAATATTTAGGTGGCAACTCTAAAATCTGGCAAAGCACTCCATGTTTGGCACTTCTTGATTAAAATCGATTTTCCAAAACGATTTGCCGTATTTGGACTCTTTGGTGATTTATCAGTCTTACATTGCACTTTGTGAGATTAGATTTAGAACCATGACGGGAGTCCGAATTGTAGTAGCTATGAACTACAATTCGTGCCCTCGCATGCGGAGCGGAGTTCGGGCAATCTACAGTGAGTAAATCAAAATGTCATTAATGAAGATGACCACAAAACGGTCAACGAACTCATGAATGATCTGATTCATTAAATCCATAAACAAGGCCAGTGCGTTGGTTAACCCAAAAGGCATAACTAGGAACTCATAATGGCCATATCGCATATGGATGCCGCCTTCTTGATGTCCTCGTCCTTCACTCTCAACTGGTGATAACTCGATCTCAAGTTTATCTTAGAAAAACAACAAAACCCCTTCAACTAGTCAAACAAATCATCTATACGAGGCATTGGGTACTTGTTCTTAACAGTTACCCAGTTCAATATCCGATAATCGATACAAAGTCGCAATGTGCCATCCTTCTTCTTGGCAAAGAGAGCCGGTGCTCCCTAAGGCGATGTACTAGGGCAGATAAAACCCTTATCTAACAATTCTTGGAGTTGAACCTTTAACTCACGCAACTCGGCGGGTGCAAATCTATACGGTGCCATAGAGATTGGTGTCGTACCAGGCATTAAATCAATAGAGAACTCTATCTCATGGTAGGGTGGCAAACTAATGAGATCGTCGGGAAAGATATCTGGGTATTCACAAACTACCCTCGGCAACTCAACTTGGACAACATCACTCTCAACTCCCAAGAATGCAGCATGAAAGAGACTAAGCTCACCCCGACCACGTGGATCACATACTAGTAACAAAGCTCTATCAACTCGGTCCCCTAAGAAATAAAAACAGTCACCACTCGAGGTACATATAGTAGCCCTTTGACGGTAATGGAATATAACAGCCCAATAAGATGACAACCAATCCATACCTAGTATAACATCAAAACTCAACATATCAATCAATACAAAAGAAAAGGGAAGTCGGCAACCGACAACCTTTACCTTACAACCCCGACACCTTGGTCCAACACAACCTGACCACCAACTGGTGACTCTACCTTGAGTGGAGCCCAATGCCGATGCAAATGCAGACGAAATAAAAGAATGGGATGCACCTGTATTAATCAACACATTGGCAGTAGAATTACATAATAAAAAGTTATCTCTCATTATCAAAGGCACTAGCACTAAATTTGGCGCGGTAACAACATACACATGCCTTGTAGGTCTTTGCTCTACCTACTCACCCCTCAGAGCATAAGTCTGATGCACGAATTGAGCCGAAGAGGCTCCTTAATTGATCCTTGAGGCCTATGCTAACTGTGCAGGTTGATAGCTATTTGTTTGCTTCTGACCAGACGCACCAGATGTGCCACCAGACAGAGGGCAAAACCTTCTCACATGCCCTGACTGCCCACACTAATAACAGGTAGGCGGCTGCACTCTCCCCTAACTCTGGCTCTAAAAACAAGCCGCAAACGGTGCAAACTGTTGCCCTTCTCCCTTCTGTGGGAAAACTACTAACTTGTGACCTAACTGGCCACACTTGAAGCAAGTAATCCCCCCCTAACCACCTCTTCTTGACCCAAAACTCAAGTACAAGAAAAGTGGACCTAGACTGTGATCCCTAGGATTGTTGTGGATTGGGACTCCTCTGCCTCTTATTATTTCGAGTCTCTCCCTGAACCTCTTGACTCTTCTGCCTCAAGCCTTTCATCCTCTTCTCCTCAGTTTGAATGATGGTCTCTAAGTGAGCTGCTGCCTCAACAAGACGACCATAATCCCTAATCATGGATGCAACCACCTTGAAAATGAGTCCGATCCTTAGCCTCTTCTCAAACTCCAAGCAATAGTGTTCCTCCGTCGTTACCAACTCCGATGCAAACCTCGACAAGCTAGTAAAGGTAGTCTCAAACTCGGCCACCAGTGTGTTAATCTACTTGTGCTTCAAAAACTGCTCTCTCAACTTCTCCCTAACAGTGGAAGGCAAGAACTTGTCCTGGAAGACGTTGACAAAAGCCTCCTAAGTCACCCTAATGCGCCTCCACACAAACTTTCACCGTTGATCTGCATCTCCCTTTAGTTGGAAGGATGCCAAGGTCATTGTCAACCCATTGTCCTCGATGCGAAGCATCTCAAACGTCTTCACCATCTGCTCCAACCACTCATCCGCTTTCAGTGGTTCCTTCGGATCCCCCAAAAAGTCATTCGGATTCAATCGGAAGAACTCTCTCTTCATAAAAGATGGCCCTGTCTTCGCTACTTCGCCCTAGACTTGATTCTTAGCCCTAAGAATGTCCATAGATTCTCGTAAGGCTCTGGCGATCTCTCGAGCCAAAGTGCCCATGGCCTGCTGACCCACTAGTTTGACTACATTGACTTGACCAACACCTTCCTCCTGCACCAGAATATCATTTGGTAGCAGCACCTCCTGCCGTCTAGGCCTGCCACACCTACTACCACCGTGTCTACGTCCTGACATCCTAATGAAGGTAACACCAGAGATTAGCACGTTTACAAATGTGCCGAAGCTAACTCACTCGCGTCCTAATGCGATGGACAACGGTTAATTCACTCCACATTAGCACAGAGTTACATAAACACATACAAATTTCCTTTCTAGATAATGATCATCCCATGACGTTGCCAGAGTTCTAGTTAGAAATAGTAGTTCTCAAGTGCTCTTTTGACAGGACTTCTAGAAACTCGTAGACCCAATCAACATCTTAAAAATTAAATTTTATAGCCATTTAGCGACATAAACATGTTATCACATAGCATACCATACATACAAATATCACTATCAAGCAAGATAAACCCATTGTGGTAAGAACCACTTCCCACATACCCAAAGTATTCAATCCTGTCATGCTCTGATATCAAGTTGTAACGTCCCAAAATAATTACAATAAAACTGTCCACAACATTAATGAATAACAGTACCATTCTGAATACAATAACCTGGTTAATTAATAAGATTCCCTGGTACAAAAGTAGCACATACAATTATACATTCACAAGTCCTAACCATGAATCTATAGCATGTGTTACAAGTTAAAGATTTGAAATAAAGTTTAAATAATTAGTAAATGCCCTAAAGGCTTACAACTTTCCAAGACTATGCTTGGTTATATCAAAATGGATTTAAATCCAAAACAGTTAAGGCCCTTGACTTGTAAAAAATAAATACAATAATACACAAAAGAAAGCCTTCAGCTCTGAGTCCTAGCCTTGGTGGAGGCATATCATCAACACTTAAAAATGGTTTTCCCACATAGGTTGAGCCAAAACCCAGTAGAGATACTATAACACAGTTTATGAATCTTAACAAAGATATAAGGTGAATGCATATGCAATGCTTGTACCAAAACATTTTCATTTCTCTTTCCAAAATCGTGCAATGCCAAGTTTATATCTCAATTCATAATATCACTTCCTTTACAATAGAAAACAGGGCAATGAATACAACACTGTGAATCTCTAGGACGTGTCTGCAAGTAGGCTACAAGCACTACCAGTTTGTCATTTTTTACTGGTTTTAACCGGAAGGCTCGACACCTAACCGCGCAAGTTTCTGGACTTTCACTAAGGACACATAGGCTAACTTAATACCACAACTACACTCCTACCCAGATTCACTAAGGTATTCAACATTTTTTCTCAAAATAACAACATTCTCAATGTGTAAAATTTGCAGCAATGCTCAATGCAATGGATGAGAAAAATAGTTTCAATTTTCCTAATTCTCATGCCATTTCTATAACAATCATAGCTATCTTCCACCAATAGCCCAAAACAGATATATCTAAATAGATAAATAATTTCCATAAGGGTAAACTTTCTAAATTTCAAAATGTGAGTGGTAATACATACCCAACTCCACCATCCTCATCCATATCAATCCAATTTCACATTTTCAACATCAATTCCATTCATTTATACAAAATCAACATTTTATATATTTAGGACAAAACCCAATTTTCTTCCAAAATCAATTCCAAGTGTCAAGACCAATTATTTTATCACAACTCAACCTCATTTCTGATCCCACAACCATTTTAAAGAACTCATTTGAAAACCCCTCTTTTGAGATTTAACCTAAAACCTTAGATTTGTTTAAAAATCCCTGAATCACAATATTGTTTTAGAAATAGCAAATAATTAAGTTAAAAATCATAAAAAAATGCGGAGAATCCTTATTTGAAACTTAGAAGACGAGAGAGAGAGAGAGAGAGAGAGAGAGAGAGAGAGAGAGAGAGAGAGAGAGGAGAAACTTAAAAAAAAAACACCGTAACCCAACTTTGTTTCGATTAGAATAAAGCTCTAGATGAGCTCTACCTTTTTAACAAAGGGTTTAGGGTTGAGAAATCAATGGATGGAAGTGTATTTGTAGAGAGAATGTGAGTTTTAGAGAGAAAAGCTCTAGAACTAGGGCTTTTAAAATATTGAGAGATATATGAAAAAGTAACTCAAAAAGTGATTTTTGCAGACTACTATACACGCAAACCGCTTGAGCGAATGAAGTGTCGCTCAAATGACCAGACACAATAAGTGACACTGCTCAAGCGAAGAATACAAACTCCCAAAAGCTTTATAGACAGATGACCATCGCTCGAGCTCAAAAAGAACCGCTCGAGTGCAAGAATGACCACTCGAGGATAGAATACCAACTCTCAGTATCTCTGCAAGCCTGCAAAAGTACTAAGAGTTCTCAAAGACCGCTCGAGTGCAAGAAATGTCACTTACGCGTAGAAGCCAAATATCTGGGCATGAACCCTTTTAAAAAATTAACTCCCAACCTGTTCTAAATGCAACCAAGACACTCCAATAACCAAACTCAATGAGGAATAAGAAAAAATAAGACGTGAACAATCGTATAAGGCAATGAAACCCGGATCCAAAACATCAACGGGTCGGGTCTAAACCATAATCGCTATAATGTGTAGATTATTTTTATAAATAAAAAATAGATGTTTTAACAATTATAATCATGTAATTTTATCATATTTATTTTCAAAGAACATAACTATTTTTGTATGATAAATATAATGAAATCATGTGATTATGTCAAATTATACTTAATTCATTTAAAAAAATTAATGAAAAATTCTATATGAAGATATCATAATAGCTCATATTCACCGTCTATTAATCAAAAAAATTGAATCATAAATTTCAAATACATATGATTTGTTTGTTTAGTAATGTTTATATTTATAATTTGTTATTTATATTTACAGAATTTAAAAAATTATATATATAAAAAAAAACTTATTCGGTGTCTGTTTTTGTTTTCAAAAATTTATACATAATTTACAATTTTTACTAAATTTTTTTAACCACAAATTAGTAAGTTTCACTTGTTTGATTTTTATTAGTTTTGTATATTTTTTTTCTTTTCCTCCAACTTATTCCAACTTCCTATCATTGTAATTCACTACAAGAAAATGCATATTTGGTGACTAATATTGGCGACCAAAACAATTTCAGTCGCCAAAAACAGCAGATTGGGCGACTAAAAGCCTGATTTAGTCGGCATTGATTGAATCTTTTAGCTACTAAATTATTTTAGTCTCCATATAGTCTTATTGGTGACCAAATTTAGTTTTAGTCGCTGTTTGTTACCATTTTAGGCTACTAAATTTTGATTTTGTCGCCGTGTAATTTCATTTTGTGACAAAATATTTTTGTCGCCCAAAAGTGGGCATATTTTTCATGAATTTTTGACGACCATAGGTAAGTTAGTCGTTGTATATTCAATATTGCTGATGAAAATTTGAATTTAGTAGCCAAAGAAACAGCTTTTGGCAACCAATTTTTAGTCGTTGCTAAGGATATTTGGCGACAAATAGTCATTTAGTTGCGAAAGCTTCGAAATTTTTTTAGAGGGAAACTAATTAATATTGGCGCCCAGTATATATATTACACAGACACACTTTTTTGTTCTCTTTTGTCTTACACACCAACATACAGAGCAGTCGATACCAAACCCATCGCTCACCACTACCGATTATCACCATCGTAGGCCACCAGCACTCGCCACCACGACCACTGCAAATCAGCCCCACCACTAATTACAGGTATGTGTGTATCATCTCTCTCCCTCTCTGTCGATCTGGGTCTGTCTGGTTGTATCTATTTCTCGATGTCTCTCCCATCCCCTTCTCTTACGATTTCTGTAGGGTTTTGACATGTTTTTTTCCCTTCATTTTCCGTTTATTTCGTAAACAATTTTTTAGGGCTTTTTCCGATTTCGTGAATGGGTTTGGTTGAAATTTCGGATTGTGGATTTGGATTCTCGATTTTGGATTGTTGAACTATATCACCAAATGTGCCTTTGTTTCTTACCTATGCTAAACAGCATAATAAGCAAACAATTTGGTGCACATTGTATCTTTTAATACTCCATTTCTGAAGTCTTGAATCCTGTGTATTACAAAATTTCTAAATTAATTTTTTTTATTTGGAGCATTTTTTTTAAAAAAATTAGAATTTGGGGCTATCTTACATTGCTTGACAGTTTAGGCATCTAACATATCTCTATCTCTATTCTTGCCTTTGGTTAATACTGCAGCATGTTATTCTGGAAAGACATTTACATGAAAATGAAGCAGAGAAAATATAAAATTTGAAGAATTCCTAGACACCATAAGTAATCAAAGATTGTTCCTAAGTCATCAAAGGTGAAAAATATGATCATGCAATTTTGACCTTTCGCCCTAGGGCACTCCATTTGTGCATCTTGGTCAATGCCTTCCCAAACAAGCTATTAATCTCAGAACAGTGAGACAATACGTCACTGAAGTGGCTAAAACCATATACAAATTTATATATATATATATATATATAAATAAGAAACAAATAAAAACAAGTAGGAGTCTAATAGAATTATATATGTCATCATCAAAAGCCACTCAACATTTGTCTACAAAATTGTAAATACATACTGACAAGGAATCAATGAACATGTCAAAAATTAACTAAATAGTTAAGGAGACCAATGAATTTAAAAGCTATAGGCAAATCATGTACTACATTAACCCCATGAAAGAAAGAATGATTTTAAAAAGTGATTATAAGACTCTAATATGTATAAAGTCGTGATTGAAAGAATGGTTACAAATTTTGTCAAGCTTTTTGTGTCCAAGTTCAACGAAATCCAAGGTCAAAGGAAATATAATGCATAAGTTTGATTACATACGAATAAATTTCAAAAAATAAAGAACTACCTTCAATGACCGCAATGGAGAAACATATACATTATGAACACATACCCCATGACGGCGTGCTGATGACCAATCAACAAACACACTACGAAAAACTTGAGGTTTACACTATGGTTGCTTTCTATAGTTGAAAATAGTTTCTTTAAAAGTCAGCCTCAGTTGAGTAATCTGTGGCCAACACATAAGAAATTAGGATTAGAACGTGTGATTAATCAATAGCCTAAATATTCTCACATCTTTCTAGTGCAAACCTTCGAAACTCCATAGAAACAATAGAGGATAATCTGGTCAATATGACGATTAAAGAACATGGTCGTCCTTTCACTCATGATTTGTTGAAAAAAGACGAAAAAAATCTCTCTGATCTCCTAGGATAGCTGTAGCCTTTCAACCATGACTAGCAAATGCCCCTATCACATTCGAACATTCTAGACCAAATGTAGAATGTAATTAGTAGTAGGTGTTGGGTTTGAATTTTGGATGTTAGTAATTGATTATTAGATTTTGTTGACTTTTTAACTATTTTAAGTTAATAGTCTATTTCATGTAATATTTTTCATGAATTTTAAAATTATTTTTCTACTGATTGGAACAAATATATACAAATTAGTATAATGTTAGTTACATATAAATTAATCTTGCACCACGACTAGCAAACGCCCCTATTAATTAATATAGAATTGAAGAATCATTTGAAGGGTATATATTTGAAATACTACTTAGAAGGAACAATCAATACATATAATTAAATTAAATATTTTGTAATATGAAAATAAATTTGTTCACACACTTTTTTAGTATATGAACAATACAAAATATAATTATAGTTGAAATATAATTAATGTCAACTTGATTAACACTCTTCTCTAATGAAAAGAACAAAAAATATCCCAAATCATAGTCTATTGACATATTATGCACAAAATTAGACCCTTTCAACAATCTAACATCTTCGAGCTACCTTCAAAACACATAAACGTCAACTAATCTTATTGATATTATATATTTGCCACAGCTTTAGACCCAAATATGCAAGCAGCAAATAGCCAATGGTTATCTACTACATTATACTCACATGAACTTGTAGTTTGTCTAGTATTGAATACACGTCAACTAGTGTGTAATGCTTAAATGAGTCTTGAATACACTCTTATTTGTGAATAATGCAAAAAAATAGTATTGAATACACTAATATTTGGAGGTGTTAGTTTCACCTATGGAAAAGAGCATCTGCTGATTGCATCTTCAATGAGAGTCGCACCAACTGGACTTTTTTTGAGTCTTTGTTCTTTGAGATTTGTGCATAACAACCAAATTAATGTATAAAGCAATTACTTTATTTTTTTAAATGTTTCAAAACTTTAAAATTTCATTAATTTTGTTTTACCCATCTGATTTTCATAAAATTTATGTTTACAAAATGTATTTGCTGAGATCTGTCCAAGGAAAATCTATATTGAATATCAAATTTAATTTCTCTTGAAATTTGGTTACAATTATTTGTCTCCCTCTAAGATGACATCACATAGAATTGAGAATGTATGTCACATTTGCGTACGAATACTTGCCAAGTTAGTAGTGAAATTAGCCAACTATATGCAATTGACAAATAGGCAAAACATCCCGATCTGTTATTACTATTTTGTTCACTTCAAAAAGCAATGCTAATCGAACCCTGGGTGATGACGAAGAAGATGAGATAGAAAGTGATTTTGATACGGATACGGATCTAGAGTTTTAACTCAGTTTGTTTCTTTGTCCGACGTGTTTTGTTGATGTAATGGGGGTAATTAAGAAATGTGAGTAAACTAATTATGTCTTGAGATAGAAAGTGATTTTGATACAGATACGGACCTAGAGTTTTAACTCAATTTGTTTCTTTGTTCGACTTGTTTTGTTGATGTAATGGTGGCAATTAAGAAATGTGAGTAAACTAATTATGTCTTAACTCTTCTTCTTCTTCTTCTTCTTCTTGTTCGGACCCCAATTTCCCAACTACATTCATAAATTATGAACTTAATACCCATGTAATTAATTTCCTCTATGATTTCTATGAACTTTGGCAAAAAATTGAAAATCAAATTCATAATCTGTTCAGATTTTCCATTCGGTCACCATTTGTCTTTATTGATTTTACACAATTTGTGGCGATTTGCACATCCGCTTCGCTCTCTCTGTTCTTGACTTGGGACAGTTATTTGCTTTTTGTCCACTTTGGCTGCTTGATGGTTGACTGCTATGCTTAGGTGATAGCTAATGGTAGGATGGTTGGTTGGCTAAGTTGGGATGTTGTCTTGGTTGCTTAAATGTATTCACGTTGCTCTGCTGAGGCCTTTTTTTTTTTGTTTTCTGTGCTGCGGTTTGGTTGTTAATCGGTTTGGTTGTTATTCATGTTGTGTTGGTTGTTAATCTGACACAAGATTTAGTCATTTGAAAATATATTTACTTGCATCAACTGGTCTTCTTATGCATATAATCTCTTTAAAATGTCATCCTTTCCTGTTGGAGTCCTTCGTGTTTGAGTGCATATGTGTATACATTGATCTTTGTAAGTAATTTGAGGCATTTTCTTCTAGTTAAACTTGATGTCCTCTTATTTGACATTATTGTAGAATTTTTAGCTATGCATACTGTTTGGTCTGAAATTAGTCATTTGTACATTATGATTTTTTCATCTCATTGACTTGTTTCTAGACTTGATGGGTGTAAACACCCCATTTTTGACCGTTCTCAAGACTTGGACGTCATCATTTGAACACTCGATACTAATCCATGCTTGTGTTCATTTTGAGTTCTCAGAGGTCTCAGTCGCGCGCCTTGCCTCAAGATCTCTTAACTTGTCTATTTTGTGCTTGGTTGTGGACCAAGCACTTGTGTTTTTGCTTTTGAGGGAAGAGGGTGGCTTGTTGGCCATCCCCTCAGCCCATCGGCCAAGGCATGAAGCCATCGGCCTTGTTTTCTTGCCATCGGCCAAAAGTGTTGGCCGATCGGCACTCTTTTTAGTCGATCAGCCCTTGTGTTTGTCGATCGGCCATGTTTTTTGGCTGAGCCCTGTTCATCTGTTTTATACAGATATTTTATGCCAGTTGTCATAGCTGGCATGTACAATTCACATCCTCCATACACGTGTATGGAGGGATTTGATTCAATTGTTTAGCTTGCTCAATAAGCTTAGGAATTGAAATTCTATAAAAAGGGAGCTCCTCCTCCCTTCTCAGAGGTTCAGAAAATTAGGGTTTGAGTGTTAGCTATAGTCTTGTATCTATCTTACCTTGATTCTTCATTTTGTGCTTCAAAAGTGTCATTTTGTCTTACTATTGTACACAAACACCTAGTAGAACACCATCCTCTTGGAGCTAAGGTCCCTTGAGGTTGATTTCAGAGTTCTTGGACTGGTTTAAGCTTGGAAAAGTTGCTGGAGTTGTGTTCTTGAAGGTGGTCTTCAAGGGTGAGTTCCTTGCTTTTAAACCCCTATTCTTGCTTAAGCTTTTAGACCCTTTTGCTTATTGTTTTAAGCTTGACTCTAAACTACAATAAGTTCTGATTTTTGATGCTTTAGATCTTTGTTTAAGGTCTTTTTTTTGTTGGGGATCATCTCTTCCCTCTTAGGCCTTATTAGGCCTTGTTTTGGGCCATCCCTTTGGGCCCTTGTTCTTGGCTTTGGATGATTTTTCTGCCACTAAAATCCAAAGGATTTTCAGTGGTAGAAGTGTAGTTTTGAGGTCTTAAATAGGAGAGGGTCATCGCCTCTCCTTGTTGTCTTGTATGCTAGTATAAATGGCTTATATTGGTAACATGCTTGCTTAGCTTGTTTTAGCTTCATTTCAGTATGTATTAGGCTTTCTTTTGTCGTGATACAACACTGTTTTTGCTTGGTTTTGTCACTCAGTGCATGCCTAATACACTTGTAGTGTAAGTCACACAAACTAGTCTTATATGCTTCATGTTTGAGCATGTCTTTCTACCTTATGTTGACTGCATTTCAGTGGGTTTTTGGTGTTGTTTTAGCATGCCATGACTCTATTTTGGGTGGGTTTAGTTGGCTCTTACATGCTTCATGTACTTGTAGTGTATTTCCATGAGATAGCCTAACATGCATCATGCCTTAACATGTCATTCTAGCATGTTTTCTGGCTTAACTTCAAGAAGCTTTTGTCTATGTTTTAGTGTGCTCTAGCTTTGATTTAAGTTGTTTAGTCATGCATGACTTGCTTTGTATAGCCATAAGGCATTCTAGCTTGTTAGCTTTGAGTGTCCAAGTCACTAGCATGCTTTATTTGGACTATTATCATGATTTGGCATCATTTGAAATGTTATTTTAGTCCATGTTTCATGCTCATATGCTTTCACTTATCACTCCTTTAATGCTTTAAAGAGTTTTGATGTCTTATGCCTCATGAATGGACCATTGTGTATGCCTCCATGCTTAGGTCTTTGGGATGCCATCTAAGTGGGTTTTTGGGCTTATTTTGATATGCCATAACTCTGTTTTTCATTGGATAATTCATGACATGTTTGGTTTTGATAGGTGTAGTGTAACATCCCTTTGTAGCCTTGCATGCCTCATCCCTTTTGGAGTTGTATTCTAGCTTGTGTTGGCTAGTTTCGAGCATGTTTTTGTTCTTTTCTTGACCTGTCTTGGGACTGTTTTGAGTGCCCTTGGCCCTTTGGGGCTTGCCTTGCATGGCCTTGGGTTGAGGCCTGTGGCTAGCCTTAAGCTTTGGGCTTTCTTGTATGCTTTGCTTGCTTTGTTTGGTTGGTTTGGCACCTTTCCATGCATGATTTCAGAGCTTACAATGTTTGTCACATGTCCATATTTGTCCCCTTTTAAGTGCTCTTGAAAGTTGCCCTCTAGGTGTTGGACCATTTACATGTGCATGTTTGCTTTGCATTTTCATGCTTCCAATTCATAACTTTGGCCACTGATTTTGAGCATGGTTGAGGTTTGTCCATCTTTAGTTTAAGTCCATTTACCATGTTGTTTAAAATTGCTACTTTACATCATGCTTACATGCTTGTTGCATGCTTGTCATATTGCATATTGTCACATGCTTGCTAATTGACATGTTGTTGCGTGCTTATTTCATCTTGCATGTTGTTGCATGCCATACATCTTTACATGTTTAGGTTGTATGCCTATTGCATATTAGTTGCATTACATGATATTGTTGCATGTTGTTGCATGCTTGAGTTGTTTGCATGTTTGCTTGCATGCTTAGGTTGCATCGCATTGTGTGTGCATTGCCTTGCCTCTTGATCAAGCATGATAGAGGTTAAGGTCCCTTGTGTGTTTTGTGCATTTCATTTGATATTGAATTGCACACTTGGCTCCTTTGGCCATCATGTATCAAAATGCGTGATTGGTGGTCCAAGGGTCGAGAGCTACACAACTTTGAGTCTCAAACATGATAAGGGGTGTAGCTGCAAACATTGTCTTGTAAATGCATTGCCATGCTCTGTTTGTCCTCTGCTGCAGCAGAAGAGCATTTTATAAGAAGGGATGGCCGATCGGCCATCTTCAGTGCCGGTCGGCTACAAATGTTTGGCCGATGGCTTTATATGTAGTCGATGACCCCTGTTTCTTGGCCGATGACCATGATTTTTGGCTGATGGCCTCCCACAGTGCCCATGGGGTGAATCAGAAGTGTGTTGGGAATTTTCACACTTTGCAGAGGTACAGAGCAGTGCAAACAGAGGCAACATGAGACATGGCAACAGATTTCCGAGCGAAGCCAACCGAGCATACATTTGTCCCTCTTCTCGAGGCCTCTTTACTGTTTTTCGTAACTTAATTAATTTGTTAATTATTTAAGTGTTGTAATAAATTAGTTATAGCTAGTTATTCATTCGATTGTGTAATAATTAATTAGCTTGTTAGTTAGTTAATTAGATGGTTTGTATTATTCTTTCGGACTCTCCCTCAAAAGAGCCAATTGGTGTAATAAGCGTGCGTGTGTGTGATGCATGTCTTCCAACCCCCATTTCTTTCTCCCTTTTACTTAACCGCATACGATGGTTAGTTTTAGGGCATACTTCATTTAGTATACCTTATGCTCGCATGTTTGCATTCATTCATCTGTATTGCATGCACCAGGCTCGACGCATCATACTAACTACGTTGTATTTCAATCCCTACTTGAATACATGTATCGAATTGTCGCATCTCATGTGCCATCTTAGAATAGCCAAGCCTACTCTAGTTGCATTTTGCCTGTGTTGCATTGTCACGCCCCAAACCCGCCCCTAAAAGTTTGGGCATGACCCATTCGAAACCAGACACTACTCCTGTTATACATATCTTATGGGGCCTGAACGGAAGCATGCAATAATATAAAATACATCGAATAACATCCATTGAGCTACTTCTAACATGCCAGGATCTCAACATCACACTAAGTAAATATTATACAGACAGTTTACATCCACATGCCTCGACTCAACCCCACAAATAGGCACATAACAAATATAATAATGAAGAAGGAATTATTTACAATCAACCCAAAAATAGACATCTAATGCATAAATTGAAACTCGGCAAAACTTTACAAAACGAACGGCTTCAGGTGGTGCCTGGACGCCTCAAGGTTGACAAGAGGAACACAAGCTTTAAAGGTTGGGACTGAACTCCCGATTGGCTACCTACAGAAACAGACAGACAAAATATAGAATGAGCGAACTCAGTGAATAATAGTACATAAATAATGTGATATTTAACCTGACTAATCAAAACATATAGTTGCAGATACATATTATTAACTGCATTCCGTGATTATTTCCAAAACAGCTATAGTCCAATTTCCTTAACAGAATGGCTTTAAGCCCAATTTATACAGAACAGCCATAGGCCTACAGATGCAGAACGACCATGGGTCCAGAAATAACAGTAATAACAGAAACAACGGAAATAGCAGAATTAACAGAAATCACGGAAATAACAGAACGCATAAGCGTGGTAACAGAAATAACAGATGTATGGACTCAAGAGGTGGCTCGTACGGATTCCAGAGGTGGCTCCCACCAAAGTGTAGCACTTCGTTCCGTACAGCACTTTGTTCCATACCAGAAAATATTAGAACGACCTAACGGTCCAGAAATATCATAACCATAATCTTATCAGAAACAGAGTCTTATGCATTTCCAGATTCCAAACCATTTTCGTAATCATTTTCATAATTATTTCCATATTCAGATTTTGCATAAGATCATATGTGGTACACCCATTAGCCATCAGATCAGGTAGGTCCGAAGACCACAACAGGTAGGTCCAAAGACCACAGCAGGTAGGTCCGAAGACCACAACAGGTAGGTCCAAAGACCACAGCAGGTAGGTCCGAAGACCACAACAGGTAGGTCCGAAGACCACAACAGGTAGGTCCAAAGACCACAAAGCTGATACCAACAGCCACGGTATTATTGTTACCCAGGGCCATCCATCGGACTAAGGGTGCCACAAATACTTTTTAGAAAAGCGAACATTCGCTCGCTCATTACCAACATATCATAGCTTTTCAAAAATCAATCATTTCGTATCATGGTATCTTTAAAATACATAACATAAGTTTAACAAAACGTTGTTGATAACTCATAACACAAAGACATAGTATATATAGCTTGCACGCTTTCGTAAATACATACGCATTTACAATTACAGAATGTATATAGATACCATAACATCAACAGTTTGAATAACTTATAAACCAACTTTACAAGGTGTTAATAGTCGTATGCAATTCAGATACAAAAGTATGGGTAATTCAGAGGATGGTATATTGACAATAATCGATAGCCATAACTCGAAATACGGAGTAGGTTCAAAATCATACCGATGTGTGCTAACTCTTTCAATGTTCACATCAATTCTCAATCAACAAACACGTTACCATATTAGCTCACGAAAAATAGAATGTCATAACAATATTCTTAATGGTAAACAAGGCATATTTGTACATTTGTGGTACTATTACTCACAAAGTGGTTAGATGCTAGGTCCGCCTCGTAGTTAACCCTACACAAGTCACTTCAACAACATTTATCACAACCCAACATAATCAACATAACCTCACATAAACATCTCCAATTAATATAATCCACACTATTTAGCGTTATTTAACTCAATACCACCAAATATAATTCCACATAATTCTATTTAAATTGCTAAGGCCCAATTCAACATTCCAAAGCCAAGTTTACCTCATCCACATTATCAACAAACCTTTCTTCCCAATTTCCTTTCTCATTAAAACATAATTCACAATACTCAAACAAAGTTCATTCAGAATTTTAAACATAGTTTCCAAGTATCACTAAATTCCAATTAAACTTGTATATACCTAATTCAATATCCCAATTTCATTATTCTACTTTTGATTTGGACCAACTCTTTGGTTATCATCCTTAATCAACCTAGGGTTCCAAGAAAATATTGAAATTTCAAGAAATAATTAACTTATTAACCCAACACTTTATATTCTAATTTTTCCATTGATTAAACATTTAGGATTCATAATTCATCATTTAAACCCATCAATTGGCCCCTCCATGCTTCAAATCCGAAATTCCCAAATCTTATAAGTTACTCTATTTGCTCCAAAAATGCAATTTATACATTAATACAATGGAACTACTACCACTCTAGCTCTTAATGTAAATCTTGAAGAATATTAGAACCCTTACCTCAAGAATCAACAAAGGAGCAAGCTTGAGAAGAAACCTTCACAAATCCATGTTCTAATCGGTTAAAAGCATTGATCTTTTCTTATTCTTCATCCTTGATGTCCAAGCCATGGTGGATTGTTGTTCAAAATAAAGGGAATCAAGGGTTTGAGGCTAGGGTTTCGGAGGGTTTTAGACTTAGAAGAAGAGAAAAGAAGAGAGAGGAAAGAAAATGTGGAAAAAGATCTCAAAATCCCGTTTTTAGAGCTGCTGTCCCGTAATTCCCGCTCGAGCGTCCATATTCCCGCTCGAGCGGACCTGTTCCAGCACAGATTCCAAAACTTCAAATAGGTGTAACTCTCCCATCCGGACTCCGTTTTAGGTCGTTCTTGTGTTCAAATTGAAGCCCCGGAAATAAGCTTTCCAATGGTTCTAACCTCACATCCATATTCAAAGTGGGGAAAAAGAAAAGGGCAAATGAGTGACGGTTGGTCGCAAACAAATTATTCAAAATAAAGTTTTTGATCCAATCTTACTCTACCATCATATTATCATCTCAATTAATATCCCAAAATAAGGTAAGGACATTTCAAATACACTAAGAAGAACATAAAAAAATGAGTCCACATGCTTCAGAATCAAACTTACCCAGGCGACCAGCTCGAGCGCCCAACCTTGCGCTCGAGCGCGCAGACCAACAAAGTCGTCCGCTCGAGCGTAAACTCCCCCGCTCGAGCGGAGAACCACAACTCCCAGAATCTCAGGCCGTCTGAAAAATTGCTGGAAACCCCAAAAGTCCGCTCGAGCGTCAACTCTTCCGCTCGATCGGAGGGAAGAATTCTGGGTCGTCACACCCTTCCCTCCTTAAAAAGAATTTCGTCCTCGAAATTGAAGAAAACCAAACAGAAGACAGTTCAAACATAACCGAAAATCCCCACTTGATATAGAGAGGAATCACAAATACTTCGATCAATATACATATATCAGAATTTCAACGGCAAGGAACCATTTGTAATCCCAAGTCCCTAACAACTAAGCGAACCACGTCAAATGAATGCTCAAACTTTAATTCCAATTACTTCCCCAATAGTTCTAAAATTTCCCGTTAACATTCCCAATAACTCCAAAGCTTCATCTCATTATTCACAATCCTCATATATTTCATACCTTCCAAATGTTATAACAACTTAAAGACATTCAGACATGGGTTTACTCAAATATTCGATCACATGTGACTCATAAGCTGTGTCAATCTCTTTAGGTTCACAAATAAATTCTAACTCGATGACTTTGGGGCCCTTTGCTCCCTATCAGAATTAGACTTATTAAGCCAAATCAGATTTCGAACAAACTCCAAATAACCACTCAAATCTCATATCAAGGAATTACATGTTCAGAGTAGAGTATTAATAAAATCAAACACGGATCAAACCTTAATGATCATGCTTTCCAAATTACAGTAAAGTAATACTCATTTCATACTAGTTTTCCAAAACAGATAAGACAGAATAGGTTGAAGCTCAACATAGAATTTTCATCAATTATCAATTGAAGGACTTATTCGTACATAGCAAAATATTTCTTTCAGAAAACTTGCCATCTTGAGAAAATTATCCAGAAACTTATCATATCATAAACTTGTCAGAAATTCGTAACATTGTTGTCACTTTAGAAAACACTTATCGTATCGAACATTTCGTAACTCGAATTATGAATTTCCTTAAACATTGAATAGCATAGTTATATACTTTGATTGAAGCACAAGGCATAATACTATAAAAGCATATGATTGATTACATTCTGTAATTATGTTCATTACAGTCATGAATTCAGTTTTCTTTGCAGTATGAGTTTAAACCCAACATATATAGAGTAGCCATAACTCCACCGATATAAAACGGCCATAGGCCCAGAAATATAAATACATATGTAACTGCAGAACTCAAAAAGTTATTCCAATACTATTATATTTTCAGAACGACCTTAGGCCCGGAAATAACAGAACGGCCCTTGGCCCAGAATGTTACAGAATAAGTTACTGGATATACACAGACTTATATCTTGGAAATGATTTCTCAATTTCAAATTCTTCATACACAGAGGCAGGATTCTAATTCTTGCAGTAACTTATTAGAGTACCACTCATTCTGGTTTGATGTTAAATTAGTCAGTAATTATCTATTGTTTTACAAATGTCATATGAACAAATACGTATTATAGGCGGGGTTCCTCATGTCATTCGACTATTACATAGAAAAAGTCCTAATCACAAATTACAGATTAGCCATATACAGAACAGATTACAGATTACAGACTTTAGATTCCAATCACAGATTACAGAGGTCAGAATACGGAGTACAGTACAGCGTACAGATTCCCACAGTCAAATCTCGATTACATATAAACTACACTCATTAGGCACCATCAATTATTCCTTGTTAGAGGTCGTCGGTAATTTCCTTAGTTCCCTAAATCATAATACGTACATACAGTCTCAAGGGCAATGGCCAATTCCCTAAACATAGTTCACACTACACAACAGTGTATTCACAGAAACATGAAATCCAATAGTGAGTTTGATATTGGTTTACTTTCAGAACGGCTTTTGGTCTAGTATTACAACTATTACAGAACGGCCTATTGGCCCAGAATAACTAGAATGACCTTTCGGTCCAGAACAGCCTTTCGGCCTATTGAAATCGTCAACCAAAAGCAAATTCACAATTTTAAAGGATCACCATATACAGAATTCCTTCTTATGACCGGTCATAATTAACACAACCTCAATTATTACATAAAACACATCTTATCAAAATATTCCAATACAGTAGCTTCTCCGAATTACTGATCTAATCATTGTTACAGCAAGGGAGTCATAACAGGCCATAAGGTAACAGACATATAACATTCCTTTAATCTTAACTATATCCGATACTTAAATGTAAACAATGTAAACAGCACAATTATATTACCATCATTTTCCCACAGATAATGATCAATAGATCACACATATTGTATCTAACCATTTATATATAAGCTGACTTACCGGTCAGTTCAAATTCTTACCACGCCTCAAGAAGATAATATTCACGTTGCATGTCTTGCACTCTTCACCAAATTTATACAAAATAAACAAAGGCAAGAAAAGGACATACAACAGATATAAATTGTAGCCATCGAGTTAATAATGAGCGATTAACGTTGCCATCGTTCTTGTCTTTTCATGTACTGATAACATATCATGCATGATGCCTAAATCTTTCTAGACATCCTAAAGCTCAATGGATTCGTGTGTGAGATGGCAACTCGTGCTCTGATACCACCTGTCACGCCCCAAACCCGCCCCTAAAAGTTTGGGCATGACCCATTCGAAACCAGACACTATTCCTGTTATACATATCTTATGGGGCCTGAACGGAAGCATGCAATAATATAAAATACATCGAATAACATCCATTGAGCTACTTCTAACATGCCAGGATCTCAACATCACACTAAGTAAATATTATACAGACAGTTTACATCCACATGCCTCGACTCAACCCCACAAATAGGCACATAACAAAAATAATAATGAAGAAGGAATTATTTACAATCAACCCAAAAATAGACATCTAATGCATAAATTGAAACTCGGCAAAACTTTACAAAACGAACGGCTTCAGGTGGTGCCTGGACGCCTCAAGGTTGACAAGAGGAACACAAGCTTTAAAGGTTGGGACTGAACTCCCGATTGGCTACCTACAGAAACAGACAGACAAAATATAGAATGAGCGAACTCAGTGAATAATAGTACATAAATAATGTGATATTTAACCTGACTAATCAAAACATATAGTTGCACATACATATTATTAACTGCATTCCGTGATTATTTCCAAAACAGCTATAGTCCAATTTCCTTACCAGAATGGCTTTAAGCCCAATTTATACAGAACAGCCATAGGCCTACAGATGCAGAACGACCATGGGTCCAGAAATAACAGTAAAATAGAAACAACGGAAATAGCAGAATTAACAGAAATCACGAAAATAACAGAACGCATAAGCGTGGTAACAGAAATAACAGATGTATGGACTCAAGAGGTGGCTCGTACGGATTCCAGAGGTGGCTCCCATCAAAGTGTAGCACTTCGTTCCGTACAGCACTTTGTTCCATACCAGAAAATATTAGAACGACCTAACGGTCCAGAAATATCATAACCATAATCTTATCAGAAACAGAGTCTTATGCATTTCCAGATTCCAAACCATTTTCGTAATCATTTTCATAATTATTTCCATATTCAGATTTTGCATAAGATCATATGTGGTACACCCATTAGCCATCAGATCAGGTAGGTCCGAAGACCACAACAGGTAGGTCCAAAGACCACAGCAGGTAGGTCCGAAGACCACAGCAGGTAGGTCCGAAGACCACAGCAGGTAGGTCCGAAGACCACAGCAGGTAGGTCCGAAGACCACAACAGGTAGGTCCAAAGACCACAAAGCTGATACCAACAGCCACGGTATTGTTACCCCCGGGCGAGGGCCATAGGCCACGGTATTGTTACCCCCGGGCGAGGGCCATCCGGACTAAGGGTGCCACAAATACTTTTTAGAAAACTGAACATTCGTTCGTTCATTACCAACATATCATAGCTTTTCAAAAATCAATCATTTCGTATCATGGTATACTGAAAATACATAACATAAGTTTAACAAAACGTTGTTGATAACTGTTAACACAAGACAGCATAGTATATAGCTTGCACGCTTTCAGAAATACATACGTACTACAATTCTGTAATGTATATAGATACCATAACATCAACAGGCCGGAATAACTTATAAACCAACTTTACAGTGTTAATAGCTGTATGCAATTCGTATACAGAAGTATGGGTAATTCGTAGGATGGTATATTGACAATAATCGATAGCCATAACTCGAAATACGGAGTAGGTTCAAAATCATACCGATGTGTGCTAACTCTTTCAATGTTCACATCAATTCTCAATCAACAAACACGTTACCATATTAGCTCACGAAAAATAGAATGCTGTTAACAATATTCTTAATGGTAAACAAGGCATATTTGTACATTTGTGGTACTATTACTCACAGTGGTTAGATGCTAGGTCCGCCCCTGTAGTTAACCCTACACAAGTCAATTCAACAACATTTAACACAACCCAACATAATCAACATAACCTCACATAAACATCTCCAATTAATATAATCCACACTATTTAGCGTTATTTAACTCAATACCACCAAATATAATTCCACATAATTCTATTTAAATTGCTAAGGCCCAATTCAACATTCCAAAGCCAAGTTTACCTCATCCACATTATCAACAAACCTTTCTTCCCAATTTCCTTTCTCATTAAAACATAATTCACAATACTCAAACAAAGTTCATTCGTAAATTTTAAACATAGTTTCCAAGTATCACTAAATTCCAATTAAACTTGTATATACCTAATTCAATATCCCAATTTCATTATTCTACTTTTGATTTGGACCAACTCTTTGGTTATCATCCTTAATCAACCTAGGGTTCCAAGAAAATATTGAAATTTCAAGAAATAATTAACTTATTAACCCAACACTTTATATTCTAATTTTTCCATTGATTAAACATTTAGGATTCGTAATTCATCATTTAAACCCATCAATTGGCCCCTCCATGCTTCAAATCCGAAATTCCCAAATCTTATAAGTTACTCTATTTGCTCCAAAAATGCAATTTATACATTAATACAATGGAACTACTACCACTCTAGCTCTTAATGTAAATCTTGAAGAATATTAGAACCCTTACCTCAAGAATCAACAAAGGAGCAAGCTTGAGAAGAAACCTTCACAAATCCATGTTCTAATCGGTTAAAAGCATTGATCTTTTCTTATTCTTCATCCTTGATGTCCAAGCCATGGTGGATTGTTGTTCAAAATAAAGGGAATCAAGGGTTTGAGGCTAGGGTTTCGGAGGGTTTTAGACTTAGAAGAAGAGAAAAGAAGAGAGGGGAAAGAAAATGTGGAAAAAGATCTCAAAATCCCGTTTTTAGAGCTGCTGTCCCGTAATTCCCGCTCGAGCGGACCTGTTCCAGCACAGATTCCAAAACTTCAAATAGGTGTAACTCTCCCATCCGGACTCCGTTTTAGGTCGTTCTTGTGTTCAAATTGAAGCCCCGGAAATAAGCTTTCCAATGGTTCTAACCTCACATCCATATTCAAAGTGGGGAAAAAGAAAAGGGCAAATGAGTGACGGTTGGTCGCAAACAAATTATTCAAAATAAAGTTTTTGATCCAATCTTACTCTACCATCATATTATCATCTCAATTAATATCCCAAAATAAGGTAAGGACATTTCAAATACACTAAGAAGAACATAAAAAAAATGAGTCCACATGCTTCAGAATCAAACTTACCCAGGCGACCCGCTCGAGCGCCCAACCTTGCGCTCGAGCGCGCAGACCAACAAAGTCGTCCGCTCGAGCGTAAACTCCCCCGCTCGAGCGGAGAACCACAACTTCCAGAATCTCAGGCCGTCTGAAAAATTGATGGAAACCCCAAAAGTCCGCTCGAGCGTCAACTCTTCCGCTCGAGCGGAGGGAAGAATTCTGGGTCGTCACATGCATTACCCATCTTGACATGAATTAGGATCATGCATTGATTACTAACTAGTTTTTTTTTTTTTTTTTTGGCTCGGAGTACACTGTAAGTGTTTACGCTTTAGCATCTTGCATTTGTGTGAGTGTTATCATGATAGCATGCTTGCCATGAGGCTAATTGCTTATGTGATATAACTGCCTAAATGTCTGTGGGTGAAGGTTGGATTACTTGAGTTGGAACAATTCATTGAAATCCGTGTTTTAGCCTACTTGTGAGTAGCAAACTTCGAACCATTTCTAAACAAACGGATATGCGATGCTTTGTTCCAAATTAGGCGATTTAGTCTATACTTGTGTGTTGTGCGCATCACATAGTAATTCTAGCTAATTAACCGGAATAAGAACGCATGTGTTTTCAAAAACAAGATATCATGCTTAGTACAGGCAGATCTTTGATCAGGCGAGCGGGGGTGCTCATTGCATGACCTTCCCCTCTCGTACCCAAGTTCCCGAGCCGAGGCAACTTTGGTGATGACGGACACGTGGCCTTAGGCACGAGTCAGGGTTTCCTAAATTTCCCCCAAAAAATAAAATATTTAGGTGGCGACTTTGTATCTGGCAAAGCAGTCCATGTTTGGCACTTCTTTCTTAAAAATCAGTTTTCCAAAACGATTTGCCGGATTTGGACTCTTTGGTGATTTATCGGTCTTGCATTGCACTTTGCGAGATTAGATTTAGAACCGTGACATTGAGTTCGAACTATAGTAGCTAGAGAACAAAACGAGATTTTCTTGGGAGTTCTCCAGGCACGTCTACAGTTTCTGGTACTCTACTGGGGACTTAGAGAACTTGACTCGAACTCATGATATCTTGTTTTGATTACACTTATGTGTTTCTTTGCATTGTATTTGCATTGGTGCGCCTAGGACACCGTGTTTGCCGTATGCTATTCCTGAGTAGTTTGCCGGAGGCTTTCTTTGAGAAGCGTGCCATAAGGCTGACCGGTTGTGGGCTCTGCCACGACGGGAATACAAACCTCGGTTTTTACTGAGGCACCCTTTTTTACCATTCGACCTAGTGCATATTCGGAATCTATAGTGACTATTCCAAACTAGGACAGGTTGCTATCCGATTATAGGTTGTTTGAAACCATTGCGTGCGTTGTGAAACCCTAGCTCCTGACAAAATAGGACAGGGAAACCCTACCCCAACATAGGGCTGTTTTGGCTCTCATTTGCTTCCTATGTGCTTTTTTGAGTTGGCCTCTACAGGAATGCATGTATCAGTTTGCAAGTCTGAGTATCAGGCTTGCGGGCATCAGTATTTTGAGAGTCAGTCATATCTGCGGGTATCAGATTCAGATTTGGGGCAGTGATTTTGGGAACAGTGATCAGTGGTTGAAAACGGTTCATTCAGCTTGTGTTTGCCAACTGTGTGTTGTCTTTATTTAAGTTGTTATGCTGTCCATTTTTCTGTTCATTATTTCCTTATTATGCTTTATTTATCTTTTTGGAAGGTAGTTTAGCACCATGGCATCTGACCAGGTAGATATCCCCCGAGCACTCTAGGTTAGAGGTCGTAGACTTAATCGATCTAGGGATCTGATAGACGGACAAGCAGTGTTCCTTTCTTTACCTCCAGTTACTAGACGGAGGTCAAAAAGGCGTAGTGTATCGAAGACAATGTCGCCAGATCGCTGGTTTACCCCATCGATGAACAACAAATGAGGTCTCAGTTTTTATTGTAGGGACAGATATACCAGTTGTTCAGATAGATCAGCACGATATGGCAGGTATAGAGAAGATGATGCGTCAGCTCCAGGAAAGTAGGAGAACCATGCAGCAGGACGCTGCCCGTCAAGCAGAATTTGCCAAGCAACCGGCCGAGGTCATGGCCCAACAGGTAGAGTTAATTGCCAGGCTACAGCAGCAAACTGGAGCATTTGCTTCACACTAAGCTCCTCCCCCACCAAGAGTTCCAATACTCAGGGAGACAGAAAATGTCCAGGATAATACGGACATTTTGACAGGGCCGGCTCCGCCCCCAATCCTACCATAGCTATCCAAAGTACCTACCAACCTACCGGATTCTCCCTTTGAGTTCGAGGTGGACCCCACAGCGTTAAAAGTGAGCAAGCTTGAAAAGCTGTTCAAGAAATCCCAGGGTGTTAAGTCCATTCTGGATATTGAGAATGGGTACACCGACTCGGCCGTGATGCTGCCGGACTGATTTAAGATGCCGCACATAGACCATTTCGACGGGTCTGAAGATCCTATAGTGCATTTGCGGCTATTTTCGGATATACTGAGGCCGATGGGCCTCTCCAGATTGCAGAAGCTTTCTTTGTTTGGCTGGACCTTATCGGGTGCAGCGGCTATTTGGTATGCAAAACTAGAAGATTCCGTCAAGAGGAACTGGGAGGAGATGGCCGAGGCCTTCATAGCTCAATACTCCTACAATACACAGATCGAGGTCACAACCCGTGATCTTGAGACAACTAGGCAAGCGCCGAAGGAGAGTTTCTCCGATTTTGTGACTCGGTAGAGGGCCAAGGCCTCGATGATGACCATCAGGCCTGTTGACAAAGATCAGATTTGGATGGTTATGCGCAACCTCTAGCCCAAGCTTATTGAGAAGATGATCATTCTCCCCCTCCCCACCTTTGCAGATCTACATGAGATAGGGGTGCAGATCGAGGACGCTATGAAACAGGGTCTAATTGACCAAGACAGAGAGCAGCCTAAGAGGGCATTCAACTGTAGTACAAATGCAGGCACAAGCAATGCTGCAGCTAGCAGATCTTCAGATGTGGGAATGGTCACTACCACCACCACCCCGAGAACCCTTGCAGCTACACCATTCACCGGCGTGTCCGATAGTAGCTCACAAACAACCAAGTATTCTCCTCGAGGCCAAAGAACCTTCACTCCACTATATATGCCCCTGTCCAAAGCTCTGGGGGTTTTGATTAGGAAAGGGCACTTGAAGCCCCTGGAGCCGCGGCCGTTACCAGATAAACTCCCTGCTTCCCATAACCCGACCAAGTACTGCACCTTTCACCAACAGCATGGTCATGACACTGACCAGTGCTTTCAATTGCGTCATAAGATTCAGGACCTCATTGACAATAGGGTGATCGTGCCTCCGGAAAAACCGAATGTCACAACCAACCCTCTCTCACCACATAACCAAGCTCCACCTCCCAAACACATCAATTTGATCCAAACTGGGGTTGTGTCATACGACCCTAGCGTATATATCACCCTTTCTCACCTACCCAGGCCGGAGGTGTTCATTCCAGATAGCACTGACTTGCACATGTTGGACATCTCCCAAACCCAGCCCGAGACGATGGTGGTGGCTATCGAAGATAGAAGTGGGTCGATTGTGGGGGCAGATCAGATTGATGATACAGAGCCTGAGGGGTCTGCGAGCTTCATGAACAACCCAAGCGATTACATTATATCAGCAGGCTAGGCTAGGCCGAGAGTGGAATTGCTAGTGGGGGTAGAGATTTGTATAGTACGGGAAGATGGACTTAATCAGGGTCTGGATGACCTGGCAGAACTAGCGGAGGACATTACGAACCTTCAATTCTTCAACGAGCAGGACTCAGGAGACGTGACTGCTAACTGGTTTGGTTTGGAAGGGGCAGCGGAGTCTACTAGGTGGCTTGACGACCAACCGGATATTGTTGAACAACCTCAGTTATAATAGGATTCGTTAGGGACGGGGACATCAATTGTGGCCGGAAGGGCCGAAGAGCAGAGTGCATCGCCGGAGAGCACCAGTGTTAAGAATTTTGCTCAAGATATGGGTAGTAGTTTGGGAACATAAGAAACTGAACAGCAGGTTGTACTGAAGTAGTTTGAGCGGGAAAGGATCAAAGATTCTGAGAGGACTAGAAAAGCCAAAGCCCCTATGGGGATGGAACGTGCTGCAAGCACAGGAACGGAAGGTGCTGTTGGCACAGGAATAGTTGTAACGGAGTCGGACCGGTGTCTGTTGGCTGCCAATGGCATGTGGTGGGAAGATAATGATCTATGTCTTGCTCACACAGATGAGGACTGGGGGAATAACTGGCCGGATGGTACTTGCTACATTGGTGAAGTAGACCACATGACTAGGAGTGGGCGGTATTTCAAGCCCCCATACTTAGATCAACCAAAGGCGCCCGGAAAGGACAAGGAGGCGGAGAAGTAGAAAGAAAAGTTGCTCGAAGAGGAGGCTGTGCTGAAACAGATAAAGAAGATACAGGCAGACATCTCCATCTGGAGACTGCTTATGGCTTCAAGAGTACATAGAGAAGCTGTCCTCTCTGCAATGGACAAGGCCAAACTTTCAATAGATACCACTCCTGAGCAGCTGGTAGGACTGGTCTTTCCTAGAGGAGCTTCCCCGACATTGACATTTTTTGACAAGGAACTGCCGCATGAGGGTGCAAACCATAACAAACCTCTCTACATCTCTGTGGAATGCAAAGACAAGTGGGTACCGGTGGTTCTTGTCAATATAGAATCCGCTATTAATGTGTGCCCGTCAATGACAACATATACAGTCGGGTTGAGGCTCGCGGACTTTGAGCCAACTGCCTAGGTGATAAGGGCCTATGACAATACTAGTAGAGAAGTGATGGGGATCGTGAAGATTCACACTCAGGTTGGTCCAGGACAACACGAGATTGACTTTCATGTCTTGGACGTTCCTGCGACCTTTAATCTACTCTTGGGGTGACCGTGGCTACACCAGGTAAAGGCAGTCTCTTCCACCCTGCATCAATTGTTGAAATACCCCCACGGGAAGGGGGTGGCTATAGTTTTCAGAAATTTGTCAATTCATCAGCTGCTAGAGGTGTCTACACCGGTTCTGGAAATCGAGCATGGCACGGAGGATGTGTTCCTATCAAGATTTACCCTAGCCAAGGCCCGGGTCGTACAGAGCATTTTGGCTATTGATGAGGGGTTGTATGTCAGCGCACAGTCGGTGTACCACATGAACAAGCTTCAGCACATCCCTGGCATGGGACTAGAAAAAGTGGTCGGAAAGGCATTGCAGTATCGGCCAAAGTGCCGCACAACCCGCATACCTTTGGCTTGGTTATTTGCCCACCAAAGAGGACTGGGTGAGAAAAGGTAAAGAAATGGCTAGAAGAGCTAGAGCCAAGCAGACCAGGAGGCATTTTGATTTGATGCATCGGCCTATTCAGGGCACCCTGAACGGACGCTTCGTCTGGGAGGGGGAAGGCTTTCCATTTTGCGACTTCCCAGAGCCATGGTTAAACGCAGAGAAAAGGCGCCTGCCGGGATTTGAGATCTTCTTCGACTTGCAATTACCCGGGGATGATGTTGCCGAGGAGCAGACAGACCTATCAGCTGAGGTTGAGCAGTGTAAGGAAGTGGATTCCGGGAGCACCGAGTTTGAAATGGGGGTAGCACTGGCCTGTCTACTATCAAATCCTCTGATCGTACATGAGTGCTTAGGGGATAATCTCTCAGTGTCTATGATTGGAAATGAAACGGCTGCGAGCCCACCTTTAAACATTTTGGATGCATCCATCGCACCCTCCCACGTCTGACAGTACGAGGAGGGATTCTTATTGAGCAGCACCGAGTCAGGTAGTGAGCCGGAATATGATTCGACCAAGTTTGTAGAGTCGGAATCAGGTTCCAGCTCGTCTGAATCTGAGTCCGGTGTTCTTGGGAGTGATAACCTGAATGCCACAGTCTTGTCCAGGTCGTCTTTTTCTTTCTCTTTTGAGTCTGTTGTAACAGAGGAATCAGATGGACTGGATGAAGTACTTAATGAGAATTGTGCGGCTGTGGCCTTTGATTACTTTTTTGTACCCTTGATTTATTGCATTAATTTAGACTTTCAAAACTTCGATGAAAACGACAAGGAAGAAATTCTTCCGATTTTGAAATATTTGCTAGAACAAGAGCATGAGAGGTTTGTAAAACCATTGGTTGATGAAATCACCCAAATTAATGTCGGTACTGAGAAGGACCCGCGGCTGGTTCAGATCGGGTCCACGTTGTCTTCGGAGGAGCACGAGCGCTTAGTCGCTTTATTAAAAGATTTCAAAGATGTTTTTGCGTGGTCCTACAAAGACATGCCTAGAATCGATCCTGAGATTGTACAGCACCGGATCCCTCTTGACCCAGAGGCCCGACCTTTTAAGCAGAAACTCAGAAGGATCTGCCCAGACTGGGCTATCAAGATCAAAGAAGAGGTCACCAAGCAAATTGACGTAGGGTTCTTGCTGGTATCTAAATACCCAACTTGGTTGGCCAACATAGTTCCAGTACCGAAGAAGGACGGCAGAATTCAGGTGTGTGTGGACTTCAGGGATTTGAACAAAGCCAGTCCGAAGGACGACTTTTCTCTGCCGCATATTGACAAATTAGTGGACTTCACAGCGGGGCATGCATTGCTCTCATTTATGGATGGCTTTTCAGGCTACAACCAAATTGTAATGGCACCCGAAGACCGGGAGAAGACTGCTTTTACCACCCCGTGGGGGACCTACTGTTATAGGGTGATGCCGTTTGGGCTGAAGAATGCTGGAGCTACATATCAACGGGCTACGACCACGATATTCCACGACATGACCCACAAAGAGGTTGAGGTATATGTGGATGACATGATTGTCAAGTCCAAAGAAAGAGAGGGCCACTACACCGCCTTGCAAAAGTTCTTCCAAAGGATCAGGGAATTTCGGTTGCGGCTGAATCCTCAAAAGTGTACGTTTGGTGTTAGAGCAGGGAAAATGTTGGGGTTCTTGATTACACAGAGAGGTATCGAAGTCGACCCTTCCAAAATCAAGGCCATCTTAGAAATGCCACCACCAATGACTGAAAGGAGGTGTGAGGCTTTCTGGGTAAAGTGCAATTCATAAGACGATTTATCGCAAAATTAATCTTGACTTGTGAACCACTCTTTGATCTCTTGAAGAAGGGAAAGAAGTTCCAATAGGACGGCCGATGCCAAGCAGCTTTCGAGCAGATCAAGAAATATTTACAAAACCCACCTGTGTTGTCACTGCTTGAGCCAGGAAAACCGTTGATTTTGTATCTTTCAGTGACTGAGACTACAATGGGCTGCATGCTTGCACAAGAGTCCAAGGACAAAGTGGAGAAGGCTATCTACTATCTGAGCAAGAAAATGCTGGATTACAAGACCCGCTACACTCCGTTGGAGAAGGCTTGTCTGGCCTTCGTATGGGCTACCAGGAAGCTGCGGCACTACCTGTTAGCTCACTCCGTAATACTGGTTTCAAGATTAGATCCTATCAAATATCTCTTCGAGAAGCTGGCACTTACGGGTAGGCTATCCCATTGGTTGCTTTTCCTTTCCAAATTCGATCTGAAATATGTGACGCGCAAGTCAGTAAAGGGAAGAGCGGTAGCGGAGTTCCTAGCCGATCACCCAGTGGACGGGGATGAAGCAGTTGAGTGCCTATTCCCAGACGAGGCTATTCTGTATGTCGAAGATGAAACTTGGACTATGTACTTTGACAGAACGTCAAACCAATACGAGTATGTGATAGGGGTATTACTGATAGCGCCCAACAATTCCTGCATACCCCTAGCATTCAAACTCCATTTCAAAGTCTCGAACAATGAGGCAGAGTACGAGGCATGCATTGCCGGTTTAGAAGCCGCCCAAAAACTAGGGGCAAAATGGTTGGATGTCATTGGGGACTCGAACCTTGTTGTATCTCAAGCTAAAGGAGATTGAAAAGTCAAAGAAGAAAAGATGAGAGTCTACCACCAGACCTTAGACTTGCTAATTTCTCGGTTTGAGATGAACTTCACTCATTTGTTAAGAGAGAACAACAGGTTCGCAGATTCACTAGCAACTCTATCTTCTATGATAGACATCCCTTTTGGAGTCCGGATGCGTCTGATCATCATTGACTAGAAATTTGTGCTGGCCTACGAGTTGATTGCTGTCATGGATGAGGTTCAAGATGAGAACCCCTGGTATTACGATTTTTTGAACTTCTTAGAAAAAGAGGAGTATCTGCCAGGGGCAAATGCCAAAGATAAGAGGGCAATTCGAAGAATGGCTGCTCAGTTCATTGTCTGTGGGGGTAAACTATACAAGAGAGGTCATCTCGGGATGCATAAGCTGTGTGTTGATGTTGAAGAATTGAAGCGCATGATGGAGGCCATCCATGGAGGAGAGTGCGGAGCGCACATGAATGGGGTGATGCTAGCTCAGAAAATCCTTAGACAGGGTTATTATTGGTCCACCATAGAGGAGGATTGTATTGGTTTTGTCCGGCAATGCGACAAATGCCAGATCTATGCAAACTGCATGAACATTCCGCCATCGAAGCTGTACAACATGACTTTGCCATGGCCATTTTCAATCTGGGGGATTGATGTGATTGGAGTTGTCACTCCGAAGGGATCCAATGGGAATGTGTTCATTCTGGTCATGATAGACTATTTCACAAAGTGGGTTAAGGCCTAGTCTTATGCGGTGTTGAAGGCTTCGCATGTTGCTAAGTTCATCCGGAACAACATCATTTGTCGCTACGGGGTCCCGAACAAGATCATTTCAGACAATGGTTCCCACTTCAAGAAAGAAGTAATCGACTTGTTGGACAAATACAACGTGGCTTTTCACAAGTCATCTACATATCGTCTGCAAACCAATGGAGCAGTTGAGGCCGCCAACAAGAACATCAAACACATTTTGCAGAAAATGGTAGAAACCTACCGGGACTGGCCAGATAAGTTGCCATTTGCTCTGTGGGGCTACCAGACTTCAATTTGAACTTCTACTAGGGCGACTCCGTATTCCTTGGTTTATGGGATGGAGGCTGTTCTGCCTATCGAAATTGAGGTTCCACATTAAGTAGTATTGGCCGAGTGTCGATAGCCGAGGCAGATTACAAAGAAAGCAGGTTCGAAGAACTCATGCTGTTTGTTGAGAGAAGGCTGAAAGCACTATACCATGTTCAGGGTTATCAACGACGAATTGCCAGGGCTTTCAACAAGAAAGTTAAGTCCAGGAATTTGAAAGAAGGAGATTTGGTGCTCAAAGACAACTGAGCTCCCATGCACGACCCTAGGGGCAAGTTCAAACCCAATTGGACTGGTCCTTACATCATCAAGTCTATCTGGTTGGGCGGAGCTATCGTTTGGATGGACCTAGATGGCCTAGAGTTCTCCCAACCGATCAACATGGACAAGCTAAAGAAATATTTTTCCTGAGTGGCTTGCTAGGCCAAAAACTCGAAAGGGCGACCTAGGCAAAAGTTAGAGCACAGAAAATTTGAAATTATAAAAACTGAGCTCACAAGGTTGAAATCCCGCAGAGGGTGGCCTTGGCAAAATTTAGAGCGTAAAAGGTGAAGGTTAATACACGAGTGAACCTGAGCCGAACTACGTAAGGCTTGATTCCCATCTTTGGGATACGTAGGCAACTTCATCCTGAAGTCCAGCCATAAACACTTCCCCGATCAACTTTGTCCATGTGATCATGTTTGGTCATCTTTGTCTATTCAGCATTCAAAAGCTCGGTTGTGATCTCCAAAGGCAAAGGTTACTCAGACTAGGGGCAACTTTCTAGTTGTCGAATTGGGTTGTGCATCTCAAAGGACAAATCTCAAAGTGTCCAGCCTCGATCTATATCGAAAATGGTTTTGAAAAGTTTTAATAAAAGTTGATTTTTCTCAAATTATTCTTTTTACAACTTAGACCATTTTTGGACCAAACGAAAAATTTTCAGTACCCACAACCTCCAATTTTATTGATTTCAATACAGAGTTCTCCTACTCTTGAATACAAAATTGAAGTTGCTTTCATTACATTCATAAAGAAAACATGAAAGTTCTGATGAAAGCAAATAAATTCGGGGCATAGTCAAGTGTCCCTGCGTCCCCTCCCAGAGCTGGTCGAAGCCTTTGATGCCAAGCTGGGCCTTACCTGTGCCTCTTCATTGAGCCAATCTATGCACTCATCAGAGAGGATGCAGCTGAAAGTGGGAGCGGGGCCCAGAAGCTCTCTCGTCCTCCATGTTGTGGCATCCGAGCTAGCTGCGCGCCTCAGACCGGAAATGTAGCAGGGTACTCCATCCCCTCCTCTGGGCAAGTCTGATCATGTCCGAATTGGCGCCGAAACTGGAACGGAAAGTAAAACACGCAGTGTGTCAGGCCAATCAATTGGATCCCGGGCTGGCGAGTCATGCTGTAGCTCATAGCCGATAGATTGAGCCAAGGGCAGCGCCAAGCAATGCGGTCTGCGGACAAACTGCACATCTAGTCATACCCCCATTCCTCATCCGGAGCATCGACTAGACGTCGCCGGGAGGAATAGCTGCGAGCTGAATATACCGGACATGAGTCCACCACTCTCAATTTGTCCATCAACTATACTTGGGGAGGGATGAAAAATGAGAGATTAAAGAATAGAGAGGTGTATGTTGAGAGAAAAAGTGAGCAAAGGGTTTTGAGAGAAAAAAACTGAGCCTGAGGGCCGAGTGATGTGAGCAGTATATGTGAGATAGGATGGGAAACATTACCTGTAATAGTAGTGGACTTCCCGCAAACCTAGCTGTCTCCTGGCGATGAAAAGCGTCCAAGCCCATCAATGTTTCGGCTAGTGTCATGGCGATGTAACTCTTACCCTCTCTTAAGCCCTCGGCAACCTCAATCAAATGAGTGCTAAACCCTCTCGAGCCCGGGGCAAGCAAGAAGTGAGATAGCATGCATAAGCAAAGCGTGTGTCGCCGATAACTCTGCCAATGATGGTCGCCGGGATCACCAGCATCAGAAAATCGATAAACCATGCTCGGAATGTCCAGCTCTCCATCGTGAATCAATGACCGAGCGTCATGCAAAGTAAGGCCGCACATCCTTTCTAAAGCTTGGATGTGGCCGAACCGGAGCTGAGGCACGATTTCTTCATCGCGCTCGGATTTCATTAAAGCTTGGAAATCCTCGAAAGTGGGACACATCTCTTGACTACCAAAGCTAAAGACGTGTGTTACCGGATTCCAAAACCTTGCCGCGACAAATAGGAACGGAAAATGCAGCGGAGTGTGACCCAATGTGAATAGTGCATTTATGTCGAAGCCCTAGAAATTTAGCCTTTTCGAGCCATCCAAGTTGGCAATCCAAGTTGCGAGATTTTGGACAAGAAATTCTTCCATTTGGTGCAAATTAGAGTTGAAATGAGGAAAACTACGAAGCTGAGGCTTTTGTAGAAGATAAGGTGTTATGTGGAAGACAGGTGTCAACATTCTGGAGGTTCTTGCCATTTTTGGCCGATCGGCCAAAAGTAGTGCCTACTGACCATCTTTTTTGGCCGATGGCCATTTATTGTGGCCGATGGCCTTTCCCTTTGGCCGATGGCCTCTCTCTTTGTTCTATGAGTAGTCTATATGTTGAATATGCTGAGAATTTGTGATTGGTACCACTTTCAACGCTTTCCGGTGATGATTTTGCGAAGTCGCACTTGTGTTACTTCAATTTGTTTATCGAGTTGTTATATGTTTTCTTATCAAGTTGTATTTCGTATTCTTTAAGTCTTTGTTTTGCTTATCGAGTTGTTTTGTCGTTAGTTGGTTCACTACCTGATTGATGCAATTTGAGCATTTGGTTTTCAAAACAAAGTTCAATCTCATTTACATTGTAATGTAATGCACATTTACATTGTAATGTAATGCGATGCGATGCATGGAATGTACAAATGTAACACTTTTTGAACAAAATAGCTGTTTCATTTCATCATATGTCTTTTGCAAATGTACATAGTTTTGAAGAAAGAAAAACCCGCCTGAGACAGTACAATGTGCTTAAACTACTAACAAAAACAAAAGTAAAGCAAAAAAGGAGAAAAGCAACAAAATGTTTGAACAAAGCAGAAAAGAAAAGTAGCAAATGTCTGGGTCAACATCAATGGTCTCAACTGCGGGAGTCGGTCCTGGTTCTCTTCCTGGACGAGGGTCCAGGATCACCACCGCCAGCTCCATAGTCTAAATCTGAGCTATCTCCAGCCTCACCTTGAGAAGACTCTGCCTCCTCGTCAGAATAATCGGGGGAGGGCTCTCGTGAACTGCTCTCAGGACGAGCACGTATGTGTTTGCCTCGGCTATGGATCATCACCCCCCGCCTAACTCCCCTCCTCCTCGAGTAGATACAGAAGGCCCTGCTGGAGCACCTCCCGCAGCCAGAAACTGGAATGGGGCCTGAAAAGAATAGTGAGCAAATGCATCAGTTATGCTATGCAAAGCGGAGTATGAATACCGAATGCAGTGTATGTGTACAGTATACGAATGCCGTGAGCAATGCTGTGAGCAGTGTGTGAGTTACAGTGTATCAGTGCCGTGAGTGGTATGTCAATACAGTGTATCGGGTGCCATATTGGTAATGCGATGCGTCAGATCATGCATGGAACAGAATATGCAAAGTTTCGGGACTAAGTTTGGAAGAACTTACCAGGATCTTGTAGATAGTGAGCAGGTCGATGCTCCACTGCAGCATCCCCATCACGGAAGCCGTCAGCTCCAGAGACTGTCTAGTATACTCGATGGAAGCCTGCAAAAGTGTTGAAATCAATAGTATTATGTGAGATATCAAATGAAATAAAATGACTTTACAGAATGCAAAGTATAGCAGTACATACTGGGGTCAAGCCGCCAACTCCAACAAGCTCATGATCAGCCAGAGGAGGAGCGATGGGTATCTGGTACATCTCCCCACCCTGCCCTCGGCATGTCAAGGTGGTGGGCAGCTCTGGCCACCCGACTCCTTGTCCTCTCCGGGACCCATTCCTGCTACGGGGTTGAGGTGCCCTCGATGCCCCTACTCCTGCTGCTGGAACTGCAGGTCTCTCTCTCTCAGCTCGGCGAGCATCGGTCAAAGGCCGCATGAGATAAGCCTGGATGAACTCAGTGTAGTCGCCCTCGTCTCTGAAGAACTCGGAGTCCCAGCCGATCGTGTAATCGGTCATCTCCTCTAGGGTGTATCTCTCCGTGAGCCTCATGTGGGTAGGAGGTGGCCGCGGTACTATCTGCTCCGGTAAGCCAAGGGTCTGGCGCAAGAAGCGCTCCCCCAAGTACCATGCCCGACAGACCGGGCCCTCCAGCAGAATCCTGAATCGGGCAGTCTCCCGAGCGCCCGCATACTGATCTCTGACCGCCTCCGGCAACGGGGCCTAAGGCTGCCAGGTGATCTGCAAATGATATATGGTTTGTTATCTACTGTTGAAAGTACAATGTAAAGTGAAGCTTAAATGAACTCTAAAGTTTGAAATACCTCTGCGGCGGTGATGGTGTCGAAATATCGGCGGAAGAACACGAAGGACTCTCATGGCCTCTACTCGCATCTCACATCGAATCGATGGGAAAATGGAATGCCGAGGGAGATCTCCACATCTGGCACTAGGGCAAGCCTAGGAAAGTAGGCATACACCCATAACTGTAGAGTGTAACAGGGTAAATATCAGTATGCTTATTAGATAAAGGTAATGCGTATCAGCGTAAATTAGAGAATAGTAGGCGGTAAAGCGATCACGCGTGGTGCAGAAGCAGTGTGGTACGCATTAGTGTAAAGGACATATGTGTGTAGTGTACAACAAGTGTAAAGCGATTATGTGTGTAGTGTACAACCAGCAGAAGCAGACATGTGTGTGCAAAGTGTGCGGTATGAGATAGTATAAAGCCGAACTATAAAACAGACAGGGAAGGGATACCTCCAAGGCTCGCCAGTAGCCTCCATGCAAGTGTCCGCTGTGGTAGGAAGATGAACTTATATATCCATAAATTGTGGCCAGGCCTGTGCCACCCCAGTCATAGCGGCAGATCCTGGTCACGTCCACCAATGCGCTCAGCAAGTAAAGGGCGATAGTGTTCGCCCGGTCAGTGAAGAGTGTGGTCCTCAGCAGGAACATAATGAAGCCACAGGCGTACTGCTACTCCTCCTCGCGAGTCATGAGCGCCTGAATCCTGAAATGGTCCTAAAACCAAGAGTACCTCACAAATCCGAGATGGGAGAGAGGAGGTCGATCGCTGAGCAGGTACATCTGGGCAGCGTCCCACTCATCTATATTAGTATCGAAGGGGATCAGATCAGCCCGTACCCCGATGCCGATGAGCATCGAGAAGTCGAAGGGAGTCATCGTTATCTCCCCTGTAGCAGAAAGGTGGAAGGAATCGGTGGTATCCCACCACCTCTCCACCAAAGCAGCAAGAAGGGGCCTACTTGCAGTGAGGCGTGAGAGTCCCATGCAGAAAGGGCCGAAGCCGGCCTGGTCGACGATGTGGCGGACTGCATCGGGTAGCTTCATGTACCAACCACGGGCAACGGTGTTCCCATACCCCCGGAAGGCATGGGAATCTCCCTGTATTCAAAATAAGCAGTTGTGAAGCAATGCTAGAAATACAGTTTTTGAATGCATTCAGTTGAATATGCAGTGTGTGTGCATGTGTTCAAGATTACACAGATATTGGGTGCGGGTGTGCTCACGATGAACTACAGCATATGATGTATCAGTGTGTTTGGATTATTCAGTTGAATATGCAGTGTGTTTGCATGTGTTCAAGATTACACAGATATTGGGTGCAGGTGTGCTCACGATGAACTACGACATATGATGTATCAGTGTGTTTTAGTTATTTAGTTGAAAATGCAGTGTGCGTGCATGTGTTCGAGTCTACACAGATATTGGGTGCGAGTGTGCTCACGATGAACTACAGCATATGATGTATCAGTGTGTTTGGGATATTCAGTTGAAAATGCAGTGTATGTGCAAGTGTTCAAGTTTATACAGATACCGGGTGTGGGTGTGCTCACGGTGAACTACACATATGATGTGTTAGTGTGTCCGAGTTAGGCAGTTAAAAAACAAAATTGACTATTGCAGTTAGCTATTCTACATTGTAAAAAATCAAACAGAGAAGGAGTATATCTCAGCGGCGCCGTAAGACAGATGTGACTTTGGCTCGCGTAGCAAAAACTCCAGTGGCGCGCCCTACACATAACTCCTGAAGTGGCGGATGCCATCTGGAGGCAACACATGTATCGCCGGCCTATAGGTCGCCAGGTCGAATGGTCGGACTCGAAGAGGCAAGAGCTCAACCTTAGGATCCACGTCCATCTCTTGGGGAGTCCCACGCTGTTGAATGTCATCTGCCATCTCAAGAAGAGTGCGAAAATGGCCGAGGATGCGAAAAACGAGCAAGAATGCGAAAAGTCAACCCCGAGAGGGTGAAAAATGAAAGAAAAGGTTGGAGTGTGGAAAAAGGCACAAAGATCAAGGTAAACTCGAGGGAAACAAACCCCAAGTGGTAAAAACCAAGAAAGGGACACCGAAATCGAGTTTTGTTCGGTTCAAAGTATGTGAAACGAAGAGGGTTTCGCGAATTGAATGATGAAAAAGGCTCTAAAACGGGAGAAAAACACAGATCGAAGCGAAGAAAATCACCTAGAGAGAGGGAGAGATGTTTTTTGAGCTAGGGTGAAGTGAGAATATAAGGTTTGGAACCTTATATTTAAAGACCTGAAGCAAAATGACAAAACTGCCCCGAAATTGCCATTTTTGGCCGATCGGCTAAATATTTGGCTGATGAGCTCCTTTTGTGGCCGATGGATGGCCGATGGACTCCCCTTGTGGTTGATGCACCTCCCGCACCCTTGTTTGGGTCATTTTTGTTGATTGGCACTTTCATCTCTCAAGATAGTGCAAGAAAGTACACTCTTGAAGCTTAACCGGCCTTCGTGTTGACCTCGAACCATGTCTTCCAGGTGCGGCATTCGATATGCATGAGGTGTATTCCTTTTTGTATCCTTTTATACATTGCGATATTCGAGAATTATTTTTGAATATCATATACCTATGCGTTGTCTCGCATGCTTCATTTACATTGTCATGCATTTCATTACCTCGCGATGTCTCGCACGTCATTTGCATTGTCATGCATTTCACTATATGCGTTGTCTCGCACATCATTTGCATTGTCATGCATTTCATTACCTTGCGTTGTCTCACATGTTTCATTTACATTGTCATGCATTTCATTACCTTGTGTTATCTCGCATGCTTCATTTGCATTGTCATGCATTTTCCTTACCTTGCGTTGTCTCGCATGCGTTATTTGCATTGTTTTGCATCCCCTATAACTTGCATTGTCATGCATTCCCATATAACTCGCATTGTCTTGTTCATTATTTGCATTGTTTTGCATCCCACATAACTCGCATTGTCTTACTCGTAATTTGCATTGTTTTGCATTCCCTATAACTCGCATTGTCTTGCTCGTTATTTGCATTGTTTTGCATCCCCTATAACTTGCATTGTCTTGCTCGTTATTTGCATTGTTTTGCATCCCCTATAACTTGCATTGTCTTGCTCGTTATTTGCATTGTTTTGCATCCCCTATAACTTGCATTGTCTTGCTCGTTATGTGCATTGTCTTGCACCCCCTCTTACTTGTGCATTGTCTTGCACCCCCCTCTAACTTGTGCATTGTCTTGCACCCCCACTAACTTGTGCATTGTCTTGCACCCCCCTCGAACTTGCGCATTGTCTTGCACCTCCTTCTAACTTGTGCATTGTTTTGCACTCTACTAACTTGTGCATTGTCTTGTACACCCTCTAACTTGTGCATTGACTTCTGTCTCAGTTGGCAACACCACTTTTGATTTGGCTTGATTGATCGGCACAATGTAACAGCACAGGTCATACACCCCCTCAGATAAGTCTGCAGAGTTCTCAGGCAATGGACTGACATTCTCTTCCAAGGCCAACCTCCCTCCTACCACTGTCACCACAACGAGTTCAGGTTGAGGTGTGGATGTGTCTATTATGCACAAGTCCGTGCTTTTAGGGATGAACAACGTTGGTCTGAGTAGGTGAGAAGGGGTAATATATACGCTGGGGTCATAGGGGATGGCCAATGAGAAGGGGGAGGAACTTGGTTGTGGGCTGAGAGAGGGTTGGTGGTTATATTTGGCTTTAGGGGTGGTGCTATCACCTTGTTGTCAATGAGATCTTGAATCTCATGACGCAGCCTTAAGCATTGGTCGGTGTCGTGACCGTGCTGTTGATGAAAAGCACAGTATTTGGCTGGGTTGTGTTTAGGTGGGAGATGATCGGGTAATGGACGAGGCTTTAATGGCTTAAGATGCCCCTTTTTGATCAACACCTTCATGGCTTGAGATAAAGGCATGTAGAGGGAAGTAAAGACCCTTTGGGATCGAGCCTGGTTGTTTGAGGTTTGTGGAGTCATGCTAGCGAAAGGGTTGGTGGTCTTAGCTGTGGTGATAATGACACTCACATCAGATGGCCGAGCAATTGTGCTTTCATTAGTAGTTGCATTGGAACTGTGCGCAAAAAGCCTCTTAGCCTGCTTCTTCTCATCGGTTATCAACCCCTGTTTCATTGCATCTTCGATCTAAACCCCTATCTCATTTGGCTCAATGAATGTGAACAACGGTAAGACGATCATCTTCTACAATAATTTCCTTTGCAGATTGCGGATCAACATCCTGATTTGATCCTTCTCTAATGGCCTAGCAGTCATCATTGAAGTCTTGGCCCTCCATCTCGTTACCAAGTCTGAGAAGCCCTTATTTGGCTCCTGAGGGTTGCCTTAAGATCACGGGTTGTGACCTCGATCTGCGTGTTGTATGAGTATTGTGCGATGAAGGCCTCAGCCATTTCCTCCCAGCTTTGCTTTACTAAATCCTCCAGCTTTGCATACTAGATAGCTACTATTCCTGACACTGTTTGGCCGAAAAATGATAGCTTTTGAAGTCTAGTATGGCCCATCGGCTATAGGATGTCTGAGAATAATAACAAATGAACCATGGGATCCCCAAAACCATTGAAACGACCTATGTGTGGCATTTTGAACTAATCCGGCAAAGTTACCGCAGAGTCGATATATCCATCTTCGATGTCAAGGATTGAGTTCACACCCTGTGCCATTTGAAAAGCTTCTCTAGCTTGTTGACCTTCAGTACAGTCGGGTTAACTTCAAATTCAAATGGAGGGATGGGGTCTATTGGATTACCCAGATTCTCTTGAACATTGACAGTGATTCCGGGTGCTGGGATACCCGCAGGAGGTGCATGGGAAGCAGAAGCCACTATGGGCTGTGGTTGTCATTCGCACCTATTTATCACTTCGCTTAATGGGTCAGAATCTCGCTTGGCTTAACGACATCTTCTTTGCATGGTTTCCACTATTTGCTAGAGATGACGAATCAAGTCGTCTATACTGACTGCAGGGTACTGAGTCATCTGAATAGACGAGTGATCTCTTGCTAGCCTAGATGTAGAAGATTGAGCCTGACCAGATGCAGGTGATTGCTGAACTGGTGAATTGTGCCTAACTCTCCTACGTCTAGTAATCGGTGGGAGCGAACTAAACATGGGTTGTCCCCTAACAAGAACTTTGGATCTGTAAAGTCTCCTCACATGGGTCCAGAGTGCTTGGAGGGTATCTGAACTGTTTGAAGCTATTGTGATAAACTACCTTGTAAAAAGAAATAAAGCAAAAAGGAAAGTAGTAATCAGAAACCACACAACACCTCAACTCAGATGTTAACAACACACAGTTGTAATCAAAAGCTGTAGAACTGCACTCAACACTGAATTCTGCCCCCCAAATCTGATACCCAAATTTGTAACTGGTATGTACATTCCTGTAGAGCTTCACTTTAAAAGCACATACCAGTTAAGCAAGAGCCAAAACACCCCTATGAGGGGATAGGGTTACCCTATCCTAATTCCGTCAGGAACTAGGGTTGGCTATTCAAGCAAAGTGGATTCACACAATCCTACATTTGGGTAAGCAACCTATCCCAGTTTGGAACAGTCTTTATGGCTTTCGATATACAGCTAGGCCGATTGGTCAAAAAGGGCACCTCAGCAAGACTATCTAATATACCTCTCACACCTAACATCGAGAAGTGAAAAGAAGATCAAACGGTATAGCCGTAATCCAGATCCAAGGGTTGTGTTCCTATCGTGGTAGAGCCTGTGATCGGTCAGCCTTTTGGTAAGCTTTTCCAAGCAAGCCTCTAGCAAACCGTCTAGGAATAGCATATGGCAAACATAGTGACTTAGGCGCACCAATGCAAATGCAATGCAAAGAAACATATAAGTGTAAATAAAATTTCATATCATGAATTCGAGTCAAGGGCTCTAAATTCCCCAGCAGAGTCGCTAGAAACTATGGCTCGAGTTTTTCGTGCCCCCTTTCGAAAGCTCGAACTATAAGCCCTACAGTTCAGACTCCCGCAGTTCTGAATCTAATCTCACAAGTGCAATGTGAAATTGATGAACACCAAAGAGTCCAAATCTAGCAAATCGTTTGGAAAATTGATTTTGAATCAAAAATACCAAAATTGGACTGCTTTCCTATCTATAGAGTTGCCACCTAAATATTTTTTGGGAAATCTAGGAAACCCATGACTCGTGCCAAAGGCCACGTGTCCGTCATCACCAAAGTTGTCTCGGATCAAGAACTTGGGTATGAGAGGGGAAGGTTGCGAATACATTTGAGCACCCCCGCTCGCCCGATCAAAGATCGGCCTCTACTAATCATGATATGATTTTTATTTACTTTATATGCTCTTGTTCCAATTTATTAGGCTAGCATTTATTATGTGATGTGTGCACACAAGGTGTAGACTAATTTGCCCGAATTGGAACAATTCAATTTTGTAGCACTGTATCCTTCAAAGCTTATGGGAAAGTGTATTCAAATCCTTTAATTTTATTTTGGAAATCCTTGGTGTTGTTATGGGTTGGTTTTGGAGGAGTACAATCCGATTTAAACTTGTTAGGTTTGGTTGTTTGCACTTATTCTTGTCAAAAGTTCCTTGGAGACTTAAAAATTCTATTCTAGGGTTGAGACCAACCTTCCTAAGGGTCGACCCTTACCTGTTGGTGAAGTTTCTAGAAGTATTGCTAAAAGATAGGATAGACACCAGACTGCAGAGGGTCGACCCTCTTATGTCTGTGTGTTAGTTGCTGGAAAATAGGGTCGACCCCCTCCTGTCTAAGGGTTAACCCCTGCATGTTTTTTTTTTCAGATTTTTGAGGTCCGAATGGGCCTTATCTAAGAGGGTTTTTGGGCCTATTGTTTTATTTGACCTTAGGGCTATTCCTTACTACTATAAATAGGCCCAAACCATTTTTCTGTCATGATTTTCCTCCCCTTTTTCCTCTTAAACCGTGATCTCTCTCTTCTCTCTCTAAAACTCAAACTTTTTTACTTAAATCTCTAGATCTACTCACCTAGAGTGAACTTTTCACCTTGCTCCTTTGAGATTAAGTGTAGAGCTTGTCAAGGGCTTCGATTTGATCAGGGCAAAACATGGTTTCGTCACCACCGACTTTTGAGCTTTCTCTCTTCTCTCTCATCTAAGCTTTGAGGTAGGGATATTCTACTATTTAATATGGATATTTGTTATTTTGCATAAATGGTGGGATTTGGGAAGATTTTGGTAAAAGTTAAGGTTTGGGCTCTACACTAAAGGGTGTTTTCATGTTGGTTTACAAAGTGACCTTGGAGGTTTATGTTTGAGGCTCTTTATTGTTGAAATGGTGAGATTTAGACCTATGGGTAGATAATTTGGAAAAAGGGGGAAATTTGGCCCTAAGTTGAGTTGGAATAACTATTTATGTAAATTATGAAATTGGTTTGGGAATCATGAAATTGGGGGAATATGTGATTGAATCGTGTAGTTTGGTTTGAGAAATCACACACCTATGGAATTTGATAAATTATCTGTTGATTGATTTATTTATCTGTTTAGATATATCTGCTTTGGGCTATCGGTAGAGGATAGCTATGATTGTTGTGGAAATTGCATAAGGACTAGGTAAATTAAAACTAGTCATATGAGTTATGTCATTGAATATGATGGGTTGATTAAATTGTTGAATATGTGATTTGATTAGTCATTGTATATGATAACGTGTTTAAATACATTGTATATGTATCGTTGTTTGGGAGGAGATAGGAGATGTACTCTATTGTGTGGGAGGAGATAGGAGATGGACTCCATTGATAATTAAGTTAGTCGGAGCGTCCAAGGTGAAAGTCCCGAAATCTTATATATTTATGAGTACCGGTTCCCTCGGACATGGTTCCGTAAAATGGCAAGAAATAGAAGTGTTGGATTTGATGAATGTATTGAATTGTGAACCATTGAGTTGTAGTCTCATATTGGTTGCTTGATAATAATGAATTTGGCTAATTGATTTACCCGAAATGGTAGAATGGAAATGAATTGAGATATTGGTTATCTATATTGAATGACCTTGAAAAGAATATGTGTTGGTTAAGAATGTTGCACATTTATCTGATGCTCATATTTTAGTTAATTCTCAAGTATGGTTTAGCATATCTCTACTGGGCTTTGGCTCACCCTACTTGGGAAACCATTTTTAGGTACAGGTGACATGCCACCTCCAAGGACATAGCTTGGGAGGTGTAGACACCCCATTTTTGACTGCCCTTAAGACTTGGGCGTCACTGACCGCTTACTTCGTGATGAAAGACGTGCAGTGCAAAGGTTCGATTTCTTCGGCAAGGAGAGCGACAAATCCTGACATTACACCCCACTTTGGGCCAAAACCATTTTGACCAAAAAGATTTTAGACCTTAAAACACTCTCTTTCAAAATGTTTTTGAAAAAGTTCCTACGATGTTTCGAGGCTCGCATTTCGTTAAATGTTGCGCTTTTCGATAAACCGAGCAAGGACAAAGTGGAAATAAATGAAAAAGAGGTGAGCTCATTGAAAAAATATTTAAAACATCTTTTTTAGAGGTTTGGAGTTGAAGAAAATTGTAGAGGAGAGAAGAAATCAAGTTGGGGAAGAAGATGGGCATGAACTGTCAAGAGAGAGTCGAGCGACCCTCGCTAAATCGGGCCTATCCATTTTTGTACTTGAATTTCATCCATGAGGCCACCACCATTGGAAAGAATACTTCTGGGGCTTCATTTTTCACTCAAGAATCTCTTAAAGCCGTGTCCGGATGAGAGAGATATGGTTGGTTGAAGTTGGGCATCGATCCGGTTGGACTAAAACTGAGCAGTCTTCACTAAAAGAGGGATATCTCTTAGAATACTTAGAATTGTGATATGAGACTTCCAAAATTGGAAAGAATACTTCCGGGGCTACAATTTAGGCTCAAGAATGACCTGAAAAGGAGTCCATATGAAGGAGTTATGCCTGTTTGAAGTTGGACCTGGAAAGCAAAATTTGCTATGGGCCACTGGTAGTGGCTGGTCGGCCATAGATGTGGCTGGTCAGCCACAAATGTATACGGTCTGCCACGAATGTGGCCGGTTGGCCACCAGTGATGGCCGGTCGGCCACTAATGTCCAAAACTCAGATTTTTTGCAAATATTTCTCCTCCAGCTGTCCTACATTGTGCCAGCTGTCTCTAAATTAGATATTTTCGACCAAGGCTTGTATTATTGTTATATATTGAGGCCTTTCTCTCATTTGGTAAGGTTAGCAAGTTTTGGGAGCCTCTCTCTCTAAAATCTCTCTATCTCTCTCTCTCTCTCTAATTTGGTGAGCAAAATTTCAGCCTCTCTCTCTTCCTATATTGTGCTTAGAAGTGAGAATTTCCTACACTCTTGGAAAGAGACCCTAGACCAAACACCTCTACCTTGTTGCTGAGGTTCCTAGAGGTCCTATTTGAGCTTTCAAAGCTAGTTTTGGCTCAGAATTTCACCTATTTTGCTGCTGTGCTTCAAAAGTACACACTTACCTCTTTTAAGCTTTGTTTTAGTTGCTTGTTTTGCCACATTTGCAAATTGTTTTTGGCCAGGTTTTCAACTACAAAAACCTCTTTTTTTCAGTCCCAAAAATGATGGTTTAAAGTCATTTTGTGTTAGAGGGTTGTCTCCCCTTCTTATTGCTTATTTGCATGAGCTTTTGTGCCATCTCTTAGCATATTAAAGTCAAACTTTTTGGCCCTTTTTACCACTGAAATTCAGAGTTATTTCAGTTGTAAAAAGTATGTTTTGAAGTCCAAAATAGGAGGGGGTGGCCTTCCCTCCTTGTGTCTTGTTTGCAAATGTAGATGGCCTAACATGTGAGCATGCTTTTCTACCTTTTCGTGACTTAATCTCAACATGTTTTAGGCTTTGTTTTGACATGTTTAAGCTCTGTTTTGAGCTAGTTTGATCACTCGAGCTTTGCTTTGTATGCTTGTAGTGCAATTGTGCTAAATTGCCAACATGTGTTATTGTTTTGGCCTCTAAGTCTAGCCATTCTTAGCTTATTTCAAGCATGTTTTAGAACTCCATTTAGGTTGTTTTAGGACTGTTTTAGGTGGTCTTGGTCATATGAGCTTCATCTTGCATGGTTGTAGTGCAAAGGCCTTTACTAGCTTTGAGTTTTAAGACCTCTAACATGTCTTGCATGAGATGGTTGCATGCCATAGCATCATTTCACATGTGGTTTTAGAGCATATAGCTTTGTCACACTCTCACATATTTCACTCTTTCATTGCTTTTGAGAGTTGTGCTTTATGCCTTACTTGCGAGCCAATTTGTGCGCATGATTTTCTTGCCTTTTAAGCTTCTATTCCAACATGACTTAGCCACTGATTTGGTATGTTTAAGCTCTATCCAGAGCTGGTTTGGTCATTTAAGCTTGATAATGCATGCATCTAGTGTAGTGTTCTTCACTAGTTTCAATGCTTTTGGCCCTTAACATGTGTTGTATGTATTGCTTGCATGTTCTAGCATTATTCAGCATGCCATGTCAGCACTGAAAGTCTATAACCTCCCTTTGTTCTTCACTTTTGAATTTGCTTTTGAAAGTGGTCTTGAGCCCCTTGTTGACTTGAGCATGAAATTGAGGCATTCATGCCTAATGGTTTTAATCCTCTCTTAAGGGTTTCTACTAACCAACAACATGAGACCTCTTTCATGCTCAAAACACTTGTGGCTTAGACCACCTTTCCAATTAGAAGACTTTTCACATTGAACTTAACCGGTTAAAGGACTAATTGGTAAGCTAAAATGTGTAAACAAGAAATGAACTAAGTAAAACATGGACAAGATAAACATATGTGTTGCATTGCATGTGTTCGGATCGGACGTTAATCCAAACACAAGAAAAGTGGGACGTTTCATACTCAAAGTGATGAAACGTGTCACGTTTCTTAGTCGCCGTCACCCTTGATCATGCATGATAGGGTGGGGGCCATTTGAGTCTTATGTGTGCATTTATTAAGCTTGTACAAGATTGGTTCTTTGGCCATCATGCATGAAAATGCTTGGTTGATGGCTTGAGAGCTGAGTGCCGCTCTCCTTTGAGCTCGAGACATGATGAGGAAAGCGGCATGTAGACATCCCCGAACGTCCCGGGAGGGAAAATCTCATTTTGTTCATCTTGGGCTCACTACAGTTCAGGACTCAATGTCACGATCCTGTATCTAATCTCGCAGAGTGCAATGCAACACCAATGAATCATCAAAGAGTCCAAATCCAGCAAATCGTTTTTGAAAACAGATTTTTTTGAAAGAAGTGCCAAACATGGACTGTTTTGCCAGATACAAAGTTGCCACCTAAATATTTTATTTTGGGGGAATTTAGGAAACCCTGACTCATTGCATAAGGCCACATGTCCGTCATCACCAAAGTTGTCTCGGCTCGAGAACTTGGGTACGATTGGGGAAGGTCAGCTATGAGCACCCCCGCTCGCCCGATCAAAGATCGGCCTTTATTAACCATGATATTTAGTTTTGAAAACATTATGCATTCTTATTCTGGTTAATTAGCTAATCTTACTATGTGATGCGCACAACACAAAAGTATAGACTAGATCGCCTAATTTGGAACAAACCATTGCATATCCGCTCGTTTGGAAAATGGTTTGAAATTTGCTACTCGCGAGTAGGCTAAAACACGGATTTCAATGAGTCGTTACAACTCAAACAATCCAACCTTCACCCACAGGCATTCAGGCAGTTTACATCACATAAGCATATAGCCACATGGTAAGCATGTTGTCATGTTAACATTCACACTCATGCAAGATGCTAAAGCATAAAAAGCTTACCGAGTACTCTGAGCCAAAACAAAGAACTTGTTAGCAATCAATGTATGATCCAAGTCCATGGTAAGTGGCTAATGCATCGCATACAAAATGCAACTAGAATAGGCTCGGCTAATCCAAGGATGGCATGTGGAATGCAACAAATAACACGTATTCAAGTTAGATTTGAAATACTATGCAGTTAGCATGATGCGCCGAGCCCGGTGCATGCAATACAAATGAATGGATGCACGCATGCATAGCATAAGGATGTTAAATTAAATATGCCCTAATACTAGCCATCAAAAGCAGGTAAGTAAAAGGGAGAAAGAAGTGGAGGTTGGAAGACATGCACACACGCACCCACACTTATTACACAGTTATGCTCTCTCTCGGAGAGACCGAATGAATAATACAAATTAATCAACTCATCAAGCTAATTAAGTAATTCAAACCAATTAACTAGTTAAGCAAATTAACTAAGCTAATAAAGCGATAAAATAGCCTCGGGAAGAGGGTCCAATGCATGTCTGCTCGACTCCGCTCGGAAATCCACCACCATGCACAAGCTGCCTCTGTTTGCACTGTTTTTTCTCCTCTGACAATTGCAAAAATCCCAAGGAGCACTCTCTGAACACTGTGGTGTGCCACCGGCCATAAGGAAACACCACTGGCCATGGTAAAGTGGTCATCGACCATCTATTGAGCTCTCGGCCACCAATTCATGGCCGGCCGGCATTGAGAGTGGTCGGTCAGCTATCTATGCCTGCAGAATCCTGTTTTGACAGCAACAGAGGACAAGCAAGGTATGGCAATGCATTTCAAAGCAATGTGGGCACCACCACACCCCTTATCATGTTTATGACTCAAAGGGAGATGGTATTCGATTCTCGGACAACCAATCGCGCATTTCGATGCGTGATGACCCATGAAACCAAGTGTGCCATTTCAATGTGGAATGAAATGCACATAAACAAACAATAGGCCCAACCTCTATCACTTGATCAAGAGACAAGGCATGCATGCTCAATGCAATGCAACCTAGGCATGTAAGCTAAGTATGCAACATGAGAATGCCAACAAGCATGCAAACATGCAAACATGTAACAAGTGTGCAAACTAAGAAGCATGCGAAATGCAATGCCAACATGCAAACATGTAAGACACGTAATCATGTTAAGCAACCAAGACAAAAAGGAAGAATGCATGCCAAATGCGATGTGATTCAAGCATGCAACACATGCGATAGATCAAGTATGCAACAACACACAAGGCGAGCGTGCAACAATATGCAAAGGATGGTCTTAAACTAGTTTGGACAGCTCTCTAACAAGCCCAAAACAGCGGCCAAATGCTATGGAAATGAGGGCCAAAACACATACAAACATGCATGCACATATGGTCCAACATTTAAGCATAAAGAAGCAACTTTTAAGAACACTTAAAAGGAAACAAATATGGACAAACGACATGCATATCAAACTCTGAAAATCATGTTAAGGATGGTGCCAAACCAACTAAACAAGACAAGCAAAGCATGCAATTATGTCCAAAACCTAAGGCTCGCCAAAGAGGTATTGAACTACACTTAGCAAAACCAAACATGGCATGATTTGAACAACCAAAATCAGAGTTTTAGCATGTTAAAACAAAGCCAAAAACACATTGATATGGCATCTTGGAAGCCTAAACATGATGGCATACGCAATGACACTTTCATGGAGCATGAAACACAAACTCTTTAAGGCTTTAAAGTAACATCAAATGCAAGCATACAAGCATGCTAAATGGACTGAAATGACATGGTAAGTGGTGCCAAACCACTGAAATGATGCGAGTAAAGCATGCTCAACACTCACACACCCAAGGCTAACAAGCCAAAATGCAAGGTGGCTATGCAAAGCATGTCAAGCATGACCCAAATGATCAAAATCAGACCTCAAGCACACTAAATTATGCACAAAAGCTTCACAAAGCTAAGCCAAAACAAGTAAGCATAGTGGTCTAGATGCTAAGTACATGTTAAGGCAAATTCATGGCATTACAAGACAAGTATCCTAAGCATGCATGGTGTGTCTAAACCAATTAAAAACAGTGCTATATCATGACAAAATAAGCACAAATACTAGCTAAGACATGGCCAACATGATCTCAACAATGGTGCTCACACATGAAGCTAAAATGGCAAATATTGAAGGCAACAAAGGGAGGGGATAACCCTCTCCTTCTTGGGACCTTAAAGCACCATCCTCACCACTAAAATCCCTCTAGATTTCAGTGGTGAGGAGGCCCAAACAAGGTGGTCCCGGAGCTCATCAAAAATGAGGCCAAACAAGGCCTAAGAGGGGTCAAACAACCCCAAACACCAAAGCAACCTTAAACAACTATTTTAAACACTTAAAATTAGAACTTTTATATGTTATAGACTAAGCTTAAAAAGAGGTGCAAGGATGGCTAAAAGCCTAAGCAAAAATGGGGAATAAAGAGCAAGCACACTCACCCTTGTAGACCTCTTCAAGAAAGCAGTTCCAGCAGCCTTCCTTAGCTTGAATCCACTCAAGAACTTCAAGAACACCCCTTTGGTTCCTCAGCAACCAAGGTATAGTGTAATGGTAGGTGCCTTAGTGCAAAACTAAGAACAAACACACACAAAGGCAAAAAGAGAGAGAGATATAGAAATAGATACACTATGCAAACCGTAATCTCAGAGCTCTCTAGAACTTTTTGGTAACCCTTGAGGAGGGAGGAGAAGGCCTCTCTTTATAGAGATTCACTATTGCAAAGCTTACAAAACAAGCTAAGCAAGAGTGAAATCCCTCCATACATGTGTATGGAGGCGGTGCAAAATGGGTGCCAGCCGGCACAAAATATCTGCCAAAAGCAGATGAACAGTGGTCGGCCAGCCAAAAAAGACAAATTGGCCAAAACAATGGTCGGCTGACCACAAATAGTGCTGGCCGGCCAAACATTTGGCCGATGGCAACAAAACAATGGCCGGTGGCCTCAAACCATGGCCGGTGAGGTGTGGGGATGGCCAACAAGCCATTCCCTGCCCCACAAAAGCAAAACACAAGTGTTTGGTGCAAAGCCAAACACAAAACAGTCGAGTCGAGAGGTCTTGAGGCAAGGCGCGTGGCCGAGACCTCTGAGAACTCCAGATGAACACAAACAAGGATGATCATCGAGTGTTCAAACGGTGACGTCCAAGTCTCAAGGACGGTCAAAAATGGGGTGTCTACAGTTGCCCCTCTTTGACAGAACTTGAAAGTCATAACAATGACGAGAGTGAATGTCAAAGCCTAGAGACGACCCATTTTTGAGAAGGCCGAAGACTTAGACAAAGCATACAAGCCACAGATAAGATATGCGCCCGAAGGCAGGGGCAAAATGCAAGACAATGCACAAAGCGGAGCATAACTCATGATCATGCAAAAGAAAGCTGTAACAAAGCATATACATACAATAAATGCAACAGTTTAAGCAATCAAACACAAATCGAACTATATTACAATGTATAAAGGATGTAAGAGAATTATGTAATTCTCGCTATGTTTGACGCGGAGAATACAATACCTGTGCAGTTCGTCTGGTCGCGCCAGCTTCAAATGAACCGTACATACAATATCGTGCCTGTAAAAGAGAGAAGCTTAACAGGTACGATATCGTTAGCAACATGCATGACCTGCAAGTTAAGACTGCGTAACAACGCAAGTGAAAGAGTGCATGACAATGCAACCTATGTATGACAACGCATAACAATGCGAAATGGATGCAAAATGATAATGCAATATTTACAAAACTATGTATAAACAATGCAAATGATATGTAATGCATTTAAAACATGATCAAAACATAAGCAGTTCAAAACCACACAAATATCTTAAAGAGATGGAGATGCAAAGTCTGTCTACCGTAGAAAAGGTGCTGACACCCTCAAACCACAATCCCATCAGTGGAATAGGCACGTACACATGCAGAACTATGTGTGTGTAGACGGAACACGAGAACAAGTAATTGGGTGGAATGACATAAGTGAGGCATGCTCTGCTCAGGAACGACCATGATCCTAAATGCTAAATGCAATCAACTACACTATAATGCAGTGAATGCAGGGAATAAGGCATGCAGCCAAGCCGTATCTTACCTAGGAAAGGCATGGACACATACAAACCATGTTTAACACGGAAACGGTGTCGTCACCCACAACACAAGGTGCGTACACATAATATCATAACCTTGCTTCAACGTGAAAAGTACGGGCACATACCAGACCAAGCTCAACAAGGAAAGGCGCATGCCGTAGATGGATGTGATGCAAATGCATGCAAGCTAAACTATGTACAATACAATGAATGCATGACAATGCAAGCTATGTACAATGAAACCTACATACTAAATGATGCAGTAAGGAAATGCATGACAATGCAAAGTAAAGAATAATGCAATACAATGCATATAAGGAAAGATGCATGACAATGCAAGCTATGTACAATGCAATATTTACAAGCTAGAATGCAATGGATGCAGTGGAAAAGGCATACGGCCAAAACACATCTTGCCTAGGAAAGGCATGGACACATACAAACCATGCCATGTCTAACAAAGGTCACCCACAACACTAGGTGCGTACACATAATATCATAACTATGCTTCGACGTGAAAAATATGGGCACATACCAGACCAAGCTCAACATGGAGAGGCGCAAGCCATAAATGGAGGTGATGCAGTAAATGCATGCAGTGTATGATGCAATATATACAATATGCAATAGATGGATACTATGTACAATGCACTATATACAATGAGTGTTATGTACAATGCAACCTGCTGGGGAGAATGCAATGGATGCAATGGAAAAGGCATACGGCCAAAACACATCTTGCCTAGGAAAGGCATGGACACATACAAACCATGTCTAACATAGAAACGGTGCTGTCACCCACAACACTAGGTGTGTACACATAATATCATAACTGTGCTTCGACGTGAAAAATATGGGCATATACTGCATGGAAAGGGAACATGGAAAAATGGAATATAAATGGAGGTGATGTAGTAATCTATGCATGCAATATGCGTATGCAATATATATACAATACTATGCATTATTATATACAATGGAATGCATGACATATGCGCTATTTACAATGAATGCATGACATATGCACTATTTACACTATTTACAATGAAATGCATGACATATGCATGTTTGTTTGTTTGTTTGTTTTTTTTTTTTTTTTTGAAATGCAAATGACAATGTGAATGGACTCGAAATGCGTGACAACGCATGTATGTATGCATAACGATGCAACTTATGTGTGCTAACCGTTAATAAGGTAAAACATTGTAATACGACGTATTCAAAATAGCTACTGAATCTCGCAAGATACTAAAGGATACGAAAAGGATACACCTCGCACGTATTCGAGTACTACGCATAGAAGACACGGCACAGAGACCGGTTAAGCTTCGAAAATGCACTTTTCTTGCACTGTCTTGAGCAATGAAGGCCCCAAACCACATCAGAGACCCAAACAAAGGTGTAGGAGGTTCACCGGCCAACGGGGGAGGTCACCGGCCATCCAAAATGTCCATCGGCCAAATATTTGGCCAACCGGCCAACAATGTGGCCGACCGGCCAAATATGCATGAATCGGGGCAGTTTGGTCAATTCGGCATGGGTCTTTAAATATAGGGCTTGAAGCCCTATTTCTTCACTTCCTACAAACTCGAAAACCCTTTGCCTCTCTCTCTAGGTCATTTTTCTTCCTTCGATCCATCATTTTTCTCGATTTTCGAGGCCCGTTTCGTTGTTTGATTCGCGAATACCTTCGCGTTTCGAACATTTTGAACCGAACAAAACTTTGTTTTCAGTGTCTCTTTTTCGATTTCCGCCACTCGGGGTTTGTTTCCCTCGAGTTCATCTCGATCTCTGTGCCTTTTTCGCACTCCGACCTTTCCGACCATTTTTCACCCTCCCAGGGTTGACTTTTTTAGTTGACTTTTCATATTCTCGCCCGATTTTCACATTCCCGGCCATTTTCGCAGCATTCTCGAGATGGCGGACGATATTCCAGGTGGTGGGGCTCCCCCGGATATAGATATGGACCCATAGGCTGAGCTCTTGCCGCTTCACATCCAGCCGTTCGATCTGGCAGCCTACAGACCGGTGATTCACGTGTTGCCTCCTGACGGACTTCGCCAGTTCAGGAGTTTTGACAGGGCCGTGCCACCAGAGCTTCTCCTGCACGAGCCGGAGTCACATCTGTCATATGGCGCTTCCGAGGCACATTCTTCCCCGTTTAATTTTCTGCAAAGTAGAATGTATAACTGCAATAGTCAATTCTGCCTTTTAACAGTTTAACTCGGATACACTGATATACCACATGCTGTAGTTGACTGTGAACATGCTTTCACCTAATATCTGTTTCAATCTAAACATATGCACTGACGCTGTATTTTCACTGAACCACCCAAACACATTGACACATCGTATGCTGTAGTTCACTGTGAGCACACCGGCACCTGATATCTGTTTGAGTCTGAACACGTGCACACATGCTATATCTGTACTGAACCACTCGAAAACACTGACACATCATATGTCGTAGTTCACTGCGAGGACACCCGCACACGATATCTGTTTGAATTTGAACACGTGCACACACGCTATAGTTGTACTGAACCACTCGAGAACACTGACACATCATATGTCGTAGTTCACTGCGAGCACACCGGCACCCGATATCTGTTTGAATCCGAACATGTGCACACACACTATGTTTGCATCAATTTTGAATGTTCTTCAAAACTGTATATTTAGTACTGCTTCGCAACTGTTTGCTTTTGAATACAGGGAGATTCCCATGCCTTCCGGGGGTATGGGAATGTTGCTGCTCGAGAATGGTATATGGAGCTACCGGACGCGGTTCGCCACATTGTCGATCAGCCGCTTCGCACCTTCGCAGAGGATCTGCTACGCATCGCGGAGTAGGCCTCTCCTTGCCGCTCTGGTGGAGAGGTGGTGGGACACCACCGACTCCTTCCACCTTTTCGCCGCTGGGGAGATAACGATGACTCTCTTCGACTTCTCGATGCTTACCAGCATCGGGGTAGGGGGTGATCCAATCCCCTTTGATACTGACATGGACGAGTGGGAGGCTACCCAGTTGTACCTGCTTGGCGAGCTGCCGCCTCTTGCCCGTTCAAGATTTGTCAAATACTCGTGGTTCGAGGACCACTTCCAGATTCAGCCAGCTTTAACTGAGGAGGCACCGATGGCTCAGGAGGAGGCGGAGCGGTATGCACGGGGCTTCCTTATGTTGTTTCTAGGGACGACCATCTTCACCAACCGGGCAAACATTGTGCCCCTTTGTTTATTGAGCGCTTTGGTAGACATCACACGGATCCGCCTCTACGACTGGGGTGGTGCTGGCTTGGCCACCCTCTACGGATATATAAGCTCATCCTCCCGGTGCACCGGGCATTTGCTCGGAGGCTACTGACGGGCTTGGGAGGTACATTTTCTTCTTCTGTTTTACATTTCTGCTTTTCATTATATGTACTCTGTACACTACACACACTGCGGTCTGTTTCACACTGACTGTACACTGCACATACTGCAAACATACACCGCTTACACTAATCGATATCAGACACTGCATACACCGCACAATACATGGTTCTCGCACTTCGCTTCATTCTCAGATTCTCGCTTATCTGATAAGCATACTGATACCTGTTCTGTGACACTCTGTAGTTGTGGGTGTATGTCTACTTCCCGAGGCTCGCCCTAGTGCCAGATGAGGAGACCCCTCTCTGCGTTCCTTTCTCCCGGCGCTTCGATGTGAGATGCGTGCGGAGACCACGGGAGTCATTCATATTCTTCCACCGCTACTTCGATACCATTACCGCCGCAGAGGTATGTTCAACTTTAGAGTTTATTCAAGCTTCGCTTTACATTATTCTTTCGATAACAGTAGATAACAAACTGCATATCATTTACAGATCATGTGGCAGCCTTGGGCTCCATTGCCAGCTGCGGTTTGGGAGCAGTATGCCAGTGCTAAGGAGACCACCCGATTTAGGGTCTTGCTGGAGGGCCCGATCTGTTTGGCTTGGTACCTAGGTGAGCGCTTCCTGAGCCAGACCTTAGGTTTACCGAAGCAGATAGTTCCAGGTCCGCCCCCTCTCCATATGAGGGACACTGAGAGGTTCACCCCTGAGCAGATGACTGATTACACGACCGGCTGGGATGCGGAGGGCTCCAGGGGCGAGGGCGACTATGCAGAGTACGTCCGAACCTACATCATGCGGCCTTTGAGCAGTGGCTGTCGAGTTGAGTGAGAGGGGCCTGCGGCACCGGCGGCTAGGGCAGGAGCGGGAGCAGGGGTATCGAGGATGGCTCGGGTCCGTGGCAGAAGTGGGACTCGGAGAGGACGGGGGGCTAGTTGGCCAGTACTGCCCATGATGATGACATGTCGAGGGCAGTGTGGGGAGACTTACCAGATCTCCATTGCTCCCCCTTCGACTGATCACGAGCTAGTAGGATTCTACGACTTGCCTCCGGTATGTACTACTGCATTTTGTATTTTGCACCATCATTTCATTTCATTTCATTTCATATTACGCAGAATATTGATACTTCTAACACTTTTTGCAGGCTTCCTCCGAGTACACTCGCCAGTCCCTGGAGTTGACCGCCTCTGTGATGGGGATGCTCCAGCAGAGCCTCGATCTATTGACCATCTATGGCATTCCGGTAAGTTCCTTCAACCGCAGTCTCAAACTTTACACAATCTGATGCATCGCACTATTAACACAGCACTCGATGCACGGCCCTCACAGTATTTGATACACTGTAACCCGTAGACTGCTCACAGCATTACTCACGGCATTCATACACTGTACTCATAGACTGCATTTTGTACTGATACACTGTTCACAGCATTCATATACTGTTTTGCGTAGCATACTGATGTGTTTGCCATTTGTTTTTTTCAGGCCCCATTCCAGATTCCGGCTACGGGAGGTGCTCCTGCTAGGCCTTTTGTGCTTACCCGAGGAGGAGGGCGAGATGGCAGAGTATATCCCCGCACCAAAGTGGGGCGCACTCATGTTGGGAGTAGCTCTCGGGCACCAGTTCCCGATGATGATGAGTCTGAGGTGGAGACGGAGGCAGAGTCGTCCGAGGGGAGACTGGCGATGGCTCGGGCTCGAGCTCAGGCTTAGATGGTGGTGTTGATGACGATGCTCCTGGACCTTCATCCAGGAAGAAGAGGAGGACAGACCCTCAGACCTGAGACCACTTGACGCTAATCCAGATTTTTACTGTTTTTTTTCTTTTTGTTTTGCTTTACTTTTTGTTGATAGCTTGAGTACCTTGTACTGCCGCAGGCAGGTTTTTATTTTCTCCAAAGCTATGTACTTGAAAAATGATGAAATGAAACAAACTTCTTGTCTGAAAAAGTGTTACATTTGTACATTTCATACTTCGTATTACATTGCAGCATATTATGCCTCAATGTAAATGAGATTGATCTCCTGTCTGAAAATCAAACACTTGCATCATAATAATCAGATGAGGAACCGGCCAACGGCAAAACAACTCAAACAACCCACTGCTCATTTTGAACATACAACCCATAACACAACACTTGGTTCAATCTGCACGCAGCTCATACAACGCACTGCTCATTCTGAACACACAGCCCATAACACAGTATTCTGTTCATTTGCACACGGCCCATTATGAACAAACAATTCAATCTTGAAAAGACGGGATACAAAGGGTGGAATTTGCTGAAGCTGAAACACACTGAGACGCAATCCGGAACCCATACATTCACTGTTTCCAAGTGACCCGGGGTTGAACCCCTGTGGTTTTACAAAAGAACCAAATCATGTTTTGCAGAAATGTGGAGGATAGCACAGCACTCTGAGCGCACAAAATGATTTTAGAAAAGGGTTTTCAACTGGGTATTAAGCCTACGACTAAACACAGCGAAAACGACTCAACAACGAAAAAACAAAAGGTAAACAACCTAAACACAATGAGACATGCTTGGATACGACTCCAAACAAGAATCAAGACAAACAAAGCAAAAGACACGACACACAGACGTGTTACTGAGACGAGAGACCTCATATCATGAGGAGCCAGTTTCTCCAAGTATTGTTTCCCACCCTTTCTGATTTGTGACTCTCACATCACTCGGCCCTCAGGCTCGGTTTTTTTTTTTCTCAAAACCCTTTCCTCACTTTTTCTCTCAGTGTACATCTCTCTATTCTTTAATCTCTCATTTTTCATCCCTCCCCAGATATGGTCGGTGGATAAACAAGAGGTAGTGGGTTCATGCCCAACACTGTTAGCTCACAACTATTTTTCTGGTGGCATTTAGTCGATGCCCCGGCTGAGGGAATGGAGTATCTTGATCCATTCTGATTCGTACTTCGCACTTGGTTTGATACCTCGTTGCTCAGAGGGTGAGAGAGCTTTCTGCCCTTTGCTTGCTAGCTTCGGTTGTGCCCTCTTCTAACAAGTATGCTTGTGATGGGGGAAAGACAGGAAGCCCGACTCAACTGTGCCCCTAGTTCATCATTTTGACCATTTTTTTGTTTTCGTTTTCTACTGAAACAATTGTGACCAAGATGAGAGTTAGATTAACATACTTGTTCGACTTTTGATTTGAAGATCATGCAAGTTAGGCTATGAGCACTGGAAATTTTCCTTTTTTGGGTCCAAGAAAAGGTCCAGTTTTGGAAAATGAAATAATTTTTGAGAAATTAGTCAACCTCAGTAAAAATTTTCAAAAACTATTTTTGCAAACGGTCAATGCTCAATGAGCGCAAGACTTACTCTCGAGATGCACAACCTCGGATCGGAGGCAATGGAAAATTGCCCCTTTTCTGGATGGCACTGCACGGCAATGGAAAGTTGCCCCTGGTTTGAATGGCAACTCATGGCAACAGAAAGTTGCCCCTTGTCTGGATAGCGCCGCAGCATTTTGCAGTCAATCCTCATTGGCGATGATCACGACCGAACTCTCAGATACAGAGAAGACGAAGATGGTCAAAACCAATATATGGATACAGTCACTTGAAAGTGCATGTGGCTGGACTTCAGGATGAAGTTGCCTACGTGTAACGACCCAGAAATTCTTTCCTCCGCTCGAGCGGAGGAGTGGCCGCTCGAGCGGACTTTTGGGGTTTCCAGCAATTTTTCAGACGGCCTGAGATTCTGGGAGGTGTGGTTCTCCGCTCGAGCGGGGGAGTTTACGCTCGAGCGGACGACTTTGTTGGTCTGCGCGCTCGAGCGCAATGTTGGGCGCTCGAGCGGGTCGCCTGGTTAAGTTGGACTCTGAAGCATGTGGGCTCATTTTTGATGTTCTTCTCAGTGTATTTGAAATGTTCTTACCTTATTTTGGGTTATTGATTGAGATGATGAGATGAGGGTAAAGTAAGATTGGACCAAAAACCTTAATTTGAATAATTCATTTACGACCAACCGTCACTCTTTTGCCCTTTTCTTTTTCCACACTTTGAATTTGGATGTGAGGTTAGAACCATTGGAAAGCTTATCTCCGGGGCTTCAATTTGACCACAAGAATGACCTAAAACGGAGTCCGGATGAGGGAGTTATACCTGTTCAAAGTTTCGGGTTCTGTGCTGAAAGCAGGTCCGCTCGAGCGGGAATTTCTACGCTCGAGCGGAGATTACGGGACAGCAGCTTTTAAACCAGATTTTTGGATCATTTCTTCCATTTTCCTTTTCCCTTCTTCTCTTTTCTCTCTAGGTCCGAAAACCCTAGAGTTTTGGTCCCCAAATACTTCCATTTCCCTTAGGTTTGAGCTAGATCTTCCACCTAGAAGTGAAGAAGACAAGAAGATGAACAACTTCACCGATTGGAATTTTGGGATTTGGGGGATTCGTCTCAAAGCTTTGCTCCTCGCTTGATTCTTGAGGTAGGGACCCTTATTCTCTTACAATACTTGAATTCATGGATGGATTGTGGTATTTTGAGTATATAAATACAAAGTCCATGATTTTGAGCATTTGTGTCAAACTTGAGATTTGAGATTCTATGGTTTGTGATGTTGGAAGTTAAATTGATGAGTTTAAATGATGGATTGTGAATCCTAGGTGTAGAATCATTGGGAAAATTGGGATTAAAAGTGGTGATTTAAGAAGTTTGAATTTTTGCTAAAAACCCTCATTATTCTTGAAACCCTAGATTAATTGGTGATGATAAACATTGAGTTTGTCCAAATTAAACGTAGAAACATGGAATTGGTGGGTTGAATTATATGTGTACAAGTTTAATTGGATTTTTGAGATGTTTCGGAATTATGTTTAAATTTAGCGAATGAACCTTGTTATAAATGTTGGAATTCTTGTAATAAAGTAAAGGAAAAGTTAGGGAACTAATTTAGTAGGGATCTGGATGATATGAACTCAATTGTGGGGTGTTGAAATGAGATTCAAAGATTTAGTTCAATTATGTTGAAGTTCAAAGTGATGTGTAATTAGAATGAAGAGAATTAATTAAGAACGAAATAAGTGTATGTGATCCGATTTCCTTGTGTATTACAAATTATGTAGGGACAACTACAAGGCATCGAGCAAATTAACACGGTGAGTAATAGTACGCTACATGTACATTTTACCTTTTGATAATGATTACGGTATTAACGTGCTGTTCTTTGTAAGTGATTTCACTAACATTAAGTTAATCAGAAATCAGTATGAATGTTGAGGAAGCTGCATACAGCGGTATGTCTATGAAACTATTCTGTTCTGTCTATATTGTTTATTAATCCTCTGTCATCTGTAAGCAATTGGTATCATTTCGGTTATTATGAGCAAACTATGCCATTTCTTAATAAGTAAATGGACCCATGTTCGTCCTTAAACTAAGTACCCGTATGAAACTAAAATGATTTGTGTATCCTATGGTCTGGCGATATTCGGATGACTTTGGGATGGTTTTGCTCTGTTTATTTCCTCTGTTTGTACATATTGCTATTGATCTGTTCCGTTTACGATTTAGCATGATATGTCTGTTGGTTTCAAAACCTATTATTTTCTACTAGTTCTGCCCTCACGCTTTATGCGTTACACACGCTTTTATACGTTCATTATGACCGGGTAAAAGGCTATTCTGTAACCTTGGGACTGATGGCTATTCTGTTATTTGAGCATATGAACATTCTGGATCCTCTGTACATACTAAACTGCTTGTTAAGGAAACTGGACTCATGTTGAGCTATATTTACAGAGTGTAATTAAACATATACTTCTGCAGTTATATACTTTATTGTTTAAGTGAAACATTACATGATTTACGTACTATTATTCACTGAGCTTGACTCACTTTATTTTATGTCTGTTTCTGTAGGCACTCAACCGGGAGGTCAACCTTAACCTGTGGCTTCAGTTACCAGTTGCCAAGCCTTGAGTGTCTAAGCTGTTAGGTGTTGACCGTTTAAGTTTTGGAGTTTTGTTAAGCTTTTAATTTGTACCCTAAATGTCATGTGAATGTAAAGTAGATGTATATGTACATAACTATTTTCAAATATACGTCACTGTATATTTATCTGCATTATGTTATGTCTGTGATCCTGGCATAGTAGTGGTAGCTCAATGGATATTATTATTATATTTTTTTTTACGCTATTATATGTTATTAAATGCTTCCGTTCAGGCCCCATATGATATGTATATCAGGTTTTGTGTCTGTTTTCGAATGGGTCATGCCCAAACTTTTAGGGGCGGGTTTGGGGCGTGACAAGTGGTATCAGAGCACGAGTTGCTATCTCACACACGGATCCATTGAGCTGTAGGATGTCTAGAAAAGACTTAGGTCTCATGCATGACATCCTTATTGCATATAAAGAGATTGATAGCAACGGTAACAGTAATATGTTCACGTTAACGATTATGAATCATGTCTATTGTGCATTCCTTGTGTATATATTGTGATTGATTGTTGTGTAGAGTATGGCGGAAATAAGGATAGAGGATTTTCTCGGCTTGGTTAGATAAATGAAAAAGGGACATGAGTGGTAAGTTCAATCCTTATGCTTTGCCAAGGATGACTCAGTTTGTTGTGAAGTAAGTTATTCCGTGCCTATTAGTAATATTTTGATATCGTAAGATGATTATGTCCATTTGAAAGGACTTATGAGATGACTTTCCATTTATGTAATATGTTACGTAAGTAGTTCCGTTTACGACATGACATGTTATAATATGCAATGTTGATGTAAAACTTATTGATTTACGGTATGGAACAAAGTGCTACACTTGATTGGGGCCACCTCTTGAATCCATACATTATGTAACATTCTCGTCCAGAATATTCTGTTTACCGAGGGCCATTCTGTAACATTCGGGCGAGGGCCATTCTGTGTAATATTCATTTAGATGAATTGTTCGAACACTAAGCATGGAATACTGCTAATGACTGTTAATGATATTCTGTTTCTGTCAGTCATGATATGGACATTCATATGAATTGGAATCTAATGGATATAAAATGGTGGAAAGATATGTACATATTTGCACATTTTGGGTCGAAAGACTGTTCTGATAATTCTGGGCCATCAGGGCGTTCTGTAAAATTTGTAAAACGAGGCCAGAGGCCATTCTGAAAGTAAACTAATCCTAAATCAATGTTGAATTTCGTTTGGTGAATATACTGTTATTATATATTATGTTTATCATGATATATTTTGTCTTCCTTGTCATGGTACTGTTAAGACCAATGATTTGAAATTTGTTTACGTTAACGATTATGAGCCATGTCTATTATACCTTTCATGTCTATTATACGAAATGATTGAATTTTTTTTGAAAAGCCTGTTTTGATGACCTTATGGTTGTTCCGCTATGATATTTGTTTTGCTTATGATATGATATGATGAGACTTATTGACTTCTGGTGTGGAGCAAAGTGCTGTACGGAACTAAGTGCTACACTTTAGTGGGAGCCACCTCTAGAATCCGTACGAGCCACCTCTTGAGTCCATACACACTTCTGTATATTTCTGATATATCTGTGCCAAAAGGCTATCTGGGCTGAAAGGCCAATCTGATAATTCTGGGCAAACATGCCAATCTATTAAAATGGTATAAGTAATTGTGGCACCGATTTTATTTGTGGTCTTCGGACCTACCTGATGTGGTCTTCGGACCTACCTGATGTGGTCTTCGGACCTACCTGATGTGGTCTTCGGACCTACCTGATGTGGTCTTCGGACCTACCTGATGTGGTCTTCGGACCTACCTGTTGTGGTCTTCGGACCTACCTGATGTGGTCTTCGGACCTACCTGTTGTGGTCTTCGGACCTACCTGATATGATAGTTAGCCATATATGATCTTATGCAAAATTTAAATATGAATATGATTATGAGCATGTATCTGAATCTGTTTCAGTTGTCATGAATGGCTTAAACACTAAGTATGAAAGATTTAGTTACGATATAGTGATGTCTTTTTGTCATGGTATTGTTTGGACCTATGATTTGAAAAGGTATTGTAATATGTATTTTGATAAGTTGTGTTTTGGATAATAGTTGGACCCACGTAAGAAGTGACTTATTTTATTCTGTTAAGTGCACGATAATGACATGATATGACAAGCACTGCTTCATTTTCTGATATACGTTATGTTACGAATTAAGGAATGATGATCCATGTATGTAAAGGTATTAAGGGCCCTTGCCCGGGGGTAAAACTACCGTGGTATAAGTATGTTACAAAATATCTCTTGCCACCGACGGTCTTGCACGGGTGGATTATGATCAAGTATAAGTTCTGATTTTTGTTTCTGATTCAAGTATAACTAAGAATCTGTACGAATATGCTTCTATTTATTTGTTCAATTTATGCTATGTCATAACATGATGTGAACTGTTTTGCACGATCTCGTGGATTCTGGTGGAAACAAAAGGACATGGAAATATTCCATTTTGTTAATGGGTTAGCAATACCTATTGGACATTTACCTCCTCTTACATGTTTAGACAACTTTGGACAATATTCACTACATGATTACAAGTTGATTGACTACCACATTGACTTAAGAATTCTGAACCTGGATGTCACGAAATCAAATTGCCCTTTGTTATACTATTGCGTAAGTTATTGCTTTTATAGACTCTGGAAGGGTGTGATTTTTTTTTATGGTTACTGTATACGTAATAAGAGTTATAATTATATGAATGAACTTGGTAGAATTTATGTACGAGGACTATCTATGTATGTTAAGTAACCGGGCCAAATGATTGGTCTCTATTTTCTGCTCGACCGTTTGTTAATCCACTATAATTATAAGTTGTAAAGACAAAACCATGTGAGTGACGTTGTCTCTTCCAGGGAGAAACGGAAGAATTGTTTGAATAGGGAAAGGGGGACTCATTTCGCATAATTGAATAAGAAATTTGAAACCTTAAAAGTTTAATTATCTGAAATTGATTATGTATCTGTGACCAGCATAATTCTTATGTAAACTTAAGTATGTTTACGAGATTTCCATTTTGGAATGCTTAAACGATTGGATTGTATCCCATATGTTTTATGTATGACCATCTATATATATCCAAGTCTTCTTACGCCTAGAAAGCAATAAGGATTGAGAAGAAAAGAAGTAAGTGAGAAAGTGAAAAGGGTGTTTAGATTTTAAAGTTTAAGGTATGTTTGAGCTTTTGATTGACCTCTCTTGAAGTGGAGTAGGAGCCCCTATGTGAGTGTCTTTAAGGGGTAATTGTATGATGGTCCTCACTATTCTATGTTTTTAGTGTCAATGGAATAAAGAGCTGGTGGTGCCGCTAATTGAAGGGCAATTGAATTTTGGTGATGGACCGTACAATGTGAATTGTCTTTGAAATTGAGAAGTTGTTATAGGCCGTGGGATTATAGTTGGTTAGTGTTGTCCTTGCCCGTTGAATTTTGATACGTATATGTTGATCGAATGTATTTGTGATCCTTTTCTATCCCAAGTGTGGACCTAGTTTTGGAACATTACAGTGTGTGTGTTTCTGTATATGTTTGACCTATTTTCTATTTGGTTTTCTCAAATTTCGAGGACGAAATTTTTGTAAGGAGGGAAGAATGTAACGACCCAGAAATTCTTTCCTCCGCTCGAGCGGAGGAGTGGCCGCTCGAGCGGACTTTTGGGGTTTCCAGCAATTTTTCAGACGGCCTGAGATTCTGGGAGTTGTGATTCTCCGCTCGAGCGGGGGAGTTTACGCTCGAGCGGACGACTTTGTTGGTCTGCGCGCTCGAGCGCAATGTTGGGCGCTCGAGCGGGTTGCCTGGTTAAGTTGGACTCTGAAGCATGTGGGCTCATTTTTGATGTTCTTCTCAGTGTATTTGAAATGTTCTTACCTTATTTTGGGTTATTGATTGAGATGATGAGATGAGGGTAAAGTAAGATTGGACCAAAAACCTTAATTTGAATAATTCATTTACGACCAACCGTCACTCTTTTGCCCTTTTCTTTTTCCACACTTTGAATTTGGATGTGAGGTTAGAACCATTGGAAAGCTTATCTCCGGGGCTTCAATTTGACCACAAGAATGACCTAAAACGGAGTCCGGATGAGGGAGTTATACCTGTTCAAAGTTTCGGGTTCTGTGCTGAAAGCAGGTCCGCTCGAGCGGGAATTTCTACGCTCGAGCGGAGATTACGGGACAGCAGCTTTTAAACCAGATTTTTGGATCATTTCTTCCATTTTCCTTTTCCCTTCTTCTCTTTTCTCTCTAGGTCCGAAAACCCTAGAGTTTTGGTCCCCAAATACTTCCATTTTCCTTAGGTTTGAGCTAGATCTTCCACCTAGAAGTGAAGAAGACAAGAAGATGAACGACTTCACCGATTGGAATTTCGGGATTTGGGGGATTCGTCTCAAAGCTTTGCTCCTTGCTTGATTCTTGAGGTAGGGACCCTTATTCTCTTACAATACTTGAATTCATGGATGGATTGTGGTATTTTGAGTATATAAATACAAAGTCCATGATTTTGAGCATTTGTGTCAAACTTGAGATTTGAGATTCTATGGTTTGTGATGTTGGAAGTTAAATTGATGAGTTTAAATGATGGATTGTGAATCCTAGGTGTAGAATCATTGGGAAAATTGGGATTAAAAGTGGTGATTTAAGAAGTTTGAATTTTTGCTAAAAACCCTCATTATTCTTGAAACCCTAGATTAATTGGTGATGATAAACATTGAGTTTGTCCAAATTAAACGTAGAAACATGGAATTGGTGGGTTGAATTATATGTGTACAAGTTTAATTGGATTTCTGAGATGTTTCGGAATTATGTTTAAATTTAGCGAATGAACCTTGTTATAAATGTTGGAATTCTTGTAATAAAGTAAAGGAAAAGTTAGGGAACTAATTTAGTAGGGATCTGGATGATATGAACTCAATTGTGGGGTGTTGAAATGAGATTCAAAGATTTAGTTCGAATTATGTTGAAGTTCAAAGTGATGTGTAATTAGAATGAAGAGAATTAATTAAGAACGAAATAAGTGTATGTGATCCGATTTCCTTGTGTATTACAAATTATGTAGGGACAACTACAGGGGCAGACCGAGCAGCCGAACACGGTGAGTAATAGTACGCTACATGTACATTTTACCTTTTGATAATGATTACGGTATTAACGTGCTGTTCTTTGTAAGTGATTTCACTAACATTAAGTTAATCAGAAATCAGTATGAATGTTGAGGAAGCTGCATACAGCGGTATGTCTATGAAACTATTCTGTTCTGTCTATATTGTTTATTAATCCTCTGTCATCTGTAAGCAATTGGTATCATTCGGTTATTATGAGCAAACTATGCCATTTCTTAATAAGTAAATGGACCCATGTTCGTCCTTAAACTAAGTACCCGTATGAAACTAAAATGATTTGTGTATCCTATGGTCTGGCGATATTCGGATGACTTTGGGATGGTTTTGCTCTGTTTATTTCCTCTGTTTGTACATATTGCTATTGATCTGTTCCGTTTACGATTTAGCATGATATGTCTGTTGGTTTCAAAACCTATTATTTTCTACTAGTTCTGTACCCTCACGCTTTATGCGTTCTGTCACGCTTTATACGTTCTGTTATCTCTGGGCTGATAAGCCGTTCTGTTATGACTGGGCCGAAAGGCTATTCTGTAACCTTGGGACTGATGGCTATTCTGTTATTTGAGCATATGAACATTCTGGATCCTCTGTACATACTAAACTGCTTGTTAAGGAAACTGGACTCATGTTGAGCTATATTTACAGAGTGTAATTAAACATATACTTCTGCAGTTATATACTTTATTGTTTAAGTGAAACATTACATGATTTACGTACTATTATTCACTGAGCTTGACTCACTTTATTTTATGTCTGTTTCTGTAGGCACTCAACCGGGAGGTCAACCTTAACCTGTGGCTTCAGTTACCAGTTGCCAAGCCTTGAGTGTCTAAGCTGTTAGGTGTTGACCGTTTAAGTTTTGGAGTTTTGTTAAGCTTTTAATTTGTACCCTAAATGTCATGTGAATGTAAAGTAGATGTATATGTACATAACTATTTTCAAATATACGTCACTGTATATTTATCTGCATTATGTTCTGTCTGTGATCCTGGCATGGTAGTGGTAGCTCAATGGATATTATTATTATATTTTTTTTTACGCTATTATATGTTATTAAATGCTTCCGTTCAGGCCCCATATGATATGTATATCAGGTTTTGTGTCTGTTTTCGAATGGGTCATGCCCAAACTTTTAGGGGCGGGTTTGGGGCGTGACACTACGTATCCCAAACATGGGAATCAAGCCTTATGTAGTTCAGGTTGTCACAACCGAACTACCGGATTCAGAGAAGGCAAGGATGATCAAAACCATTACATGGACACACTCGATTTGGAAGTGTTTGTGGCTAGACTTCAGGATGAAGTTGCCTACGTATCCCAAACATGGGAATCAACCCTTACGTAGTTCCGGTATGGTACACTCGTGTATTAACCCTCACCTTCTACGCTCTAACTTTTGCCAAGGCCGCCCTTCCGGGTTTTCAACCTTGCGAGCTTTGTTTTGCTTTTCTTTTCAATTCTTTTTTGTATCTTTTCATTCCTTTTTCTTTTTCATCTTTTCTTTTGCATTTTTTTTTGTTCTTTTTTTTTCTTTTTTCTTTTTTTGTATTTTTTTCTTGCTCTAACTTTTGCCTGGGTCGCCCTTCCGGGTTTTCGGCCCAGCGAGCCTCTCAAGGGAAAAAGTGTAGCTTTGTCCATGCCAAATGGTTTTGAGATCTTGAAGCCATCTGAATCCAGGAGAATAGCTGTTGTATTGATTTGCAAAAGGATTCATCTTCGGCTCTTCGAGTACATCGGACGTTTTTTTTTTTTTTTTTTGCCCTTAGTTCGAGGGGTGCTTCTGTTTTAGCTTCACAAGCTTCTTCTGACGACATCTGATCTTCTTGATTTGATTTTCCTTGCCTCTTGTTCGAGGGCTGCTTCAAATCTGGCCACATAGGCCTCACATTGCGGTTGACTGTTGATCATTCTGAATTCAAGGTCAAGGTTTTGAGAGCAAATGGATTGAATCTTGAGGCTGAGAGAGATCCTAAGCTGCAAAATCTCAAGAGCGATTCCACACAGGTCTTCGCAGGACTACGCAAAACATTTTGTTTTTGAAAGTTTTTAAGAAAGCGACAAATCGCTCGCGCTGAAGATAGTGTGGAACCAATCTGGATCAAGCCAGGGTCCTTCTCAGTACTCACGTTAACAAACATGATTTCATTCATTAAGGGCTTAGCATGCCTCTCTTTCTCTCAGTTTGATCAAAGTTTTGCAAAACCCGGGGAATTCCTCCCTCTTTGTTTTCACAGCAGTGTTCAAAAAGTTTTGAAAAAAACTTAGGTCAATGCAAAGATTTCGAGGTACAAAAGAGTAAGTGAGATGCTCCGCCGTTTCATTCAAATCCTCTGGCACAACTAGCTCAAAGTAGCAGTAAGCACGGAAACATGATAGCCGCAGCTGTTTCATTCAAAACCTCTGGTTGCAACTGGCTCCACAGCAAAGACAGACTCAAAAGAAAACAAAAGGGGTAATTACAAAACAAAAACGGTGTTCGAGGCAACATCCCCAGAATCACTTGACATTCTATACAATGGGACTGACTCGGTACAACAAGACATACCCTTAAGCAAAAAGACTGACTCAAAACAAAGAGACAGACTAAAAACAAGACCACCGAACTGACCTAACACCCAAGTCAGAAACTACAAAATTTAGCATTTGCAGATGCTCAAAAATAGTGCGTGCCAGAAGCCACATCTGAAATACACTGAGCGCCGCCCGCAGGTGGTCCAACCCTTGATCACATACTTGCAATATCCTCGAAGTCCAACAACTCAGCAGTGACAGACTTCGCTGAGGTAGGCAGGAGGATGACCACATTGTCAATCAAATTATATACTTCATGATGAAGACGGAAACAGTTATCGGTGCTATGACCAGTTTGCTGGTGGTACGCACAGTACAAGGTAGCATCATGTGAGGGAGGGAGATTCTTCGGGAGAGACCAAGGCTCGAGGGGTTTAAGGTGCCCCCTTTCGGCAAGGATCTGGAGCGCCTTGGACAAAGGCATGTAAAGAGCATGGAAGACTCTGCGCCCTCGGGGCAGATACTTCGAAGTCTGCTGACTTTTGCTGGACGCACTGGCAAAAGGATCGGTAGGTGCTGCCTTGGCCTTCTAATCCTTTCTATATGCAGGGTTGGAATTTGAGGGAACTGTTTTGGCATGACGGGGCCTATCTCGATTTTCTGCCTAGCTGGAACTTCCCTCGGTTGGAGTGGGGAAAGCATCATCCACAGTTTTAGCCACCACTGTGAATATTTGTTGTTTACTCAATCCTCCTGCTTTCAAAGCCTCGATTGCCCATAGCAGTTGTTCAACGGGATGAACACCTATTCCCACTTTGTTCTTACCTCTGGCCTCAGCTTGATCGAGGGTTTGGGTTGCTATATCAAAGTGAAACCCGGTTGTTGTTTCCATGTCATGGCCATAGCTTGAGACAGCCTCGGGTTGGCTGAGCTCGATCACAATTCACCCCAGTAGCAGGGGCTCCTGCGGTACAAAATTCCCGGCGTAGGATGTGGTTGGTAGCGAAGCCGACATTCCGTAGGCGAGATCAGCCACAAATCGCTGAAGATCACCAATCATTCCCATCGATTCAAATGTGGTGGGTTCACGAGCTTGACACAACTGTGGCATCCAGACCGGGCGCTCAGCAAGTGACTTGAGCGGGTATGGTACTTCAACATTGGTCTCATCCCGCAAGATGTTTCCTTGGTCCAATGAGGCTGCCATAACCACTATTTCTTCTGAACTTTGCGTCATCATAAGTCCGCTGAACTGAACGGTGACTGACGGATCAGATCTCTGTCTTGTCTCAGCAAAGGAGAACACTGGCTATTCTATGCTAAATCTCTAAACTGAAAGAGAAAACACGCAGCATTTCGGCCCAATTAGAACAGACACAAGCACAACTGAATAACTGTACTCTATTACTGATCACTATTTCCCAAAATCACCGCCCCAAAAACTGAATCTGATACTTGCAGATATAATTGATTCTCAAATTCTGATACTGATGCCCTCAGGCCTGATACTTATTCTTGCAAACTGATATATGCATTCCCTATAGAGGTCAACTCAAATAGCACGTAACAAGCAAGCAAGGGCCAAAACACCCCTATTTTGGGATAGGGTTTCCCTGTCATATTTTGTCAGGAGCTATGGTTTCACTACGCACGCAGCAGTTTCAAACAACCTATAATCGGGTAGCAACCTGTCCTAGCTTGGAATGGTCACTATGGATTCCAAACATGCACTAGGTCGAATGGTCGAAAGGGTGCACCGGTGACAACCGGGGTTTGTGTTCCCATCATGGCAGAGCCCGTAACCGGTCAGCCGTATGGCACGCTTCTCGAAGCGGGCCTCTGGCAAACCGTTCAGGAATAGCAGATGGCAAACACTGTGACTTAGGTGCACCAATGCACATTCAATGCAAAGAAACACATGAGTGTAATCAAAACAAGATATCATGAGTTCGAGTCAAGCTCTCTAAACTCCCCAGCAGAGTCACCAGAAACTGTAGACGTCCCCGAACGTCCCGGGAGGGAAAATCCCGTTTTGTTCATCTTAGGCTCACTACAGTTTAGGACTCAATGTCACGGTCCTGTATCTAATCTCGTAGAGTGCAATGCAAGACTGATGAATCATCAAAGAGTCCAAATCCGGCAAATCATTTTTGAAAACAAATTTTTTTGAAAGAAGTGCCAAACATGGACTGCTTTGCCAGATACAGAGTCGCCACCTAAATATTTTATTTTGGGGGAATTTAGGAAACCCTAACTCGTTGCCTAAGGTCACGTGTCCGTCATCACCAAAGTAGCCTCGACTCGGGAACTTGGGTACGATTGGGGAAGGTTAGCTATGAGCACCCCCACTCACCCGATCAAAGATCGGCCTCTACTAACCATGATATCTAGTTTTCAAAACATTATGCATTCTTATTCTGGTTAATTAGCTAATCTTACTATGTGATGCGCACAACACAAAAGTATAGGCTAGATCGCCTAATTTGAAACAAACCATTGCATATCCACTCGTTTGGAAAATGGTTTGAAATTTACTACTCGCGAGTAGGCTGAAACACGAATTTCAATAAGTCATTCCAACTCAAACAATCCAACCTTCACCCACAAGCATTCAGGCAGTTTACATCACATAAGCATATAGCCACATAGTAAGCATTCTATCATGTTAACATTCACACTCATGCAAGATGCTAAAGCATAAAAAGCTTACCGAGTACTCCGAGCCAAAACAAAGAACTTGTTAGCAATCAATGTATGATCCAAGTCCATGGTAAGTGGCTAATGCATCGCATAAAAATGCAACTAGAATAGGCTCGGCTAATCCAAGGATGTCATGTGGAATGCAACAAATAACACGTATTCAAGTTAGATTTGAAATACTATACAGTTAGCATGATGCGCCGAGCCTGGTGCATGCAATACAAATGAATGGATGCATGCATGCATAGCATAAGGATGCTAAATTAAATATGCCCTAATACTAGCCATCAAAAGCAGGTAAGTAAAAGGGAGAAAGAAGTGGAGGTTGGAAGACATGCACACACGCACCCACACTTATTACACAGTTATTCTCTCTCTCGGAGAGACCGAATGAATAATACAAATTAATCAACTAATCAAGCTAATTAAGTAATTACAAACCAATTAACTAGTTAAGCAAATTAACTAAGCTAATAAAGTGATAAAGTAGCCTCGGGAAGAGAGTCCAATGCATGCGTGCTCGACTCCGCTCGGAAATCCACCACCATGCACAAGCTGCCTCTGTTTGCACTATTTTTTCTCCTCTGACAATTGCAAAAATCCCAAGGAGCACTCTCTGAACACTGTGGGGTGCCACCGGCCATAAGGAAACACCACCGGCCATGGTAAAGTGGTCATCGACCATCTATTGAGCTCTCGGCCACCAATTCATGGCCGGCCGGCACTGAGAGTGGTCAGTCAGCCATCTATGCCTGCAGGATCCTGTTTTGACAGCAATAGAGGACAAGCAAGGTATGGCAATGCATTTCAAAGCAATGTGGGCACCACCACACCCCTTATCATGTTTATGACTCAAAGGGATATGGTACTCGATTCTCGAACCACCAATCGCGCATTTCGATGAGTGATGGCCCAAGAAACCAAGTGTGCCATTTCAATGTGGAATGAAATGCCCATAAACAAACAATAGGCCCAACATCTATCACTTGATCAAGAGACAAGGTATGCATGCTCAATGCAATGCAACCTAGGCATGTAGGCTAAGTATGCAACATGAGAATGCCAACAAGCATGCGAACATGTAACAAGTGTGCAAACTAACAAGCATGCAAAATGCAATGCCAACATGCAAACATGCAAGACACGTAATCATGTTAAGCAACCAAGACAAAAAGGAAAATGCATGCCAAATGCGATGTGATTCAAGCATGCAACACATGCGATAGATCAAGTATACAACAACACACAAGGTGAGCGTGCAACAATATGCAAAGGATGGTCTTAAACTAGTTTGGGCAGCTCTAACAAGCCCAAAATAGTGGCCAAATGCTATGGAAATGAGGGCCAAAACACATACAAACATGCATGCACATATGGTACAACATTTAAGCATAAAGAAGCAACTTTTAAGCAAACTTAAAAGGAAACAAATATGGAAAAATGGAATGCATATAAAACCCTGAAAATCATGTCAAGGATGTGTAGACACCCCCTTTTTGACCGCCCTGAAGACTTGGGCGTTACTGATGGTTTACTTGATGGCAAAAGATGTGCAGGGCAAAGGTTCAATTTCTTCGGCAAGGAGAGAGACAAATCTCAACTTGACACCCCATTTTGGACCAAAGCTATTTTGAATGGTTTTTAGACCTTAAAACCCTCTCTTTCAAAACATTTTTGAAATAAAATTTCTGCGATGTTCCGAGGCTCGCATTTTGTCAAACGTTGCGCTTTTCGGTAAACTGAGCAAGGACAAAGTGGAAATGAATGAAAAAGAGATGAAATGTTTGAAAAATCTTTCAAAACACCTTGCTCAAGGGTTTGAAGTTGAAGAAAGGAGGGGAAGAGAGAAGAAACCAAGTTGTAGAAGAAGATAGGCAGGAATCGTTAAGAGAGGGACGAGCAGTCCTCGCTAAATCAAGCTTATCTGTCTATACACTTGGAGTTAAGCTATGAGGCCACCACTGTTGGAAAGAAGATTTCAGGCTTCAGTTTTCATTCAAGAATCTCTTAAATCCGAGTCCAGAGGGCGGAGATATGATTGGTTGAAGTTGGGCATCATCCCGGCTGGATTGAAACTGAGCAGCCTTCACCAAAACAAACATAAGTTTTGCATAGTTGGAATTTTGATGCAAGGCTGGTGCCATTGGAAAGCTTACTTCCAGGGCTTCAATTTTGACACAAGAATGACCTGAAAATGAGTTCATATGAAGAAATTATGCCCGTTTGAAGTTGGACCTGCAGAGCAGATTTTTCTTGCCGACCGACCAGTTAAAGTAGCCGACCGACCAATTTTGCTAGCAGACAACCTTCCGGTGTATTCTACAGATTGAGTGGATGCCAGCTGTATCAGTTGGAGGGCACAGACTGGATCCTCCATACACGTGTATGGAGGATCTTTGCTCTTGGTTTGAAGCTTCTAAGAGAAGCTTTAGTCTCTTGGCTCTATAAAGGAAGGCTCCCCTCTCCTTTTCCATGGTTCTAAAAATTCCAGAGGCTTACAACTCTCTCTCTCTCTCTCTCTCTCTCTCTATATATATCTCTACACTTGAGCCTCCAAACCCTAGTTTTCTTGGACCATTTGCACTACAACCCTTAGCACCACACCTCCACCATCCATTCCAGCACTTTGGGACTGATTTGAAAGGGTTGAAGGTTCACTAACTTGGTCCAAAAGCTCCAGCTTTGTTGCTCTTCAAGGGTAAGCACCTATTTCCCTTAAACTTGCATTTTTTTGCTCCATTGATTAGCCTTACTTGTAAGTATTTCTGGACTTTGTCATAAAATTAAAAGTGTCATATTTTGAGCTCCTCTTGAATATTGATTAAGGACACTTTGCTGTTTGAAGTCATTTACTTCCTTATTTGTTCAATCTCTCTTTTAGGGCTATTCTTGCATCCTATTTTAGCCTTACTTGTGAACATTTTCGAGATTTTCTATAAACTGAAAAAAGTCTTATTTTGAGCCACTCTTGATGTTTGTTTAAGGGAATTTTTATTTTTGAGGTCATATGCTTCCTTGTATGCTTGATTGCCTTTTGTTTTGAGCCTTGTATCTAAGCTTTTGTTGCATGCTTGGTTTGGCCTCTTAGCCACTGAAATCCAGTAGACTTTCAGTGGCTTAGATGCTATTTTGAGAGCCCAAATTAGAGGAGGGTGACCCCCTCTCTCCTTGATTTGTTTGTTGGCCTTATTGGCCTTCAAAAGAGGCTCCATCTTGCATGCTTTGAAGTCACTTTCCAGGCCCTATTATATGAATTTTGAGGTCTGCATTGGCTCTGTCCGAGCCCCTTTTGGCCATATTTTATGTCTATGTTACATGTGTAGAGAAATCCCATTCAAGGCCTTCTAAAGAGGCCTTTCTTTGCATGTTTCCGAGACTAATTTCAGGGCCAATTTGGCGAGGTTTAGGGTTGTCATAATCCAATCGCGCATTTCGATGAGTGATGGCCCAAGAAACCAAGTGTGCCATTTCAATGTGGAATGAAATGCCCATAAACAAACAATAGGCCCAACATCTATCACTTGATCAAGAGACAAGGTATGCATGCTCAATGCAATGCAACCTAGGCATGTAGGCTAAGTATGCAACATGAGAATGCCAACAAGCATGCGAACATGTAACAAGTGTGCAAACTAACAAGCATGCAAAATGCAATGCCAACATGCAAACATGCAAGACACGTAATCATGTTAAGCAACCAAGACAAAAAGGAAAATGCATGCCAAATGCGATGTGATTCAAGCATGCAACACATGCGATAGATCAAGTATACAACAACACACAAGGTGAGCGTGCAACAATATGCAAAGGATGGTCTTAAACTAGTTTGGGCAGCTCTCTAACAAGCCCAAAATAGTGGCCAAATGCTATGGAAATGAGGGCCAAAACACATACAAACATGCATGCACATATGGTACAACATTTAAGCATAAAGAAGCAACTTTTAAGCAAACTTAAAAGGAAACAAATATGGAAAAATGGAATGCATATAAAACCCTGAAAATCATGTCAAGGATGTGTAGACACCCCCTTTTTGACCGCCCTGAAGACTTGGGCGTTACTGATGGTTTACTTGATGGCAAAAGATGTGCAGGGCAAAGGTTCAATTTCTTCGGCAAGGAGAGAGACAAATCTCAACTTGACACCCCATTTTGGACCAAAGCTATTTTGAATGGTTTTTAGACCTTAAAACCCTCTCTTTCAAAACATTTTTGAAATAAAATTTCTGCGATGTTCCGAGGCTCGCATTTTGTCAAACGTTGCGCTTTTCGGTAAACTGAGCAAGGACAAAGTGGAAATGAATGAAAAAGAGATGAAATGTTTGAAAAATCTTTCAAAACACCTTGCTCAAGGGTTTGAAGTTGAAGAAAGGAGGGGAAGAGAGAAGAAACCAAGTTGTAGAAGAAGATAGGCAGGAATCGTTAAGAGAGGGACGAGCAGTCCTCGCTAAATCAAGCTTATCTGTCTATACACTTGGAGTTAAGCTATGAGGCCACCACTGTTGGAAAGAAGATTTCCAGGGCTTCAGTTTTCATTCAAGAATCTCTTAAATCCGAGTCCAGAGGGCGGAGATATGATTGGTTGAAGTTGGGCATCATCCCGGCTGGATTGAAACTGAGCAGCCTTCACCAAAACAAACATAAGTTTTGCATAGTTGGAATTTTGATGCAAGGCTGGTGCCATTGGAAAGCTTACTTCCAGGGCTTCAATTTTGACACAAGAATGACCTGAAAATGAGTTCATATGAAGAAATTATGCCCGTTTGAAGTTGGACCTGCAGAGCAGATTTTTCTTGCCGACCGACCAGTTAAAGTAGCCGACCGACCAATTTTGCTAGCAGACAACCTTCCGGTGTATTCTACAGATTGAGTGGATGCCAGCTGTATCAGTTGGAGGGCACAGACTGGATCCTCCATACACGTGTATGGAGGATCTTTGCTCTTGGTTTGAAGCTTCTAAGAGAAGCTTTAGTCTCTTGGCTCTATAAAGGAAGGCTCCCCTCTCCTTTTCCATGGTTCTAAAAATTCCAGAGGCTTACAACTCTCTCTCTCTCTCTCTCTCTCTATATATCTCTACACTTGAGCCTCCAAACCCTAGTTTTCTTGGACCATTTGCACTACAACCCTTAGCACCACACCTCCACCATCCATTCCAGCACTTTGGGACTGATTTGAAAGGGTTGAAGGTTCACTAACTTGGTCCAAAAGCTCCAGCTTTGTTGCTCTTCAAGGGTAAGCACCTATTTCCCTTAAACTTGCATTTTTTTGCTCCATTGATTAGCCTTACTTGTAAGTATTTCTGGACTTTGTCATAAAATTAAAAGTGTCATATTTTGAGCTCCTCTTGAATATTGATTAAGGACACTTTGCTGTTTGAAGTCATTTACTTCCTTATTTGTTCAATCTCTCTTTTAGGGCTATTCTTGCATCCTATTTTAGCCTTACTTGTGAACATTTTCGAGATTTTCTATAAACTGAAAAAAGTCTTATTTTGAGCCACTCTTGATGTTTGTTTAAGGGAATTTTTATTTTTGAGGTCATATGCTTCCTTGTATGCTTGATTGCCTTTTGTTTTGAGCCTTGTATCTAAGCTTTTGTTGCATGCTTGGTTTGGCCTCTTAGCCACCAAATCCAGAGACTTTCAAAGGGCTTAGATGCTATTTTGAGAGCCCAAATTAGAGGAGGGTGACCCCCTCTCTCCTTGATTTGTTTGTTGGCCTTATTGGCCTTCAAAAGAGGCTCCATCTTGCATGCTTTGAAGTCACTTTCCAGGCCCTATTATATGAATTTTGAGGTCTGCATTGGCTCTGTCCGAGCCCCTTTTGGCCATATTTTATGTCTATGTTACATGTGTAGAGAAATCCCATTCAAGGCCTTCTAAAGAGGCCTTTCTTTGCATGTTTCCGAGACTAATTTCAGGGCCAATTTGGCGAGGTTTAGGGTTGTCATAATCCATTTCCAGAGGTGGTTTTGCCATGTTACATGTCTACCTTGTATGTGCTTAATAACCCCCTGTATGGCCCTCTAAAGGAGCTCATCATTTTTGCATGCATTGGCTGCATTTCAGTAGGTATTTGGGCATATTTTGACATGTTTTGTTCACTGTTTTTGGCTGGTTTGGTGAGATTTCATATGCTTCATGTAGGTGTGGTATAAACCATGCTTACTAGCCAATCTTGCATATTGTTTTAGCCCTACATGTTAGCATTTTTTGGCCATGCTTTAAACTAGTATTGTGCATATTTTGGGACTGCCTTGGCTCTATCTTTGTGCTTCATGGTCAAATAATGCTTTCTTTGCATAGTTATAGTTCAATGCATATGCCTAGTTTTGAGTTTCGGGGGCCATTTCATGCATTGGGTGGCATACTTGCATGTTTTGGGACCATTGAGCATCATACTTCAGTATTGGATCATATGCCATTGTATGCCATAATTCATCCTTTCAATGCCTTTGTGGAGTTGTGTTTTGTGCCTTAGACTCGGGGCCATTGCATTGTGCATGTTTGCATGCATCTTGGTTGCCTCATTTTCATCACATGGCCACTGATTTTGGCATGCTTGCGAGCTATCCATGTTAGTTTAAGTCCATCATCGCATGTTGTTGCATGCCATGTTTGCTTACATGTTTAGGTTGCGTGCCTAGTATACATTGCTCATTTGCATGTTCATGTTGCATACTTAACCTCCATGCCTAGGTTGCATTTCATTGAGCATGCATCCTTTGCCTCTTGATCAATCATGATAGGGGTTAGGGCCCTTTGATGTGTTTTGTGCTTGCATTTCATTTGATATCGAAGTTGCACACTTGACTTTTGGGTCATCATGCATTGAAATGCGTGATTGATGGCCCGAGGGTCGAGGGCCACACTCCCTTGAGTCCATTACATGATTGAGAGAGTGGCCATGCACACATTGCTTTGAAATTCCATGTCATACACTGCTTGCCCTCTACTGCTGTCAACTGCAGGTTTCAGCAAGAAGATTTGGCCGGCGGGCAGTGTTGAGTGCCGACCGGCAAAGAATGTTTGGCCAAGAGCACAATATTTAGCCGATGATAGTATTCTCATGGCCGGTAGCATATTCTTTTGGCCAATAACATTCCACAACACTCAAGGAGCAGTTCTAGGGACTTTCAGAATTTTCAGAGGGGCAAGGCAGTGTAAACAGAGGCAACAATGCTATGGCAGCGAGTTTCCGAGCGGGGCGAGTCAAGCATGCATGCATCATTTGCGCATTCCGAGGCAGAGCTGTGGCAGTCTCTTTAAGCTTCACATTTAGTTTATTTTGTAATTAATTTGTTAATTAATTAAGGGTCTGTAATAATTAATTAGCTAGGATAGTTGATTTGTTATTCGGACTCTATCATTCTTTCGGTCCCTCCGAGTGAGGGCGTATTTGTAATAAGTGTGTGTGAGTGGTGTGCATGTCTTCCAATCCCACATCTTTCTTCCCTTTTATTTACCCACTTATGATGGTTAGACTAGGGCATATCTGAATTAGCATACCTTATGCTATGCATGCGTGCATCCATACATCTGTCTTGCATACAGTTGGCTCAGCACATCATGCTAACTGCACTTGTATTTCAATTCCAAGTTGAGTACTTGTTAGTTGTAACATTTCACATGCCATCTTTAGTGTAGCCGAGCCTATTCTAGCTGCATCCTGCATGTGTTGCATTAGCCATCTTAACATGAACTAGGATAATGCATATGATTACTAATTAGTTTCTATTTTGGCTTGGAGTACTAGGTAAGCTTTTATGCTTTTGCATACCGCATGCGTGTGAGTGTTGCCATAATAGCATGATTACCATGAGGCTAGCTGCTTATGTGATATAACTGCTTGAATGCCTGTGGATGGAGGTCGAATTACCTAAATTGGAATAATGCATTAAAATTGTGAGTTTTAAGCCCACTAGAAAGTGGCAAAACCATCTTTTCTAAAGCCCACTAGAGGGTGGCAAAACTTGCGTTTTAGCCTACTTGCGAGTAGCAAACCATTTTCAAAACAAACATGAAATGTTTTGTTCCAATTTAGGCGATTTGGTCTATACTTGTTTGCCGCGTGCATCACATAGTAAATCTAGGCTAATAACCGGAATAAGAACGCATAATGTTTTCAAAACAAGATAGCACGGTTAGTAGAGGCCGATCTTTGATCGAGCGAGGGGGGTGCTCATAGCTGACCTTCCCCAATCGTACCCAAGTTCTCGAGCCGAGGCAACTTTGGTGATGACGGACACGTGGCCTTTGGCACCGAGTCAGGGTTTCCTAAATTCCCCCAAAATAAAATATTTAGGTAGCGACTCTGTATCTGGCAAAGCAATCCATGTTTGGCACTCCTTTTCTAAAAATCTGTTTTCTCAAAACGATTTGCCAGATTTGGACTCTTTGGTTCAGATTAAGAACCGTGACAATTTGAGTCTAAACTGTAGTAAGCCCAAATGAACAAAACGGGATTCCTTCCCGGGACGTTCGGGAACATCTACGGGATGGTGCCAAACCAACTAAACAAGACAAGCAAAGCATGCAATTATGTCCAAAACCTAAGGCTCGCCAAAGAGGTATTGAACTACACCTAGCAAAACCAAACATGGCATGATTTGAACAACCAAAATCAGAGTTTTAGCATGTTAAACCAAAGCCAAAAACACATTGATATGGCATCCTAGAGGCCTAAACATGATGGCATACGCAATGACACTTTCATGGAGCATGAAACACAAACTCTTTAAGGCTTTAAAGTAACATCAAATGCAAGCATACAAGCATGCTAAATGGACTGAAATGACATGGTAAGTGGTGCCAAACCACTGAAATGATGCGAGTAAAGCATGCTCAACACTCACACACCCAAGGCTAACAAGCCAAAATGCAAGGTGGCTATGCAAAGCATGTCAAGCATGACCCAAATGATCAAAATCAGACCTCAAGCACACTAAATTATGCACAAAAGCTTCACAAAGCTAAGCCAAAACAAGTAAGCATAGTGGTCTAGATACTAAGTACATGTTAAGGCAAATTCATGGCATTACCAGACAAGTATACTAAGCATGCATGGTGTGTCTAAAACAATTAAAAAAAGTGCTATATCATGACAAAATAAGCATAAATACTAGCTAAGACATGGCCAACATGATCTCAACAATGGTGCTCACACATGAAGCTAAAATGGCACATATTGAAGGCAACAAGGAGAGGGGATGGCCCTCTCCTTCTTGGGACCTTAAAGCACCATCCTCACCACTATAATCCCTCTAGATTTCAGTGGTGAGGAGGCCCAAACAAGGTGGTCCCGGAGCTTACCAAAAATGCACAAAAATGAGGCCAAACAAGGCCTAAGAGGGGTCAAACAACCCCAAACACCAAAGCAACCTTAAATAACTATTTTAAGCACTTAAAATTAGAACTTTTATATGTTATAGACTAAGCTTAAAAAGAGGTGCAAGGATGGCTAAAAGCCTAAGCAAAAATGGGGAATAAAGAGCAAGAACACTCACCCTTGTAGACCTTTTCAAGAAAGGAGTTCCAGCAGCCTTCCTTAGCTTGAATCCACTCGAGAACTTCAAGAACACCCCTTTGGTTCCTCAGCAACCAAGGTATAGTGTAATGGTAGGTGCCTTAGTACAAAACTAAGAACAAACACACACAAAGGCAAAAAGAGAGGGAGATATAGAGATAGATAGATACACTATGCAAACCTTAATCTCAGAGCTCTCTGGAACTTTTTGGTAACCCTTGAGGAGGGAGGAGAAGGCCTCCCTTTAAGGCCTCCCTCCCGTTTGCTCGGCCTGAGTGGATGTAGTACCAGTGTTCTGCTGCCTTGTCTGCCTTAACTCACCGATCAAACCTTCAACAATCCTTTCTAGTCTGCCCAACCTGTCTTCGGACTGACCTCGGCGAACTGGGGGTCTACCTCTTCTCATGATGCTAAGTGTATGCAAAATGCGACTCTCTTAAAACAAATAAGCAAATAAACATGTGTGCAAGTGAGTATGAGCATGCCGATGTAACAAATGCTGATGCCGAAATAATGCACACCTTGTCAAGTAGCAAGCAACATGATGCAATCCTAATATCAAGTCTAAGGAAATTCCTATGCTCTTTAGGACTCGAGTGTGTGAACAACGTACTATAAGGAACTTGTGCTCGATACCATTCTCACGACCCCAAACCGCCCCTAGTAGTTTGGTGCCATGATGGCCCGTGTCTGAGATTACCAAAGGCCTCTTACAAAAGATCACACACAATCGAGTATACATATGGGGCTAACATGTGCGGAAGCAATATTTAAAACTAAATAGTCCATAAGAGTCGTGCATAGATCCGATGAAAAGGCATACATCTTTAATTAAAGTCTTACAACTTGGTTACAACATAAATCAAATACATACATTACATCTTAACAAAAGGCTTCTCAGCCGACATAATCAAATACATGAATTACAAGGTCAAAACATAATCTTCATGGTTGCCGACATCCTCAATGCCGACCTAACATGCATACAAAACATCGGCACAAAACACACATCTCGTGAGCCGACTTCTTGCTTGGAACCTACATATATATAGAGAGGGTGAGTCAGGAACTCAGTGAATGGTACAAGTAATAAAGGGTTTTCATGAATGATTCCCGAGGTTCTTGGCAAAACATACATACATATCATATCATGTACTTCGGCAAAACTTATACAAAACATGTACTCGGCATAACTTGTAAAACATACACTTGTCATAACTTATTCAAACTTGCTTACTTATGTGACTTAGGCCCGTAGCCCTTTCTCACCTTGAACTTATGCGCTGCCTTAGGCCGGGTTGTTGGGGCTTAGTTCCCCCGCACCGCGTGCTCCAAAGTGACTTAACAAACTTAGGCCGGGTTATTGGGGCTTAGTTCCCCCGCACCACGTGCTCCAAAGTGACTTAACAAACTTAGGCCGGGTTATTGGGGCTTAGTTCCCCGCGGCTCCAAAGTGACTTAACAAACTTAGGCCGGGTTATTGGGGCTTAGTTCCCCGCACCACGTGCTCCAAAGTGACTTAACAAACTTAGGCCGGGTTATTGGGGCTTAGTTCCCCGCACCACGTGCTCCAAAGTGACTTAACAAACTTAGGCCGGGTTATTGGGGCTTAGTTTCCCCACCACGTGCTCCAAAGTGACTTAACAAACTTAGGCCGGGTTATTGGGGCTTAGTTCCCCGCACGACGGCTCCAAAGTGACTTAACAAACTTAGGCCGGGTTATTGGGGCTTAGTTCCCCACCACGTGCTCCAAAGTGACTTAACAAACTTAGGCCGGGTTATTGGGGCTTAGTTCCCCCGCACCACGTGCTCCAAAGTGACTTAACAAACTTAGGCCGGGTTATTGGGGCTTAGTTCCCCCGCACCACGTGCTCCAAAGTGACTTAACAAACTTAGGCCGGGTTATTGGGGCTTAGTTCCCCCGCACCACGTGCTCCAAAGTGACTCTACACTAGATACGCAAAACTCATACTTGATATACAAAAGAGGGACAATCATTCATGCTTAACAAATACTTTTATGAAACAAGCAAAGCTTTAACAAATCTTTACAACATAACTTTATTAAGAATACCACTCACCTAGTTCTTAGAACGACGGGATCACAGCAAAGGTTCAAGTCCTACAAACACATGGCAAAGTCTACTGAACATACTTCTTAGAACAAGTCTCACATACATGCATGCAATGATCTCGGGAAAACATCTTTGGAAGTCAAAACCTTGCTTTACATGCCAAGGAGACATGCTGGCTACCAACCAGGTCCTTGCCGAGGTTCCACACCCCCTGGCCGAGGTGTGGCCACCTAAGCTTCGGCGCGCATTGCATGCCGAGGTTCGTGCAAGACAAACTAAAGTGCAAGTGGTCATGCAAGGTAGGCCAAGGTGAGATACGATGCTTGGCCTAAGTGTGAGGCCTAGGCAAGAATGATCTCGGACTACACTTCGGGAAGTGAAGCCTGGAGATCTGGGTTTCCACCCGTGAAGAGCATGAAGAACATGAACATGAACATGAAGAACATGAATGCCAAAATCATCATTTCCTTTATTCCAAAATCTGGGTTTCATGCTATGAGTTCAAATCGTGGACCAGGCACCCATACTCAAAGATCATATGAAAACAAACATGAAAACATAAAACTTGACATGAGCTTTTGATCAAAACATGGCTTTTCTTGAAGAACACTTGAACATCATTTCCTCTTTCTTAAAACCGAACTTCAAATCAATGCATGGCTTACAAATCATATTCAATCATGCAATGCAATAACATAAACATAAAGAACATCATGAGCAGATCAAGAATCTAACCTTAGAACACGGATCTAACGGTTGGATTCTCTAGAAATCAAGCTTGGAGCCCTACTCTCTCTCTAGAACTCCTCTCCCTCCCTTAGAGCTTCTCTCTCTTCTCTTCAAAACATAACATAACAAATGATGGGTTTCTCTCTCTCTGCCGGCTGATATACATTCAGCTCGGACACGTGGCACTACTGGGTTGGTTCTCCTCAAAAAGGTGACTGATTGACAAGACAAGGTGTAAGACAAAGCGTACTCAACAAGCTTCACGGCAAAACACTCCGCAAGGAATGACATCGGCAAAGACAAGGCATCGGCAAACAAAGGATGATGACTTGACTAGGAACAAGACTTCGGCACTAAGGTGACAATGATCTCGGCTAGGTAGGACAACACTTGACTAAGCTGTGCCACACCTCGGCCTAGATGTGCCACACCTCGGTCTAGGTCATGCCACTCCCTGCACAAGATCACTTCGGTACAAGGTAACATCTCGGCCCAGATAATACACATCTCGGCCTCGGCGATACACACCTCGGCCCAGATGATAATCATCTCGCCAATATGCTGGACAAAGGTGGAGGTCAAGCAAAGTACTTCTAGGCTTAGGATGACCTCGGCTTAACATATCCTAGGCTCATCATGACCTAGGCTTCACACAAAGGGGAAACAAAGCATACATAAACACTTAGGCAATTCATGTAAGTACAAAACAAGGCAAAGTCCATGAAGGCAAATCTTAACATGGCAAATCACATGAATGCATACAAGTATGACTAAGGCATGAAATGTGGGTCCTTACATCCTTCCTCCTTAAAGAAGTTTGGTCCCCAAACTTAACTTACCATGTTCCCAAAACCTCTCGCATGTCGACTCTCATCTTCTCTTATCGAATTAGCTTTCACTGGGACAATCCTTAATACGATGACCCTTCTCACCACATCCGTAACATGCTCCAAAGCTCGAAGACAATCCCCAAGATGTAGCTTCCCACAACTTGTACATGTCGGCCCGGTATCCCTTCCGATTTGTGTTGTTGGGATTGTGCATAATCGTCCCCTCGTCGTCATCATCCAGTCCGCTTCTTCCTCGCGATTGTCATAAGTCCGCTTCTTCTTCGCTTTCCCTCCGAACTCGACTTCGCTCAGTTGGCTTCGCCAGAATGGCTTTATCCAACACTCCAAAGATACGTCGGCATGTTGAGCAAATTCACCGATCTTGTATTGGTCCGAAGCCCACTCTCAAACTTCCTAGCCTTCATATATTCGCTGCTGACCATGTGAGGTGCATACCTCGCTAACTTCGGTGAAGGCACGGTCATATTCACCTTGTTTTCTTGCCTTGTGTCAATGTCCGAATTCGGTAGCCTTACGGTTTCAACACTCGAGAGGAAATGTTTGTTGTAGAAACGGCTCCAAAAATCTAGCCCAAGTCAAGTCTAGGTTGCCTTCTCGGATCATCATCCACCATCTACGCGTCGTCATCCAATGTAAATGCCGCCAATGACACCTTCGGCGTCAAGATCTTGGGAAAAACCTCAAAACAGCTTCTCCATCTCAAGAACCCATGCTTCGCTTCATCGGCTCTATACCTCCTTGGAACTTCGGCGGTTGCATCTTCTTGAACTCTTTGATCAAAGTCAATGTATCATCCCCATACAAAGTCGGGTCAGGAGGCACTTGTTGCCTTGGAGGAGGCGGAGGTGGTATCGCTTGTCGCCACCGTTTGCTCGGCTCGAGTGGATGTAGTACCGGTGTTCTGCTTTGTCCCTTTAACTCACCGATCAAACCTTCAACAATCCTTTCTAGTCCGCCTCGCTTTGTCTTGGATCGACCTCGAACTGGGGTCTACCTCTTCTCATGATGCTAAGTGTATGCAAAATCGACTCTCTTAAAACAAATAAGCAAATAAACATGTGTGCAAGTGAGTATGAGCATGCCGATGTAACAAATGCTGATGCCGAAATAATGCACACCTTGTCAAGTAGCAAGCAACATGATGCAATCCTAATATCAAGTCTAAGGGAAATTCCTATGCTCTTTAGGACTCAGAGTGTGTGAACAACGTACTATAAGGAACTTGTGCTCTGATACCATTCTGTCACGACCCCAAACCGCCCCTAGTAGTTTGGTGCCATGATGGCCAAGATGTCGAGATTACCAAAGGCCTCTTACAAAAGATCACACACAATCAGAGTATACATATGGGGCTAACATGTGCGGAAGCAATATTTAAAACTAAATAGTCCATAAGAGCTGTGCATAGATCCGATGAAAAGGCATACATCTTTAATTAAAGTCTTACAACTTGGTTACAACATAAATCAAATACATACATTACATCTTAACAAAAGGCTTCTCAGCCGACATAATCAAATACATGAATTACAAGGTCAAAACATAATCTTCATGGTTGCCGACATCCTCAATGCCGACCTAACATGCATACAAAACATCGGCACAAAACACACATCTCGGCGGAGCCGACTTCTTGCTTGGAACCTACATATATATAGAGAGGGTGAGTCTGGGAACTCAGTGAATGGTACAAGTAATAAAGGGTTTTCATGAATGATTCCCGAGGTTCTTGGCAAAACATACATACATATCATATCATGTACTTCGGCAAAACTTATACAAAACATGTACTCGGCATAACTTGTAAAACATACACTTGTCATAACTTATTCAAACTTGCTTACTTATGTGACTTAGGCCCGTAGCCCTTTCTCACCTTGAACTTATCTTGCGCCTTAGGCGGGTTGTTGGGGCTTAGTTCCCACTTGCGTGCTCCAAAGTGACTTAACAAACTTAGGCCGGGTTATTGGGGCTTAGTTCCCCCGCACCACGTGCTCCAAAGTGACTTAACAAACTTAGGCCGGGTTATTGGGGCTTAGTTCCCCCGCACCACGTGCTCCAAAGTGACTTAACAAACTTAGGCCGGGTTATTGGGGCTTAGTTCCCCCGCACCACGTGCTCCAAAGTGACTTACCAAACTTAGGCCGGGCTATTGGGGCTTAGTGTCCCCGCACCACGTGCTCCAAAGTGACTTAACAAACTTAGGCCGGGTTATTGGGGCTTAGTTTCCCCCACCACGTGCTCCAAAGTGACTTAACAAACTTAGGGCGGGTTATTGGGGCTTAGTTCCCCACCACGTGCTCCAAAGTGACTTAACAAACTTAGGCCGGGTTATTGGGGCTTAGTTCCCCGCACCACGTGCTCCAAAGTGACTTAACAAACTTAGGCCGGGTTATTGGGGCTTAGTTCCCCCACCACGTGCTCCAAAGTGACTTAACAAACTTAGGCGGGTTATTGGGGCTTAGTTCCCCGCACCACGTGCTCCAAAGTGACTTAACAAACTTAGGCGGGTTATTGGGGCTTAGTTCCCCCGCACGTGCTCCAAAGTGACTCTACACTAGATCATAAAACTCATACTTGATATACAAAAGAGGGACAATCATTCATGCTTAACAAATACTTTTATGAAACAAGCAAAGCTTTAACAAATCTTTACAACATAACTTTATTAAGAATACCACTCACCTAGTTCTTAGAACGTCGGGATCACAAAGAAAGGTTCAAGTCCTACAAACACATGGCAAAGTCTCTTGAACATACTTCTTAGAACAAGTCTCACATACATGCATGCAATGATCTCGGAAAACATGCCGAAGTCAAAACACCGCTTACATGTCAAGGAGACATCTTTGGTACCAACCAGTCCTTCGAGGTTCCACACCTCTGGCGAGGTGTGGCCACCTAAGCTTCGTGCATTGCATGCCGAGGTTCGTAAGACAAACTAAAGTGCAAGTGGTCATGCAAGGTAGGCCAAGGTGAGATACGATGCTTGGCCTAAGTGTGAGGCCTAGGCAAGAATGATCTCGGCGACTACACTTCGAAGTGAAGCTCGAGATCTGGGTTTCCACCGTGAAGAGCATGAAGAACATGAACATGAACATGAAGAACATGAATGCCAAAATCATCATTTCCTTTATTCCAAAATCTGGGTTTCATGCTATGAGTTCAAATCGTGGACTGGGCACCCATACTCAAAGATCATATGAAAACAAACATGAAAACATAAAACTTGACATGAGCTTTCGGATCAAAACATGGCTTTTCTTGAAGAACACTTGAACATCATTTCCTCTTTCTTAAAACCGAACTTCAAATCAATGCATGGCTTACAAATCATATTCAATCATGCAATGCAATAACATAAACATAAAGAACATCATGAGCGGATCAAGAATCTAACCTTAGAACACGGATCTAACGGTTGGATTCTCTAGAAATCAAGCTTGGAGCCCTACTCTCTCTAGAACTCCTCTCCTCCCTTAGAGCTTCTCTCTTCTCTTCAAAACATAACATAACAAATGATGGGTTTCTCTCTCTCTGCTGATATACATTCAAACTCGGACACGTGGCACCTCTTGGGTTGGTTCTCCTCAAAAAGGTGACTGATTGACAAGACAAGGTGTAAGACAAAGCGTACTCAACAAGCTTCACGGCAAAACACTCCGGCAAGGAATGACATCGGCAAAGACAAGGCATCGGCAAACAAAGGATGATGACTTCTAGGAACAAGACTTGACACTAAGGTAACAATGATCTCGGCTAGGTAGGACAACACTTGACTAAGGCGTGCCACACCTCGGCCTAGATGTGCCACACCTCGGTCTAGGTCATGCCACTCCCGCACAAGATCACTTGCATAAAGGTAACATCTCGCCCAGATAATACACATCTCGCCTCGGCGATACACACCTCGGCCCAGATGATAATCATCTCGGCCAATATGCCTGGACAAAGGTGGAGGTCAAGCAAAGTACTTCTAGGCTTAGGATGACCTCGGCTTAACATATCCTAGGCTCATCATGACCTAGGCTTCACACAGCAAAGGGGAAACAAAGCATACATAAACACTTAGGCAATTCATGTAAGTACAAAACAAGGCAAAGTCCATGAAGGCAAATCTTAACATGGCAAATCACATGAATGCATACAAGTATGACTAAGGCATGAAATGTGGGTCCTTACAGGTGGCCTCAAGCCATGGCCGGTGAGGTGTGGGGATGGCCAACAAGCCATTCCCTGCCCCTCAAAAGCAAAACACAAGTGATTGGTGCAAACCCAAACACAAAATAGTCGAGTCGAGAGGTCTTGAGGCAAGGCGCGTGGCCGAGACCTCTGAGAACTCAAGACGAACACAAATAAGGATGATCACCGAGTGTTCAAACGGTGACGTCCAAGTCTCAAGGATGGTCAAAAATGGGGTGTCTACACGGCAGTACACACATTTCCTTGCAAATACCTTGTCTTGGCTCTGTTGTTCTCTGTTGTAGCAAAATCAAAAGTCTAGAAAAAGGACTGGCCGACCGAACACCTGGGGTAGCCAACCGGCCACCTGAGGTAGCCGACCGACCAGTGGTGGGGGGCGACCGACCAGTGGTGGTGGTCGATAGCCACTTTTGGTGGCCGACTGGCCCCCAGTCCATTTTTGGTGCAAGAATATTCTTGTTTTGAGGCAAAGGTAGTCTGAAGTTGGCCCAATGTTCAGAAAACAGAGGCGAATGCAAACAGAGACAACTAACGGCAAAGCAATGGGTTTCCGGAATGACGCCAACCAAGCATGCATGTCTCCCTCACCCTCGAGGCCATTTAACTGCTTTTCTTAGATAGTTAATTTACCGGTTTTGTAATTAGTTAGTTAATGTGAGTAGCTAATTAATTAACTCGTTTTGTAATATTTTAATTAGCTTAGCATAGCTAGTTGTTCAATTCGGTTTGTAATAATTAGCCTAGCATAGATTAGCTTCGCTTATTTGTTCGAACCCTCCTTCGAGAGGGCGCAATGTTGTAATAAGCGTGCGTGTGTGTGCATGTCTTCCAACCCCACGTCTTTCTCCCTTTTATTTAACCGCTTTCGATGGTTAGATTAGGGCATGTTTTGATTAGCATACCTTATGCTTGCATGTTTGCATCATTCATTTGTCTTGCATGCACCGGACTCTGCGCATCATTCAAACTGCATTGTATTTCAATGCACTTACTTGAATACGTGTTTCAAAACATGTTATCAAGTGTTGCATTCATATGCCATCTTAGATAGCCAAGCCTATTAATTGCATTATTGCATGTGTTGCATTAGGCATTTTGCATAGTTAGGATCATGTATATTTCTAACTATCTTTTGTTTTGGCTTGGAGTACATTGTAAGTCTTTATGCTTTAGCATACTTGTATGAGTGTGAGTGTTGCCATGAGCGCATGCTTGCCATGAGGCTATTTGCTTAAGTGCTAAACTGCATGAATGCCTGTGGGTAGAGGCTTTGTTGCTTGAATTGGAACAATTCATCAAATGTGAGTTTTAAGCCCACTTTGCGAAGTGACAAATCATGTTTTAAGCACACTTAAGGGTGGCAAATTCACGCTTTAGCCCACTTGTGAGTGGCATTTTCAAACCATTTTTCGAAAACAAAAACCTGTTGTTTTGTTCCAATTCTTGCGATTTTTGTCTATACTTGTATGCTGTGGACATCACATAGTAAGTTAGATTAATAATCAGAACAAGAACACATGAGGTTTATAAAATAGCATATCATGTTTAGTAGAGGCCGATCTTTGATCGGGCGAGTGGGGGTGCTCATTTGAGGACCTTCCTTTCTAGTACCCAAGTTCCCGAGTCAAGACAACTTTGGTGATGACAGATACATGGCCTTTGGCACGAGTCAGGGTTTCCTAAATTTCCAAAAAATAAAATATTTAGGTGGTGACTCTGTAATCTAGCAAAGCAGTCCATGTTTGGCGCTTCTTGATTCAAACTTGATTTTTTAAAACCAATTGCCAGATTTGGACTCTTTGGTGTTTATCTGTAACAATCCCGACCCTTAATTAACGTTAATTCATGCTTAAGTGTGCCTAACAAGTAATTAAGAAGAGATCATGAGTTAATTACATGTGCATTGCATTATTTTTGTGTCTCTATCTGCTCAGCGTAGATAGATCTGTACATGTTTTAGTTTCGAATTGCAAATTGAAGGCTTTATCGGGATCCGATACAGAAATTGATTTGATTTATATGTTAATTGGAATTTTTAGGACCGTATGGTAGGTTCAATTGAAAATTCATTTCGGAACGATTAAATAAGATTAATTTAATCCCACTTAATTGCCTACGACTTTAGTTAATTAAACACCATTTCTTTTATGAGTCCACTCACCTCTTCTCATCCACTTACATACACCTTTGAGCCTATTCTACAAAAAACATGAAAGGGAGAGAGAGGGAAGGAGAATTGAAATCAAAAGCAAGAGGAAATGAGAATTGCTAGGGAATTCAAGGAGATTGGGTTGGAACCTTAGAGAATTCACCAACTAGAGCTTCATTGAGAGGTTGAGGTATGAATTCAACATCTAGATTTCGTAATTGTGATGTTAAAACATGAATTCATGAGGATTAAGTTGAGTAATTTAGGATGAACAAAAAGAATGAGAGAACATAGATCATATCATGCATGTATGCATGTTTCATAGCATTTTGAAGCTGATTTTCAAGAATTCCCTCATGCTTGTCTTGAATTCAACTCAATTTTGGGAAATCATTGAGTTTCATGTTGTTTTGTAACATTTGATAATGTTTTGAGGAGCTTTGGTTCAAAGAATTGCATGCATGTCATGTTCGTGAATTATTCTTGAGTTTCAAGTTGAATTTTGCACAATTAGCATGCCATTGGGCCATGATTTCTTGAAATGATCCGTGAAACATGTTGTTTTATGAGTCCCTATGAGTTTTCTAAAGTTTTGGCCTAGAAAAATGAAGTTTGGCATTTCAAAGGTTGAGTTTGAGCTTGGAGATCAAATCTGGAAATTCTAGAAATTTGATCCACACTCGAGCGAGGGACTTCACGCTTGAGCGGGCACTCTGAGTACGTGCACTTCCACTCAAGCGGCGTGAGTCACGCTCGAGCGTGAAATGCATATACCCAGAAGTTCATGTGTTTTACAGTCCGCTCGAGCGATGGAATTCACGCTCGAGCGAAGGTTTGAGTCTCACGCTCGAGCGGGGATTAAGCGTCCGTCGAGCATGAAAAACACGTAACCAGTACTTTTTCCAAAGTTTACAGCCCGCTCGAACGAGGGAAGTCACGCTCGAGCGAACCTTCACATCTTGCATGTCCGTGCGAGTGGGTAAAGCTACGCTCGAGCGTGGACCCTATTTTTAGTAAAATTTGAGAAATGATTTCAAGTGCATTTTTGCATTCTCATTCCATCCTAGGCATTCCTAGGCCATGATTAAGACCCCATAATGAGAGTAATGAGGTAGAAGCACACCAAAACAAGTAAGGGCTAAGTTATCATCTATGGGTGTGTAATTCGGACCATGTTCATTTTGTAACTATGTAGGTCAAGCGCCACAAGGAAGCTGAATTGCCTACTTACGACGCCTATTATCTATGAGTAATAACTTAGTAAAGCTATGTTCAAATCTATGGATTTTCTATATATGAAATAAGACCTGTTGAAGGAAATGCCATGTTTATTACTATGAATGATTGTCCGACATAAAAAGCAACTATGATGCCATGCTATGATTCAAGTATGTTGCAAGTGATGTATGCCACGATTCAAGTACGTTAAAAGTGACATGATGTTATGATTCAAGTAAGCTATAAGTTCCCGGACCAGAGGTTCCTATGGAACTGACAAGTTATCTATACTCAGCTGGAGGTTCCAAAGTGGAACTGACAAGTATGCAAGTTCCCAGCCCGAAGGTCCCTAAATGGGACTGACAAGTTATCCTTATCCGGCCAGAGGTTCTTCTATAGAACTAACAAGTAAAATTTAAATCACTCTGTGTGGGATCTACTAGTACTGATAAACGTATACGAAAGATTATGTATGAACTCTGACTTTTGTCTATATACTCAGAACAAGAATATGAAAGTAAATTGTTTGATTTCAACTATGATATTGAGACATCATTCATATACCCCTTTACTCAGTTATTAATCACTGGGCCACCACTCACTAGTTATTTATTACGTATGTAGGTAAGCAGGTTCATGATCAGGCTTAAGTTGATGCCTAGGGTACTTTTGTGTTGTCAGCCACCCTTTCGCGCCTCCCGAGGAGGTTCTAGATCATGTCATGTTTTGTAGCTATGTTAATGCAAATGCTCAAGACTGAACTTTTATATGTACTTGTTAGTGACGTGTAAATGCTGTACTTATGATGTCACTTGTATAATTATAAAAGTTTTAAACTTATGAGTCTCATGTATGTTTGCACAGCTCAATGGGCTATATATACTTTATGTATTTACTTCCGCAACCCCTGACTATATGTTATTAAGCTAAGAGGCCTTTGGTAATCCAAGGATTACTGGCTAGTTATGTTGCTGAACCCATAGGGGCGGGTTCGGGTCGTGACATTATCAGTCTCACATTGCACTTTGTAAGATTAGATTCAGAACCGTGACAGGAGTCCGAACTATAGGACGACCAATTCGCGCCCTCTCCAAAAAGGGGGACGCGCGGAGAAAGTCGAGTCCACAGGAGGCTTAGGGGCTGAAGGCTCCACCTTTGTGATTTTGTTTTGAGTAGAATGTTTATTCAAGCTGAGGGCTTTACTTGTATAGAGACTAGACTCTTCTTTTGTTGTAACCAAGCGAAGTCTTGGAAAGACGTAAGCCCTTAGGGCATTGATTTTGTTGTTCTAAACTAGAGTTAAATGCTATAGTTTCAAGATAAATATTTATGAAAGTGTAATGCATGTGATATCTTTTGTAATATTAACTCTGATGAATGAAAATATAACATTTCTATTGTATCTCTAGACTTTATGAATGGTTGATTTGTATAATATTTTGAGGGCGTTACAAATTTCATGCTCGTTTTTCAAAAAAGGTTTGATTTTCCCACTCAACAAAGTGGGCTTAAAGTTTATGAATTTGCCACTTGACAAAGTGGGCTTAAACGTACATTCATTGAATCATTTAAATTCAAGCAACAAGCCTTCATCCACAAGCACTCAATCAGTTAAGCACTTAGTCTCATGGCAAGCATGCTAGTCATGGCAGTCACTCACACTCATGCAAGTATGCTAAAGCACTAAAAACTCACCTAGTACTCCAAGCTAAGATTAAAAATAAATAAATAAATAAATAAAATATGCATGATACCTAACTATACAAGATAGCTAATGCAACACAAGCAATATATAATTAATAGGCTCGGCTACTAATACGACATATGAATCGATTAAACGACATGTGGTCTAAGCACATATTCAAAGAAGTATTGAACTAACGATGCAGCTAGAATGATGAACCGAGCCTTGGTGCATGCAATATAAATGAATGGATGCAAACATGAAGAATGCTAATTAAAACATGATGTCCCTAAACTAACCATTATAAGCTGGTAAATAAAAGGGAGAAAGACGTGGGGTTGGAAGACATACACATTATTACAACATTGTGCTCTCACGAAGGAGAGTCCGAATGAATTAAGCTAACTAGCTAACTAAGCTAAGTTAATTAAGCTAATTATTACAAATTGAATAAATAGCTAAACTACTTAACTAATTATTACAACACTTGAATTAATTAACTAACTAACTAGTTAACTAATTACAAAACCAAATCGAATAACTAGTTAGACTAACTAATTAATTGCAACACAAGTGCAATTAAGATAAGTAATTAAACCAAACAACTAACTACTACACCTCGGGAAACGAGGGATGTGCATGCGCATGCTCGGTTTCTACCCGAAAAGACCTCCGTTTTTCTTTCGAATGCCTCTGTTTGCATAGTTGAACACCAATACTATTGCCCACTTTGCTCTGTCTTACAAATAAGCTGCTGAAAATTGCATCAATGGCTGGCCGGCCAGAGATAAAGGTTGCCGACCATCAGCCGGCCATGGATGAAGATTGCCAGCCACGTGCCGGCCGTAGAGGTGGTCTGCCGGCCACCTGCCGACCACTGATGCACAGGCTCATCTTGCTGCAACAGAGGACAAATAGAGTATATACAGGGTATTTTCAAGGATTGTCTGCACAACTCACCCTATCCTTTTCATGAACAAATCCAAGAAGTGGTGAATATAAGCCACAAACCGCCAATTCAAGCAATTTCATTGCATGATAGCTTGTGAACCAAAGTATGCAAGTTCAATAAATGCAAAACAATACACAAACCTCCTCCCTTTCATGAAAGATCAAGGAAAGTCGTTGACCTTGGAGACTTGGATCATTTCATTACTAGCAAGTATGAAATAGTTCAAGCTTCCATGTGTTCAATTAATGTCTGATTGAACACAACCAAATATTATCTTGCTTACTTTTAGTCCCAAGTTTTAGTTACTCAATTTTAGTTACCAACCATCCTTTAATTCAATTAAGTCCAAGGAGTGAGTTAAAGTCCTCTAATGGAAAGAGGGCTCAAACCACAAGTTGTTTTAAACATGAGAGAAGCTTCATGCTGTTGGTAATGAACCCCAAAGGGACTAAACCATTAAGCACAAGACCTCAATCTCATGCTTTAAACAAACAGGTTGTTTGGAGCACTTTCAAAGCAAAGCAAAAAGCCAAGAGTGGAGGGAGGTTGCAGGGATGATTTATGCTGAAATGAAGTATGAAAACCCCAAAATAAGTGCTATTAACTCAAATAAGTGATGTCTAAGACCTAAAACATCAAGCTTATGAGGACTATTACTCTAGAAGCATGCAAAACAAGCTCAAATGCAAACTACAACCCAAAATAGTGCTAAAGCAGGCTAAAATATGTTCTAAAACATGTTGGAATTGAGCTAAAACAAGCTAGATTAAAATGCTAAAACATGGCACAACCTAGGCTAGTAAGTAAGACATAAGGAGGGGAGGCTAACCCCTCCAAATTTGGACTTTAAAACATGATTTTAGCAACTGAAATAACTCTAAAAATCAGTATCTAAAAGCTTGGAAAAAGATAGTAAAAAGATGGGAAACACAAGGGCAAAGGCCTAAAAACAAGGTACAAAGAAGGGCTATTAATCCCTCAGCCTTTAATAGCCTTAAACCCAAGCTTCAGCCCAAAATAATGAAAAAAAGTAGAAACATAAGCAAATAAAACAAAGCTACAAGCAAAGTCTTATACCTTTGAAGAGAAGAGCAACTCCAAGCAACAAAACTAAGCAAACAACACCCTCTAGAGCTCACACCAAACTAAAAAGTACCTCAGCTCAAAGATGGTGAGATTTGGTTAAGGGTGTATAGGCAAAGGTTAAGGAATTGTAGGCAAAAGTGTAGAAAATTTGTAGAGAGAGAGAGAATTGTAGAAAGAGGGGGGTCCCTGTATATAGAAAACATGAAATTCCCTCAAGGATATCTAGCCTTACACGTGGGGATAGATGGGTGCATCTGTGCAAATAGCTGGCACAACTGGCATAAAATATCTGCAAAACACACTAGTGGTTGACACCAAGTCAGCAAGCAAATAGTGATGGCCGACAAGTCTCTAGCAGTGGTCGGTAAGCCACCAAAGGTTGCAGACTGAAAAAGATAGGCTTAGTTCAATACTGGGTTTGAAAGGTTATTAGGGTTTGCAAGGCTCAAAGTCGTGGCATTTCGCTAAGGACCTCGAGCTCAGGATGAGCAAATACGTTCATCATCGGGTGTGCATGCGAGGACATCCAAGTCATAAGGACCATGAAAAATCGGGTGTCTACAAGTGGCGAGCTGAGACCAACATCGCAAAAATGAGGCGAATCGGACTTAAGACGAAGGAGATATCAGGGCTCAAAATGAGGAGTTTGAACCTGAAGAATTATTCCTTCCACGAAGTTATGCATGAAGGTGCTTCATAAAGATGACATAAGGATTTATTGTGCGCTTTTCAGCGTAAAGTGCTACATTGCATTTTAGTATGTTCGGATTCATCAGGTGGTCCAATAACTTCGGGGATGTCTACCCTCGCATTTTTTTCCTTGTAGAATCCATTTTCAGGGTCCAATTTTGCAAATTTTGAGTCTCGTATTGGGATCAATAAACCGGCCAATCGAGAACAGTAAATGATAGATCAACGGTCAAATCGTATTCGATCAACATGCAATTTGATAACGGGCTCCTGGAGCTAGGCCACAATCATCCATCTTCACCGATCATTCATTCATCTCTCGGCCATCAACCACCACCTGGGGTAGGACCCACAACTTGAATTTCTTTTGCATTTAGTTTCACACCATTTGTCATCTTCAAAAAAATAATAATAATAATAAATAAATCAAAAAATAAATAAATTAAAAATAAAAAGTAAACAAACAATAGCTCAAGCAAATTTACAATTATTAATCAATTATTAATTCATCTATCTCTTCTATAATAATCTCATGATTTAATAGTGCAGCAATATTGCTCGGCGCTACTGTCTTGGCAATATTATTCGGCCAACATTGCTTACTTGGCTACATTACTCGAACACAAATAAGTGATTCGGTTACCAACTTGTTGAATTCGCACAGTCACTCAACTGTTTTTGGACGCATGGCACCACAATCGACAATGATATTTCATCACTTAACGGTACAAGTATATGTTGGCTACAACTGTGAAGTCGTATCGGCATAGAACTAGCATCTCAGCTTCAAATTGGTCCAAGATTTCAGAGGTGTCAATCTCAATATCTAAATATACCAGAAGGTTTGTGCCGACTAGAGGAGTCTAGACTCACCAACCAAAAGAGCCAAAATTTAACCAAAGTCTGCCGATAGTTGCGAAACAAATCAATTTTTTAGAAAAATAATTTTTTTGAAGCTATCAAAATCAAGTTTTGAACATACCAGTGTAAAGTATTCATTGAGACAAGTCCAACACAACCAACCGTGTCAAATTCGGAGTTAAAACAAAGTCGTACGAGCTAGTTGAAGTTTGCCGAGCAATTCCACTATGTCGCTGGAGAAAACGACCAGCGTTGGACAACATAAGAAATTATTCAGTGCTTTGCGGCTAAGTTCCATCCCGCCATCGCCGAATAGCAGTCACGTTTATATAAATAACTTGTAAAATACAAACATAAGGATCTGTTGTGGCAAAGTGGTTTAGTCTTATTTTTTATTCCCAAGGGTGAGAGGTCAAGTCTTGCTACTAACAACTTTACTTACGTTTTTTGGCCAACTCAGCATATATAGGGGAAATTATCCAATGCTTCGCGAAGCACGATTGTCAACCAATCTGCACCATCAGATCTGTTTTGGCTCAAATTATGTCATCAGGAATCCAATTCCAACGATCCAATAGCCGTTCCAACTATTTGGAACCTTCTGAACACATCCATACGGTTTGATTTTGCATATTTCATACCAAAAAATTGTAGATTTTATATGCGGTGCCACATATCGTAGCTCAAACGACATTTTTGCCGCCACACCTGGAGTTTGCTTAATGTCGAATTCAACCATTACAACTTATTTGGTGCCTGCCTATCTCAGTCTGCATCATTTGTCACCACAGCCGAACCTACCTCGACACATCGCAGACCGATCATCAGCAATTTTGGCACAAATCCATTATGAATTCCTTCTAAAAAACAATTGTCGTTCGAAAGCACTAGGGCAAGAAATCCGCTTCAACAATTTGTTCTTGGCTTACTCCTTGGCACTTTTTGCCAATGTCCAATCTACATTCCTTCCGACTAACAACTATTATTCGAAAGCAATGGGGCTAATATATGTTGTATACAATGCAAGACTAGCTTACCCCGACTCGACACAACCATAATTCATACTAGCTCAAGGGCAAGAAATTAAGCACAACCATAATTCACATTAGCTCAAGGGAAAGAAATCAACTTGAATATGCTTAACAAGTATACGTTAAACAAAACACAAAACAACAACTCAACAAATATCTGCTTACAATATCCACTCAACAATTTCTTACAAACGGCTCCTTACAATAGTGCAATGTTATTTTTTAATTCTCTACCATTGGTGTAATTATTTATTTTTTTCAACTTTCCACTTATTTGTGATTAACAAGTCTACATCATTTGGTACAGGCAATCAATGACACAAGATGCACTATTCAAAATCCTTGCAATATTGGCAACTGATCTCTACTTACAATTAGCAAAAGTCTCTGAATACGGCGCAATCTTCACACTTGGCATTGAGCGCTATCAACAAAGGTCTCCAAATTCAAAGCAAAGCATACATATAGTAATTGTGGCATCCTTAGTGTAGCCCTCGCCCTGGGGTATAATACCACGGCCTACGACCCTCGCTCGGGAGATAATAATACCGTGGCCTACGGCCCTCACTCGAGAGATAATAATATCGTGGCTTACGGCCCTTACCCGGGGGTTATAACACCGCGGTCTACGGCCCTTGCCTGAGGGTAACAATACCGTGGCCCATCATTATAGAGATTACATTAAAGCATACATGGATTCATAAAGTCATTCATTCATTTATTTTATTCATTTATCCAAAGTGCTCTTTATCAAGAAACCTAACATTTATTTGAACAATATAGCTCGGCAATAAAAACTCTCATTCCTTCTATCGAAGACAATGAAAGTTTTGGAGTAATTGTGGGAGCTAGAAAAAAATATATCAGCTTAATGGGCCTAGTCCAAACAAGGAAACCCATGGGGCAAATATTACACCCCCCATCTATAAAAGGAGGGCATCTCAAGGAACAGAGATAATCCTCATCTCTCCGCACCACATAGCACACTAAACACTCTTCATTTCTTTATCTTCTTTCTTTGCTAACTGTATCATTGGAGTGTCTCCGGTCGGCAACCCTGGTTGGGTGGCGCTGGCCATGCTTATCTTTGCAGATTTATGGGAAAGCTCATCTTTTCGTTGGATCTCTACAATCTATGTGAGAGGATTTGCTAGGTCTCACAATGATCAATTAAATTAATGAATGTGAGCAGAAAGCTTATCTTTTCATATGACTTTTTACAAAATTTGAACTCAAATAACATATCATAAATATGAAGATTCGAAATACACTTCATAATATCTCTTTACATTTATTGGTATTAGCATAATATTCGTATCATGTACGGTCATTTAAAAATTAAAAAAATTAAAAATTAAAATAAAAACTTATAAAATTAAATAAATAATTAATTAATTTTAGAATGGACCAAAAAAAAAAAATGGTAAGCAAATTTTAGCTAATTTCATCACAACTACACAATGGTTTTTTCTTATCGTGTTATCAATGATGTGTTTAATTAAGTAACTAAAACATGTGTCATAATACAATGGGTAAAATTCAAAGACAAAAAATAGGCTAAATTAGAAAAATAGTAAAGTCATGGCTATATTTGCTGTGTTGGATAGCTCGGGCCAAGCACTCAATGCATGGCTAGCATTGTGAGATGAAATGTATCTATGATTTATTTAAATAAAAGTTTGTGTGATTTATCTAAGAATTTATGAAAATTTTTGGAAAAATTATGCAAATAGTCTCAGCAGTTTATACGATGTATCAATTTGGTCTATATAGTTTCAATTTACTTGATTTTACTCCTTAATTTAATAGATTGTGTCACTTTAGTCTAATAAATAATAGTTGTTAAGTTAATTTAACGGAAAGTCAAACAATGTGTCAATTTAATCCCTGTATTTTTCACAATGTGTTAATTTAGTCCCTGTCAAAATCGAGAAAATTGAAACTATATGGACCAAATTGACACATAATTTGACCTTCCGTTAAATTAACTTAACAGCCATTATTTATTGGATTAAAATGACACAATCTGTTAAATTTAGGGGTAAAATCAAGCAAATTAAAATTACATGGACTAAATTGACACATCGTGTAAATTACAGAAATTAGTTGCATAATTTAATCAATTTTTTTTTATTTGTTAATTTATGAGAATCCTAATTTCAAGTAGTAATTTTATATATTATTAAAGGTTACTCATAAATTTCAACCTAAAATTTCAAACGTGATGCATTATAAAAATATATGTACACCAGAACTATCTCTCAATCTATTTTGTTCGTTAATGCCTAACCCATGGGTAAAACATTTTTTTGTAGGCATTTTTGTTTATTTAGCTGGTGTTTGGGAACTTGGTTCAAGAATTTTTATTTTATTTTTATTTTTTTTACTAAAAGATAAAGGTTTTATAAAATTAAAAAAATAAATAAATCTAAACAAAATATCACATTTAATTTCATAATCATTTCATTTTTTCTCTCATAAACATCATATCTAACTAAAAAAAATTTAACTATCTTCTCAAATACTAAAATTTTTTTATCTAATAATATCTGGTAAATAAAAAACATTATATAAAAACTTACTTTTCAAACACCCACTTAATGAGACTGATCATTAGTCTGATCAAAACACGGCTAGTGTTAGGCAATAAAGTGGGAGAGATAACGATAATAAATTACTTTAGGAGGTCGGTGCACCACGTCATCATATTAATGTGTGGCATGCCAAACAAATAAAAATTTTGAAAAAGCGATAGTTATTGACAAAATTCTTAAAATTTATTTATAAATTGCGATTTTTTTGTTTCTAAATATTGTTTTTATTGGTCGGACACATTTCTAATATGGTGTTCTAGAAGCATAGAATAACTTCTTCTCAATGACATTGAGAGAGAAAGACGTGAGGGAGTTGAGTTGAGGGCGGCAATTATAATGAAAAGATTAAGGCCTCGTTTGGGAACAGGCTATTTTAGTAATTTTTTGACTTTTTATGAAAAGATGTGCAGAAAAATAGAGAGGTGATGTGACTAGTTTTAGTTAACTTTTTGGCTTTTTGGCTAAAATAGTCAGTCCCCAAACGAGGCCTAAGGGTTGGTTTGTGATGTCTTAAAAAAATGTATTTTTTGATTTATTGATGGGTTTGAGTTGGATTTGATGTGATGTGTTAGAGAGGTGATGTGATTTAAATAAGATGATGTGACTTAAATAAGATAGTGACTTTTTGACTTTTTAACTTATTTAGTACATGCCATGAAGAAATTGATAGTGAGAGAATTAAGTGAAATTGTATTTATTTTGATGATAGTTGTTAGTGTGAAGATTTTTAAATTATTTTTATATAAAATAAATATAAAATAATAAAACAAATAAACTTATGGTTTTTATTTAATAAAAATACAAAAATATTAAACATTATTGTTCACAATATACTTCTCATCATGTTAAAAAAAAAAAATATATATATATATATATATATTACACATGACTGGTTGACTGGCTGAACGTCCGGTAACAACTTAAGCTAAACGAATTATTTTCTAATATCACTTGGGCCAAGTTTGGGAAGACTAAATAAGTCCACACTTTTTATCTTTTTATCTTTTGTAGGTTACATCAATCAACATCTCCTCTCTACTTTTCTACACATCTTTTTATAAAAAGTTAAAAAGTGTACTTATTTAGAACATCTCAAACAACTCCTTAGCCGCCTAGACTCATAATCCACTCGCTAAGACTTTTCATAATTCGAAGAGACTACTAATATGGAGCTCCATAAACCAAACAAACATGATTTGCAAATACTGCTCATCACTAGGAGTTCACTTCGGCCTTTTACAATGAAAAACAAACGGAACCGGAGGAAAAAGTGGGAGAGATAAGGATAAAAGGGTATTTTAGTAGGTTATTTTAGTTGTTATTTTAATTAGCTATTTTAGTTTTTGACTATTTTAATAGGTTTTTATGTTTAAAAAAATAGCTGATTTTTTTACAGTTAGATATGATGTTTGTGAGAAAAAAAAATAATTAAGTGTTTGATATAACATTTTGTCTTATTAACTATTTTAGTATATTTTATCATTTTATCAATTTTAACCCAAAAAATTTAAAAAAAAAAAATCTTGCCAAACAACCCCTATGCTTGAGTATTTTTTTTTTTTTTTTTTTCTATTCTCTATTATAGGTGAAATTTCAAAAAGTAATCTACTGTCCAACGATATCTTTTCCTAAGGGAGCAGCTTGTTTTCCGTCCACGATTAGATTTGACGGTGCTATTCAACTCACGAGGTCCATTACAGATTTTGTTTTAATAATTCGAATCGTATAGTATGTAAAATTCGTCGAATACTATATACTTATAAAAAATCACGTTGATCGGATATTGATAACTATCTCATTACATTAATTTTTTATCAACTGGTAATTTGTTTACTGTCCATTTTTTTTATACAAAATTGATTTGATCACATAATTTTTTATAAATATATAATACTCAACGAATGCTATATATTAAACAATTTATATTATCAAAATAAGACTTATAATGAACTTTCACAAATCAAACAGTACCATTCAATCTAATCTCGAACGGGGACAGGCGGCATCCTTTTCGTAATTACCACTCAACGATAATTCCCCATCAATTTACCCACTTCTTCATCTTTTTGATTGTCTACTTTTTCCAGCTCACGTCACGCCTAAACTTTCTGTCAAAATCCCATCAATCTCTCATGTATCTCTCTCTCTCTCTCTCTCTCTCTCTCTCTGTCTCTCTCTCTCTCTCTCTCTCTCATTTCCTTTTTTTTAATTTATTTTATAAATTATGTATAACTTTAAAAATATAAATTTGATTTATGTAAAATTAACATGTCATTTACAGAATAAAATAATATATTATTTATAAAAAATATGATAATTATTTATATTTATTTTTTATATTTTTTTTCTCATAAATAAATTTTTGTATATGAGCTTAAGAATTTGTTTGAAATGTTTCTTTAATATCATACATAGTATTGATAGATTAAAATTGTTGTATTAACAATTAACAATGAAAATTATGTTTTGTTATAAAAAAAAAAAAAAACATAGTTCTAATACTTCACTATTTTACAATAAAAATATATGAATTTTAAAAATTTTTATATTGATTTTTGAAAGAGAAATAATTAAAGAAATTTTAAAAACATAATGAGTAAGAAAGAATTATCGTAACATTTAATTCAAAATATCAAAAAAAAAGTTAAAAAATGAATGAAGACTTTAAAAAGATGTGATTACAATTAAAACTAATGTCATATTTATTAATAAGTATGATTTTATTTGGATAATATTGAGTTTTAAAATCTGATTTTGTAGACTTGCTATATTAACTTTTGAAAGAAATATATTGAAATTTTTTTACAAAAATTGAATATTAGTCATTGAAAAAATCTTATAAGATTTAAAATAAAATTTATAATAGGAAGAAATTAATGTTATTGAAACATATGCATTTTAACAATTTTAAATTTTGAAAAAAAAAATAGATTATGACTTTGAACTTCAATTATCGTACAACATTTTTATTTATATAATAATATAAATAAGAATAGGTAATAGATACATTAAAATTAATTGTAAATATAATTATATTTAAAAGGATATAGTTTTGTATAGTTATATTTTAAATTCCAAAATTTATTTTTTAACTTCCTATATAAAAAGATTCAAAATTTTAAATTACACATAATTTTTTTTTCTAAAAACATATGAACTCGCAATTGAGTAGAAAGAGAAGTACCATAAAGGAAAAAAAGGAGCTGCACATATTAAAGATAAATAATTAAATAATTGACTAACACCTTTAATAGTTTTGAAAAAATTGATTAAAATTAAAATTTTCTGTTTATAGCTCTAAAAAACTATTATAAGCCTTTGAAGTAATATTATACATTAGCTGTCAATTAACACATATCATGATATCAAAAAAATATTAAAAGTAATTTTTCTTAAAAAAAAGTAATGATATAAAATTAATACAAAAAACTTATTAATAATAATTTTGTTTGAATTTTGATCTATGTGACATGTTTCTTTATTATACAAATGACCCGATCATGTCATTTTAGTATAAAAATTATAGTAAAACAAAACTAACCAACAAAACATAGTTATAAACAAAAAATAGATAATAGTTGGTGGAGAGGAGGGAAAAATGACACATAAAATATGAAATATAAAAAAAAAGATGGTCATAGATGCCAAAAAAATAAAAATAAAAAATAAAATTAAAAAAATGGTGTAGAATACAATAGATTAAATATAAACTAACCTTTAAATTGTCTCAAAAAAAGAAAGTTAAAAAATAACGAGTTTCATTATTCCATGAATGTAATATTTATAGGGCGAGGACGACATGAATGACTTACAAAAAGTATGATGTATGATGGTTAGAATTTTTGGATATAAGAAAGAATTGGTTAGAAAAAGAATGCATAAGAATAGTTTATTTCATCTTTTCTTTCTAAATTATAAATCATGGAATCATTATAAAAAATAGTAAATTATGAGATTTAATATATATATATATATATATATAGTATAGATATGCTTAAATTTATTTGGAAATAAAATTGTATTTAATTATGGAATAGAGAGATAGTCTAAATATAAGATTTAATTTTTATTTTATGTTAGACTTAATTTTAGATTTATATAGATCAGGCCAGTTGTGAAAGACATTAATAGTATACATTTTATGGGAGGTGAGAGAGTTTCATTTTCATTAAATTTATTTTAAGACAGAAAAGATTGTATGAAATTTATATTATTTTTAAATAAAAACTTAATTTATTTTAAGACGAAGAGGGGGGTTAAGAATTGTGTACTTTTTTTTCTTTCTTTCTTTGTACCGGCAATATACTTGGATTAAATAATTTTGAAGGTTAATATTTATGTCTTTGGAATAGCCAATAGATGTTTTAATTTAATTTAATTTTTTTTTTGTAAAAATCAAAAAATCAAAAAATGTAGATTTAATGTTTTGAAACACTTAGGATCTCTAAGATGAAAAGTCACTTTGGTATAATATATAGCATAGATAGATAGATATTAGGGGAGAGATTTTAAGAACTTGTAATTCAATTATTATTATTATTATTATTTTTAAATCTATAGTTACTTTGTTAGGCAATAGTATTATTTTTAAATTTACAAAAATTAGCAATTTTAGTTTTTATTTTTATTTTTTAAATCTACAAGTACTTTGTTAGCCAATAGTATTATTTTCAAATATTTTTAAAATTACAAAAAATAGCAATTGTGGTTTTACGTTTTTTTTTAAATCTATTATTTTTTTTAAAATATATAATTACTTTGTTATGAGGTGAGATTTTTTTTTTTTAAAAGTATAATGTTTTTTTAATGTATAGTTACTTTGTTATGAGATGAGATTTACGAAAGAGAAAAATATTGGGGGAAAAGAGGGGAGATTTTAGGAACTTGTAATTCAAAATTTTAGGTGATTTATTATTATTTTTTAATCTATAATTACTTTATTAGCCAATATAATTATTTTTAAATATTTCTAAAATCACAAAAATTAGCAATTATAGAATGAAACTTTGGAGCCCTCACAAGCCTTCTCACTAGAAATGTCCTTTTCCTTATATAATAGATTAATTAATTTATATTGTTGAAAAGATATGACTCAATGTAGAACTATCTTCAAATTGTTTTTTACAAAGCCAAATTGTTTCTTGCTTTGAACATGAATGACTCTTAGAATTCTAATAAATGTAAAACATTTTCCGAGCACATATTTAATCTTTAAAAATGTTGTGAACCATTTTCTAGTCGATTTTCAAGCTCGAAAAGTCTAAATCTTGACCTGCAAATGGCACGAAACTGACTTGAGTTAACCCAATAGCCCAGCCCTCTAAGACTAGTTGATTGTTCTATGCACTCCCAATATGGGATGAGTTGGCTATTCATACTGTAGACACCTCATTTTGTTTAGTTAAAATACTTAAGTCCATCGTCAAATTGTAGCCAACGACGATAATTCAAACAAGATTGAAATAGTAGATGATCTCTTCGAAGCAAGCTTGATGTGGAACCGTCGCTATTCTAGTCATTGTGACTTTCCCCAAAACTGGAAAACTTTTGGCACATTTTTGCTAAATTATTTCTCCAAAATTGAGCATTTATGAACCATCATTCGAATCTATAATAGGCCGCTACATCTTTTCAAAAGTCGTTTTGAGCACAAAAAGTTTGAAATACCTTAGAAAGTCCTTAAAAAACTAGAAACTAAACCAACCCAGATCACCCCTAGGGCCTAGCCAGCCCTAAGTATCTCCACAGAGGGTTGGTTTGCCCATCATTGAGGGCGGATTGACCTTATGTGTTTGGGTGGCCTATTTTCGACCCATTGCGTTTTGAGTCTATTTCGGGATTTCACTATTGTTTCACCATCCCACATCGAAATTAGGGGTATATAGTCACATTTCAAGCCAACTATATAAGCACAGCCTTTGCTATAAGAAAAAAGGGATTGAAAAGATTGAGAGATACAATAAGCAAGACAAAATTAAAAAAATTTCCTTGCTTTCTCTTACGCTGTGCTTGGTTAGGGAATTTGAGAAGAGATTTGAAAAGAGAAAGGAAAAAAGTGTGTGAAACTATGTGAAATGTAAGTATATTTTATTCATATTTCACCTAATTTTTTCTTTTCCTTTTCTAAATTCTTTCCCAAATTTTCCAACCAAACATAACATTAATTTCTTCTTAGTTCTAAGTTTTGTCCTTTTCCCTTGAAAATCCTTGGTGATTCTACATTAAGAAGGACTTGAAAGAAGAAATCTGTAAGTTCAAGGTTTAGAATCGAAAAGTTTTCCCAGCAATCTGACAATGGTATTTTGCTTTCAAGGTTAGATCCATTGTTTATATAGGACTATTGTCAAGGTTAAACACATTTAGCAATGTTTCTACTGGTCACCAAAAGTACAATCTAAAGTCACTGAAGGAATTAGTGATGAAAGATAATTTGTCACAACTTCATCGCTGAAAAGGTGTCACGGAAAGAATCGATAATGAAATAAAGGAACGTTACCATATCTAGAATCAGCAACCAAGTATATTAGTCACCAAAATAAAATAAAAATTTGTCACTATAAATTGATATTTTGTCTATAAAAATTTTGTTAGGCAGAAGAGTTGTGTTTGGTGTATAACTCTAATCAATATTCCACCCTTATACTTGAATGCTATGTTTGATAGAGGTTTTTAAATCATGATTTCAAATCAATTTCAAAATATATTTTAAAAACATGTTTGGTAAATCAGACATTTTTTTGAATTTTTGGTCTACTCAATCATTTGCCCAAACATCCTCCCGGATGTTTGGCCAATCGACCAGAATAGTATCTTTATTTATTTATTTATATTTTTTTTAATTTTTTTATCTTTTGCAATTGCCAATCACCATCTATTATCTGGAAAAAAATATATATATTTGTTCTTGATATTTTTTTTAAATATAGAAATTATTTTTTTAGACCAAAATGACAAATTATTTTTTTGAATTGAATTTTGAAAAGAGTTTGGTTATGAGTTTTGAATAGAATTTTCAATAGAGTTTTGAGTTGTGTGTTTGGTTTAAGTTTTGAAAACTCTTTTCAAAACTCATAACCAAACAAATTTTCTCCTTTCAAATCATAATTCCAAAACTCACAAACTCAAAATACAACTCTATTCTCAAATCATAATACTAAAACTCTACCAAACGCTATCTGAGTTTTAGCAACAGATAAACTTGTCGCCAAAAATAACACTTAGCGAAGAAGTAATTCATTGTTGAATGAAAAATATTTTAGCGATGAGTCAACTTTTTGGTTGCTAAAAGTACAAAATAGCGACTAACTACATTTCATCACACCAAACTACTGACACTTTTAGTAAACTAAATTGGTCACAAAAAGTAAACTAACCGCGACTAAAAAAACCTGCCACCAAAAATCAACTGAGCAATTTTTTATTTTTCCTGTTTAGTACATCTATAAACCTGTGCAAAGCATTCAAAACATTAATTTAATCCAAAATTAATAGCATCAAGCACACCTAAGTGCAAATCTCTTACATATAACATCTGAAACATCCAAGCCACAAATGCATTATAGAAACCTATATCAAAATGTAACCAAATACACAAAACAAAATCCTTTGGTACTCTTCGAAATATGTTTTGTGTTCTATATTGGAGTGTTTCTCTACAACATTAAAATGTTAGTAAGATTTTATAAAAAAAACTTAGTCTTAAAACTGTGCTGTCTATTGGAGTATTTCTACTCTAAAAAGTTTGTTTATACTCGAATGGGGCACTCGTGCCTATCTTTGGGTCATTTAATGATTAATTAATTACGATCTCAAACGGGGCATTTTCATTAACAAGTCTTAAGTTTTACAAATTTGTTTCTAATTTTCAAACCGAAAGTCCAATCGGCATGTTGTTTGCTCCTAAAACGTTATCTAGACTTGAGCAAGGTGTTTGTGTCGATTTTCGATGAGTTCGGTGGTCATTCTATAATTTTACCTTGAACAGGTCATTTACGCCTTAAGTTCGGCAAATTTGCTTCTAATTTTTAATCAGAAGTCCAATCAGAGTGTCATATTCAAGTTATTATTTGAAGTATGAAATGTACAAAACCAAACCAAACCAAGCCTTAAGTCCTATCATGGGGTCGGCTACATGAATCATTATTCTCCACGCGATCCTATCAAAAGCCATTTCGTTAGTCAAATTAAGTAGATCCATATCTATATTTACAATGCTAGCCAATGTTAATCTAGGCTTACCCTGTCTTCTAATACTTCTATCAACTGTTACAACATTGCATTTCTTCACTACTGCCTCTGTTGGTCTCTGTTGAATGTGACCAAACCATCTCAATCGATTCTCTCTCAACTTATCTTCTATCGATGCTACTCCTATCCATTCCCGAATATAGTTATTCTTAATTCTGTCTTGTCTAGTCTTCCCACACATCCGTCTTAACATCTTTATCTCAGCCACACTCATCTTATCTACATGTTGTTTCTTGGTTGCCCAACACTTCGTCCCATACAACATTGTTGGTCTAATAGCCGTTCTGTAGAACTTACCTTTTAGTCTAGTGGGTATTCGTTTATCGCACAATACTCTAGACACACTTTTCCACTTACACTATCTTGCCTTAATCCTATGGGCCACATCTATATGAATCTCCCCCGCTGTTGTGATAGTCGACCCTAAATAACGAAAATGTTCACTCTTAGGTAGTTCGTGGTTCTCAATCTTCACTCATCCTCTGCTTTCATTGTTACTGTTATTAAATTTACACTCCATGTCCTCTATCTTACTTCTGCTTATCCGAAATCCTTTAAATTCAAGAGCTTTTCTCCAAATATCTAATTTTGTGTTAACTCCTTCTCTTGTCTCATCCACTAGCACAATATCATCTATAAAAAGCATACATCATGGCACGTCATCCTGAATTATTTTCGTTAACTCATCCATAACTAAAGCAAAAAGATAAGGACTTAAGTTAGATCCTTGGCGTAACCCTACAGTGATAGGACATTTATTTGTCTCTCCAGCAGGTGATCTAATAGTGATCACCACCCTTTCATACATGTCCCTAATCACATCAATGTAACATTTTGTCACCCCTTTCTTTCCTAACACCCATCATATTATATCCCGGGGCACTCTATCATATGTTTTCTCAAGGTCGATAAGCACTATATGAGTGTCTCTTTTCTTTTCTCTATACTTTTATATTACTCTCTTCAAAAGATAAATCGTTTCCATTGTTGAGCTGGCATGCATAAACCCAAATTGATTCTCTGACACCTTTGTTATATCTCGCAATTGATGTTCCATTACCCTATCTCACACTTTCATTATATGACACATTAGCTTGATTCCTCTATAGTTGTTGCAATTCTAGACATCTCCTTTATTCTTATAGATTAGCACTAAAATACTCTTCCTCCACTTATCTGGCATGTTCCTAGTCAACAAAATTTTGCTAAACAACCTAGTCAACCAAGCAGCCCCTTTTTTTACCCAAACACTTCCAACCTTTAATAGGGATATTATCGGGTCCTAAAGCCTTATTTGATTTCATCTTCTTAAGTGCAATTTCCACTTCAAAGTTCCTAATCTTGCGATAGAACCTGTAGTCTTGGTTTATCGTATTACTGGTTATTTCTTCCCCTATTGTCGTACCTCCATGTTCCTCATTTAATAGTTTCTCAAAATAGTTCTTCCATCTTTCCTTAATCTCTTCATCCTTCATCAATACCTTAGAATACTCTTGATGCACTTAACTTGATTAAAATCTTTTGTTTTCATCTCCCGTGTCTTAGCAAGTTTGTATACCCTCTTCTCTCCTTCCTTACTATTTAGTCTAGTGTATAAGTCATCATAAGCTTTTAACTTAGCCTCTCTCACTACTTTTTTGACCTCCTTATTAGCCAATTTATAGCTCTTAAGGTTTTTCTCAGTTTTTCCCTTCTGCTACTTTTTAAAGCACTAATTTTTTTTTTTTTGCCTTAACTACCACTTGAACCTCTTCCCTCCACTACCAAGTTTCCCTAGAGCTGGGTCGCATCCCTTTCGACTATCCAAGCATTTCCCTTGAGATTCTCCTCATACAATTGGCCATCAAGTTCCACACAGTGTTAGCATCATCTTCTAAGTTCCAAGTACCTTTCTTATCCATTCTATTCTTAAATATTTCTAGTTTATCCCCTCTTAGGTCCCACCATCTCGTCCTACGGCGCCCACCATCCATCTTAACTTGGTATTGCCCTCTAAAACATAAATGTAGTACCAAAATCCTATATTGAGAGGCCAGGCTCTCTTTAGGAATCACCTTACAATCATTGCATTTTAGGCGGTCCACTTTTCTCACTAAGAAGTAATCTATTTGGCTCTTAACTGACTAACTCTTAAAGGTTGTCAAATGCTCATTTCTCTTCTTATACATAGTATTGGCCACCACTAGGTCAGAAGCCAACGCAAAATCTAAGATACTCTTTCCAACCTCATTTCTCTCACCAAAACTGTATCCACCATGCACCTTTTCATAGCCTAGTTTATCTATGCCTACATGGCCATTAAAATCTCTACCTATAACCAGGTTCTTTCCTATGGGTATCTCCTGTAAGATCTCATCCATTTCCTCCCAAAAATCCCTCTTAGTCTGATCATCTAATCCTACTTGAGGGGCGTATGCACTAATAACATTTACTATATTTTCTCCAATAACTAGTTTAACTAACATAATCCTATTCCCTTTCCTAATGACCGCCACTACATTCTCCACAAGACCCTTGGAAATTATGATTCCTACTCCATTCTTGCGTCTATCCGTACCACTATAATAAAATTTAAAACCGGTATCCTCAATTTTCCTAGTTTTCTTACCCGTTCACTTAGTTTCTTGTACGCAAGCTATATTAACTCTCATCCTAATCATAACATCTACCAATTCTGTCATCTTACTCGTTAAGGTTCCTATATTCCAAGTGGCTACCCTAAACTTGTAGTCTTGAACTAGTTTTTTTACCCGTGCTCGTCCAAAAAAACGCGGGAACCTTTGCCCGTTTTTCACCTCATCTAGGCGTCGATGCGGCACCCCTTGCTCACTTTTCGAAACATTCGGAAACAGGCGCAACGCGTCATTTGAGGGAAACGACCTAGCATTTAAATGATTCAAAGTAGGATTCATTGTCATAAGGGATCTGAGTGGCTTTTTTTACGTGTTGGTTGTCGGTTACCTAACACACAGCCCTCCTCCTTAACCCGGGCTTGGGACGGGCGGAGTTGTTAACAACCCTGGCGGAGTAAAGTATGAAATGTACAATATATTAAAAATGAAAATTATAGTTTTTTGGTAGATTACAAAACTTTTGTTAAGATAATCATATACACTTTATTTTCTAATGCTAACTGTGCGTTGAATGGCTTGATCAGTCCCATTAGTCTGGTAAATAAACAAAAATTCCTATAGACCAAATGTTTTAGGGCAAATTACCACGGTTGTCCATGTATTTTACTCCTTGTGTTATTTTAGTTCCTATAATCTAAATTGATTCGATTTTGACCTTAAATTTATAGTTGTCTCAATTTGGTCCAATTGATTACAACTCTTAGCATTGTCTTTTTTATGAAAAATATACATAATGTTATGTGTCATATTTTTAAGGGTAAAATTGTAGACTTATCAAATTCAGTAAATTAATTTCAACTTATTTAGTGATAATTTTTTTTAAAAATACACTAATAGTATTATCAATTAGATCAAATGAACGCAAAATCTAAAATTAAAGGTCAAAATTAGGTCAATTAAAAGTGTAAGGAGTAAAATGACACAATTAATAAAATATTGTGACCACTGATGTAATTTGTTCAATGTTTTATCCATGGCTTTAACCAACAAAATAGATTGACGTAGTTTTGGTATACATACATTTTTATAAAGCGTCATGGTTGAAATTTTAGTTTAAAATTTATGAGTAACCTTTAAAAATATATAAAATCACTACATGATATGAGGATTCTGATAAATCTTCTAGCAAATAAAGAAAATTTTGATAAAGTTTTAGATAAATTACACAAATTACCATTTAAATAAATCATAGATACATTTCATCCAACAATTCTAGCCATGGATTGAGTGCTTGGCCCGAGCTATCCAACACAACAAATACAGCCATGACTTTACTATTTTTCTAATTTACCCTATTTTTTGTCTTTAAATTTTACAAATTGCATTATGACACATGTTTTTGTTATTTAATTTGTAAAACACATCATTAATAACATGATATTAAAAATAAAAAAATAATACAGAAACCATTGTGTAGTTGTGATGAAATTAGTTAACATTTGCTTACCATTTTTTTATGCATTGTAATATTATTTTATTTTTTTATTTTATTTTAGAGGTTTTTATTTATTTATTTATGACCGTATATAACACCGATATTATGCTAATACTAATAAATGTAAAGAGATATTATGAAGTGTATTTAGAATATTCATACCTATGATATATTATTTGAGTTCAAATTTTGTCCAAAGTCATATGAAAAGACAAGCTTTCAGGTCACATTCATTAATTTAACTTATCATAATTGATTAAAATCAAATTTATAATAATGATATCGAACTATCAAAGCAGCGAAGAGGACAATGATTTAAATGAATATGGTTCAAAATATTGCAATAGTCAATAATTTAGGTGAGAGGGCTACAAGAAAAAGCACCTTTGGCGACTAAATTTTTAATCGCCAAAATTCCGTTTTTAGTTGCCAAAAGTCGACTTTTTACTTTCCCCAACTAATTTTTTTAGTCGCTGGTTTTGTCGCGTATAGATGGTCGGCAGAGGTATTGGTGACTAAAAATTTTTTAGTCGCCAAAAAGCAGCTCTTTCGTGACCAACATTTTAGTCCCCAATAGTGATTTACACTTTTCAAAATCATATATTTAGCGACTAATCCTTTAGTCGCCAATACTCACTGAATCGCCGACTAATCCATTTAGTCGCCAAAATAAAGACTTTTGGCCACTAATAATTTTAGTCGCCAAAGGTGCTTCCGTAAAAAAAATAAAATTTACCAACTTTTTTGCTTTTTCTGAGATTCAAACCACAGACCTTCTACTTTGTACACCTTTACCAACACACTCCCTCCATTATGCCACCACAAAATCACATGAATATATATGCAATATATATTATTTATATAGTATATTGACCCGTATTAATTTAAAACTATATATATATAATTATTTTTATTCAATATTAATTTATGTAAAAAATAAATTAATTATTAAAAAAAAAAGGAGCCACTTTTGGCGACTAAAGTTTTTTTTAGTCGCCAAAAACCTTAGTTTTGTCTACTACCAGTAATTTAGTCGCTAAAAAAATTAATTTTCGTCTAAAAATAACCACTTTCGGCGACTAAATTGATTTTTAGTCGCCAAAACCGCCACTTTTGCCGACTAAACTCAATTTTAGTCGCCAATTGTCCACTTTTAGCTACTAAAATTTTTTTAGTAGCTAAAAACCTTTACTTTTGGCTACAACATTTTTTTTTGTCAGTAAAACACCTACAATCGGCGACCAAACCATTTTTTAGTCGCCAAAGCCTATACTTTTGGCTACTAATCTTTTTTAGTCGCCAAAAACCTTCGCCTTTGGCTACTAAAATTGTTTTAGTCGCTAAAACCCATGTAATCAGCGACTAATCTGATTTTTAGTCGCCAATAAGTACACATTTGGCTACTAAACTGTTTTAGTTGCCAAAAGTCTTCACTTTTGGCTACTAATTCAATTTTAGTCGCCAATTATCCTACTTTCAGCGATGAAATTTACATTTTTGGTCGCCAAAACTACTTTTTGTTGTAGTGAGTGGTGTGTACCAAGTCTTTACCAAAGAAACTTCAAGAAAGAAAGTTTGTGACAAAATATAGGGGCTCATTTTCCAGCTAAAAATTGGCTAAGAGGGCAATGATTTAGCTAAATGCTTGAATTAAAACTTTTCAAATGACAATAACTAAGGTGAGAAAGGAGTGATTGGTATCAAGTTTTCACAACAACTTTAGCACTAGGAGACGGTTTTCAAAAGTACATAAATAAATATATTCATTATTTTATCTAATTATTTTAGTCAATATATATTTTTAACAAAATTTTTCATAATTAGTTAGCGGCGTAGGTATTCAGTGAGAGAAATCGTTTGCCTAGACTCTCTTGACTCTTCAATTGTATCTAGTCCCTTGCAGATGATGTATAATGTCTAGTATATTATTGCCAAGCCTGTTGGAATACTAAAATTATGATTTGGCTAGATAAAATGCCTAACAGACACAATATAGAAAGCTTGTTGGACTTACTCTTATGAAAGAGATTTATAACTCGTTTGGCATCCACCTAAGAAATTTATTTATTTCTGAATTTTCTTATCTTCCAAAATTATTTTTTTTTTGAAATTTATGTCAAATTTTTGGTCCGTCTAGTGTAGAAGAATCTAAAAAGTAAAAAAATAAAACCAAAAATTAAAAATCTAAAAAAAAAGGTTCATAAAAGATATATAAAAAAAGAAAGAAAGAAAGAAAAAAACCTTGTTTGGTTTACACTTTTTTTTTCTTCTGAAAATAGAGTTTTTTGTTTTCCATTTTTTTAAAAAAATTTTAGTGAGTTGTTTTTTCAAGAAAATATTTTACGGAATTTTTTTAGTTTTTAAGTACACCTAATCTAGATATACTTAAAAAAAAATGAAAATTCAGTATATTTTTATATCTTGTTGTAATTAATGATTTTTTGAAAATATTTTTATACAAATTTTATACTTTTAAGTATATGAAGATTAAGTGGATCTAAAAAGTTTACAAAAAAAATTCAAAATTTATTAAAAATACAAAATATGAATTAAAAACGCATAAAACTATTTTTGAAAACTCATACAACTATTTTTTTGTTTTTAGTGGATTTTTCTTTAAATTTGTTTACTTTTCTGGTTCCTCTAATCGAGTAGATTCTAACAATTTAAAATTTTTTGAATTACTTTTCAAGATACTAAAAACAAAAAAAAAATAATAAAAAAATTCATTAAAAAAGCCAATTCCAATCACCCACTTATTGAAAAGAAGGTCTTTAACAAGAGACATCAAAAGTCACATAGAGCCTCTGTTTGGGAAGCAGGTTGGCTTTATGACATTTTTAATTATTTTAGCTCGGGCTAAAAAGTTTGGTTGGGGAAGAATTTTTTGACTTTTTGACTTTTAAATTTTTTTTTTGTGAGAGAAGAGTGTAATGATTATGAGTTGAATGTGATGTTTTATTTGTTGTGGTTAAAATAACCTGTTTTTGCCTTTAACCACAAAAGCCCTTGCCTCGAAAGTGACTTTTTCAAATCAGAACATATATATAGAACATATAAATATTGTGTTACTATTTAATTTTTTCAAATCAGAGGACACATTTTCTAATAGAAAGTGACTTTTTGAATGTGATTGAAAACATTTTATGACTTAGGTGTGAACTTTCAAGTCTTTAAGAATGACATTTCCTTGGAAAAAAAGGTCTGTCGCCGCTAGCCCACAAATAACCTGCAAAATTTCTTAGAAACTTACTGGAAAAAAGGTTTGTAATGAAAAAATTGTAGTCGAAAACATTTCAAAGGACAATAATTTAGGTGAGAGTACGAGATCTGAGATGGCTTACCTATTAAGTTAGTTAGACTATTGTCTATAGTTTAAAAATTTAAAAAAAAAATTTTAAAAAAAAAATTTAAAAAATTAGTCTCACGTCGTTTCAAAGATTTAATTAGATAATGCATCTTTTTTTTTTTATTTAGACTAAAATCTCATTTGGGAATATGTTATTTTAGTAATTTTTTGACTTTTTACGAAAAGATATGTAAAAAAGTAGAGACAGTAATATGATCATTTATAGTGACTCTTTGATTTTATTTTATTTTTATACTAAAATGTATAGTTGACAAACGAGCCCCAAGTCCTCAAATAATCTTGAGCCAATACTGTATGAGATAGAAGTAGTAAGTATCAAGTCTTTATCAATGAAACTTCGTGAACATAAGGATTATATAGCTCGACTTTTCGTGCCCCCTTTCAGAAGACAAATAAGCCTTACAGTATCAGACTCTCGCGGTTCTGAATCTGATCTCACAAGTGTAATGTGAAATAGATAAACACCAAAGAGTCTAAATCCGACAAATCTTTTATAAAATCGATTTTAAATCAAAATGCCAAAAATAGACTGTTTTGCCAGACACAGAGTCGCCACCTAAATATTTTTGAAAAATTTAGGAAACCCATGATTTGTGCCAAAGGCCACGTGTTCGTCATCACCAAGATTGTCTCGGCTCGGAAACTTGGGTACGAGAGGGGAAGGTCATGAATTGAGCACCCCCGCTCGCCCGATCAAAGATCGGCCTCTACTAATCATGCTATGAATTTTATCTATATTATATGCTCTTGTTCCGATTATTAGGTTAGCATTGCTATGTGATGCGCGCACACACAAGTATAGAGTAACTTGCAAAAATTGGAACACTTGAGTTCACGTTTGTTTGCAACATTGTTTCTAATATGTACCACTTGAAAAAGTGATCGCATAATGAACATTACTCAAATTATTCCAATTCAAGCAACTAGCCTTCATCCACGGACATTCAAGCAATTATAGCAATTAAGCAATTAGCCTCATGGTAAGCATGATAGACATGGAAACAATCACACTTATGCAATATGCTAAAGCGAGTAAAGACTCACCTAGTACTCTAAGCCAAAAAAGATGATAAAGTTAGAAAGATGCATGATTCTAACTATGCAATATAACTAATGTAATACATGTGAGATGCAACTAATAGCTGGGCTACTAATATGACATGTGAATCAATTTGATAGCATGCGGTCTAAGCATGTATTCAAAGAAATATTTAAACTATCAATGCAAGTTAGAATGATGAACCAAGTCTCGGTGTATGTAATACAAGTGGATGCAAGTATGAATAATGCTAAGCAAAATATGATACCCTAAACTAACCATCATAAGCTAGTAAATAAAAAGGAGAAAGATGTGGGATTAGAAGACATAAACCATTACAACGTTTGCACTCTCACAAAGGAGAGTCCGAATGAACTAACTAGCTAACTAATTAAAGTTAAGCTAATTAGTTAACTAGCTATTACAAAATGAAATGAATAAATAGCTAAACTGCTTAAGTAATTATTACAAAATGAATTAATTAACTAATCTAGCTAATTAAAAGAATTACAACGTGAAACGAATTAGCTATTCTAACTAATTAATTTACAAAGCCACTACTTCAAGCGCAACACTAATGTATTTACAACACGGATCACAAGGATCGATGAAAGGCGTATGCATGAATGCGGTTTCCATCCAAAAAGTCACTATTTCTGTTGTTGAATGCCTCTGTTGCACAGTAAAACACTTGCATTGATTTCCACCTCCAGACCAACTTTGTTCTGCTGGGAAAGCACACTACTGAATTTTGTACTAGTGGCCGGTAGAGGGCCTGCTGGCCACCAAAAGGTGGCATGCCGGCAACTGTTGACTGGGTTGTTCTACTGCAACAGAGAGCAAGTAGAGCAGAGACAATGTATTCTCAAGGGTTGGTTTGCACAATTTACTCCTCTTTATCATGAACAACTCAAAGGAGTAGTAAGCTTGGTTCACAAACTATCAATGGAAGCAATTTCATTGCATGATGGCCTATGAACCAAAGGGTGCAAGTTCAATAAATGCAATAAAACAAGACTCTCAAAACCACCTCCCTATCATGAAAGATCAAGGGAAGTAGTTGACAATGAATCTTGAACCATTTTCATCACTAATGAGTATGAAACGACTCAAGACTCAAGGGTTCAATTAACGTCCGATTGAACCTAAACCAAATTATTATCTTGCTCTTTTTAAGCCTCAATTTTATTACTTCATTTTAGATTACCATCCATTCTTTAATAAATTGAGTCCAAAGGTGAATTTAAGTCCTCTAATGGAAAGATGGCTCAAACCAAGTGTTGCTTTGGGTATGAGGGAAGTGTCATGTCGTTGATAATGAACCCCTAAAGGGATTAAACCATTAAGCATGATGTAGACACCCCATTTTTGACCGTCTTCAAGACTTAGACGTCATCGTTTGAATACTCAATGATTATCCATGTCTGTATTTGTGTTGAATGCCTGAAGTTCTTGGTGGAGTGCCTTGCCTTGGAGCCTTTGACACTTGTCTATTTTGTGCTTGGTTGTGGACCAAATGCTTTCTTCTTTGATTCTGAAGGAGAGGGTGGCTTGCCGGCCATCCCTACAATCCATCGGCCAGGGTTTATTCCCATCGGCCATTAGTGGTAGCTGGTAGGCTACACTGATGGCCGGCCAGCCATATTGATGGCCAGTTGACCATTAATGGTGGCCGATGGCCATTTTTCTGCTTTTTCAGATATTTTTTGTGCCAGCTGTTGGTCACTGAAGCCATCCTCCATACACTTGTATGAAGGGATGGAAACAAGCTTGTAGCTTGCTTTTCTATATAAGGAGAGGCCTCTTCCCCATTTTTGGGGGTTGAAAAAATTTCAGAGCTGAAATTTCTCTCTCTCTAGAATTCTCCCTCTATATATATATATATATATTGTGCTTGAAAGTGAGTTTTCTCCACAATTTTGCATACCACCCCTTGATCAAACATCCCTATCTTGGAGCTGAGGTTCCTTAAGGCTTGTTTGGCATTCCTAAAGCTGGTTTTGGCTCAGAAGAAGACTTGTTTTGCTGCTGTGCTTCATGGGTAAGTCCTTGCCCCTTTTAAACCTTGCTTTAACTAAGTGTTTTGCCATCTCTGTAAGCTATTTTGACTTGGTTTTTCAACCATAAAAAACTCTCATTTAGAAGTTTTAAAATGGTGGTTTAAGCCTTGTTTGGTTAGGGGGTGCTTCCCCCATTTGCCCTTTGGCTTGTTAAGCCTTTTGAGCCTTCTTTTGGGAGATCTTGAGTCCATCTTTTTGGCCTCAAAGCCACTGAATTCCAGGGGAATTTTAGTGGTAGAAAGTTTGTTTTGAGGACCAAAATGGGAGGGGATGGCCTTCCCTCCTTGTCTCTCTATGCCATGCCTTGTTAGCATTACAAAGTAGCATGTTTTTATGGCTTATGTTAGTTTAGTTCAAGCATGTTTTTGGCTATATTTTAACATGTTTAAACTCTTTTTTTGGCTGGTTTAGTCACTTGTTGCTTGCATCTTGCACTTGTAGTGTAATCTTGCTCACTAGCCTAGCATGTTTGCTGTTTTAACCCATTATTCTAGCATGTGTTGGCCTCATTCTAGCATGTTTTTGGCCTTGCTTCGACATGCTTAAACTCTGTTTTGAGTGGTCTTAGTCTCTTGAGACTTGCTTTGTATAGATATAGTGTGGTTAGCTTCATTAGCTTTGTGTTTTGAGCCCCTTAGCATGCTTTGCTTGGGTTGTTTGCATGTCATAGCATCATATTGTATGTAATTTCAGAGCATGTATCACTGCCACACTCTCACATATTCCACTCTTTCATCATGTTTGAGAGTTGCGCCTTATGCCTTGCTTGCAAGCCAATGAATGAGCATGCATTTCTTAGTTTTTGTGTCCAAGTTTCAGCATGTTTTTGCCACTGATTTGGCGTGTTTTAGGTCTGTCCATAGCTGGTTTGATCATTTGAGCATTGTATTGCATGCCTCTAGTGTTGTGAGTTGTCATGCCATTTCAGCACTAAAAATATCTGCAACCTCCCCCATTTCTTCATTTTTCAAATTGTTTTGAGAGTTGTTTGGCCTTATGGTTGTGTTTAAGCATGAGGTAGGGTTTGTGCTCAAATGGCTTTAACCGTCTTTTGAGGGTTCCTCCTAGTCAAAGGCATAATCCCTCTCATGTCTTAAACCACCATTTTGGTTCACCCCTCTCATTAGAGGATTTTCACATTGGACTAATCGGTAATATAAAATGTGTAACCAAAATGGACCAAGTAAAACATGTGCAAGATAAACATGTATGTTGCATTGCATGTGTTTGGATCGGACGTTAATCCAAACACAAGAAATGTGGGACGTTTCATACTAAAAGTGAAAAAACGTGTCACATTTCTTGGTCGCCAACACCCTTGATCATGCATGATAGGGTGTTGGTCTTTTGAGTCTTGGTTGTGCATTCACTAAGCTTGTACAAGCTTGGTTTTTGGGCCATCATGTATTGAGATGCTTGGTTGGTGGCTTGAAAGCCGAGTGTCACTCTTCTTTGAGCTTGAGACATGATAAGGAGAGTAGTAGTACACACATTTCCTTGCAAATGCACTATCATGCCTTTGTTTGCTCTCTGTTGCATCAAAAGGAGTAATTTCAGGGAAGCAGTGGCTGACCGGCCACATGTACTAGCCGACCAGCCACAAAAGCCAGCCGGCCGACCATCAGTAGTGGTCAATGGCCACCATTTCTAGCCGATCAGCCTTTAACATGTTCTTGAGATCAAATAGAAGCAGTTTGGAAGTTGGCATAATTTTTAGAGGTTTAAAGATGTGCAAACAGAGGCAACTTGTGGCAAGGCGGTGGATTTTTGAGAGGACGCAACTGAGCATGCATGTCTCCCTGACCCGTGAGGCCATCCTTATGGCTTTATTAGCTAGTTGTAGTTAATTACATGTGCTGTAATTAATATAGCTTGATTCGTTTTGTAATATTTTAATTAGCTTAGCATTAGCTAGTTATTCAATTGTGTTTGTAATTAATTAGCTAGAATAGTTAATTAGTTGTTTTGTAATAATTATCTTAGCCTAGATTGGCTTAGCTTATTTATTTGGACCCTCTTGCAAGAGGGCGTATTGTTGTAATAAGAGGTGCGTGCGTGTGTGCATGTCTTCCAACCCCCACTTATTTCTCCCTTTTATTTAACCCTTTTGATGGTTAGATTAGGGCACGTTTCAATTAGCATACCTTATGCTTGCATGAGTGCATCATTCATTTGTCTTGCATGCACCGGGTTTGGCGTATCATTCAAACTGCATTGTATTTCAATACTTACTTGAATACGTGTTTCAAAGCATGTTATCAAGTTGCTTTGTATGCCATGATTAGATAGCCGAGCCTATTTAATTGCATTATTGCATGTGTTGCATTAGGCATTTTGTATAGTTAGGATCATGTATATTTCTAACTGACTTTTGTTTTGGTTTAGAGTACACTGTAAGTGTTTACGCTTTAGCATCCTTGCATGAGTGTGAGTGTTGCCATGACAGCATGCTTGCCATGAGGCTATTTGCTTAATTAATAAACTGCATGAATGTCTGTGGATGAAGGCTTTATTGCCTGAATTGGAATAATTCGATCGAATGTAAGTTTTAAGCCCACTTTGAGAAGTGGCAAATCATCATGTTTTAAGCCCACTTGAGGGTGACATTTTCAAACCATTTTCGAAAAGAAAACACGAGTTGTTTTGTTCCAATTCTTGCGATTTTAGTCTATACTTGTATGTTGTGCGCATCACATAGTAAGTTAGTTAATAACCGGACAAGAACACGTGTTTATCAAACAACATATCATGCTTAGTAGAGGCCGATCCTTTGATCGGGCGAGCGGGGGTGCTCATTTCAGGACCTTCCCCTCTCGTACCCAAGCTCCCGAGCCGAGGCAACTTTGGTGATGACGGACACGTGGCCTTTGGCACGAGTCATGGTTTCCTAAATTTTCCAAAACAAAATATTTATATGGCGACTCTGTAATCTGGCAAAGTAGTCCATGTTTGGCACTTTTTCATTCAAAATTGATTTTTTCAAAACCAATTGCCAGAGTTGGACTCTTTAGTATTTATCAGTCTCGCATTGCACTTTGTGAGATTAGATTTAGAACCGTGACAGGAGTCTAAATTGTAGGACGACCAATTCGCGCCCTCTCCGAAAAAGGGGGGGGGGGGTGCACGAAAAAAGTCAAGTCTACACATGACATCTCAGTCTCATGCTTAAACAAACAAGTAATTTGAAACCACTTTCAAAGAAAAACAAAAAGCCAAGAAATGAGGGAGGTTGCAAAGGTGATTAAAGGTGATAACAAGTATGGAAAGCCATAAATAAATGCTATCAACTCAAATAGGTTGGTGGCTAAGGCCTAAACCACCAAGCTTATGAGGGCAATTACACTATAAGCATGTAATATAAAGCATAAATGACATAACAAGCCCAAAAAAGTCCTAAAATAGTACTAAATAAGTTCTAAAACATGCTGGAATTAAGACAAAAATAGCTAGAACAATAAGCTAAAACATGGAGCATGGTAGGCTAGTAAGCAAGACACAAGGAGGGGAGGCTAACCCCTCCAATTTTGGACTTCAAAACATGATTTTAGCCACTGAAATAACTCTGAAAATCAGTGTTTAAAAGCACAAAAAAAAGATAGTGTAAAGATGGGAAGCACAAGGGCAAATGCCTTGAAAGCAAGTTAAAACGAAGGGCTATCAACCGCTCTACCTTTAATGGCCTTAAATCACAAGTTTTAACCAAAAAATATAGGTTTTAAACTGTCCAAAAAATAGTAAAAAATGGAAAACAAGTGGTGTAAAGATGGTATAAAAGCAAGAGAAGGTATACCACTTGAAGAAGAATGAACCCTTAAGTCATAAACCACCAATCTTATACTCTTAAGTGTCTCAAGAGCTCAAATTCAAGCTTAAATCACCTCATGAAGAAGCTCTCTAGGTTTGGTTTAGAGTATTTGGGTAAAGGCTATGTAAGTTGCAAGAGAGAGAGAGAGGATATTTTTGCACCCAAAATTTTTCTAACCTTAAAACCAAGAGAGAAGGTCCTCTATATATAGAAATATATGAGCTTCAGTCGAAAATATCTATATAGAGATTGGTGGAGCAATATGGGAACAACTAGTATAAATATTTGCAAAAATCTGATTTTTTGACACTTGTGGCTGGCAGGTCACTAATAGTGGTTGGCAGGCCACTAATGATGGATGGAAACACATAAAAAGGGGCAAATTTTTCACTACTGGCCGGCAAGCCGCTAGCAAGGGCCGCCAGGCCACTAAAGTGGCCGGCCACAAAAATCTATTTTCAGGCCCGATTTCAAATGGGCATATCTCCCTCACTTGGACTCCGTATCTAGTTATTCTTGAGTCTAAATTGAAGCTTCAGATGTCTAGTTTCCAATGGTGGTGGCTTTACATCTAAATTATAAGTGTGCAAAGAGATATGTCTATTTTAGTGAAGGCTGGTCAGTTTTGTCATAACGGATTGATGCCTAACTTTTCCCCCAACTAGTTTTCTTCTCTTCCCTCCTATTTTCTTCAATTCCAAACCTTTAAATAAGTTGTTTTAAATTTTTTTTAAAGAGTTCACCTCCCTTTCATTTATTTCCACTTTGTCCTTGCTCGGTTTACTGAAAAGTGCAATTTTTGAACGAAATGTGAGTCTCGGAACATCGTAGAAACATTCGAAAAAAGAGGGTTTTGAGGTCTAAAATAATTGTGGTCAAAAACAGTTTCGGTCCAAAATGGGTTGTAAGATTGGGATTTAGAAGCTCTTCTTGCTGAAGAAATCGAACATTTGCATATCATAACTTTCATCATCGAGCGATCAATCAGTAGCACCCAAGTCTTAGGGGCAGTAAAAAATGGAGTGTCTATAGTTGCCCTTCTTTGACAGAGCTCAAAGTCATAAAATGATGTAAGTGAATATCAAAGCCCAAAGACGACCCATTTTGATAAGGTCGTAAGACTTGGGCAAACAAACAAAATGCAGATGTAGTTGGTTGAACCTGAGGGTTGCCTACATATCCCATTACAAGGAATGAAACCAACATAGTTCAGGGGGTAGGATGCAAAATGATACAGAATATAACAAAACAATGTAATGATATATAATATAACAAAATAATCAAACCAAAAGCAGTGCAAAACCACACAAATACCATAAAGGGATGGAGATGCAAAATCAAACTACGTTTTATATAGAAAAGAAGTGGGTACAGCCAAACAATGCCTAACACATGCTAAGTGCCTACACCCTCAATACTAGCCTCAGTGCAGCATGGATGCTTACATATAATAGAACCATGTTTCAACGTGAAAGGGGTGCGAGCAAATGCAAAACTATGTTTTTCTCAAAAAGAGAAAGAGTACAAGTAGTTGGGTGGTATGATATAAGCGAGGAATGATCTGCTGGGAAAAGATAATATGATCCTAAATGATGAATGCAACAAGACAAAGTACGATGCAATAGATGCAGTAAATAAGGTGTAGGCCGAACCACATCTTACCTAGAAAATGTATGGACACAAAACAAACCACGTCTAACACAGAAAAGGTATTGACACCCTTAATACCGGCCTCAACGCAGCATGGGAACTTACACATGATAGAACCATGTTTCAACGAGAGAAAGGTATGAGCACATGCCAAACTAAGCTTAACATGGAAAGGATACAGGAAATAAAATGGTATGATGTAATAGATGCATTCAATAAATTCTATATGCAATGCGATAGATGTAATAGATAATAAAATACGATGTAGTAGCTAGGAAGTGAAAGTACCTTATAGGGGCAATTGACGCTGACTCACCTTATGCTGCTATGGATCTTTCGCTTCTTCTTGGTTTTATTTTCACGCGCTTCCAAACCACAAGTATTACTTTTCTCTTTGGCTATGTTCGCAACTTTCCCTATTCTCCAATAGGGTGATAGGCTAGGTTGGTTTAGTATCTAGAATTGAGGCGCGTACAAGCTAACTTAACCTATGGAGCTACCATACAGATTTCAAGCTAAGGATACACCCTTGGGTATTTAAACCAGACTTTAATCTCGGAAATTCAGAACCTTTGCGTTCTAGGCCTCGGCCATTTGCACTCTAGTTTCCACCGTCTCAGTTGATCTCCAAGAAACTCACTAAAAATACAGCCAAGTGGCTATACTAGACCGCCTGAAGTGGTTTGGGCACGACAAATAGAAAATGAATTGCACCTTTAGAGGATTTAAGGTCTTCTAGACCAAGAGAGTGCACAAGACAGTGCGATGCAAGTTGCACAAGACAGTGCGACATGGGGTGCACAAGATAGTGTGATTCAAAGTGCACAAAATAGCGCGATACGAGTTGAATGCACAAAACAGTGTGATGTGAGGTGCACAAGATAATGCGATACAGGGTGTACAAGATAGTGCGATCCAAGTGCACAAGATAGTACGAGGTGGGTGCACAAGATAATGCGATGCAAGTGCACAAAATAGTGCGATGTGAGTGGAATACATGAAATAGATGTGAATGCACAAGACAGTGCGATACTGTAGACACCCCATTTTTGACCGTCCTCAAGACTTGGACGTCACCGCTTGAACACTCGGTGATCATCCATGTTCGTGTTCGTTTAGAGTTCCCGGAGTTCTCGGCTCGCGCGCCTTGCCTCAGGACCTCCGAACTTGACCGTTTTGTGTCCGGTTTTGCACCAGACACCTGTGTTTTGCCTTAGAGGGGCAGGGAATGCCTTGTGAGGCATCCCCACACACCACCGACTGTGGCTAGAGGTCACCGGCTAGCTGTAGTTGCCACCGGCACTATTTTGTGCCGGTCGGCACTCATTTTGGCAAAATGACCATTTTGCCCTGCCGACCACTTTACAGCTGTTGTTGGAGATATTTTCAGACAGCTTTCTTGCACTTGTTTCCCCTCCATACACGTGTATGAAGGGATGAGCCCTTGGATGACTTAGTTTGTAAGTCTTTGTTGCCTATAAGAGAGAAGGCTCTCCTCTTGGCTCAAGGGTTAGCAAATTCAGAGGGTTAAAGTCTTTGAAGGAAAAAACCAGAGCTCATATACATATATCTCTGTCATATATCTATATCTCCATCTCTCTCCTCTTGTGTGTGTGATTTTAGGCTTAAAAGTGTAGATTTACCTTACTTTTGCACCATTACACACACCATTACACCTTAGCTTGAGTTTGAGAGACTTGGAAGGTTGTTTGTGTTGGTTTTGGACTGGTTTTGAGCATTAGAGAGGGGCTGGACCTTTTGTTCTTCAAAGGATCTTCAAGGGTAAGAACATCACTTTATATTCCCCATTTTTGCAACTTCTTTCTACCCTCTTTACTTTGTGTTTTTGAGTTTGTGTTTAAGATAAAAAAGTCTTGTTTTTACTTGTTCTTGAACCTTCATTAAGGTCATTTTGTGGTTTGAGCAAAGGTCCATCCTATTAGGCTTTGTTTGGCCATTTTTAGTGCCTTTGCTTAAGACCTCCTTTGCTTGGTGTTCTTGGCCTTCTCACCACTGAAAACTAGTGGTTTTTCAGTGGTGAGGGAGGTGTTTTTTAAGTCTCAAAAAGGGGAGGGACACCCCTCTCCCCTTGGCCCTTTGTTTGCCTTTGTTCTTGGCCTAAAGGGTAGCATGTGTGCATGCTTGCATTTAGCTTCATTTCAGATATTTCTTGAGTGCTTTAGGTCATGTTTGATCTCTGTTTTAGGTTAGATTTATAGCCCTTAACATGCCTCTTATGTTTGCTTTGAAATGCTCTATTGTGCCTAGAAGTATGCCATGTGTCTAAGCCATGATTCTTGCATGTTTTAGCTTAGTTTCATGAAGGTATTAACATCCTCTTGCCTTGTGTAGGGGCTGTGAGCCTTTGTTTTGGTCACATTTGGCATCTTTCACATGGTTGTTTTGTGTGATGGCTTACAAGCCTTGAGCATGCGATCCATGCATATACATTTACCAAGCCATTTAAGCAATTTGGAGTCTTTTACCATGTTATTTCAGACCCTAATCCATGCCCACATCCTCAAATTTGTCACCTCTTTTTATGCTTTAAGGGCATGTCCTTTAGGCCTTGAAATGTGCATAATATATGCCCTATGCTTTTGGGTTGTTTTGGGGCTACCACATGTGGGATTTGGGTGTATTTTTGCATGATAAAAATCTGTTTGTGGTTGTCCAACACGTGCCATGAGTGGCCATGTTAATGGCATGTAGATGCTCTACTTGGTGCTTTAGATTTAGGCCCATCCACTCGCATGCTTGTATGACATTTTGCTTTGGTTTTGGAGCCTATTTTCCTACTGTTTTTTGGAGAAGTTTGAGGCCTCTCCCATGATGGTTAAAGCCACCATTGCATGCTCACTATGTGCTTGTTGCATACTTGGTCCACTAGGTGTTGTAGTATATTGGTCCCATGGCTTGATTGGCTCATTTTTGTATGCCACTTATACTTTGCATGCCCTAGCATTTTGTACGCCTATTGTGTTGGTTGTTGAGTACTTAGTGTATTTGCACCTTGCATGTTACATTGCATTTAGCATGTTGGCATCCTAGCATTAGGTTGCCTCATTTGAGCCATGTTGCATTCGTACATTCCATGGCTTAGCTTGGGGATTGTCAAGCCAAGCATAGGATTGAGGGGAGTTCACACTCCAAGTGGTGCAACTCACCTCAATTCTCGGTCACCAAGGCCTTGGACTAACACATGATAAAGCTTTGGATTTCATTTGTTTGTGTTGCATGCATTTACATCAAAATGCAACCTTGGTTCTTTAGGCCACCATGCATCAAAATGCACTATTGATGGCCCAAGAACCAAGGGTCATGCCTCCTTGAGTCCCCAAGTATGATAGGAGGCATTGACCATGCTTACATATGCCCCAAAATCCATGCCATGCATTGCTGTCTTTGTCAAACTGTCTGCTGCAGGGATTTTCTGCCGGCCGGCAGTATAATGTGCCGACCGGCACTATTTTTGTGCCGATAAACTCCACACGCAGCCGGTGGTCAATTGGAGCAACCGGTGATCACTTCCCGCAGCCGGTGGGATACTTCAGACCATGTGGGAGGTATTCCAGAACTTCGGGAATTTTTGGAGAGACAGGACAGTAGAAACAGAGGCAGCAGTGCCATGACGCGGGTTTTCCGGGCAAGTCGAATTCGAACATGCATCACTCGCGCATCCCAAAGCAAAGCTGAGGCCCCTTCCTTTTTATATATTGAATTTAATTTGATAATTAGAAATTTTGTAATAATTAATTTATTCAGTATTTGGACTGTATTATTTCGGGACTGTATATTCTTTTGGTCCCTCCGTGTGAGGGCATAATTGTAATAAGTGTGGGTGAGTGTGTGTATGTCTTCCAACCCTCATTTCTTTCTTCCCTTTTATTTACCTGCTTATGATGGTAGATTAGGGCGCATTCTAAATTAGCATAACAGTATGATAGCATGCGTGCATTTATGCATTTGTTTACATGCATCGGGTTCGGCATATCATGCAAACTGCATCGTCCTTTCAATTCCAAATTGAATACGTGGTAGTTATTGCATTTCATGTGCCATGCTTAGGATAGCCGAGCCTGTCTAGATTACATTCCGTATGCGATGCATTAGTCACTTAACATAAACTAGGTCATGCATGTTTTGCTAACTGGTTTCTTGTTTTGGCACGGAGTACGATGTAAGTTTTATGCTTTAGCATGTCGCATGCGTGTGAATGTTAACCATGACAGTATGCCTGCCATGCGGCTAAGTGCTTATGTGATAAACTGCTTGAATGCCTGTGGGTGGAGGTTGGATTACTTAAGTTGGGAATACTCATTGAAATCCGTGTTTTAGCCTACTCGCGAGTAGCAATTTCAAACTGTTTTTCCAAACAAAACGGATATGCGATGTTTATTCCCAAATTAGGCGATCTAGTCTATACTTGTTTGCTGTGCGCACAACATAGTAATTCTAGGCTAATAACCGGAATAAGAACGCATAAAGTTTTCAAAATTGGATATCACGGTTAGTAGAGGCCGGTCTTCGGACCGGGCGAAAGGCGGTGCTCATAGCTGACCTTCCCCGATCGTACCCAAGCTCCCGAGCCAAGACCACTTTGGTGATGACGGACACGTGGCCTTCGGCACCGAGTCAGGGTTTCCTAAATTTCCCATTTAAAAAATATTTAAGTGGCGACTCTGTAATCTGGGAAAGCAGTCCATGTTTGGCACTACTTTTCAAAAATCTGTTTTCTCAAAACGATTTGCCAGAGTCGGACTCTTTGGTTCAGATTTAGAACCGACACAAGAAATTGAGTCCGAATCAGAGTCAAGTCCCCACGGACGCATAGCTTCTGGCGACTCTTTGAGATTTTAGAGAGCTTGACTCGAACTCGTGATATCCTGTTTTGACTACACTTATGTGTTTCTTTGCATTGCATGTGCATTGGTGCGCCTAGGACACCGTGTTGGCCATCTGCTATTCCTGAGCAGTTTGCTGGAGGCATGACTTTGTCAAAGCATGCCATAAGGCTGACCGGTTGCGGGCTCTGCCAGTATGGGAACACAAACCCCGGTTTTACCGGGGCACCCTTTTTGACCGGGGCACCCTTTTTGACCATTCGACCTAGTGCATATCGAAATCCATAGCGACCATTCCAAAACTAGGACAGGTTGCTTACTCGATATTAGGTTGTTTGAAACTGCTGTGTGCGTAGTGAAACCCTAGCTCCTGACAAAATAGGACAGGGAAACCCTACCCCAACATAGGGGTGCATTGGCTCTCTTTTTACCTGCTATGTGCTTTTAGAGTGTATCTCTACAGGGAACAAACATATCAGTTTGCAAGATTTGGGTATCCGGCCCGAGGGCACCGATATCAGTGTTGTTGAGAATTAGCTGTGTCTGCGGATGTCAGTTCAGTTTTGAATAGTGATTCTGGGGAACAGTGTTCAGTAATAGAGTGCAGTTGTCCGACTACACCCGTATTTGATCTGCTTAGGGCTGAAATGCTGCTTGTTTTCTGTTTCAGTTCAGGGACTCGGAGGTTTGATCAGCTAGTGTCTTCTCCTTGCTGAGGCAGGCCTAAACATGACGCAGAACTCAGAAGAGATTGTGGCCATGACGGCCGCGTTGAGTCAGGAAGTCACCCCACAGGATGAAACTGCTGTCAGCATACCGCATCCGCCTAGGTCGCCTGCCGCACACCCAATTTGGGCTCTCAATCGCATGCGTGCTCGTGAGCCTACTACTTTCGAACTAATAGGGATGATAGGTGATCTCCAAAGGTCTGTGATGTATCTCGCCTATGGAATGTCGGGCCACCACCACCGCACCCTATCTGAAGCTTGCACCCCAAGAGCCTCCGCTGTTGGGTCGGATTGTCATCGAACTCAGCCAACCGGAGATGGCCTCCAACTATGGCAACGATGCATTAAACCAAGCTCTCGATCAGGCTGAGGCCAGAGACAGAGGCAAGATGAAGGCCGAGGCCGACCCTATTGAACAACTGCTGTGGGCAGTAGAGGCTTTGAAAGCCGGAGGAATGAACAAACAACAGATATCTGCAGTTATGTCAAAAGCTGTGGAGGACGTTTTTCCCACTCCGCCTGAGGGCAATTCCAGTCAATCAGAGAATCGGGATAGGCCCCGTCATGCCAAAATAGTTCTTCCCCCTTCCAGCCTTACATCCGGAAGGGATAAAAAATCCAAGGCCGCACCCGCCGATCCGTTTGCTAGTGCATCTAGCAAGAGTGCTCCAAAGTACCAGCCCCGAGGGCGAAGGGTCTTTCATGCTCTCTATATGCCATTGTCCAAGGCATTGCAGATCCTTGCCGAAAGGGGACACCTTAAGCCTCGAGCGCGGCCGCCCCGAAGAATCTCCCCGATACCCATGATGCTTCCTCGCATCAGGCGCATTCATCAACAGATCGCCATGCCACCGATAATTGTTTCCGTCTTGAGACGAGGTGCAAGATTTGATTGATAACGGTTATCCTCCTTCCACTTCAAAGAAAGTCCGTCACCACTCGGTTGTTGGATTTTGAAGATACAGATACCATGAGTATATAAGCGAAGGTGAACCGCTCATGAAGTTGTTTGGTACATTTTTGGATGTGGCGTTTGGCACGCATTTTGGGCATCCGTGAATCTTGGCCTTGCACATTCTCGACTTGGGTGTCGAGTCAGTCTTTTGTTTTGTCTTGAGTTTGTCTCATTGTCTTGAGTCAGTCCTTTTGCTTAAGGGTCTGTCTAATTGTTATGAGTCAGTTCCTCTTTTGTATTGAATAGTAGGTGACTTCGGGGTTGTTGCCTCGGGCACCGTTTTGTTTTGTAAATTACTTCTTTTTTTGCTTTCTTTTTTGGTCTGCCTCATTGTGGAGCCGCTTACACTCGAAACTTGAATGAAACAGTAATGGCTACCGTGTTTCCATGTTTATTGATTGTATTGGGCTAGTTGTGCGGAGAATTCGAATGGGGTGACAACACATTCCGCATGCTCTTTTGTGCCCTAAAAATTATTGCTTTGACTTAAGTTTTTCGAAACCTTTTAAGCACTGCGGTGAAAACGAAGAGGAAGAAATTCCTCGGGTTTTACAAAGTTTTGATCATTTTGAAAGAAAGAGAGGCGTGCTAACTTTTAATGAATGAAATCATCCTTGTCAGCGTGAGTACTGAGAGGGACCCTAGCCTGATCCAGACTGGTTCCGCACTATCTTCAATACGAGCGATTTGTCGCTTTCTTAAAAACTTTCAAAAACAAAATGTTTTGTGCGGTCTTGCAAAGACCTGTGTGGAATCGCTCTTGAGATTGCGCAGCTTAGGATCGCTCTCAGCCTCAAGACTCGACCCCTCCTTTTCAAACCATGGACCAGCATCCAGAATGTTCGATGGTTAGCTATCAATACGAAGCCCGTGAGGCCAGACTCGAAGCAGCCCTCGATTGAAAGGCACCGTCGAACAGCAACCGGATGGATTCTCCGCAGTACCAAGAACCGCTATTCATTCTCCCGGAAAAGGGGAGGCTTCAATTTCAAAACCATTTGGCATGGATTTGTTATACTTTTACCCTTTGAGAGGCTCGCTGGGCCGAAAACCCGGAAGGGCGGTCCAAGCAAAAGTTAGAGCAAAGAAAAAGAAGAAGAAAAATACGAAAATAAAAAAGAGAAAAAGAAAAAATAAAATAAAAAAAGGAGAGAAAAAAATATATAGCAAAAGAAATAAAAAATACAAAAGAAAAAAAAGAAGAAGGATAAGGAGAATATAGCTCGCAAGGTCGAAAACCCACATTGGGCACCTTGGCAAAAGTTAGAGCCTAAACAGTGAAGGTTAAAATACCCGAGTGTACCTTAACCGGAACTACGTAAGGCTTGATTCCCATGTTTGGGATACGTAGGCAGCTTCATCCTGAAGTCCAGCCCTTAACGTTTTCATAGCATCTCAGTTCATGTAATGGTTTCGATCACCTGTGCCTTCTTCCGAATCTGATGTCTCGATTGCAGCAACCTGGAACTACGTGATTAACTTCCTTTTGAAGTCCAAACCACCGACACCTTCCAGGTGACTGTGTACATACATTGATTCAAACCGTTTTCGCCTCCTCCGCCCCCGAGGGTCCGATCGTCGTCAACAAAAGACTGGTTTACAACGTGCCGCGGCATCATCCAAACAAGGGGGCAACTCTCCGTTGCCTTGCATTGCCATAAAGATTGCCCTGAGTTGTCACCCCAAACTAGGGGCAACTTTCCGTTGCCACGCGTCGCCGTAAGTTGCCGCCCAAACTAGGGGCAACTTTCCGTTGCCATGCGTCCCTTCAGCAAGGGGCAATTTTCCCAAATTGCCCCCAATCTGAGGTTGCGTATCTCGAGGGTAGGTTCTCGGCTTGTTGAGCATTGACCGCTTGCAAAAATAGTTTTTGAAAATTTTTACTAAGGTTGACTAATTCTCGAAAACAATTCCATTTTCCAAAATTGGACCATGTTTGGACCCGAAGGAAAACTTTCAAGGCTTACTACCGCTTGCATGATTTTCAAATCAAAATTGAACAAGCATGTTAATTCGACGCTCATCCGATCAAAACCTTTTAGAAAGAAAAACAATAAAGCGGTCGGAGTAATGAACTAGGGGCACAGTTGAGTCAGGTGTTCTGTCTCCTCCTTTATCATCAACGCACTCGCCAGAAAGGCACTCTATCTACCAGAAGAAATAGCCGCGAGCTAGTCGTATCGGGGTGAACCCGCCGCTTCCTATTCATCTATCAATCACCCAGGGGAGGGATAAAAAAATGAGAGATTAAAGAATAGAGAGGAGTAAGTTGAGAGAAAAGTGAGAAAAGAATTTTGAGAGAAAAACCGAGTCCGAGGGCCGAGCGATGCGAGTATCACAAATCAGAAAGGGTGGGAATAATACCTGGAGGAATTGGCTCCTTGAGATTTGAGGTCTCTTTGTAAACATGTCTGTGTGTCGTGTCTTTTGATTTGTCGACCTTGATTTTCGCTTTGAGTCTTTTCCAAGTGTGTCTCGTTGTGTTAGGTCGTGTGCCTTTTGTTTCTTTGTCTGAGTCTGTCTCGCCGCGTTCTGTATTAGGCTCGATACCCCGGTTGAAAAACCCATCCTCTTCCAAAAGGTAATCGCTTGTGCTCAGAATGCTGTGCCATTCTCTACATCCGTGCAAAGCAAGAGAAGAAAAGAGGAAAATGTGGGACATCCGAGTATGTTTCGACTGCAACCGTGTCGGCTTTGTGATCCGTCTCGGCAAATTGGGGTCATTTGTTCAGGACTTGCTGTGTGCAGAATGAACCAAGTGCTGTGTTATGGGCTATACGCAGATCAATTCCCAGCAGATTAATCCCCAACAGAGTATGGGCTGTGTATCCAGTTGTAAGCAGTGGTTCGCATGTGTTGTGTCGCTGTTTAGTCGGTTGATTATCTGATTAGTACAATGCGAGTGCTCAGTTTTCAAACAACAGATCAATATCATTTACATTTGAGGTGTAATATGACGTCATGCGGTGCAAAGTATGAAAAATGCAGATATGTGCAGGTATAACATTCTTTTCAGACAAAAGTTTGTTTCATCCCATATAATTTTTTCAAAGTACAAAGTTTGAGAAAAGCAAAAATCTACCTGCGGCAGTACATAGTACCCTATCTACCAAAAAAGAGAAAAGTACAAGAAAAAGAAAATGAAAGAAAAACAGCAGAAGTCTGTAATCATCATCAATGGCCTCGCGCCGGGGGGTCCATCCTCGCCCTCTTCCTGGGCAGAAGCACAGGAGCATCGTCAGACGTGTCGCTATCGGAGCCCGAGCCCGAGCTGCCTCCGACCTCCTCCTCAGAGGCCTCCGCCTCCGACTCGCCATCCTCGCAATCGAGCTCGTGAATCGCCTCCCCACATGGCCACGCCCCCCTCTGGTGCGGGGGAATATCCTGCCATCCCGCGTGGAAATGGAAGGTCCAGATGGATCGCCGCCACTCACGGGAGAAATCGGGAAGGGAGGCTGAAAAGTACAAAAGGCAAATGCTTCAGTATACATGAGCAGTTTATCGGTACAGAATGCAGTGTATGAGTACAGTGTGTGAATGCCGTGAGCAGTTTATCGGTACAGAATACAGTGTATGAGTACAGTGTGTGAATGCCGTGGCGGTTTATCGATGCGAATACGATGTATGAGTACGGTGTGTGAATGCCGTGGCAGCGATCGCTCGGTCGAGAATCGTGTATGAGTACAGTGTGTGTAGACACCCCATTTTTGACCGTCCTCAAGACTCGGACGTCACCGTTTGAACACTCGGTGATCATCCATGTGTGTGTTCGTTTGGAGTTCCCGGAGTTCTCGGCTCGCGCGCCTTGCCTCAGGACCTCCGAACTTGGCCGTTTGTGTCCTGGGTTACGCACTGCACCTGTGTTTTGCCTTAGAGGGGCAGGGAATGCTTTGTGAGGCATTCCCACACACCACCGGCTGTGGCTAGAGGCCACCGGCTGGCTGTAGTTGCCATCGGCACTATATTGTGCCGGTCGGCACTATTTTGTGCCGGTCGGCACTCAATTTTGTCAAAATGACATTTTTTGCCGGCCGGACACTGTGCACTTGCTTTCTGAGATACTTTCAGACAGCTGTGTGCCATTGGCTTCCCCTCCATACACGTGTATGGAGGGATGAGCCCTTGTTTGCTTAGCTTGTAAGTCTTACAAGTTCTATAAGAGAGAAGGCTCTTCTCTTGGCTCAAGGTTGGATTTCTTGAGAGGTTTTCAGCCATTTTAGACAGAGAGGAAGCTCTGGTTTAGGTTAGAGAATATATATCCATCCTATATCTATCCTTCTCTTGTTAAACTAGGTGTTTTGTGCCTTACTTTTGCACACTAGCACCTAGTGTTTCACCTTTCTCTTGGGACAGAGGTTCTAGAGGTTGGTTTTTGGTGATTCTTGACTGGTTTTGAGCTCAAAGAAGCCACAACACCAAGCTTTGTGAAGAGGTCTACAAGGGTGAGCCACTAGTTCTCTTTTTTCCCATTTTTGTACCTTGTTTTTACATAGTTTAAAACAGTTTTTGGGCTTAGTGTTTGGCACAAAAAAGTTCTATTTTTTAACCCTCTTTGTTGTATATTAAGAGTGTTTTGTGGTTTGGGGAGGTTTGACCCCCTTTAGACCTTGAAAAGGGTCCCTTTTTGTGCTATTTTGGAGAGATCCGGGACTTGTGTGCTTGGACCTCTCCACCACTGAAATCTTGAGGGATTTCAGTGGTGAGATGCCTTAAAGTCCTAGAAAGGGAGGGCCACCCCTCTCCTTGATGTCCTTGAAAAGGGCATGTTTTGCCTCTTGAGGAGCACCATGCTTGAGTGTGTGTTGAGCATGTCTTGGTTGTTTTTCATGCTTATATTGTCATGATATAACATGTTTCTAAGTTGGTTTTAGCACTCTTTGCATGTTTTGCATAGTTGCTTTGTAATGCCTTTTGATGCCTTAACATGACTAGCTTGTTAGCCTTGGTTTCTAGCATGATTTAGGCTTGTGTTTGTGAAGATTTTGTGCTCATATTACCATGTTTTAGGTCTGTCCATAAGTATTTTGGTCAATCTTAGCATGTTTAATATAGCCCCTTTGCATTTGGCTTGTTGGCCTTAAGAGTTTGGATGTGTAGCATGCCTTTGTTTGCATTGTTTTGATGGTTTGGAATCACCTAGCATGCTATTTCAGTCCATTTGGTGTGCTTGTATGCTTACCTTGCATGCTCCTTCGTGACTTCTTAAGCTTGTGTTATATGCTCCATGTTTAGGCCTTGTTGCATGCCTTAGATTCCATGCCCCTTAGATGCCATCTAAGTGGTCCTTTGGGCCTAATTTGACATGCTAAAAATCTGTTTTGAGTTGTTAAGTGCATGCCATAATTGCCTTGCATAGGTGCAGTTCAATGCCCTATTGGCTTGCCTTAGCCTAAGACCATTTGCATGCTTTATTTGGCATGCTTCATTGCATGATTTAGCATCATTTTTTTTTGCATGAATTTAAGAGCCTTTAATGCATGTTAGTTGTCCATGTTTGGCCTCTTTAAGTGTGCTTGAATGTTGCTTGTTTATGCCTTGGGTTTGGTACCTTAACATGTGCATGTGTGTGTGTGTGTTTAGTCCCCAATTGTAGGCATTTTGGCTACTGATTTTAGGCCTTTTTGAGTTGCCTAATTCATGTCTAAGTCTATCATTTCATTGGTTTTCATGCTTGCCTTATATGCTTGTTTGTATGCTTGCATAAGTGTATCACATTGTCCATCTTGCATCCTAGATAACATGCTTAGGATTGCACCACATTGACATGCATGCCAAGCCTCTTGAAGTGAGTTTGATAGAGGTTTGGCACCCTTTTGTGCCTATGTGTTTTGCATGCATTTGAAAGCGAAGTTGCATTCTTGGTTCTTAGGGCCATCACGCATGAAAATGCGCGATTGGTGGTCCGGGAACCGAGGCACATGCCCCCCTTGAGTTAATAACATGATAGGGAGTGTGTTTGGTGCATAAATGGCTTGAATTGCATTGCTTTGCATGTTGTTTCCCTCTGCTGCTGTGAGTTGCAGGATCTGCAGAACATTTTGTGCCGACCGGCAGTGTTTTCCCAGCCGATGGAACAATTCTGTGCCGGTAGCCTCCTCCTTCAGCCGGTGGTGTTCTACCCCAGCCGGTGGTGATCTCCAGTGCTCTGAGAGGCACTCCTGGGATTTTGGTAATTTTCTGAAGAGGAGAGCAGAGGAAACAGAGGCACACTTGCACGGCAAGAAACGGTTCCGAGCCTTGTGGGCCCTTTTCAGCTGCGATTCTTGTTTAATTAGATTAATTAATTTATTTAATTAATTTAGTTGATTTGTAATAATTAATTAGCTTGCGTAGTTAATTAATCTGTATTATTATTTTGGTCCCTCCGAGCGAGGGCAAATTTGTAATAAGTGTGCGTGAGTGGGTGTATGTCTTCCAAACCCCCATTTCTTTCTTCCCTTTTATTTACCCGCTTACGGTATTAGATTAGGGCATACTTATTTTAGCATACCTTATGCTTTGCATGCGTGCATTCATGCATTTGTTTACATACATTGGGCTCGGCACATCATGCAAACTGCATCGTACTTTCAATTCCAAATTGAATACGTGATAGTTGTTGCATCTCATGTGCCATGTTCAGGGTTAGCCGAGCCTGTTTAGATTACACTCCTGTATGTGTCGCATTAGCCACTTAACATGAACTAGGTCATGCATGTTTGCTAACTAGTTTACTGTTTTGGCACGGAGTACGATGTAAGTTTTTATGGCTTTAGCATATCGCATGCGTGTGAATGTTTACCATGACAGTATGCTTGCCATGCGGCTAAGTGCTTACATGATAAACTGTTTGAATGCCTGTGGGTGGAGGTTGGATTGCTGAGTTGGAACAACTCGTTGAAATCAATTTTAGCCTACTGCGAGTAGTAAAACTAACACGTTTTTGAGACAAAACGGATATGCAATGTTTATTTCCAAATTAGGCAATCTAGTCTATACTTTTGTGTTGTGCATCACATAGTAAATTCTAGGCTAATAATCTAATAAGAACGCATAAAGTTTTCAAAAATGGATATCACGGTTAGTAGAGGCGGTCTTCGATGAGCGAAAGGGTGCTCATAGTGACCTTCCCGATCGTACCCAAGCTCGAGCCGAGACATTTGGTGATAGCGGACACATGGCCTTGACACCGAGTCGGTTCTAAATTTCCCATTTTAAAATATTTAGGTGGCGACTCTGTAATCTGGCAAAGCAGTCCATGTTTGGCACTACTTTTCAAAAAATCTGTTTTTCTTCAAAACGATTTGCCAGAGTTGGACTCTTTGGTTCAGATTTAGAACCGCGACACAAATTGAGTCCGAACTGTAGCGAGGTCCCCCGCGGCCATGTTACAGTGTGTGAATGCCGTGAGCGCTTTATCGCTGCGATCGCAGTATGAGTACGATGTGAGTACCGGGGAATTTTATCAGATGTTGCGTCATGCATCAGATTATGCGAAGCAGTGTGTATATGGTTTGGAACTATATCAGAGAAAACATACCGGGAGGCCGTAGAAGGCTAAGAACTCAAAGGTCCGCTGCAAAGATCTCGCATGAAGGCATTCACTCCACCGATCACGTGTACTCGGAAGAAGCTCGCAAATATCGGATGCATCAATATTCTCGTGGAATATCGAATGAATCGAATCAAATGACAATGCAAGATGCGTATAAAGAGGTACATACCGGAGGCAAGTCAGAATACCACCAACTCATGACCAAATGGGAGGAGCAAAGGATCTGGTAGGTCTCCCCACTCAGATGTCGGCATGGTAGGCGAGCGGGCCCAGATCCCTCGTCCCCTCGCACTTCTCCTACCACGAGCTCGGCCCTCTGTGGACGATCCCGCTCTGCTCCACCTTCCCCTAGCCGACGCCGCAGGTCTCTCTGGCTCAACTCGGCGACCACCACTCAGCGGCCGCATGATGAAGGTCCGGACGTACTCTGAGTAGTCGCCCTCGCCTCTGAAATTGTCATCCTCCCAGCCGATGGTGTAGTCCGCCATCTGCTCAGCGGTGAAACGCTCGGTGTCCCTCATATGCTCAGGAGGGTGCTCCAGGACTATCTGCTCAGGTAATCCTGAGGTCTGACGCAAGAAGCGCTCACCAGTACCAAGCAAGCGACAGCCGGCCTCTCCAAAGAAAATTCGGTAACGCGAGGTCCCGATCGCGCCGGCAAACCGATCTCGAACTATTGCCGGCAGAGGAGCCCATGGCTGCCAGGTGATCTGAAATTGAAATACAGTTTATTACCTACTGGTATTGTAAATATACAGTGAAAAGTGAAGCTTAAACGAACTGTAAGTAAAACATACCTCGGCGGAGGTGATGGTGTCGAAGTAGCGACGGAAGAAGCTGAAAGCCTCCATGACCTCGGGTGCACCTCCGTCAGAAGCGGCGTGAAGGGAACGACCAATGAGTCTCTGTCTCCCAGACTGCTCTAGCTCGAAAGTAGGCATAGACCCAATCGCAAAAGACAGATGTCGAGGACATTTATCAAAAAGCGAATATAAATGCGGCAATGGCGAGGGCGTATGTTGTCGCGATGTATCGAGCGAGTGTCTGATGTATCGGCGAGTGTACTGATGTGAGCGATGTCTGATCGAGATAAAGCAAGAGTGTATTTGTGCCGTGTGTACAGTATACAGTAAGTGTAAAGCGGACTATGGTGTGTGCAGTGTCTGAAAAGTACTGACGGAAATGTAAAGTAAAGAAGAAGACGATTCTCCCAAGCTCGCCAAGAGCCTCCGAAAGCAATCGCCCACGCCGGAAACCGAGCTCATGTAGCCGTAAAGAGTGGCCAGAGCCGCGCCACCCCAGTCATAGCGCAAGATGTCCCGGACGTCCACCAGTGCACTGAGTAGGCAGAGAGGCACGGTGTTCGCCCGGTCGGCGAATAGTGTGCTCCCTAACAAGAACATCAAGAAGCCACGTGCATACTGCTTTGCGGCGGCGACCCGCGGTCGCCGGGCTGCGTCAGCGAGGCTGCGCACTCGCACTCGAACCAAGAATAGCGGACGAAGCCTGGGCGTGCAAGAGGCGGAACCGCACCAAGTAAGTGGATCTGAGCGGCGGTCCACTCATCCATGTCAGTGTCGAAGGGGATCGGATCACCCCCTACCCCGATGCCGGTGAGCACCGAGAAGTCGTAGGGAGTCATCGTCATGTCCCCCGCTGCCGATAGATGAAATGAATCGGTGGTATCCCACCACCTCTCCGCCAAAGCAGCTAAAAGAGGCCTGCAGGCAGTAAGTCGGGTCAGACCCCTGCAGAAGGAACCGAAGCCCGCCTCATCTACGATGTGTCGAACCGCCTCAGGAAGCTCCAAGTACCAATCTCGAGCCAAAACATTCCCATACCCGCGGATGGCATGGGAATCTCCCTGTTTACAAACAAATGGTTGCAAAGCAATATGAAATGCACAGTTCTGAGGAAACATGTTAAAGTCAATACAAATCTAGCATGCGTGCACGTTTTTTAGATTCAAACAGGAACCGGGTACCGGTGTGCTTAACAGTAAACTACAATATGCGATGCACCAGTGCGTTTTTGAGTAAATGCAATGCAAATATGGCGCACGTGTGTACATTTTTGAGATTCAAGCAGATATCAGGTTTCAGCGTATCAATGGGTGAACTACGGCCTGAGATATGTCAGGGCTCCTGTGAGGATCAGTGTAAACATAGCATGTGTGCGTGTTTTTCAAAGTTCAAATAGATGCCAGGTCTCGGTATGTTTCAGTGAACTACAACGTGTGATGTGTCCGCGTGTTTGTGTAGTTTTGGCAAGTCTAGCATGCGTGCGAGTTTTCAGATTCAAAAGGCACCGGGTGTCGGTGAATTTGCAGTGCAATGTGTGCCGTGTGTTTGAGTGCTTGAGGCTAGTGCAGTGCGTGTGCATGTGTGTCGGTCCTAAGCAGATATCAGTTGTGAAGTTGTCCATAATCAACTACAGTACAGTACATCAGAACTATGCAGTTAATGGGTTCAGTTAGCTACGGCAGTTGACAGGAAATCCTACATTGCAGAAAATAAAAGACGAGAGTGTTACCTCAGCGGCGCCAAAAGACAAGTGGGAGGCCGGCTCGCGCAGCAGAAGCTCCGGGTCCAAAGCCCTGTCAAAGCCGCGGAAGTGGCGGAGTCCGTCGGGCGGTAGCATGTAGATGGCCGGCTGGTAAGTCGCCGGGTCGAATGGGCGCTCGCTCAGTGGCAGGAGCTCGACCCCGAGATCCATCTCGTGGTCTGGGGGAGTCCCGACATGTGGAACATCATCGGCCATAGCGATGGAGATGAGAAAATAGCCGAAAAAGGAAAAACGGGCCGGAATGCGAAAAGTCAACCGGCAAAGTCAACCCCGAGAGGGTCGGAAATGGCCGGAAGAGTCGAAATGTGAAAATACACGGAAACGAAGACAAAATCAAGGGGAACAAGTCCCGAAAAAGAGGAACTAGCAAAAAGTGCACCGAAACGAAGATTTGTTCGGTTGAAAATGTCCGAAACGCGAAGAATATCGCGAATCCGACGAGAAAATGGGTGTAAAACGCGAAGAAATCGATGAGAAATCAAGAAAACAAACTCTAGAGAGAGAGTAGGGATTTTAGGCGGTTTAGAAGTGTGGAAAATAGGGTTTAAAACCCTATTTTATAAAGCCCGGAGTGAAATGGCAGTTCTGCCCCCGATCAGGCATTTTCTGCCGGTCGGCACTTTTTTGTGCCGATGGATTAGTTCTGGCAGCCGGCGGCAGCCGGTGACCACCCCACCCAGCTGGTGTTGTTCCCAAGAATGTTTTTAGGCAAGATAAGGGGTTTTTGGGTCTTCATAGCTCAAGAAAGTGCAAGAAGGTGCATCCCCGATGCTCGACCGACCTCCGTTTCGACCTCAGACAGTGTCTTCTGTGCGTAACACTCAAATTCAAGCGAAGATGGTATCCTTTTTGTATCCTTTTGTCTTTTATAAAAATTCAAAAGTTGCCCCGTATGCGTTGCATGCATCCCTCGCGTTGGTTAACGCATCGCGCTATCTTGCGCATCATATTGCATTTGGCATGCATTCAATCGCACTGTTTTGTGCCCTCGCGTTGTTTAACGCATCGCGCTATCTTGCGCATCATATTGCATTTGGCATGCATTCAATCGCACTGTTTTGTGCACTCGCGTTGTCTAAACGCATCGCGCTATCTTGCGCATCATATTGCATTTGGCATGCATTCAATCGCACTGTTTTGTGCACTCGCGTTGTCTAAACGCATCGCGTTATCTTGCGCATCATGTTGCATTTGGCATGCATTCATCGCGCTATTTTGCGTATCGCGCCGTTTGGCGCACCCCCTTTGCATTGTCTTGCATCCTTCGAGGTACGCGTGCCTCGTTTTGCATTCCATTTTCCATCAAATGAGGTATGTGTGCCTCATTTTGCATCTCATTGCATCTCGAGGTATGTGTGCCTCGTTTTGCATTTCATTGCACTTCGAGGTACGTCTGCCTCGTTTTGCATTTCATTTTGCATCTCATTGCATTTCGAGGTACGTGTGCCTCGTTTTGCATTCCATTTTGCATTTCATTGCATTTCGAGGTACGTGTGCCTCGTTTTGCATTCCATTTTGCATTTCATTGCATCTCGAGGTACGTGTGCCTCGTTTTGCATTTCATTGCATTCATGAGGTACGTGTGCCTCATTTCGCATTTCATTGCATTCATGAGGTATGTGTGCCTCATTTTGCATTTCATTGCACTTCGAGGTACGTGTGCCTCGTTTTGCATTTCATTGCACTTCGAGGTACGTGTGCCTCGTTTTGCATTTCATTTTGCATTTCATTATTGCATTCACGAGGTATGTGTGCCTCATGTTCATATTTATTTCAGTCTTGCATTCATGAGGTATGTGTGTCTCATTTTGCATTTCATTGCACTTCGAGGTACGTGTGCCTCGTTTTGCATTTCATTTTGCACTTCATTGCACTTCGAGGTACGTGTGCCTCCACTACAAGAAAAAACACTTTTGGCGACCACCTATTTTTTTTGGTCGCAAATAGTCCACTTTCTGCGACCAAAATTTAACTTTTGGCGACCACAATTTTTTAGTCGCGAAAAATCACCCTTTGGCGACCAAAAGAAAAAGTTGGTCACGGAAAGTATACTATTGGCGACCAAAGGATTTTTTGGTCGCGGAAGAGCACCTTTTGGCGACCAAAAAGAAAAGTTGGTCACGGAAAGTATACCCTTTGGCGACCAAAAAAAAGTTGGTCGCGGAAAGTATACTATTAGCGACCAAAAGACTTTTTTGGTCGCGGAAGATTACCCTTTGGCGACCAAAAAGAAAAGTTGGTCGCGGAAAGTATACTATTGGCGACCAAAGGCTTTTTTGGTCACGGAAGATCACCTTTTGGCGACCAAAAAGAAAAGTTGGTCGCGAAAAGTATACTATTGGCGACCAAAAGGCTTTTTTGGTCGCGGAAGATTACCCTTTGGCGACCAAAAAGAAAAGTTGGTCGCGAAAAGTTATGGCGGGATAAATTTTTTAAAAAAGGATACTACTATAATTACATACTATTTTTTTTGTTTAGGCATTAAAAGTTTTATAAAATAATAAATAACCCAATTTTTATGGGTTATATATTTTTATTTCCAAATATGAACAAGAAGCATGTAATTGGCAGAGTGGATTGGGTGCATGGTGACTCTTTGGTCAAGAGTTCAAGTCCCAGGCGGCACAAAAGAATTACATTTTTTGGATAAAAGGCGCTGACTTTTGGCGACCAACTTACCTTTAGTCGCTAAAAGTTTACTTTTGGATAATATGAATTGGACTTTTCGCGACCAAAAAAGTTGGTCGCGAATGGTCACTTTTAGCGACCAAAGGCTTTTTTGGTCGCAGAAAACTATCTGTGACGAGGCTTTAGCGACCAACTCGCGACCAACATATTTTGGTCGCGAAAAGGTTTTAGCGACCAAATATGATACTTTTCGCGACCAAAATGTTGGTCACAGAAAGTGTTTTTTCTTGTAGTGCTCGTTTTGCATTTCATTATTGCATTCATGAGGTATGTGTGCCTCATGTTCATGTTCATTTAGTCTTGCATTCATGAGGTATGTGTGCCTCATGTTCATGTTCATTTAGTCTTGCATTCATGAGGTATGTGTGCCTCATGTTCGTGTTCATTTAGTCTTACATTCATGAGGTATGTGTGCCTCATGTTCATATTTATTTCAGTCTTGCATTCATGAGGTATGTGTGCCTCATGTTCATATTTATTTCAGTCCTGCATTCATGCGGTACGTATGCCTCATGTTCATTCCATCCTGACCCACGTGAGGTGTGCTACCTCGCGTGCATCATTTTACATTCCAGTGAGGTATGTATACCTCACTTGCATTGCATTTTACCTCCAGTGGGGTATGTGTGCCTCACTTGTATTCCCATTTCATTTGTATCCTGTCTATACACATTGCATTGTATGCGTGCTTTGCTTTACTGATATGTGTTCAAGTTCCTTTATACACATTGCATTGTATGCGTGCTCTGCTTTACTTACATGTGTTCAATTACCTTTTATACACATTGCATTGTATGCGTGCTTTGCTTTACTGATATGTGTTCAAGTTCCTTTATACACATTGCATTGTATGCGTGCTTTGCTTTACTGATATGTGTTCAAGTTCCTTTATACACATTGCATTGTATGCGTGCGTTGCTTTACTTACATGTGTTCAAACCCACCATTCTGCTATGCACATTGGCATGCGTGCCTCGCTAGCATTGGCATGCGTGCCTCATTTGCATTGTCATGCATACTGCTAACAATACTGTACCTGTTAAGTTTGCTTTTTTTTCAGGCACGATATCGTATGTACGGTTCATTTGAGGTCGGCGCAACCGGACGAGCCGCACAGGTATTGTATCCTCCGCGTGAGACGTATCGAGAATTGCACAATTCTCTTACATCCTTTCTGCATTGTAGTGTAGTTTGGCGTATGCTAGCTTATAACTGTTGCATGTGTGCTTCATTACAGCTTTCTTTGCATGATCATAAGTTATGCTCAGCTTCTTGCATCGTGTTGCATTTTGCCCCTGCCTTCGGGCGCATACCTTGTTTGTCTTGCATGTTTGTCCAAGTCTTCGGCCTTGTCAAAAATGGGTCGTCTCTGGGCTTTGACATTCACTCCCGTCATTGTTATGACTTTCGAAGTTCACAAAGAGGGCAATCAGAGACACCCCATTTTTGACCGTCCTCAAGACTTGGACGTCACCGCTTGAACACTCGGTGATCATCCATGTTCGTGTTCGTTTAGAGTTCCCGGAGTTCTCAGCTCGCACGCCTTGCCTCCGGACCTCCGAACTTGACCGTTTTGTGTCCGGTTTTGCACCAGACACCTGTGTTTTGCCTTAGAGGGGCAAGGAATGCCTTGTGAGGCATCCCCACACCCCACCGGCTGTGGCTAGAGGTCACCGGCTGGCTGTAGTTGCCACCGGCACTATATTGTGCTGGTCGGCACTATTTTGTGCCGGTCGGCACTCATTTTGGCAAAATGACCATTTTGCCCTGCCGACCACTTTACAGCTGTTGTTGGAGATATTTTCAGACAGCTTTCTTGCACTTGTTTCCCCTCCAAACACGTGTATGGAGGGATGAGCCCTTGGATGACTTAGTTTGTAAGTCTTTGTTGCCTATAAGAGAGAAGGCTCTCCTCTTGGCTCAAGGGTTAGCAAATTCAGAGGGTTAGAGTCTTTGAAGGCAAAAACCAGAGCTCATATACATATATCTCTGTCATATATCTATATCTCCATCTCTCTCCTCTTGTGTGTGTGATTTTAGGCTTAAAAGTGTAGATTTACCTTACTTTTGCACCATTACACACACCATTACACCTTAGCTTGAGTTTGAGAGACTTGGAAGGTTGTTTGTGTTGGTTTTGGACTGGTTTTGAGCATTAGAGAGGGGCTGGACCTTTTGTTCTTCAAAGGATCTTCAAGGGTAAGAACATCACTTTATATTCCCCATTTTTGCAACTTCTTTCTACCCTCTTTACTTTGTGTTTTTGAGTTTGTGTTTAAGATAAAAAAAGTCTTGTTTTTACTTGTTCTTGAACCTTCATTATGGTCATTTTGTGGTTTGAGCAAAGGTCCATCCTATTAGGCTTTGTTTGGCCATTTTTAGTGCCTTTGCTTAAGAACTCCTTTGCTTGGTGTTCTTGGCCTTCTCACCACTGAAAACCAGTGGTTTTGCAGTGGTGAGGGAGGTGTTTTTTAAGTCTCAAAAAGGGGAGGGACACCCCTCTCCCCTTGGCCCTTTGTTTGCCTTTGTTCTTGGCCTAAAGGGTAGCATGTGTGCATGCTTGCATTTAGCTTCATTTCAGATATTTCCTGAGTGCTTTAGGTCATGTTTGATATCTGTTTTAGGTTAGATTTATAGCCCTTAACATGCCTCTTATGTTTGCTTTGAAATGCTCTCTTGTGCCTAGAAGTATGCCATGTGTCTAAGCCATGATTCTTGCATGTTTTAGCTTAGTTTCATGAAGGTATTAACATCCTCTTGCCTTGTGTAGGGGCTGTGAGCCTTTGTTTTGGTCACATTTGGCATGTTTCACATGGTTGTTTTGTGTGATGGCTTACAAGCCTTGAGCATGCGATCCATGCATATACATTTACCAAGCCATTTAAGCAATTTGGAGTCTTTTACCATGTTATTTCAGACCCTAATCCATGCCCGCATCCTCAAATTTGTCACCTCTTTTTATGCTTTAAGGGCGTGTCCTTTAGGCCTTGAAATGTGCATAATATATGCCCTATGCTTTTGGGTTGTTTTGGGGCTACCACATGTGGGATTTGGGTGTATTTTTGCATGATAAAAATCTGTTTGTGGTTGTCCAACACGTGCCATGAGTGGCCATGTTAATGGCATTTAGATGCTCTACTTGGTGCTTTAGATTTAGGCCCATCCACTCGCATGCTTGTATGACATTTTGCTTTGGTTTTGGAGCCTATTTTCCTACTGTTTTTTGGGGAAGTTTGAGGCCTCCCCCATGATGGTTAAAGCCACCATTGCATGCTCAGTATGTGCTTGTTGCATACTTGGTCCACTAGGTGTTGTAGTATATTGGTCCCATGGCTTGATTGGCTCATTTTTGTATGCCACTTATACTTTGCATGCCCTAGCATTTTGTATGCCTATTGTGTTGGTTGTTGAGTACTTAGTGTATTTGCACCTTGCATGTTACATTGCATTTAGCATGTTGGCATCCTAGCATTAGGTTGCCTCATTTGAGCCATGTTGCATTCATACATTCCATGGCTTAGCTTGGGGATTGTCAAGCCAAGCATAGGATTGAGGGGAGTTCACACTCCAAGTGGTGCAACTCACCTCAATTCTCTCACCAAGGCCTTGGACTAACACATGATAAAGCTTTGGATTTCATTTGTTTGTGTTGCATGCATTTACATCAAAATGCAACCTTGGTTCTTTAGGCCACCATGCATCAAAATGCACTATTGATGGCCCAAGAACCAAGGGTCATGCCTCCTTGAGTCCCCAAGTATGATAGGAGGCATTGAGCATGCTTACATATGCCCCAAAATCCATGCCATGCATTGTTCTTCTTCTTTGTCATCCAAACCTGCTGCGGAGGATTTTCTATTTGGCCGTGAGATAATGTGCCGCCCGGCACTATTTTTGTGCCGATAAACTCCACACGCAGCCGGTGGTCAATTGGAGCAACCGGTGATCACTTCCCGCAGCCGGTGGGATACTTCAGACCATGTGGGAGGTATTCCAGAACTTTGGGAATTTTTGGAGAGACAGGACAGAGGCAAAGAAAGCGATTGCCATGACGGGTTTTCCGGCAAGTCGAATTCGAACATGCATCACTCGCGCATCCCAAAGCAGGGCTGAGGCCCCTTCCTTTTTATATATTGAATTTAATTTGATAATTAGAAATTTTGTAATAATTAATTTATTCTGTATTTGGACTGTATTATTTCGGGACTGTATATTCTTTTGGTCCCTCCGTGTGAGGGCATAATTGTAATAAGTGTGGGTGAGTGTGTGTATGTCTTCCAACCCCCATTTCTTTCTTCCCTTTTATTTACCTGCTTATGATGGTAGATTAGGGCGCATTCTAAATTAGCATAACAGTATGATAGCATGCGTGCATTTATGCATTTGTTTACATGCATCGGGCTCGGCACATCATGCAAACTGCATCGTCCTTTCAATTCCAAATTGAATACGTGGTAGTTGTTGCATTTCATGTGCCATGCTTAGGATAAGCGAACTTGCCGAGCCTGTCTAGATTACATTCCATATGCGATGCATTAGTCACTTAACATAAACTAGGTCATGCATGTTTTGCTAACTGGTTTCTTGTTTTGGCACGGAGTATGATGTAAGTTTTATGCTTTAGCATGTCGCATGCGTGTGAATGTTAACCATGACAGTATGCCTGCCATGCGGCTAAGTGCTTATGTGATAAACTGCTTGAATGCCTGTGGGTGGAGGTTGGATTACTTAAGTTGGGAATACTCATTGAAATCCGTGTTTTAGCCTACTCGCGAGTAGCAATTTCAAACTGTTTTTCCAAACAAAACGGATATGCGATGTTTATTCCCAAATTAGGCGATCTAGTCTATACTTGTTTGCTGTGCGCACAACATAGTAATTCTAGGCTAATAATCGGAATAAGAACGCATAAAGTTTTCAAAATTGGATATCACGGTTAGTAGAGGCCGGTCTTCGGACCCGAGCGAAAGTATTTGCTAGTGGTGACCTTCCCCGATCGTACCCAAGCTCCCGAGCCAAGACCACTTTGGTGATAACGGACACGTGGCCTTCAGCACCGAGTCAGGGTTTCCTAAATTTCCCATTTTAAAAATATTTAGGTGGCGACTCTGTAATCTGGCAAAGCAGTCCATGTTTGGCACTACTTTTCAAAAATCTGTTTTCTCAAAACGATTTGCCAGAGTCGGACTCTTTGGTTCAGATTTAGAACCGACACAAGAAATTGAGTCCGAACTGTAGGCGAAGTCCCCCGCGGACGTGCTACAGATACAAGGTGCACAAGATAGTGCGATGCAAGTGAATGCAGAAGAATGTGCTATGGAAGGTGCAATATGGGTTAAATGCACAAAATAGTGCGATGTGAGTTTGCACAAGACAGTGCGATACAAGGTGAAATACACAAGATAGTGCGATGCAATTTAAAATGCACAACACCGTACGATGCAAGGTGCACAAAAAGATGAATGCACAAAACAGTGCTATATGGGTGCACAAAATAGTGCGATACGAGTTGAATGCACAAAATAGTGCGATGCAAGGTGAACAAAACAGTGCGATATAATTTGAATGGTATGTAGAGGAAAATGAGCAGTACATAGAGTAGTGCATTATGTACCTTGTGAAATGAGTGTAGGGCAACTTTCCACAACTTATTGAAATATAATTGAAAAACACTGTGAAAGGTAACTCAACGAAACTCTGTTAAGTACAGAACAAAGTCAAGAGCAAGAGTAACCAATCATGCAGTTCAAAGCAACCAGAGTGTATGAGCATGCATGCATAATCCAAAACACATGTATTAATCAGAGGGAAGATGGCAATTTCGAGAGAGTTTGAAAATGGTCAGAGACAACTTTCGAAAGTTGAATCATATCAGAATCATCATGGGGGTGAGCCTACCCTAATCCAGGGAAAAGTGCCCAACAAAAGGTTTTTAGCAGATGGGGAGAAAGGTTAGATCCATGCCCATTGTTTAATTGATGGCCCGCTTAGATGCACTGAAAATTGCCCCTAGTGTCCAAATCATCGCCATCGCTTTTCAACATTATCTGCACATGCAATGGGATCATCGAGATCTGGAGCGATTGCCAACCAATCAGCTCGTGCTTCTCTTCTATTCCAGCATGTTGAGAACTTACTCTAGTCTCCTTCGAAGTAGTGACAGATTCCTCATATACACTTTGCAATGGTCATGAATGCGATGCCTCTTGTATTGGCACTCTTAGCTTGTTTATGAATTCCACACATGGACTTGTTTTCGAGTTTGGAGCAAACATTCGTGTATGGAATTTTGACCATGCCACTTTGTTGAATTTTTGAGAGAGAAACTCACTAGGGTGACTCGATGAAGAGCACCTTTGAGTGATACATATGTTATAGTGACTCGAATAGCGTCATGCTATGGTGACTTGATACAGAGCATAGACTGAGACTGACACTAGGTACGACACAACAGAACTCACAACTGACCAAAAAGTAGAAAAAGACTCAAGGTAACTGATCATTCACAGTGCCCATAGTTTTACTTATGCTCCCTTTAGAAACCAATTTTGATTCTTTTTTCGCTCAAGATAGAGATTCTATTGATAAGTTCAAGTATTGAAAATTGCTCCACTTGTTGATTCAAGTTAGTTCTTTCTTACCCAACACAAGTATGATATGTGCAGCAGTCGGTGTAGCTCATAGATTGATGTGAAGCTGACGACGTAAATTGGGCAAGATGATTGGGTCAAGACGAACAAGATGGATATGGTTGAGACCGAACTTTAGGATGAAGCAGCCTGCGTATCCTAAGAGTAGAAATCAGGTCAAGTAGTTCATGGCTGAGGTTTACTCGGGTGTTAACACTTTTCTTTTGTGCTCTAACTTTTGCCAAAGTCACCCTTTTGGGGTTTTCAACCTTGCGAGCTATATATTTTTTGATTTCTCATTTTTCATGCTCGAACTTTTGCCTAGGTCGCCCTTTCAAGTTTTCAGCCTAGCGAGGCTCTCAAGGATAACGTTACAACACTTGTGGTGAATTTGATCAATAGTCATCCTTACCCTAACACCGGAACTAGTTTCACCTTGATTCGAGCTTGGTTCTCCATGCATGACTTCTTCTTTTATTTTGCTCCATTTGTAGAGTTGGCTCTTCTTGCAATGCGGTACTTCCTCACATTGGCTTCCCCAGATTCAGACAAAAGTTTATTTTCTCACAGTTGCTCGGACTTCATTCAGATGGATGCCTCCTGGCTTGATGGTTGACTTTTTTCCCTTTTCTTTTTTCTTTTTCTTTTTCTTTTTCCTTTTTTTTCTTTTTCTTTCTTTTCTTTCTCTTTCTTTTTTCTTTTTCTTTTTTCCTTTTCTTCTTTTTTGGCTTTGCTTATCCATTTCTTTCTGAAATAATGAAAACACCGGGGGAAGAAATTCTATGATTGTGATGTCTGAAAGCCATTTTGTACTTGTAGGTTTGAAATTCGCCTTGTGCTTGCCAAAATGATCGCCTAACGGCGAAGAGAATCCCCAGGACAATATAGAATACTACGCACAATTCTGAACTTATCTTTGCAAGTTTTGTGAAAGAAACAAATGAAGAAGCAACTTAAACTTTTGAGATCATGAAGGACTTTGCACTGATAAATCAGAATTCACTCAAACCATTTAGGGGATCCTTCTCACCACTCGCACTTATTAACAAAATCTCATTCAAAAACAAAAGTTCAATTTTTTTTTTCTATTTTTTATTTTTTTTAAAAGGTCACACATGCATTACTATAGGCACAACAAAATGATCAAAAACTTGACTCTCATTTTCGTATTATTAAAACAACAAAACAAAGACTCGAGGGTACGCGAGAGTGACTCAAAGGAAAAGACTCAACTAGCGCAACAACACAAGAAAAGATAGAAAATAAAACTCACAACACAAATATTTGCAAGACATAACTCAAAAGAAAACAAGCATTTCTGAGACAAAAGTGGGGTTTTCCTTCTCCATCCATCTATAGAATTTCAAAAACCACTTCAAGTAGCCCACGGAAAGGTCCAGACTTGCCTTCAATTCAGCAATACACATCCACACCCAGAAGGATTGATTTCTGACTAGTCTCACAGATTGAATCTCACAATTACGTTGTCCCTATACATCTTTTTGACAGAAACAATTGCTTCTTTACATCGTGCCCCTAGTTCAGAAGGTCCTTCCCAAGTGTTTTCAACAATTAACCTAGCTGAAACTAAGATTCATCATTCTAACCACTAGTGTTGCCATCACTACTTCATCAAGCTTTAACTCACCAAGATCGAGTAAACTTTCCATCTCTTCAAAGATTTTGTTCCTTTCGCTTAGATTGGAACCAGAAGATTCCCAAATGAACACAGTGGGCTTGGTCTCACTGGCGGGTATGATGTGTTGGCTAGGGTAATGGTTGGTTGTTGACAAGTTATGGGTGGGTTTTATGTTATGGAATGGCAATCTATTGCAGTCAGGGAGAGGGTTATTGAAAGCTTTGGGATTTTCAAGTGGGGTGATGACTTTGTTGTCAATTAAGTCTTGAATTTCATGGCGAAGACGAAAGCAACGGTCAGTATGATGACCGTAGTGTTGATGGAATGTGCAATATTAGATAGAGTCGTGTTCAGGTGGGAGAGTATTAGGGAGAGGTCGAGCATTGAGCGGTTTGAGATACCCTTTCTCTATCAGTATCTTCAATGCACATGTTAGGCTTATATGGAGTTGGGCGAAGGTTCGTTTTTTAGAGGAGGAAGCATCATGTTTAGAAACTTTGGCAAATGGGTCGGCGGGTGTTGGTCGAGTATTCATGGGCTTGGAACTGGAATCAGGATGGGTGTTTCTAGTAAGGCATCCCTTTCCATTGTTTGTCCCCTGATTCAAGATGCTCTCATCCTGAGTGACAAAAGTGTTATCTATAATCTTTGCAACAACTTCAAGCACTTGCTGTTTGTTCAACCCTTTGACCTTCAAAGTCTCAATAGCCCACCGAAGTTATGCATAGGGGTCAATACTTGTCCCGGCTTTGTTCTTGCCACTTGCTTCTGCTTGGCCAAGGGATTGGGTGGCTATATTGAAGCGAGGCCCATTTGTTGTTGATCTATCATCACCCAAACTTGGCATAGTTTTGGGTTGGCCCTTTTCAACAGCAGCTCGCCCCAAGATTAGGGAGCTTTTTGATGTGATCGGAACCCCAAATGTTAAATCTGCCACCGTTCCTTGAAGGTCTTCAATCATTCCCTATATCTCAACATTAGTGGGTTTGGCCGTTTGGCGCTCTTGGCGTACCCGAACTGGATTGGGTGCGTCCATTATGCACAAATCAGTGGTTTCTGGAATGAACACCTTAGGCTTGGGTAAATGGACTGGGTGATGTATATGCTGGGGTTGAAGAGAAGTGGTAGTGTATGGATGAGGTTAAGGTGTGGATAAGACACTTGGTCATGGATGGGAAGTGGGCTAGTGGTAACATTGGGTTCTTGAGGTGGAGCTATAATCTGGTTGTCGTTGAGATTCTGAACGTCATGACAAAGACGGTAGCAACGATCGGTGCCATGATCGTGCTGCTGATGATACGCATAGTATTTGGTGGGGTTATGTCTACCAGGGAGTGGGTCAGGAAGAGGTTGTGGATCAAAGGCTTTGAGATACCCTTTTTCTATCAGGACTTTTAGTGCGCTGGTTAGGCTCATATAGAGGGGGGTGAAAGTTCTGCCTTGAGCTTGAGTTGGGCTGGCTGTTTGTGGGTTGGCATTGGCAAAAGGGTTGGCAGTTTTGGGAGTGGCGACAACAGTATTGATTTAAGTGGGTTTGGGAATAGTGCTACTGCTAGCATTGGTACTCTCGAAAACACCCTCCTTGTTGGTTCACTTGTTTTGGGAATAATCCCTCTGTTAAATGCACTCTCAATTTGAACCCCTAATTCATGCAAAATTTTGAAAGTGAATAGTGGAGTGACTATCAACTTTTGTAACATATCAGGCTCAAGGTTTTGCACCACTATCCGCACCTAGTCCCTCTCAAAAGGTCGATCAGTCATTTGTGTTGCCTTTGCTCTCCACCTTGCAACAAATTCCACAAAAGGTTCTGTAGGATTCTGGTGGGTTGCTTCAGGCTCTTGAGTGGTTATATCAATTTGGGTATTGTAAGAATACTGATCGACAAACGCCTCAACCAACTCTTCTCAGTTCTGCTTTACTTTATCCTCCAACTTGGCGTGCCAAGTGGCCGCTATGCCCGATAGGGTTCTTCCATATAGAGAGAGTTTTTGAGGCTTAGTCAGACCCGTCGGTTTCAGGACGTCCAAGAAACGTCGGATATGTACCATAGGATCTCTAGACTCGTCGAAATGGTCAATGTGTAGCATTTTGAATCTGTCTGGGAGTCTTACAGTAGCCTCAGTGTACCCATCCTCAATGTCGGAAATGGAGTTAAATCCTTGTGCCTTTTCGAATTGCTTCTCAAGGTTTGCAATTTTTAACAAGGTTGGGTCGAGATCATTAATATCAGGGGAAAAAAGCCCCTTATTAGCTTGCACTAGGGGTTTGAAAACTCAAGCTTGATTGCAAATCTTCAGCTGGCGGAGGTGGGTCAAAGTACAGCTTGGGGCTCGGGACTGGAAATGTGGTAGATGCCCCAGATGGGCATTGCATTGGTCTCATCCTACATAGCAATTCCCTAGTTTAACATTGCTATCATGGCCACAACTTCTTCTGGACTCTGTGTTATCACGGGTCTGCTGAGTTGGCTATTAGGGAAATGGACGGGTGTAAGTTGAGAGCTAACTGATAAGGATTTTGACCCGGTTATATTTGATGTATCTGACTAGATTAATCTTGATAGGTTTGATTGGATTGGGCTTTTTTAGAGTGGGTCTTTTGGCATTGGCTGGATCTTTTCTGAGTTGGCTTTTGGGGATCAAATAGATTGGAACTTTTGCTGAATGGGGTATTTTCTGGGATTGGATGGACTGTGACGGGTTAAGGCAGGTATTGCTTCTTCTCTGGCTCAGACAAACCTAGCATTAAAAACAAATGCTTCTCATTAGATCAGGGTACCAGGTGTGCTGGTCAAAACAAAGCAAGACACAATTTGGCCTTGGTTTTGGTCTTGTTGGAAATTCACCCGTATCAAACACAAACCCCTAGATTTCGACCCAAATCTGATTGTGATATGACCCTCAAGTTTTGAAAGGAATCACCTTAAGATTAAGACTCTCCCAGGATTGCATCACACATTTTCAAAGATTTCACATTTTGCACAAAAGCATTCAAAACACCCCTATGAGAGGTTAGGGTTTCGCTGTCCTAAATTTTGGAGTGATCTACAGCTTTACTACTCAAACAAGCGGTATCACATCATTTGGCATATGAGAGAGCATCTTGTCCTAGTTTGGAACAGTCTTTACAACTTTACTATATGCAGCTAGGCCAAATGGTCAAAGTGGTACCTCAGCAAGACTACCTAATATATTAATCACACCTAACACCGAGAAGTGAAAGAAGGATCAAATAGTATAGCGGTAGTCTAGATCTAAGGGTTGTGTTCCCAACATGGTAGAGCCCATGACCGGTCAGCCTTTTGGAAAGCTTTTGGGCAAGCCTTCAGCAAACCGTCTAAGAATAGTAGATGGCAAACACAGTGACTTAAACGCACCAATGCAAATGCAAATGCAAAGAAACATATAAGTGTAGATAAAATGTCGTATCATGAAGTTTGAGTCAAGTTCTCTAAATTCCCCAGTAAATTTGCCAGCAACTGTAGCTCAACTTTTCGTGCCCTCTTTCAGAAGACTAATAAGCCCTACAGTATCGGACTCCCGCGGTTCTGAATCTGATCTCACAAGTGTAATGTGAAATAGATAAACACCAAAGAGTTCAAATCCAGTAAATCTTTGGAAAATCAATTTTGAATCAAAATGCCAAAAATGAACTGCTTTGCTAGATATATAGTCGTCGCCTAAATATTTTTGGAAAATTTAGGAAACCCATGACTCATGCCAAAGGCCACGCGTCCGTCATCACCAAGATTGTATTGGCTCGAGAACTTGGGTACGAGAGGGAAAGGTCATGAATTGAGCACCTTGTAGACACCCCATTTTTTACGGCACTTACAACTTGGACGTCATTGCATGCATACTCGATGATGAGTCTACATGATTGCCAAATGCTCGAAGTCTTCAGCAGAATGCCACAACTTTGAGCCTTTTAAACCCTACACCCCTGTTTTCTCATTCTTGGACCAAACCATGGTTCCTCAAGCCTGCAGCTTCTAGTGGCCTGCCGACCACCTCTTTGGGCTGTCGACCATCACTCTTGGTTACCGACCACTGATGTGGTTTGCCGGGCACTAATGATGGCCGGCCGGCCACCAATTTATTTTGCAGATATTTTGTGACAGCTGTGCTAGCTATTTGTACAGATGTTTGCATCTACTCCCATGTGTAGGGCTGGATATCCTTGAGGAAAATTCATGTTTTCTATATATAGAGGGCCTCCCTCTCATGTTTTAAGGTTAAAAAAATTTTGGAGCAAAATTTTTCCTCTCTCTCTACAATTCTCTTTCTCTTTTCCAAATTTCTACACTTTAGCCTACAAATCCTTAACCTTTGCTTATACACCTTTAACCAAACCTTCTCATCTTTGAGCTAAGGTACTTTTGAGCTTGGTTTGAGGTCTTGAAGGATGTGTTGTCTTGATTTGTTGCCTAGAATTTGTTTTCTCTTCAAGAGGTATAAGGCTTTGCTTGTTGCTTTGTTTTATTTGCTATTATTCTTGCTATTTTCCAACTATTTTTGGGCTATGAAAACTCTAAATTTTTGGGCTGAAACTTGGGTTTTAAGGCCATTAAAGGTTGAAGGGTGGTTCACCCTTCTTTGCACACTGTTTTGGATGCATTTACCCTTGTGTTTCCCATCTTTTTACTATCTGCTTTTGATCTTTTAAACACTATTTTCCAGAGTTATTTCAGTGGCCAAAATCATATTTTGAAGTCCAAATTTGGAGGAGTTAGCCTCCCCTCCTTGTGTCTTGCAACTAGCTTAGCTTGTACTATGTTTTACCATATTAATCTAGCTATTTTTGTCTTAATTCCAGCAAGTTTTAGGACTTATTTTAGACTGTTTTAGCACTATTTTTTGGTTTCTAGTTGCATTTGAGCTTTGTTTTGCATGCTTATAGTGTAATTGTCCTCATGAGTTTGGTGTTCTAGGCCTTAGACACCTTTTTATTTGAGTTGATTGCATTTATTTATGGCTTTCTATACTTGTGATCACTTTTAACCACCTCTGCAACCTCCCTCCTTTCTTGGTTTTTGTTTTGCTTTGAAAGTGGTTCAAACAACTTGTTTGTTTAAAGCATGAGATTAAGATGTCATGCTTAATGATTTGATCCCTTTGGGGTTCATTACCAACGGTGTGATGTCTCTTTAATGCCTAAAACAACACTTGGTTTGAGCCTTCTTTCTGTTTAAAGGACTTAAACTCACCATCGGACTCAATTGATTAAAGGATGGATGGTAATCTAAAATAGAGTAATTAAAATGGGACTAAAATGGTGCAAGATAATAATTGGTTGTGTTCAATTGGACATTAATTGAACACATGGAAGCTTGAGGAATTTCATACCCATTAGTAATGAAATGGTTCAAGTTTCCAAGGTCACCACTTCCGTTGATCAATTCATGAAAGGGAGATGGTTTGAGCCTTGTTTTGTTGCATTTATTGAAATTACACACTTTGGTTCATGAGCCACCATGCAATGAAATTGCTTGAGTTGATGGTTTGTGGACCAAGTTTACTACTCTTTTGATTTGTTCATGATAAGGATGGGTGAGTTGTGCAAACACACCCTTAAAAATACCCTATGCATGCTATGTTTTTTCTCTGTTGCAACAAGATGAACTGGGCAGTAGTGGCCGGCAGGCCACTTTCCATGACAGGCCACCTTTGATAGCCAGCCGGCTATCATTGGTGGCCGGCAACCCTCACTACTGGCTGGCCGGCCATTGATGCAAAATTCAACAGTGTGTTCTTTGAGCTGAGCAGAGCAGAGCCATTCTAGAAAGTGGACAAAGATGTTAGTGTTCTATTGTGCAACAGAGGCTCTCTAGAAGCAAAACAGTGGCTTTTCGGGTGGAAACCAAGCACGTGCATGAGCATTCCTCGCATATCGAGCCTGTTTAGTTTAAATATTTAGCTTAAATATTTGTTGTAATTAATTAGTTGTAGCTAGTTAATTTTGTAAAGTGTTGTAATTAGTTAGTTAACTAGAATAGTTAGTTAATTAATTCATTTGTTGTTGTAATAATTAGTTAAGTAGTTTAGCTAGTTATTCATTTTGGTTTGTAATAGTTAGCTTAATTAGCTTAGCTTTAATTAGTTAGTTAATTAGCTAGTTTATTCATTTAGACTCTCCTTTGTGAGAGAGCAATGTTGTAATAATGTGTATGTCTTCCAACCACACATCTTTCTCCATTTTATTTACTAGATTATGATGGTTAGTTTAGGGACATCATGTTTTGTTTAGCATTCTTCATGTTTGCATTCACTTGTATTGCATGCACCGGGGCTCGATTCATCATTCTAACTGCATTGTTAGTTAAATACCTCTTTGAATACGTGCTTAGACCGCATGCTATCAAATTGATCCGTATGCCATATTAATAGCCAACCCTATTAGTTGCATTTTTGCATGTGTTGCATTAGTCATATCGCATAGTTAAGAATCATGCATTTTTTTAACTCACTTCTCTTTTGGCTTGGAGTACTAGGTGAGCCTTTACTCGCTTTAGCATAATTGCATGAGTGTCGATGTTGCCATGTTTCGCATACTTGCCATGAGGTTAAGTGCTTAATTGCTATAATTGTGTGAATGCCTGCGGATAAAGGCTAGTTGCTTGAATTGGAAAAATTTGAGTAATGCTTATATGTGATTACTTTTTTCAGGTGGTACATATTCGAAACAATTTTCAAAACAAACATGAATCAAGTGTTCCAATTCTTGCAAGTTAGTCTATACTTGTATGTGTGCTCATCACATAGTAATGCTAGCCTAATAAACTGAAACAAGAGCATATAATGTGCATAAGATTCATATCGTGATTAGTAGAGGCCGATCTTTGATCGGGCGAGCGGAGGTGCTCAAATTCATTCATGACCTTCCCCTCTCGTACCTAAGTTCTCGAGCCGAGACAATCTTGGTGATGACGAACACGTGCCCTTTGGTACGAGTCATGGGTTTCCTAAATTTCCCAAGAATAAAATATTTAGGAGGCGACTCTGTATCTGGCAAAACAGTCCATTTTTGGCAATTTGATTCAAAATCGATTTTCCAAAAGATTTACTGGATTTGGACTCTTTGGTGTTTATCTATTTCACATTGCACTTGTGAGACTAGATTCAAAATCGTGGGAGTCCGAACTATAGGGCTTATTTCGCATTTCGATAGTGGGCGCGAAAAAGTCGAGCTACACACCCCTGCTCGCCCGATCCAGCAAATCTTTTGAAAAATTGATTTTGAATCAAGATGCCAAAAATGGATTGCTTTGCCAGATACAGAGTCGCCACCTAAATATTTTTAGAAAATTTAGGAAACCCATGACTCGTGCCAAAGGCCAATCCGTCATCACCAAGATTGTCTTTGCTCGGGAACTTGGGTACAAGAGGGGAAGGTCATGAATTGAGCATCCCCGCTCCCCTGATCAAAGATCGGCCTCTACTAATCATGATATGAATCTTATTTACATTATATGCTCTTGTTCCGATTATTAGGCTAGCATTACTATGTGATGCGCACACACACAAGTATAGACCAACTTGCAAAAATTGAAACACTTGAGTTCACGTTTGTTTGTAAAATTGTTTCGAATATGTACCACTTGATAAAATGATCGCATAATAAACATTACTCAAATTATTCCAATTCAAGTAACTAGCCGTCATCCACAGGCATTCAAGCAATTATAGTAATTAAGCAATTAGCCTCATAGTAAGCATGCTAGACATGGCAACAATTACACTTATGCAATATGCTAAAATGAGTAAAGACTCACCTAGTGTAGACACCCTATTTTTGACCGTCCTCAAGACTTGGACGTCATCATTTGAACACTCGATGATTATCCATGTTCCTGTTTATTTTGAGTTCTCGGAGGTCTCGGCCGCGTGCCATGCCTCAAGATCTCTCAACTTGTCTATTTTGAGCTTGGTTGTGGACCAAGGACTTGTGTTTTTGCTTCTGAGGGAAGATGGTGGCTTGTTGGCCATCCCTTCAACCCATCGGCCAAGGCATGAAGCCATCGGCCTTGTTTCTTGCTATCGACCAAAAGTGTTGGCCGATCGGCACTTTTTTCGGTCGATCAGCTATACTTTCTGGCCGAGTCCTGTTCATCTTCTTTATGCAGATATTTTATGCCAGCTGTCATAGCTGGCATACACAATTCACATCCTCCATACACGTGTATGGAGGGATTTGATTCAACTGCTTAGCTTGCTCAACAAGCTTAGGAATTAAACCTCTATAAAAAGCGAGCTCCTCCTCCCTTTCCAAAGGTTCAGAAAATTAGGGTTAGAGTGATAGATATAGTTTTGTATCTATCTTGCCTTGATTCTTCATTTTGTGCTTCAAAAGTGTCATTTTGTCTTACTATTGTACACAAACACACACTAGAACACCATCCTCTTGGAGCTGAGGTCCCTTGAGGTTGATTTTAGTGTTCCGAGGCTGGTTTTGATCAGAGAAGGCTACTGGAGCAGTGTTCTTGAAGGTGGTCTTCAAGGGTGAGTTCCTTACTTTTAAACCCCCATTCTTGTTTTAGCTTTTAGACCTACTTGCTTATTGTTTTAAGCTTAACTCTTAACTGATAAAAGTTCTTTTTTTACATGCTTTAAATCTTTGGTTAAGGTCATTTTTTGGTTGGGGGTCATCTCCTACCTCCAAAGCCTTGTTAGGCCTTGTTTTAGGCCATCCCTTTTGGCCCTTGTTTTAGGTTTTGCATGACCTTTCTACCACTGAAATCCAGAGGATTTTCAGTGGTGGAAAGGTGGTTTTGGAGTCCTAAATAGGAGAGGGTCATCCCCTCTCCTTGTTGTTTTGTATGCTTGCATAAGTGGCATATATTGGTAGCATGTTGGCTTAGCTTGTTTTAGCTTCATTTTAGTATCTATTAGGCTTTGTTTTGCCATGATACAACACTGTTTTTTCTTGGTTTTGTCATTCCATGCATGCCTAATACACTTGTAGTGTAAATCACACAAACTAGTCTTATATGCTTCATGTTTGAGCATGTCTTTCTAGCTTATGTTGACTCCATTTCAGTGGGTTTTTGGTGTTGCTTTAGCATGCCATGACTCTGTTTTGGGTGGGTTTAGTTGGCTCTTACATGCTTCATGTACTTATCTTGCAATCTTCTCATTTGCCTTAACATGCATCTTGCGTTTAGACTACCATTCTTGCATGTTTTGGCTCAACTCAAAGAAGCTTTTAGCCTTGTTTTACCATGCTTGAGCTCTGTTTTGTGTTGTTTTGATCATATATGCCATGCTTTGCATAGCCATAAGGCATTCTAGCTTGTTAGGTTTAAGTGTCCAAGTCACTAGCATGCTTTATTTGGACTATTATCATGATTTGGCATCATTTGAAATGTTATTTCAGTTCATGTTTCATGCTCATATGCTTGCACTTATCACTCCTTTAATGCTTTAAAGAGTTGATGTCTTATGCCTCATGAATGGACCATTGTGTATGCCTCCATACTTAGGTCTTTAGGATGCCATCTAAGTGGGCTTTGGGGCTTATTTTGATATGGCATAACTATGTTTTTCATTGGTTTATTCATGCCATGTTTGGTTTTGATAGGTGTAGTGTAACACCCCTTTGTAGCCTTGCATGCCTCATGCCTTTTGGAGTTGTATTCTAGCTTGTGTCGGCTAGTTTCGAGCATGTTTTTGGTCGATGCCCTTGGTCCTTCGGGGCTTGATTCTTATGGCCATGGTTTGAGTCCCTTGGCTAGCCTTAAGCTTTGGGCTTTCTTGTATGCCTTGCATGCCTTATTTAGTTGGTTTGACACCTTGCCATGCATGATTTCAGAGGTTACAATGTTTGTCACATGTCCATATTTGTCCCCTTTTAAGTGCTCTTGAAAGTTGCCCTCCTATACCTAGGTGCTGGACCATTTATATGTGCATGTTTGTTTTGCATTTTCATGCTTACAATTCATAACTTTGGCCACTGATTTTGGGCATAGATGAGGTTTGTCCATCTTTAGTTTAAGTCCATTTACCATGTTGTTCAAAGTTGCTACTTTACTTCATTCTTGCATGCTTGTCATATTGCATGTTGTCACATGCTTGCTAATTGACATGTTGTTGCATGCTCATCCATCTTGCCTTGCATGTTGTCGCATGCTTGTTACATATTAGTTCCATTGCATGTTGTTGTATGCGTAGGTTGCATTGCATTGCATTGCATTGTGTGTGCATTGCTTTGCCTCTTGATCAAACATGATAGAGGTTACGGTCCCTTATGTGTTTTGTGCATTTCATTTGATATTGAATTGGACACTTGACTCTTTTGGCCATCATGCATTGAAATGCGCGATTGATGGTCCGAGGGTCGAGAACTACACTCCTTTGAGTCTCAAACATGATAAGGGGTGTAGCTGCAAACATTGTCTTGTGAATGCATTGCCATGTTCTGTTTGTCCTCTGCTGCAGCAAAAGAGCATTTTACAGGAAGGGATGACCGATCGGCCATCTTCAGTGCCGGTCGGCTACAAGTTTTTGGCTGATGGCTTCATATTTGGTCGACGACCTGTTTATCTTAGCTGATGACCATGATTTTTGGCCGATGGCCACCCACAGTGCCCATGGGGTGAATTAGAAGTATGTTGGGAATTTTCACACTTTGCAGAGGTACAGAGCAGTGCAAACAGAGGCAACATGAGGCATGGCAACAGATTTCCGAGCTAAGCAGACCGAGTATGCATTTGTCCCTCTTCTTGAGGCCTCTTTACTGTTTTTTGTAGCTTAATTAATTTTTTAATTATTTAAGTGTTGTAATAATTAGTTGTAGTTAGTTATTCATTTGATTGTGTAATAATTAATTAGCTTGTCAGTTAGTTAATTAGATGGTTTGTACTATTCTTTCGAACCCTCCGTCGAGAGGGCCAATTGTTGTAATAAGCGTGCGTGTGTGTGATGCATGTCTTCCAACCCCCATTTCTTTCTCCCTTTTACTTAACCGCTTACGATGGTTAGTTTTAGGGCATATTTCATTTAGCATCCTTATGCTCGCATGTTTGTATCCATTCATCTGTATTGCATGCACCAGGCTCGGCGCATCATACTAACTGCATTGTATTTCAATTCTTACTTGAATACATGTATCGAGTTGTCACATCTCATATGCCATCTTAGAATAGCCGAGCCTATTTCTAGTTGCATTTTGCATGTGTTGCATTAGCCATCTTAACATGAACTAGGATCATGCATTGATTACTAACTAGTTCTTTATTTTGGCTAGGAGTATACTGTGAGTGTTTATGCATTAGCATCTTGCATGTGTGTAAGTGTTGCCATGACAGCATGCTTGCCATGAGGCTAATTGCTTATGTGATATAACTGCCTGAATGCCTGTAGGTGAAGGTTGAATTACTTGAATTGGAACGATTCATTGAAATTCATGTTTTAGCCTACTTGCGAGTAGCAAACTTCAAACCATTTCCAAACAAACGGATATGCGATGCTTTGTTCCAAATTAGGCGATCTAGTCTATACTTGTGTGTTGTGCGCATCACATAGTAATTCTAGCTAATTAACCGGAATAAGAACGCATGTGTTTTCAAAAACAAGATATCATGCTTAGTACAGGCCGATCTTTGATCGGGCGAGCGGGGGTGCTCATTGCATGACCTTCCCTTCTCTTGCCTAAGTCCCCGAGCCGAGGCAACTTTGGTGATGACGGACACGTGGCCTTAGGCACGAGTCAGGGTTTCCAAAATTCCCCCAAAATAAAATATTTAGGTGGCGACTTTATATCTGGCAAAGCAGTCCATGTTTGGCACTTCTTTCTTAAAAATCAGTTTTCCAAAACGATTTCCCGAATTTGGACTCTTTGGTGATTTATCGGTCTTGCATCACACTTTGCGAGATTAGATTCAGAACCGTGACATTGAGTCCGAACTGTAATAGCTAGAGAACAAAACGAGATTTTCTCGCTGAGTTCTCCAGGCACGTCCACAGTTTCTGGCGACTTTGCTGGGGATTTTGAGAACTTGACTCGAACTCATGATATCTTGTTTTGATTACACTTTTGTGTCCCTTTGCATTGCATTTGCAGTGGTGCACCTAGGACACCGTGTTTGCCGTATGCTATTTGCGAACAGTTTGTCGGAGGCTCGCTTCGAGAAGCGTGCCATAAGGCTGACCGGTTGTTGGCTCTGCCACGACGGGAACACAAACCTCGATTTTTACCAGGGCACCCTTTTTGACCATTCGACCTAGTGCATGTCAGAATCCATAGTGACTATTCCAAACTAGGACAGGTTGCTTACTCGATTTTAGGTTGTTTGAAACCGCTGCGTGCATAGTGAAACCTTAGCTCCTAACAAGATAGGACAGGGAAACCCTACCCCTCCATAGGGGTGTTTTTGCTCTCATTTGCTTGCTATGTGCTTTTAGAGTGTGCTCTCCAGGAATGCATATATCAATTTGCCAGTCTAGGTATCAGGCATGAGGGCATCAGTGTTTTGGGGGAATTAGTTTTACCTAAGGGTATTAGTTTACAGGCAGAATTTTGGGCAGAATTCAGTAATGAGTACAGTCATTCAGCTATGTTCATGTCTATATTGGTGAAATTTTCTGAGATCTTGCCGATTTTCTCTTTTGCAAGGTAGTCTTGGAACCGTAACTTCACAAGGCTCTAATATCCCCCAAGGTTCATTAGATTTGTGCTGATAGACTTTGTCAGGTCAGAGATTCAATTCAAAAGCAGCCAGTATTTTCCTTTCCTAAGGCAAGGTAGAGAAAGGCCAATCAAGGCTCACTAGTTCATCTGATCCATTAGTCGCCAGTCACATCATCTCTGTTCAGTTCAGCAGACTCGTGATGACGCAAAATTTAGAAGAAATTGTGGTCATGGCAGCAGCATTAAACCAGGGAATTGCCATGCAGGGTGAGACCGATGTTGAAATGCAACGCTCGCCCAGGTCACCTGCCGCACATCCAATCTGGGAACCCCAATTATTCCAAACCCGTTAGCCCACCACTTTTGAGCTGATGGGAATGATCGGCGATCTTCAGAGATCTGTGGCTGATCTAGCCTTCGGAATGTCGACTCCGCCATCAATCATATCACATGTTGGGAACTTCATACTAGAAGAGCCCCCACTATTAGGGTGGATTGTAATTGAACTCAGCCAACCTAAAGCCCTCCCAAGTTCCGACTATGACATGTCGACAACAACATGGCTTCACACTGATGTAGCAACCCGAAGCTTCGATCAAGCTGAGGCGAGTGGTAAGAACAAGATGGAGGTGGACACTGATCCCTGTGAACAACTTCTGCAGGTTGTTAAGGCTTTGAAAGCCAAGGGACTGAACAAACAACAAGTGCTCGCAGTTGCTGCAAAAACTGTGGATGACACTTTTGTCACTCAGAACGAGGGCAGTTCGAGCCAAGGGGAAAATCGGGAGAAGGGCCGTCATACCAGAACTATTCCTCCCAATCCTAATTTTACACTCGGGAAAGATCAGCAGACCAATCCAGTACCTGCTGATCCCTTTGCCAGTGCACCCAGCAAAAATCCACAAACCTCGAAGTGTCTACCCCGAGAGCGCAGGGTCTTCCATGCCCTCTACATGCCTTTGTCCAAGGCTCTTCAAATCCTCGCTGAAAAGGGGCATCTCAAACCCCTCGAGCCTCGAACTCTCCTTAGTCATCTTCCACCTAGTCATGATGCTACCCAGTACTGTGCATACCATCAATAAACTGGTCACAGCACCGACAATTGCTTCCGTCTTCGCCACGAAGTACAAGATTTGTTTGACAACGGGATCGTCCTTCCACCAAGCTCAGCAAAGTTTATCGTCACTGGATCAGTGAACCTGGAGGATAATATCATGTGATCAGGGGACGAACCACCTGTGGGCGGCGCTCAGTTTACTCCGGATGTGGCGTATGGCACGCACTGTTTTGAGCATTTGCGAATGCTAGTTTTTGTACTTTCTGACTTGGGTATTTTGGGTCAGTCTTGTTTTGTTGTATATAGTCAGTCTTTTTGTACTTAAGTCAGTTGGGTCTTTCTTGTTGTATCGAGTCAGTCCTGTGTATAGAAGTTCAGTGATTCCGGGGGCGTTACCTCGAATATCACTATTTTGTTTTGTGTTTGTCTTTTCACTTTCTTTTGAGTCTGTTTCTGCCGTGGAGCCAGTTACACCAGAAGATCTGAATGAAACAGCTGTGGTTTTCATGTTTTTATGCTTATCTCTGCTTTGAGCCAGTTGTGCCAGAACGTTTGAATGAAACGATAGTGCTTTTCACCTGTTTTTCTGTGCCTTTAAATCATTGCATTGACCTAAGCTTTTCAAAACTTTTTGAACACTGTGATGAAAACGAAGAGGAAGGAATTCCTTAGGCTTTTCAAAATTTGATCAATTGAGAGAAAGAGAGGCATGCTAAGCCCTTAATGAATGAGATCATGTTTGTTAATGTGAGTACTGGGAAGGATCCTAGCTTGATCCAGATTGATTCTACATTGTCTTCAGCGCGAGTGGCTAGTCACTTTCTAATAAGATTTCAAAAAATGTTTTGCGTCATCCTGCGAAGACCTGTGTGGAATCACTCTTGAGATTGTGCAGCCTAGGATCGCTCTCAGCCTCGAGACTCGACCCCTTGCTTTCAAAACATGAACTTGGATTCAAAATGTTCAAAGGTCAACCACAATGTAAGGCCTATTTGGCCGGATCAGAAGCAGCCCATGAACTAGGGGCTAGAATATCAGATGTGATCAAAAGAAGCTTACGAAGCTAGATCAGGAACACCCCTCGAACTAGGGGCAAAAGATGTCAGATTATGCTCAAAGAGCCAAAGATGGATCATTCCGCAAATCAATGAAGATCGGCAAGAATACCAAATCCCAGAAGGGAGGAAAGAAGAAGGTATTGCTGAAGGATAGCTAAGTTCCTATCCACAACACTAGGGGCAAGTTCAGCCCCCATTGGATGGACTTCTATATCATTAGTGAACGATAGCCATTCTCCTAGATTCAGATGGCTTCGAGATCCCAAAACCATTTGTCATGGACAAAGCTGTACTTTTACCCTTGAGAGGCTTGCTGGGTCGAAAACCTGGAAGGGCGACCCAGGAAAAAGTTAGAGCAAATGAGAAGAAAAAAAGAAAAGAAAAAAGAAAAGAACAAAAAAAAAGAGAAAAAGAAAAATGAAGAAAATGAAAAAATTATGAACAAAGAAAAGAAGAAAAGAAATGAATAGAAAAGAAAAACATAGCTCGCAAGGTTGAAAATCCAGAAGGACGGCCTTGGCAAAAGTCAGAGCGTAAAAGGAGAGGTTAATACCCGAGTGTACCGAACTGGAACTATGTAAGGCTTGATTCCCATGTTTGGGGTACGTAGGCAACTTCATTATGAAATCCAGCCACAAACACTTCCAAATTGATCCTGTCCATGTATTGGCTTTTGATCATCTTTGTCTTCTCTGTATTTGAAAGTTCAGTTGTGATCATCACTCTGAGGACTGATTACAGTGCGCTGCGGTGCCATTCAGACAAGGGGCAACTTCCCGTTGCCATATAATGTGCTGCGGTGCCATCAAAACAAGGGGCAATTTTCCATTGTTTTGGATCTGAGGTTGTGTATCTCAAGAGTAAGTTCCATGTTGGTCGAGCAGTGGCCATTTGCAAAAATAGTTTTTGAGAATTTTTACTAAAGTTGACTGATTCTCTCGAAAATTGTTTCATTATTTTCCAAAACTAGACCATTTCTTGGACTCGAAAAAGGAAAATTTTCAGTGCTCATAGCCTGACTAGCATGATTTCAAATCAGAAAATCGAACAAGCATGTTAATCTAACTCTCATGATTGGTCAAAATTGTTTTAGTAGAAAACCAAAACAAAAAATGGTCAAAATGATGAACTAGGGACACAGTTGAGTTAGGTGTTCTGTCTTTTCCCCGTTGTTAACACGCTTGCCAGAAAGGGCACTCTACCTGCCAGAAAAGGGCACAACCGAAGTTAACAACAAAGGGTTGAAAGCTCTCTCACCCTCCAAGCAGCGAGGTATCAAGTCAAGTGCGAAGCACAAACTGGAATGGATTAAGATATTCCACTCCCTCATCTGGACGGATTTGATCACATCCAAACTCCCCAGCAGAGCATCGTCAGCCGATGTCAACTACAGATTGGCTACACACCCAGTTATAGCGCAACCCCTCTGTGCGAGGAACTCACCAGCTGTGCTCAGAAGAAAGAGAATCTAGCAGAATGCTAGGGGCAAGAGCCCACAACTTCTTGTTTATCCATCAACCACCCAGGGGAGGGATAAAAAATGAGAGATTGAAGAATAGAGAGATGTGCGCTGAGAGAAAAGTGAGAAAAGGGCTTTTTTTTTTTCTTCAGAAAAACAGAGCCTGAGGGCCGAGTGATGTGAGAATCACAAATGAGAAAGGGTGGGAAACACTACCCGGAGAAACTGGCTTCTCGTGATCTGAAAGGTCTCTCGTCTTTGGAACGCGTCTGTGTGTTGTGTCTTTTGTTTTTATTTGTCTCGATTTTGGCTTTAAGTTGTTCTGAGTGTTTCTCTATGTGTTTAGGTTGTTTACCTTTGGTTTTCCGTTGTTGAGTCGTTTTTGCTGTGATCAATCGTAGGCTCAATACCAGGTTAAGAACTCATTTCTTAAATTTCAAAATGATTTGTTTTGTGCTCAGAGTGCTGTGTCATTCTCTACATTTGTGCAAAACAAGATTTGTTCTTTTGTAAAACCACACGGTTCAACCCAAGTCATGTTAGAACTGTGGAACCAGGACCTATCTGAAGCTATATGGGTTCTAGACTGCGAAGCAAAAGAAGAGAGGGAAAATTTGGAGCATCTGAGTTTGTTTCAACTTCTGTCGGTTCCGTCTTTGCATCCTGTGTGTTCAAAATGACCTGAGTACTGTGTTATAAGCTGTGTGTTCAGAATGAGCAATGTGATATATGAGCTGTGTGCCAAATAAACCGAGTACTGTGTTATGAGCTGTGTGTTCAGAATGAGTAGTGTGATGTGTGAGCTGTGTGCCGAATAAACCGAGTACTGTGTTATGAGCTGTGTATTTAGAATGAGAAGTATGCTGTATGAGCTATGTGTTCAGCGTGAACAGAATACTGCGTTGATTGTTTCAAAGCCCGAATGGCAATCAGAATTGCTCTCCCAAAGTACCAACCCCTGCCAGAGGCGTCTTGGTTGTGTTTGCTATGAGTATCTAGGAGGTCAATTGCGATGGTGGAAACTAGAGTTCGAATGGCTGATGCCTAGAACACAAAGGTTTGGAAATTCTGAGACTAAAGTCTGGTTTGAATACCCAGGGGTGTATCCTCGACTTAAAATCTGTGTGGAAGCCCCATAGGTTGAGATCGCATGCGTGCGCCTCAATTCTGGAAACTAAACCAACCTAGTCTGTCACCCCGTTGGAGAATAGGGAAAGTTATAAACATGGCCAGGAAGGAAGGGTAGTAACTGTAGGTTTCGAAGTATAATCAAGAAAGTGCAAGAAGAACCCACTTTTCAGCTCAAAATGTTTCTGCGGAAGTTTCAACTCATGTCTTCAATGCGTAGCTCATCATTAGTTGGCATGCACGAGGTGTATCCTTTTCAAATATGTTGTAACCCCTTCGAGAGGTAAATCGGAGGTCACAACTAAATCGGTCTTGCCAAGACGCGTATTTCTTCACTGAGCATATTGCATCGAATATGCGTTGATTATTGTGCATAGAGTATGTATGCACACTCCACCTGCATTGCCATGCATTCTTCACTTGCGTTGTCACGCGCACTTCGCTTGCATTGTTATGCACGTTTCAGTTGTATTGTTATGCACCTCTTCACTGGCGTTGTCATGCACGTTCCACTCGCATTGTTATGTACACTTTACTTGCATTGTTATGCACACTTCGCTTGCATTGTTATGCACGTTTCAGTTGCATTGTTATGCACCTCTTCACTTACGTTGTCACGCACGTTCCACTTGCATTGTTATGCACCTTTTCACTTGCATTGCTATGCCTGTATCATGTGCATTGTTATGCACCGTCGCACTTGCATCTACCACACTCATTCACTTTGTGTATCTATCACACATTTTCATTACAATTGTGTATTTGTGGTACAGTCTCGTACCTGTTTCTTTTATCTCAGGTTGCGTTGTATACGCACCTGGGCAGGTTGTTTTTGGACCTCCTCTCACGATTTCACCGCGGTTTGAGTGTCCATTTCCTTACACGATTTCAGCGTGTTTAGAATTTATCTCAGGTTGCATTGTATACGCACCTGGGCGGGTTGTTTTGGACCTCCTCTCACGATTTCAACGTGGTTTGAGTGTCCTTTTCCTCACACAATTTCAGCGTGTTTGGAATTTATCTCAGGTTGTGTTTTGTACGCGCCTGATTGTTTATTTTTCCTCTTCTCACGATTTTAGCGTGGTTAGAATTTGTTCCATTCCTCACACGATTTCAGCGTGTTTGGAATTATTTACCTCTTCTCACGATTTCAGCGTGGTTAGAGTTTATCCCTACATGCACCTATTAGTGCATTGCATTTCATTTCATTCGCGCTATTTTGCGCATCGCACTATTTTGTGCATTGTATTTCATTCGCGCTTTTTGCGCATCGCACTGCTTTGTGCATTGCATCACTCGCGCTGTTTAACACATCGCACTGTTTTGTGCATTACATAGTATCATTCGCGCTATCTTGTGCATTTCACCTGCACCTGTTAGTGTATTGTATTTCATTCGCGCTATTTTGAGCATCGCGCTATCTTGCGCACCTCATCTGCACATGTTAGTGCATTGCATTGCATTTCATCGCACTATTTTGTGCATTGCATCACTCGCCCTGTTTAGTGCATCGCACTGTTTTGTGCATTACATAGTATCTTTCGCGCTATCTTGCGCATTTCACCTGCACCTATTAGTGCATTGCATTTCATTACATGCGTTGTCTCGCATGTTTCAATTGCATTGTCATGCATTTCATTACATGCGTTGTCTCACACGTCATTTGCATTGTCATGCATTTTCCTTACCTTGCGTTGTCTCGTACGTCATTTGCATTGTCATGCACTTCATTATATGCGTTGTCTCGCATGTTTCATTTACATTGTCATGCATTTCATTACATGCATTGTCTCGCACGTCATTTGCATTGTCATGCATTTTCCTTACCTTGCGTTGTCTCGCACTTCATTTGCATTGTCATGCATTTTCCTTACCTTGCGTTGTCATGCATTTTATTACATGCGTTGTCTCGCACTTCATTTGCATTGTCATGCATTTTATTACATGCGTTGTCTCGCATGTTTCATTTTGCATTGTCATGCATTTCATTACATGCGTTGTCTCGCACGTCATTTGCATTGTCATGTATGTTCCTTACCTTGCATTGTCTCGCATGTTTCATTTACATTGTCATGCATTTCATTACATGCGTTGTCTCGCATGTTTCATTTGCATTGTCATGCATTTCATTACATGCGTTGTCTCGCGCGTCATTTGCATTGTCATGCATTTCATTACATGCGTTGTCTTGCACGTCATTTGCATTGTTTTGCATCCCCTATAACTTGCATTGTCTTGCTCGTTATTTGCATTGTCTTGCTCGTTATGTGCATTGTTTTGCACCCCCACTAACTTGTGCATTGTCTTGCACTTCCCCTCTAACTTGTGCATTGTCTTACATTTCCCCTTTAACTTGTGCATTGTCTTGCACCCCTCTAACTTGTGCATTGTTTTGCACTCCCCCACTAACTTGCATTGTCTCGCACCCCATCTAACTTGCGTTGTTTCGCACCCCATCTAACCTGCGTTGTTTCACACTTCTCTAACTTGCGTTGTTTCGTACACTATCTAACTTGCGTTGTTTTGCACTTCTCTTACTTACATTGTTATGTACATCTTTAACTTGCGTTGTCTCGCACGTTTCTTGCATTGTTATGTACACTTCATTCGCGTTGTCACGCACTTCTCATTTGCATTGTTATGCATGTTTCTAACAATACTGTACCTGTTAAGTTTCTTTGTTTTGCAAGCACGATATTGTATGTATGGTTCATTTCAAGTTGGCGCGACCAGACGAACCAGACGGTATTGCATATTCTCCGCATGAGACGTAGCGAGAATTGTATAATTCTCTTACATCCTTTCTGCATGTAATGTAGTTTGTTTTTTTAATTATTATTTGCTTGCTTAAAACTGTTGCATGTTATGCTTTATTACAGCTCCCTTTGCATGATCATAAGTTATGTTCGGCACCGTGCATGTCCTTTGCGTTTTGCCCCCGCCCACGGGCACATATCTTCCTATCTTGTATACTTGTCTAAGTCTTCAACCTTGTCAAAAATGGATCGTCTCTGGGCTTTGACATTCACTCCTGTCATTTTTATGACTTTCGAGTTCTGCCAAAGAGGGGCAATTGTGGACACCACATTTTTGACCGTCCTCGAGACTTGGACATCATCATTTGAACACTCGATGTCATTCATGTTCGTGTTCGTTTTGAGTTCCCGGAGGTCTCGGCCGCGCTCCTTGCCTTAAGATCTCTTAACTTGTCTGTTGTGTGCTTGGTTGTGGACTAAGGACTTGTGTTTTTGCTTCTGAGGGAAGAGGGTGGCTTGTTGGCCATCCCCTCAACCCATCGGCCAAGGCATGAAGCCATCGACCTTGTTTTCTTGCCATCGGCCAAAAGTGTTGGCCAATTGGCACTTTTTTTGGTCGATCGGCACTTAAGTTGGTTGATCGACCATATTTTCTGGCCGAGTCCTATTCATCTGCTTTATGTAGATATTTTATGCCAGCTGTCATAGCTGGCATGCAAAATTCATATCCTCCATACACATGTATGGAGGGATTTGATTCAATTGCTTAGCTTGCTCAACAAGCTTAGGAATTAAATTTCTATAAAGAAGGAGCTCCTCCTCCCTTTCCAGAGGTTCAGAAAGTTAGGGTTAGAGTGATAGATATAGTTTTGTATCTATCTTGCCTTGATTCTTCATTTTGTGCTTCAAAAGTGTCATGTTGTCTTACTATTGTACACAAACACACACTAGAACACCATCCCCTTGAAGCTGAGGTCCTTTGAGGTTGATTTTAGTGTTCCTAGGCTAGTTTTGATCAGAGAAGGCTGCTGGAGCAGTGTTCTTGAAGGTGGTCTTTAAGGGTGAGTTCCTTACTTTTAAACCCCCATTCTTGTTTTTAGCTTTTAGACCTACTTGCTTATTGTTTTAAGCTTAACTCTTAACTGATAAAAGTTCTTTTTCTACATGCTTTAAATCTTTGGTTAAGGTCACTTTTTGGTTGGGGGTCATCTCCTACCTTCAAAGCCTTGTTAGGCCTTGTTTTAGGCCATTCCTTTTGGCCCTTGTTTTAGGTTTTGCATGACCTTTCTACCACTGAAATCCAGAGGATTTTCAGTGGTGGAAAGGTGGTTTTGGAGTCCTAAATAGGAGAGGGTCATCCCCTCTCCTTGTTGTTTTGTATGCTTGCATAAGTGGCTTATATTGGTCGCGTGTTGGCTTAGCTTGTTTTAGCTTCATTTTAGTATCTATTAGGCTTTGTTTTGCCATGATACAACACTGTTTTTTCTTGGTTTTGTCACTCCATGCATGCCTAATACACTTGTAGTGTAAATCACACAAACTAGTCTTATATGCTTCATGTTTGAGCATGTCTTTCTAGCTTATGTTGACTCCATTTCAGTGGATTTTTGGTGTTGCTTTAGCATGCCATGACTCTGTTTTGGGTGGGTTTAGTTGGCTCTTACATGCTTCATGTACTTGTCTTGCAATCTTCTCATTTGCCTTAACATGCATCTTGCGTTTAGACTACCATTCTTGCATGTTTTGGCTCAACTCAAAGAAGCTTTTAGCCTTGTTTTACCATGCTTGAGCTCTGTTTTGTGTTGTTTTGATCATATATGCCACGCTTTGCATAGTCATAAGGCATTCTAGCTTGTTAGGTTTAAGTGTCCAAGTCACTAGCATGCTTTATTTGGACTATTATCATGATTTGGCATCATTTGAAATGTTATTTCAGTTCATGTTTCATGCTCATATGCTTGCACTTATCACTCCTTTAATGCTTTAAAGAGTTGATGTCTTATGCCTCATGAATGGACCATTGTGTATGCCTCCATGCTTAGGTCTTTGGGATGCCATCTATGTGGGTTTTTGGGCTTATTTTGATATGCCATAACTCTATTTTTCATTGGTTAATTCATGCCATGTTTGGTTTTGTTAGGTGTAGTGTAACACCCCTTTGTAGCCTTGCATGCCTCATGCCTTTTGGAGTTGTATTCTAGCTTGTGTCGGCTAGTTTCGAGCATGTTTTTGGTCTTGTCTTGACCTGCCTTGGGACTATTTTGGATGCCCTTGGTCCTTTGGGGCTTGATTCTTGTGGCCATGGTTCGAGTCCCTTGGCTAGCCTTAAGCTTTGGGCTTTCTTGTATGCTTTGCGTGCTTTATTTAGTTGGTTTGACACCTTTCCATGCATGATTTCAGAGCTTACAATGTTTGTCACATGTCCATATTTGTCCCCTTTTAAGTGCTCTTGAAAGTTGCCCTCCTACACCTAGTTGCTGGACCATTTACATGTGCATGTTTGTTTTGCATTTTCATGCTTCCAATTCATAACTTTGGCCACTGATTTTGGGCATGGCTGAGGTCTGTCCATCTTTAGTTTAAGTCCATTTACCATGTTGTTCAAAGTTGCTACTTTACATCATGCTTACATGCTTGTTACATGCTTGTCGTATTGCATGTTGTCACATGCTTGCTAATTGACATGTTGTTGCATGCTCATCCATCTTGCCTTGCATGTTGTCGCATGCTTGTTACATATTAGTTCCATTGCATGTTGTTGCATGCTTAGGTTGCATTGCATTACATTGTGTGTGCATTGCTTTGCCTCTTGATCAAACATGATAGAGGTTAAGGTCCGTTATGTGTTTTGTGCATTTCATTTGATATTGAATTGCACACTTGACTCTTTTGGCCATCATGCATTGAAATGCACGATTGATGGTCCGAGGGTCAAGAACTACACTCCTTTGAGTCTCAAACGTGATAAGGGTTGTAGCTACAAACATTGTCATGTGAATGTATTGCCATGCTCTGTTTGTCCTCTGCTGCAGCAAAAGAGCATTTTACCGGTAGGGATGGCCGATCGGCCATCTTCAGTGCCGGTCGGCTACAAGTTTTTGGCCGATAGCTTCATATTTGGTCGATGACCAGGTTATCTTAGCCGATGACCATGATTTTTGGCTGATGGCCTCCCACAGTGCCCATGGGGTGAATCAGAAGTGTGTTGGGAATTTTCACACTTTGTAGAGGTACAGAGCAATGCAAACAGAGGCAACATGAGGCATCGCAACGGATTTCCGAGCGAAGCCGACCGAGTACGCATTTGTCCCTCTTCTTGAGGCCTCTTTACTGTTTTTCATAGATTAATTAATTCGTTAATTATTTAAGTGTTGTAATAATTAGTTGTAGCTAGTTATTCATTTGATAGTATAATAATTAATTAGCCTGTCAGTTAGTTAATTAGATGGTTTGTATTATTCTTTCAGACCCTCCGTTGAGAGGGCCACTTGTTGTAATAAGCGTGCATGTGTGTGATGCATGTCTTCCAACCCCCATTTCTTTCTCCCTTTTACTTAACCGCTTACGATGGTTAGTTTTAGGGCATATTTTATTTAGCATCCTTATGCTCGCATGTTTGCATCCATTCATCAGTATTGCATGCACCAGGCTCGGCGCATCATACTAACTGCATTGTATTTCAATTCCTACTTGAATACATGTATCGAGTTGTCGCATCTCGTATACCATCTTAGAATAGCCGAGCCTATTTCTAGTTGCATTTTGCGTGTGTTGCATTAGCCATCTTAACATGAACTAGGATCATGCATTGATTACTAACTAGTTCTTTATTTTGGCTTGGAGTACACTATGAGTGTTTATGCTTTAGCATCTTGCATGTGTGTAAGTGTTGCCATGACAGCATGCTTGCCATGAGGCTAATTGCTTATGTGATATAACTGCCTGAATGCCTGTAGGTGAAGGTTGAATTACTTGAATTGGAACGATTCATTGAAATTCGTGTTTTAGCCTACTTGCGAGTAGCAAACTTCAAACCATTTCCAAACAAACGGATATGCAAAGCTTTGTTCCAAATTAGGCGATCTAGTCTATACTTGTGTGTTGTGCGCATCACATAGTAATTCTAGCTAATTAACCGGAATAAGAACACATGTGTTTTCAAAAACAAGATATCATGCTTAGTACAGGCCGATCTTTGATCGGGCGAGCGGGGGTGCTCATTGCATGACCTTCCCTTCTCTTGCCTAAGTCCCCGAGCCGAGGCAACTTTGGTGATGATGGACACGTGGCCTTAGGCACGAGTCAGGGTTTCCTAAATTCTCCCAAAATAAAATATTTAGGTGGCAACTTTATATCTGACAAAGCAGTCCATGTTTAGCACTTCTTTCTTAAAAATCAGTTTTCCAAAACGATTTTCCGAATTTGGACTCTTTGGTGATTTATCGGTCTTGCATCGCACTTTGCGAGATTAGATTCAGAACCGTGACATAGAGTCTGAACTGTAGTAGCTAGAGAACAAAACAAGATTTTCTCAGGAGTTCTCCGGGTACGTCCACACCTAGTACTCCAAGCCAAAAAAAAAAAATGATAAAGTTAGAAAGATGCATGATCCAAACTATGCAATATGACTAATGTAACACATATGAGATGCAACTAATAGGCTCTGCTACCAATATGACATGTGAATCAATTTGATAGCATGCAGTCTAAACACGTATTCAAAGAAATATTTAAACTATCAATGCAAGTTAGAATGATGAACCGAGCCTCGGTGCATGCAATACAAGTGGATGCAAGCATGAATAACGATAAACAAAATATGATACCTGAAACTAATCATCATAAGCTAGTAAATAAAATGGAGAAAGACGTGGGATTAGAATACGTACACCATTATAACATTTGCGCTTTCACGTAGGAGAGTCTGAATGAACTAACTAGCTAACTAATTAAAGCTAAGCTAATTAATTAACTAGCTATACAAAACGAAAAGAATAAATAACTAAACTACTTATGTAATTATTACAAACCGAATTAATTAACTAAACTAGTTAATTAAAATAATTACAACACGAAACAAATTAGCTACTCTAACTAATTAATTTACAATGCCACTACTTCAAGTGCAACACTAATATATTTACAACATGGATCACAAAGATCGATGGAAGGCTCATGCATGAATGCGGTTTCTACCCGAAAAGTCACTGTTTCTGTTGCTGAATGCCTCTGTTGCACAGTAAACACTTGCATTGATTTCCACCTCCAAATCAATTCTGTTCTACTAGGGAAGTACACTACTGAATTTTGTACTAGTGGCCGGCAGAGGGCTTGCCGTCCACTGAAGATGGCCTACAGGCCACTACTGACTGGGTTGTTTTGCTGTAATAGAGAGCAAGTAGAGCAGAGACAGTGTATTCTCAAGAGTTTGTTTGCACAATTTACCCCTCCTTATCATGAACAGCTCAAAGAAGTAGTAAGCTTGGTTCACAAACCATCAATGGAAGCAATTTCATTGCATGATGGCCTATGAACCAAAGGGTGCAAGTTCAATAAATGCAATAAAACAAGACTCTCAAAACCAACTCCCTATCATGAAAGATCAAGGGAAGTAGTTGACAATGAATCTTGAATCGCTTTCATCACTAATGAGTATGAAACGACTCAAGACTCAAGAGTTCAATTAACGTCTAATTGAACCCAAACCAAATTATTATCTTGCTCTATTTAAGCCTCGATTTTATTACTTCATTTTAGATTATCATCCATTCTTTAATAAATTGAGTTCAAAGGTGAATTTAAGTCCTCTAATGGAAAGAGGGCTCAAACCAAGTGTTGCTTTGGGCATGAGGGAAGTGTCATGCCGTTGATAATGAACTCCCAAAAGGATTAAACCATTAAGCATGACATCTTAGTCTCATGCTTAAACAAACTAGTAGTTTGAAACCACTTTCAAAGCAAAACAAAAAGCCAAGAAAGGAGGGAGGTTGCGGAGATGATTAAAGGTGATCACATGTATGGAAAGCCATAAATAAAACTATCAACTCAAATAGGTTGGTCGCTAAGGCCTAAATCACTAAGCCTATGAGGGCAATTACACTACAAATATGTAATATAAAGCATAAATGACACGACTAGCCCAAAACAGTTCTAAAACATGCTGGAATTAAGACAAAAATATCTAGAATAATAAGCTAAAACATGGGGCATACTAGGCTAGTAAGCAAGACACAAGGAGGGAAGGCTGACCCCTCTAATTTTGGACTTCAAATCATGATTTTAGCCACTGAAATAACTTTGAAAGTCAGTGTTTAAAAGCTCAAAAAAAGATAGTGTAAAGGTGGGAAGCACAAGGGCAAAGGCCTTGAAAGCAAGGTATAAAGAAGCGCTATCATCCCCTCTACCTTTAATGGCTTTAAACCACAAGTTTTAGCCCAAAAATACAGGTTCTAAACAGTCCAAAAAAATAGTAGAAAATATAGAAAACAAGTAGTGTAAAGATGGTACAAAAGCAAGAGAAGGTATACCTCTTGAAAAAGAATGAACCCTTAAGTCATAAACCACCAATTTCACACTCTCAAGTGCCTCAAGAGCTCAAATTTAAGCTCAAATCACCTCAGCAAGAAGCTCTCTTGGTTTGGTTTAGAGTGTTTGGGCAAAGGCTATGCAAGTTGTAAGAGAGAGAGAGAGAGAATTGTAGAGAGAGAATATTTTTGCTCCCAAAATTTTTCTAACCTTAAAACCAAGAGAGAAGGTCCTCTATATATAGAAATATATGAGCTTCAGTTGAAAATATCTATATAGAGACAAGTGGAGCAATATGGGAACAGTTGGTATAAATATCTACAAAAATTTGATTTTTTGACACTTGTGGCCAGCAGGCCACTAATGGTAGACGGAAAGACACAAAAAGGGGAAAAAGTTTCACTACTGGCCAGCAGGCCATTAGCAAGGGCCGGCAGGCCATTAAAATCTGTTTTCAGGCTCGATTTTAAACGGGCATATCTCTTTCTCCCGGACTCTATTTCAGGTCATTCTTAAGTCTAAATTGAAGTCCCAGAAGTCTAGTTCCCAATGGTGGTGGCACCACATCTAAATTCTAAGTGTGCAAAGAGATATGCCTATTTTGGTGAAGGCTGCCCGATTTTGTCCTAACAGATTGATGTCTAACTTTTCCCCCAACTAGTTTTCTTCTCTCTCCTCCTATTTTCTTCAATTCCAAACCTTTAAATAAAATGTTTAAAGATTTTTTCAAAGAGTTCACCTCCCTTTTATTTATTTCCATTTTGTCCTTGCTCGGTTTACCAAAAAGTGCAATTTTTGAACGAAATGCGAGTCTCGGAACATCGTAGAAACAATTGAAAAAATATTTGAAAAAAGAGGGTTTTGAAGTCTAAAATAATTTTAGTCAAAAACAGTTTCGGTCCAAAATGGGATGTAAGGTTGGGATTTAGAAGCACTTCTTGCTGAAGAAATCGAACATTTGCACAACATGTCTTTTATCATCGAGCGATCAATCAGTGGCGCCCAAGTCTTATAGGCGGTCAAAAATGTGGTGTGCACAGATTACTGAGTAATTAGCTATTGATGAATGTTTTTATTTTGTACACCCAGCTATCGAATAAGTGTTAGTAACATTTTTTATTTGTAAAATTTTCTACTACACTACTAGTTTAAAGCAGTACATGGTAATTTTCTATTTTTTATGTTTTAGAATTTAAAACGTAATTGCACAGTTTAGTTTCATTTTTCAAATTTATTTATAAAAAATGTATAAATTAAAATTAAATGCTAGTTTGGTGGGAAAATTGAAATATAAAATAAAAAACACTCACTTTCATATAATTTTCTCTTTTTAGGATAAAATATTTTTAATATTTATTTTTATCAAACTAATTTATATTATTAAAAGAAATTAAGAATAAAATTTTGAAACCAAACTAACCGGGCTGAATAATTTTTATTTTACACATTTATAATTTTAAAACCTATTTATCATGATCAGTCAAAGAAGATTAGTACATTTTTTAATTTTCATTGCACATATATTATATATATATATATATATAATGTTATTTTTTTGAAGAACCAACCATTCCATTGTGAATCGATGTACATATATTTATACATATATATATATATATATATATCTATCACTACTACAAATATAGATAAAGATCACACTTTTTTGGTGTGATGTATGTTTTTTAATCACACCTTTTAAATTTTATTAAAGTGTGGTCTTTAGGAGTGTGATTAAAAATAATCATTTTTAATCACACTTTTTAAGTGTCATTAAAAAATGCTTTCATCACATCTTTTAAGTGTGATTAAAAACATTTAGATCACACTTTTTAAGTGTGATTAAAAATATTTAGATCACACCTTTTAAGTGTGGTTAAAAACTTTTACATCACACCTTTTAAGTGTGATTAAAAACTTTAGATCACACCTTTTAAGTGTGCTTAAAAATTTTAGATCACACCTTTTAAGTGTGGTTAAAAACTTTAGATCACACCTTTTAAGTGTAATTAAAAACTTTAGATCACACCTTTTAAGTGTGGTTAAAAACTTTTAAATCACACATTTTAAGTGTGATTAAAAACTTTAGATCACACCTTTTAAGTGTGATTAATAATTAATAAAACCTGTGATAAAAAAAATTGACATATTTGAAGAATAATCAATATTATTTTTGTACGCGCATTTGAAGAATGTAATACACACTATATACTATATTTTGAATCACAACCATATATTGAATGAAATAACATCAGATATTTCATAAATGAAAGTTAAATGTTTAAAAGTATATACAAAGAAATTAATAAAAAAAATTTAACTGTGATTACATATATTATAAAATAAAATAAAAAAACTTGAAAAAACTAAATTCTTGAATTCTTTGACCATATTTTGCATCTCTCCAAGAAATTTCTGACCTGAAAAATAAAAAAACAAATTAATTTAAAAATCGCTAGAAACATAGGAATAAACTTACTAATTAATTTATAAACTTACATTTAGATCACACCAAAAATAATGTAATTTATCCAGTTGTTAAACTGCCCCCAATCCTTTCCCCACAGCCACCAAAAATGACATAATTATTTTGATTCTCCACACAAATATCAGTAAAACATCACACAAAAAAAAAAAAAAACAATATGCAACAATGCAGTAAGGATCACATAAATGGTAAAATTGAGTATTATATGGACAATCAAAATCATATGATGTCAACATATAACCCACTAAAAACTATAAAACAAATAAGGATCAATAAAGCTTATTGGTCTTAAAAACAGAAACCACATAGCCTGAATAATTACAAATTGGTATGGGAGCGTGCAATCCACGTAGAGGAAATAATAAGAGCCCAGCACACTAAATTAAAAAGAAACAACTTGCATACAACCCCTTTATCTAAACCTTCAGCTCCCTAATTTAATAACTTGAGATGAAGCACATCCTTATAGGAATAGGATTAACCACAAATAGATACTTTAAAGATTGTAACTGTCAAAAATACGAGAATTATATGATTTTCAACCATGACAAAATACTCTATTGAAATAGCAAATTCTCCACAATTAAAGTCTGTCCATGTAAGTGACAAACAATAACAGGTCCTCACTATCCAACACTTCTCTGTGCATGTCAATGAAATCTATCACATACAACATATAAAAGCAATTCGCAAAAATTGAAGTAGGAGACTTGTAATTATCAATTCATTCAATTAGTATATCTTAACTCTTATATGAACCCAATTTTCTGTTGGACCATGATATTATTTGCTGAAATCATATTTTTTAGGCAGAAAAAGTAGCACATAAGAATTTCATCAACGATATCATATCTTAGATTCTACACCATGCACCTCAAATACAACTTAGGCCCATTTGTGAAACCAACTTTGGAAGTATACCAATGTCAAGAATTAACAATTATCTTGCTATGTTTTAACAATCTTAGACCCTGCAACCTTGCCCTTCAGTGGGGGCAGGATGCACCTCAAGCTACAATCGTGGTAAAGGGTAATACATAAATCTAGTACATCACAAAAGTGACCAAAATGGCAATTGGGCTTCATTTTTCAAGGCCTCCACAAAATGCATTTACACCCAAAAGGTTGAAATAATGAACTAGCATAAATGACCTTACCTTTTCACCGAAAGTTGCAAGATCTCCAAAGAATGCATCTACACCGATAGTTACTTGTCTTGACCAAAAAGCAGAAAGAAGACTTGTTTTAGTATGCTTAAAATATAAATTCAAGTTCACATCTGAGTAAAATGAATAAAACAACAAACTTTATGATTCATAGATACTAGAATATGCGTTTAATGGAAATAAAAAAAGCAGAAAGAAAACTTGTTTTAGTATGCTTAGACTTTACATGAGTCATTATTTTATATAGATAAATAATAACAAATAAAAAAAAGTCCAATCAGGAAAGTAAAATAATAGCGTTTAATGGAGGACAAATTTTATGATTCATAGATACTAGAATATGCATACAAGTTTCTTGTGAATGCTTCGAAAACCTTGCAAAATTGTTCTGCCTTTGCTGCACCCACCTGTAACATGTGCACCAAAAGTTAGTTGTTATACCCATTTTGTGTTAATATTTTCTTTTGCTATTTTCTGACAAGACCTCAATTAAGAGCATGCCCAACCTCGGGTTTTATTATTGTATTTGGACACCTGGCTAATGCCAGCCCAATATCAAATAACCCCACATCCACTATAAGTAAACTTTGGGGAATATGAGCTTGCCACATGAATGAATCCCCAAAAATCCCTTCTGTCAGATCTCTATCCCTTGTTAGCTTAATAAGATAAAACTTTTACAAACCTCATATTAATAATAGCAGAAGCTAAAATGGCAACTAACTTAGGGCTAGGCCATGAACAGGCCCAAGCATGATCTGAACTTAGGTTTGGGATTAATGTGAAACAAAGTGTAGCACAATTTGCAAGACGATATGTCATTGTGCCATTTAATGCTTGTACTTTTTCCAAGACAGCATATTCCGCTAAATCAAAGACCAAAATGCACTATCACTTCTCAACCCATGCCCTTTTCGGTTGTCTTCTTATTCATGTTACACCTTAGTTCTACCACATCCCCACCATCAAATTTATTGGTCTTGAATGCAGATGAGCAAATCATCCCAAATCAAGCATTCTTTCATTATGTTAAAAACCCACCCACTCAAAATGGTTTCATTTCTACTTTTATAGTTGTCTCAACAGTCCTCCATCTCAAATTCCCCTCCTTAAACAGGATCAATTTGTGAAACTGTTTTCTGACTACCTAACATGATATCAAATAGAATAACCTGGCATGTGGATAAATTAAATAAAAAAAAGACCCAACTAAAAGGGTGTTTTGTATAGATGCTATATCTATATGGGCAGTATCTATTCACTCTTATTACGAATAATCAACCCATACATCGAAAACAATCATTATAATTTAGCTATGTTGGTTGATTGTCTTATTTGATATTCATTATGAATATTAAATATGCTATTACGATTTTTTGAGTAAACAAATCTCCAAAGAGATGAAAAATATGAAATGGAAACTCTAACCAGAAAATTGAAGCAATAATAGTATCATCGAAAAATTATATGCTAGTTCTCCTGAGATAAGAATGCAAATTTCATATAGAATGCTTATGTTCCACACTAAAAGTATAATGAAATGTGGTTGTCAAGGAGAGTTAACTTCAAAGCGAAAAAAAAAAAAAAGATTGCTATTTATAATTTCCATGCACACAGTGATCACACATTAAAATTAATTACTGTCTGTGAGTATATTTATTATGTTCATAAAGTATGACCACCACAAGCATTCTTACCTTGTTTTCTGCGGCCATCTTTAATTTCGCCCAAAATGAGAGTTATTGAAGAGTCTTTCCATATAGTAAAAAACTCATGGCCATAATAATACTAACCCTCCATACATCTTTGACGAGTATGAAGACAAAGATCCATAGCCATTGTCTCTCATCTATCAAAAGAGAAATAACCACTCAAATAAGAACCACAAGAACAGGGGTGGAGTTAAAAAATTAATTAAGTGGACAAAACAGTGAAAAAATTAAATAACAAAATACTGACATAAACACCAATGCAGGAAAAAGAGCAGACAATAAATTTATTTAGCACATAAATTTTAGTAGATACCAAACAGCTTTTTCAAATTAAAAATTCAACTTTTAAAGTTTTCAATAGTTAACTTTCAGTTTTAGGAAACAATGCCTAAGTAACAAAATTAAAACAATATAGAAAAATAAGCAAGCACATTGCCATAAATGTACCAAAGAAAACTTGTAATCGGAAAAAAAATGAATAACAAGATCTAAAAATATCAAATGACCATAACACCAAGGAAATAACAAAGAAATTAAATGCCACAACATTGACATACCGATAAAGATCCATATCCATAAAGGTCGCTCAAGAAAGCATGCCTAAGCCACTCCCAGATTCACTCTCTATAAATGATGAGTTCATCATTACCCTTGTCATCTCTATCATTTCCCGTCTCTTCCGATTCTTTCTATCTCCATCATTGTCCCTATGGGAACGATATCGCTTCCCGCTTTTACCCATTCTTCTATATTAATAATTGCCTCTTGATGACACCAAAAATAAGTTTCAAAACTAGCCATCCATCAAAATCAATGAAAAGGAAAGAAAAAAAAAAACCAAAATTTGACTTATAATCTTTTGTATAATAATAAATGTCTTATAGAATTGAATACTAATTGTATTAGTCTCAGTTCAGTCACCCCAAACAACAAATCCCACAAATTCTTATCAATGAAACAGAAAAATTCAGAGTCAACAGAGGTAGAAAAGAGAGGATCTGAATTTTTATAAAATTCATAAGACCCATTAATGAAACTGAAAAAAAAAAATTAGAACTTTAATAGAGATAGATGGTTAACTCAGTTAAACAAAACAAGAATTCTTGAGAGAGATGTAAAGAAAAGCGAGAAGACAACATAGCTGCACAAACAAGGTTACAACACATTAAAAAATTTAAAAAAAATAAAAAATAAAAAAATCTAGGAAATAGTTTATCGGATACAAATCCAAAGAGCGAAGAGTCTTTCAATAAACAAAAAATACAAATTATAAGAACTTATTATAAAAGATCACTTCTTAAAACAAGAGCAAAGGTCTATTGCAAAATACTCAAATCAATCACATGAATATTTTGACCTACCTTAATCAAAGCCAATTCCAAGTGACATGATCGGCATGTACGTGGGTGTTTATGGCATATATGAGCTTCAAACCCAAATCTTTAACAAGAGAAAGATCCTATCCACTTTCTTGTCTCTTGGGTCAACCAACCGCATATGGATAATGATGTTAAGAGTCTTTGGTATAAAACACTCTCCATACTTCTTAGAATTTTATCGCTTCGATCCATTTTCAACCCATTATTAAATATGAATTCACTTGTCACTTTATAGCCTTAAAATTAGAAAACTTCACCTTGACAAAAGCTATTAGTCCAACTTAGATCAGTCAACAAAAGCTTGGAAGCATGCGCCACAAATGAAGAAAATTCAAAATACTTGTGATTTATAATCTTCACTCCTAGCTAGTCATGTCTGATTTCTAAAACTTATGTCAAACTAGAAATTCCACTCCATCACTTATGGCTTATTCCTTTCATCAGCTATTGCATTTATCAAGCTATCATTTTTGTCTTACATACACATTTTAACAAACAAGTCAACTGCAAAACATGAACACAACAACATGATCACCAAATTAAATGAAAACTGATTCCAATACTAAACACAAATGCCCTAATCTTCAAGAAGTATTAAATTCTACAAATACCCATAACACACAAAGAAAATATATATATATATATATATATATATGTATGTATAGGCATATGTTTTGGGTACGGAATCAAACCAGAGCGGGCTTTTCAGGGTGGGATTGATCGGCGAGAAGGTAAGTGTAGGTAGAGGACTCCTTCTCGAAGAGCTGACGAAACAAGAGCTTCGGAGACGAAGAGGATGTAGTGTAAGACGCCATTGGAGATCTGGGTTTCGAGCTTGGCGATCTCGATGCAGAGATGCGAAGGAGATTGGCGATCTCTAATGGTAGAAATTAGAGATTTTGGTTCTAAGAGATTGGGGTTTTTGGAGGCGCGGGAATGGAAAAAAATAGGGGAATCGAGCGGGCGGGATTGGGAAAAATAATAATAATAATAATAATAATTTTCATGATAAATGAATATTTAAATAATAAAAAAAATAAATAATAATTTTTATTTTTATCATAAATGAATATTTAATGAATGAAAAATTATGATCATTATTTTTTATTTGGTAGAAGTAAGGATAATATTTTAATAAAAAATATTTTCTATTAAGGGGTTGTTTAAGTGCACTTTTTGTCTTTTTAGACTAAAAAGTTAAGGAAAAAAATATAGTTATTTGGGTTAATTATTTGACTTTTTATGAAAAAATATGTATTAAAAAATTGTATAAATTAGTGTGTAAGGGAAAATTAGAATTGGGAGTTGTGCAGCCGTAATTTTTGACTTTTGGTGAATAGTGATAACTTTTTAACTGTTTAACTTTTTAAGTAACTTTTTAACTTTTTTTGAACTTCCCAAACTTGGCCTAAGAGTGATGAGTGAGAGAGAGAGAGACTGAGAGAGAGAGAGAGAGAGAAACAAACAGACAAAGAGAGAAAGAGATAGAGAGAGAGAGACAGAAAAAGATAGAGAAACAAGAGATGAGCGAGAGATAAAAATTATTATTATTTGTTTCATATTTATTTTAATGAATAAAAATTATTATTATTTTTATTTGGTAGAAGTAGGGATAATATTTTCCATTAAAATAAAGTTAATCTTTTGTGGTCAATATGGCATTTGTAGTGGTAGTAGTGGTAATAATGGAATGGCATTTGCAGTAGTGGTAAATGTGGTAGAAAAGATGGGTGGTGAGAGGGAGATGAGTGAGAGACAGATAGAGAGAGAGAGAGAGAGAGAGAGAGAGAGAGAGAGAGAGAGAGAGAGAGAGAGAAAGAGAGAGACAGGCAGACAGACATAGACAAAGTGATGAGCGAGAGATAGACAAAGTGGTTGCTAAAAGTGCATTTTCTTGTAGTGGTGAGCTTGGTAAATAGAGAAGAGATGAGGGAGAGAGTGAGCAAGGTGAACACAATGGAGAAGAGAGACAAAGCAGATAGACAGACACATAAAGAGAAGAGCGAGAGACAGACAAACAGATACAGAGAGAGAAAGAGAGAAAGAGAAGAGTGATAAGTGAGAGAGAGACAATGAGAGAAAGAGATATAGAAAGAGATAGGGAGACAGGGAGAGAAACAGATGAGAGAGAGAGAGACATATAGAAAAATAGAGAGAAACAAGAGATGAGCGAGAGATAGACAAAGAGAGAGAGAAAGAGAGTGAAAAGAGATGATCGAGAGAAAGACATAGAAAAAGAGAGAGACAAAGAGAGAAAGAGAAAGAAACAAATACAAAGACTGACAGATAGAGAAGAGTGATGAGTGAGAGAGAGAAGAGAGGTAATATTTTGTGGTAGAGAAGAGGAACCGACAGTAGTGGTGAAGGTGGTGGATAAAAGATGATGGTGGTGGTGGTGGTAGTGGTGGTGGTGATGGCGAAGGAGATTAGTGGTGAAGTTGTGGTAGTAGTAGAGTAGATGGAGTAGCAGGGGTGAAAGAGAGGTAATGGTAGTAGTAGTAGTAGTAGTGGCAATAGTGGTAGTGGTGGTAGTGGAGTGGTAGCGATGGTAGTAGTAATGGTAATCGTAGAGGTGAAATGGCGACCGTGGTAGTAGTGGTGGTAGTGAAATGGCGTTTGCAGTAGTGGTGAAGGTGGTAGAGGAGATGAGTGGTGAGAGAGAGAGATGAGTGAGAGGCACAGAGAGAAAGAGAGAAAAGAGATGAGAGAAGAGATAGATGAATGAGAGACAGAGAGAGAGAGAGAAACAAATAGACAGTTAGAGAAAGAAGAGTGATGAATGAGAGAGAGAAAGAAAAGAGAGAGAAAAAGATGAAAAAATGAGTGAAAATATATAGACAAAGAGAGACACAGAGAGAAAAAAGAACGAAAAGAGATAAACGAGAGAGAGACAGAAAGAGATGAGCGAGAAAGCGAGAGAGAAAAAAAGAAGAGAGAGAGAGAAGAGAGACAGAGAGAGAAGATAGATGAAAGAGATAGAGAGAAGAGAGATGGACGAGAGACACAGAGAAAAAAGTGAGACAGACAGACAGACAGACAGAGAAAGAAAGATAAGAGAGAGAGTGAAAAGAAATGAGAGAGATAGAGAGAAGAGAGATAAGCGAGAGAGAGAGAGAGAAAACAGATGAGAGAGATAGAGAGAAGAGAGATAGGCGAGAGACACAAAGAGAAAATGAGAGAGAGAAACAGACAGACAAAGAAAGAAGAGTGATGAGTGAAAGAGATAAAGAGAAGAGAGAGATAGAGACATAGAGACATAAAGATGAAAAAATGAATGAAAAGAGAAATGTTATATCAAAAGAGTAAGAAGACATTGTTTTTTTAAATTTTTTTCCCGACAGAAAAAAGTACCAGAATTTATTCAAACCATTTTGTGACTGTATATATATGAAGCTGTCTCAAAACCACAATCACTATGCTAGGTTAGAGTTTTCCAAAAACTCTTTTGAGAAAATTATACTTTCTTGTTTTCCGTGTTATATTGTTTTTACTGAATTTTTTTAATATTTTAAGTATTTTTTTAAATTTTTAGACAGACCTAACATAAATACACCTAAAAATTTTAAAAAATTGTAAAAAAAATCTTTTAAAAATTCACTAAATACAAAAAATACAATAATTCAATACATTTTTTTTGTATTTTTATGTATTTATTAATTTTTAAAATATTTTTTCATAATTTTTTTTTAGATACATCTAAGTAAGGTGTATCTAAAAAAATTATTTAAAATTTTAAAAATATTCACTAAAAAAAAACACGAAAGTCACTTTTTGCGACGGCAGAAAATGTCGTCTAAAAAAAAGCAGAGTATTTGCGACGGTAGAAAATACCGTCGCAAATGCTCTCATTTTTTGAGACGGCAAGTTGTGCTGTCGCAAATGCTATGCTTTTTTGAGACGGCAAATGGTGCCGTCGCAAAAACTCTGTTTTTTTTTAGACGACATTTTCTGTCGTCGCAAAAAGTGACTTTTTGAGAAGGCAAGTGTGCCGTCGCAAATAGTTCCGTCTCATATACCCCTTTTCTTGTAGTGATCACACCTGATGAAAATAAATATATATAATCACACTTATTTAAAATATGTGATTAAAAAAAATATTATTTTACTCATTAAATTAAGTGTGATTAAAAAATTATTTAATTTTTTAATCACACTTTTAATAAAAAGGAGATATTTTTAATTCTTCTTATGTGATCTTTAATCCCATGTTAATTAGAAAGTGTGATTAAAAAAATATATATATATATATATATAATCACACTTAATTAAAAAATAACATAAAAAATAAATATTATCACACTTAATTAAATCAAATGTGATTAAAATATCAATCTAATTTTTTTTATCACACTTTTAATAAAAGTGAGACATTTTTATTTGTTAAATTGTGATTTTTAACTATTTTTATAATAGTGATATATATATATAAATAAATACTAAATATAATCACACTTAATTAAATATATATATATATATATATATATATAATCACATTTAATTAAAAAGTGTGGTTAAAATATATATATATATATATATATAATCACACTTAATTAAAAAGTGACATAAAAAATAAATATTATCACACTCAATTAAATTAAGTGTGATTAAAATATTAATTTAATTTTTTTTATCACAATTCTAATAAAAGTGAGATATTTTCATTTATCAAAGTGTGATCTTTTGTAATAGTGATATAATCACACTTTAATTAGAAAGTGTGATTAAAAAATATATAAATAATCACACTTACTTAAAAAGTGTGATTAAAAAGTAGTAGTGTATATATAATCACACTTTAATTAAAAGGTGTGATTAAAAAGTATATAAATAATCACACTTTAATTAGAATGTGTGATTAAAAAAATATATATATAATCACACTTGTTTAAAAAGTGTGATTAAAAAGTAGTAGTGTATATATAATCACACTTTAATTAAAAGGTGTGATTAAAAAGTATATAAATAATCACACTTTGATTAGAATGTGTGATTAAAAAATATATATATAATCACACTTATTTAAAAAGTGTGATTAAAAAGTAGTAGTGTATATATAATCACACTTTAATTAGAAGGTGTGATTAAAACATATATATATAATCACACTTAATTGAAAAGTGACATAAAAAATAAATATTATCACACTCAATCAAATTAAGTGTGATTAAAATATCAATCTAATTTTTTTTATCACACTTCCAATAAAAGTGTGATCTTTTTTTTTGTCAAAGTGTGATCTTTAACCATTTTTGTAGTAGTGTATGCACTCATCAAGAAGTTTTACGTACGCCAACGTTGAGCTTTTCTATTGACAAACCTATTTCATTTATTTTTAATTTCAAAAGTTGCTTAGATGAATTTCTTTCATTTGAATTAGTTTTAAGTTGATTGTTACATGAATAATTAGAAAGTGAGAAATTTTCTATTTGGTGAAACAGAAAATTTTCTTGATTTCCAAATAATGGAACTTTTTAGTTTTTGTAAAATAATTCTATATATGTTTGTAGGAGAGAAATATTTTGTTGGACCATTTTAATATTTTTGGTTATTTATTTATTTTATTTTGTGACCTTTTATCTTGTGCATGAATGACGATTATTGAAAGGTTATGGGCTTGGTGGTGAGTTAGTGTTTGGAGGTTTTGATACTCTTCCTTTTCTCTAGTTTAATGGATTATTATTTTTGGTGTAATTTGTAAGGTCTTAGTAGCCTATAAATTATTCCTCTCATCTACTCATTTTTATACCAACTCTTTTGACACTTGGAGAGATTACTAGCCAAAAAATGGTGTTTTTCTTCGTGGAGCTTTGAATTCACCATTTTTATGTACAGTTGGTTTGAACCATACGACAAGTTATAGCGATCCCAGTTTTGACCCGACACTTGTGGTAGTCCGAACTTGGGTTTATGGTTTCTGAATGTTGTCCATTGTCTTTTCTCTTTATTCTTCCTTAAATTTGGTTATTTGGACGTGTTAAGTGTGTTTGGAACAAGTTGGTTATTTAGTTTTCAAACCTTATGTTGCTCAGATTTTTGGTCCTCTCTCGAGCGGCCCTTCTTGCGCTCGAGCGGTATTTGCAAACTTTCAGTACTTTGCACGTTTGCAAAAGTGCTGGATGAATGTTTTCTGCACTCGAGTGTCATTCCCTACGCTCGAGCAGGTGGGCGCTCGAGCAGTTTGTCTATTTTTTGCAAAAGTACTGAAGGTGTGTATTCTGTGCTCCAGCGGGACTTCTTGCGCTTAAGTAGAACAACTTGTTGTGTCTGACGCTCGAGCATCAACTCTCGCGCTTGAGTAGACTATGCATATATCAGATCGCGAAAATGACTTTTTACAACACTTTTTCATATCTTTTCTTCCAAAAACCCTAAAGTGAGACACTTTCTCTCTAAAATACTCTCTCTCTCTCTCTCTCTCTCTCTCTCTCTCTCTCTCTCTTTTTCTCCTAGATCCGTTGATCTCTCTTCTCTAGTATGTTTGGAAAAAGGGTAGAGCATCTTGGGAGCTTCACTTTGGTCTGATTGAAATTTGGTTTCGGCGTTGTTGGAGTTTCGTGCTTGTTCCATTGGTCTTCTATACTTGAGGTAGGGACTCTTTACACTTTAATATGGGTTTTAACTTGGTTATAGGTTGTTGTATGAAAATGGTGAGATTTGGGGGTGTTTTGAGCAAACCTAGGGTTTGGGTTCAAGTTTGAAAAGAGGAGTTTCTATGTGAGAGTTGTATAAATGATTATGAAGTTTGGATATGAGGTTATTTTGTGTCAAAATGGTTGATGTTGACCTTTGGGTTAATATTAGGAAAATGGGAAGCTTGTCCTAAATTATCTTGAGTAATTATTTTATATAAATAATGGAATTGGTATGACAAATGTGAATTTGGGAGGACACATATATGAATGGTGTTATTGGATTTGCTTAGTTACTCACCTGTGGAAATTTGATGATTTTTCTGTTATATAGATTGTATATCTATTTAGAGATAACTCTTTGGGCTATCGGTAAAGGATAGTCATGATTCTTGTAGACATTACATGTGGATTAGGCAAATTGAAAATAATCCTTTAACCATTACCATTGAATTTGATTATGAATGATATACATTGTATATGTATGATATTAGGGAGAGGAACAGGATGTACTCCATGTTTGGAGGGGAAGAAAGGGGATGGACTCCATTGAATTAAGTTGGCCTGTGTGTTCAGGGTGAAAGTCCTAAAAACCATTTGTATACATGGGTGTCGATTCCTATAGACAAAATTTTCATAAAATGGCAAATAGAAGTGAATGTATTGTGTTATGATTTTAATTTGTTGGAAACCAATGAGGTGTATCCTCTGTTTGGCGGATTAAATGCAGTGGATGTATCTATTGAACCAAAATGAATGAATTGAAATGCGAGTTTGGCATGACACGATTTTGGAGAAAGTTATAAAGATATTGTTGTAGGACAATGAAAATGTGCATCATACTTATATCCCGTTAATTCTGATATATTGTGTTAGATTGTTCCTATTGGGCTTTGGCTCACCTTACTTGGGAAACCATTTTCAGGTATTTGTGACATGCTTCCTCCAAGGACGTAGCTTGAGAGGACCACGGAGCTGAAGGCTCTTTTTTCTTTTTTGTTATTTTGTATGTAATGTTCGTTCAAGTCTACGGCTTTATATATATAGAGCTTATGACTCTCTTTTGTTGTAACCAAGCAATGACTTAGAAAGATGTAAGCCCATAGGGCATTTGTTTTGTTGATCATTAACTGGTATTAGATGCTATAGATTCATGATGTACATTTATGAATGTATATTGCATGTGTTATCCTTTGTAATATGAACTCTGATGAACGAAAGCATATCGTTTATGTTATTACTTCTCTTATGAGTTGAATTTAGAGTATTATTTTGGGAGTGTGACACAAGTGGTCGGGATATATCCTGAAGGGGATAAGTCAGAGTTTAGTGACTGCTGTATTGGTGTTTGTGTTCTTCCTACCATAGTGGGCTTGATCTTGTTAAAGAAAATGAGATATCTGTGCCTCAATCTATTCTATTTGTATCTCATTTTCTTCGTATTATTTATTAATAAAATATAATTTTTCCAATATTTTCACAAACATATTTCATTTTTTAAAGTTTTTCAATTGATTTTTATATGAATAATTAGAAAATGTTTTCTGGAAATTGAAAAGTTTAACAATTGAGGGAATTCCAATTCTAAATTGTGGAACTTCTTAAAACTATGAAAAATCTAAAATTTGGAAAATCTACCCATAAATCTCATATGGAAGAATGTTGATCCATTTAGTCCTAAAATTTTCTTATGAACCAATTATTTCATTTTCTTTCAGAAATTTATATTTATTTGATTGAATATCATTTGAGTTTAAGTGAATGCCCTTTCATAATTGATTTTTCTAATTTTCTTATTTGTGGATGACAATATAAATGTGAGATATGTAAGATTTTTTTTGGGAAACTAGTGGCTGAAGTGTTGGTTGTCAAACATAGAAATCTACATTTCTATTAGTGTGGTTTTCTGATGTTACATTAGAGTATTACATTAGAGTACTATGTTCGGAAAAAGTACACTAAAAAGTTTTTGTGTGTTACATTGGTTGAGGTGCTACGTTTAGAAAAAAATACAATAAGGAGCTTTTCTGTAACATTACATTATTACGTTTGAGAAAAGTACATTAAGGAGTATTTTAGTGTGTTATATTGAAGTATTACGTTTGAAAAAAGTATACAACGGAGTTTTTGTGTGTTACATTGACTGGAGTGTTACGTTGGGAAAAAATACACTAAGGAGTTTATTTTTGGAATGTTATGTTCTTACGTTGGAGAAAAGTATACTAAGGAGTTTTAGTATGTTAAATTGGCTGGATTGTTACGTTTGAGAAAAATATACTAAAGAGTTTTTTTTAAAATGTTACATTGTTACGTTTGAGAAAATACACGAAAGAGTTTTTTAATGTGTTACATTGGAGTGCTACATTTTAGGAGTGTTACATTGGAGAGTTGCGTTTGGAAAAAATACACTTATGAATTTTTTTTAAGTGTACGTTTAGTAATTTCAATATTATGAGAAAACCCACATTTGTCTCTTACCATATAACCCATGCACGTTTATACCCGACCCTTTATATAATTTACACTAGAATGAGAACTTTGAGTCCATAAGAAAAAAGGAAGGACCAAACAAATTATAAGACCACTATTTAGAATTTATTAATGGTTCACCCAAAATATAAATCTCTCTATTTTTCACCAATTAAAAAAAATGTATTAGTCACACCAAAAAAAAATAAATATGAACAAAATAGGACTTGCAAGTTTTGGTCCTCGCAATTGCTTCCTATTGTAATTTTTAACCTTCTCCAAATTTTAAACTCTTTAAACATTATTTTATTTATAGGAATAACACATCTGTAATTATCTAAGTTTTGTATACTTTTAGGATATAAGAATTGATAAAAAAAAAAATTATCAATTCATATTGATATGTCTGGAACACCCTTATAATTGTAGTGATTGAATTTTTTTAAAGAATATTGTTATTCAGATTCAAAAGTCAAACTCAAAAGTTAGACCTACTTTTTAAATCTGGTAATGTATCAAGAAAATGACTGATTGATAATATTATCAACTAATCATCTTCTTGACACATTACTGAACTATAAAATAAATTTAAAAAGTAGATTTGTATATCAATTTTTTATTTATTTTTTATTTTTTATTACTATTAATACTAATACTACTATTACTACTAGTAATAATAATAGTGCTAACAACACAAATTGAAAAATTATCAATTCCCCAAAAATGATTCCATTTGTGATTTTTTTTTCCCCCAAAAAAATAAACACCAATTAGTCTATGCATGCTGTTTACATTAGACAATTTTGAAATAATTAATTTTTAATATATTTAAATTGTTTTCTCACATATCATGCCAACTACAGTAGCGCATGGGAAAATAATAAATAAATAAAAGAGTAATTTATATTTTGTCCCTTTTTTTTTTTAAAAGAAAAAAACTTTCATCCTTGCATTTTTTTTTTTTCTCACTTTGGCATTTTATGTTTCAATTTTTTATTGATTTACTCCTAAAGCAAATTTATGTTTAAAATTAAAAATAAAATATCACATTAACTTTTACTTGACATAAAAACATATTATTATATTACAGTTTGGTTGGGGTCGGAGATTTGAGAGATATATAATAAAATATTTTTATGTTATGTGGCTATTAGTGTGCCAATTTCTGTATAATTTTGGACATAAATTAACTTTTGAAATACGTTTTAAAAATTAAAAAAAAAAATCTAAAGTGAAAAAAAATTAAAGGTAAAAAAAGGGGGGGGGGGCCTAAATATAAGAAAAAATTATTTATAAATCCTATTTGGGAAACTTATGCTACATATGGTCCTGGAAAAAAACTTAGGTTCCCATAAGTCCTGTAGGAAGTTTGTTGATACATTTTCTCTCAATATTATTAGTTAATATATACCATATATGGAAAATTAAATGTTACCATAAATTATGATCATATTTATGTGAATGTGAATTTAAATTTCAAAATTCACGTTCTGTTTGGTGATTACACCTTTGATTAGGCTATTTTTTAGGAAACAAAATATATGAGATATTTTATGTCTCATCAGGCTAATGAAAAGGCAAGCTTCATTACACAAATTTTGTAAGGCCACCATCGAGAGAAAATGCCAGTGCGATTTGATGGCAAGGTGCGACGGAACGGTGGGCTCTGGATTGTGTCTCCGGTGAACCGACGTCGATTGATGGCCTTGAAACGTAAGTGTGACTTTTTTATTTCCTGTTTTGCAACGTTGATTTGTTTGATTTTGGCAAGCAACCCATAACTAAGGTTTATGTGAATATGGGATTATTTACATTTTTCGGTTTGTATTTATCAAAAGCTATAACTATAGCGATTTCGATTTTGACTCGACCCATCTTGTATTCTTGACTCAGGTTTTTTAATTTCGAAATGTTGTTCATGTCTTTTTCCCCCTTATTCTTACTTTAGTTTGGCTATTGGGTTGTAGTGGTTGTGTTTGCAACAGGTTGGTTGCTTGGTTTTTAAACCTTATGTTGCCCAGATTTTTGCTCTTCCGCGCATTTCTTCCGCTCAACCGATCTTTGTGAACTCTCAGTACTTTTGCAGGTCTGAAAAACTACTGGGAGAATGTGTTCTACGCTTGAGCGGCGTTTTTTACGATCGAGCAGGTAGGCACTTGAGCTGCCAATATGGCTCTTGAGCAATGTTCATCTGTCTGCAAAACCACTGGATGTGTGTATTCTGCACTTGAGCTTCACTTCCTATGCTCGAGTGGAACAAATTGTTGTGTCTGACGCTCGAGCGTCAACTCTTGTACTTGAGCAGACTGTGTGTATATCAGTTCATGGCAGCCACTTTTTCATCTTTTTCTCTCTCAAAACCCTAGATTAGCACTCTCTCTCTACATTTTAACCTAGATCCATTGGGTTTTATACCCTAGTGTCTTTGAGAAAAAGTTAGAGCATTCTAAGATCTTCGTTTTGATCCGATTGAAAGTTTGTTTCGGTGTTGTTGAAGGTTCCACCTTGCTTTGTTCGTCTCCTAGCTTTGAGGTAAGGACTTTCTACACTCTTCTATGAGTTTTAACTTAGTTATTCGTCGATGTGTAAGAAATATTGGAACTTATAGTGATTTTGAACAAACCGATGGTTTTCGTTTAAAATCGAAAAGAGGGAATTTCAAATGAATGTAATGGAAATGGTTATGGGAGTAATTATGAGCTTGTGTTGGGTTAGAATGGTATATTTTGGTGCTTGGTATGAAATCGGGAGAAATGAGAGTTTTGCCCTAAAATGACTCAAATGATTATTTTGTATGAATAATCAAATTAGTATTGAAAGTGTGAAATTGGGAGGTTGTTTATATGAATGGTGTAGTCGGATATGCATTTTCTTTCACTTATGGAAGTTTGGAAATTTATCTGTTGTGAAGATTGTATATTTTTTTAGAAATATCTGTCATAGGTTATTAGTAGAGGATAGCTATGATTGTTGTAAAAATTGCATGAGGATTTGGCCTATTGAAACTAATCACCTAGCTGTTATCATTGAATATGATTATGAATTGTATACATTGTATCTGTATGATATTTGGGAGGAGAAAGTGGATGTACTCCATGCTGGGGAGAAGAAAGTGGACGGACTCGATTAAATTAAGTTGGCCTGTGTGTTCTGAGTGAAAGTTTCGAAAATCTCGCATATACATGGGTGCCGGTTCTCGTGGACAAAATTTTCGTAAAATGGCAAGTAAATGTATTTGTATGATATTATGTTGGTTAGAGACCTATGGGGTTTATCCTCTGTTTGGTTGATTAAGTGAAGTGGGTATAATTAATGAACTAAGATAAAATGGACTGAGAGGTAAGTTTGGTATAACTTGGTTTTGGTAAAGAGAGTTGTAAAAAGTTTTGTCATTGGGCATTGAACATGTGCATCATACTTATATCTTTGTTAAGATTCATATACTGTGATATATTGTCTCTACTGGGCTTTGGCTCACCTTACTTGGAAAAAACCATTTTTAGGTGCTGGTGATATGTCTCCGCCAAGGACTTGACTTGGGATGACTATAGAGCTAAAGGCTCAATTTCTGTTTATTTTGTATTTAGTTTTTAAGCTTAGGGCTTTACTTGTGTTGAGCTGATGACTCATTTTGTCGTAACCAAGCACGATCTTGGAAATATGTAAGCCCTCAGGGCACTTTTATCTATTTGTCTTCCTTTCTCTCCTTTAACTGGCAATATATGCTATAGATTCAGGGTTAGGCTTTATGAATGTATGATGGATATGTTTCTCTTTTGTATATCATATTGAATTAATGGAAGATGACCTTATTATTGTTGTTGTCATATATTGGATATTGTGAATGGATTATTGTAATTGTTTTGGGGCGTTACAACTTGGTATCAGAACGTACCGGATTTGAATACTTGGGTAAGTGGGAAGTGCTTAGTACCACAATGGGTGTGTCTCACTTGATAGAGACTTTAGTATAAATGATGTGTGCTTATACGAAAACATGCTTATGTGATTATATGGGTATGAGATTTAATTTCTAGGATGTTGATTGAATCTACGGGTTTCTAGATGTCCTATTAGAAAAGAACTTGATCACTGTTGTTTATAATTAAAACTCTGGCAACACCACAGGATGGTCATTAGCTGAAAATGAAATTCATATGTGTTTATGTGACCACGTGCTTATGTGGAATGAATTACTGTTGTCCACTGCTTTAGGACGTGAGTAAGCTAACTTCGGCACATTTGTAAATGTGCTAATCTATTCTGGTACCTTCATTAGGATGTCAATTTGTGGATGTGGTGGTGGTAGGCGCGTAGGCCTAGAAGGCACGAGGTGCCTTTACTGGATGACATTTAGGCACAAGAAGAAGGAGTTGGTTAGGCCAATGTGGTCAAACTAGTTGGTCAATAGGCCATGTGCACCTTAGCCCGTGAAATGGTTGGAGCATTGAGGGAATCCATGGACATTCTCAGAGCTGATAATCAAGTCTGGGTCCAAGTAGCTAAGGCAGGGCTATCTTTCTTGAAGCGGGAGTTTTTCCGGTGAAATCTAAATGAGTTCATGGGTGATCCCAAGCAACCATTGAAGGTAGATAAGTGGTTAGAACAGATAGTGAAGACGTTCGAGATGCTTGGCATCGAGGACGACGGATTAAGAGTGACCTTGGCATCCTTCCAGTTGAAGGAATATGTGGGTCAGTGGTGGAAGTATGCACATGGGCGCATTGGAGTGACTTGGGAGGCCTTTCTCAACGCCTTCCAGGACAATTTTACCTCCCACTATTAGGGAGAAGTTGAGGGATCAGTTTTCTCAGCTCAAGCAGTTGAACAAACCTATGGTCGAGTTTGAGGCAGCCTTTACTAGCCTCTCTAAGTTTGCACTAGAGTTAGTGGCGACAGGGGAGCGCCGTTGCTTAGAGTTTGAGAAAGGTTAAGGACTGTGCTTCTATTTAAGGTGGCCGGTTCAATGATTAGAGATTACGGGTAACTTGTAGAGTTGGCGGCTCGTCTTCAGACCGTGATGTAGATAGAGGAAGAGAGAGTGAGGGGCTCTAAGAGGAGTCGGGATATTTAGGGAGACAGTAAGAAGCAGAGGGGTTCTAGCCCACAGCCGTCCCAGGGAGTTCAATCGAGGTCCACTTTTCTAGTACCGAGTTCAGGTTCTGGGAGAGGTGGTCAGGGAGATTTCATTTGTTACAAGTGTGGCTAGTTGGGTCAGAAGTCTCTAACTTGTCCACAGAGAGGAGGAGGTCAACGGTCTATATTGTCCTCAGCTCATTCTCAGAGCTAGAGTCAAGAGAGAGGGTGGTCATTCACTTGTTATCAGTGTGGGCAGGTGGGACACATGAAGAGATTTTTCCCTCAATTGGGTGGAACATCCAATGAGTCTGGTTCGAGATAGACGCAAAGCTACCAGCCTGTATAGTCAGCACAGACCTCAAGGGTTAATCAGGGAGCCTCTTCAGCTCAGTCAGTACATCAGGCTTATACTCTAAGGGGTGAGCAAGTTGAACAGAGACCTATAGGACGTGTGTATGCTGTTACCGCGCCAGATCTAGTACTAGCGCATTCGGTAGTGAGAGGTAACTTCTTACTTTGCAATTTGGTTGCTAATGTGTTGATTGATGTGGGTGCATTCTATTCATTTATTTCATTTTCATTTGCAACAATTTTAGGATTAGAGTTGGCTCAGTTAGCATCTCCTATCTATGTAGAGTGACCTATTAGTGGTGAGGTTATTTTGAAGCAGGGGTGTAGAGGTTATGACATAGAGGTTGCCAGTTGCTGACTTCCTTTTGCATTTGTATTGATCGACATGTCTAACTTTGATGTTATTTTGGGTATAGACTAGTTGTCTTCATATTAGGCTATCATAGATTGCTACTGTCAGAGGGTTACTGTATGTACCTTGAGCAGTGATTGTTTTTATTTCTTGGGAGATCGAGTTGATAGAGTCTTATCACCGGTGTATGATCCACGTGGGTGGAGTGAGCTTAGTTACCTTCTTTCCAACTTCATGAGTATTGAGTGTGATGAAGTCTGAGTTGAGTTGCAAAGGGTAGTTTGTGAATACTCGGATGTTTTTCCAAAGGATCTTACCTGTTTACCACCTCATCGAGATTGAGTTCTCTATTGATTTAGTGCCTGGTACAGCACCGATTTCCATGGCACCGTATAGATTTGCGCCTACCGAGTTGAATGAGTTGAAGATTCAATTTCAAGAATTGTTTGATAAGGGTTTTATCTGCCCTAGTACTTCACCTTTGGGAGCAATGGCTCTTTTTGCCAAAAAGAAAGATGGTGTGTTGCGAACTTTGTATAGATTATAGCAGGTTGAACCGGGTGACTGTCAAGAACAAGTACCCAATGCCTCGTATAGATAATTTGTTCGATCAATTGAAAGGGTCTTGTTGCTTTTCTAAAATAGACCTAAGATTGGGTTATCAACAGTTGAGAATAAGGGAGAAGGATATCCCGAAGATGGCATTCCATATGCGGTATGGCCATTATGATTTTCTAGTGATGCCTTTTGGGCTAACCAATGCGCTAATTGTGTTTATGGATTTGATGAACCAAATCTTTCGTGAGTTCCTAGACCGTTTCGTGGTCGTTTTTGTAGACGACATCTTGATTTACTCACCCTCTGAGGAGGAGCACGATGAACACTTGTGGACAGTATTTGAGTTACTCAAAGCCCATAAATTGTATGCTAAGTTTGGGAAGTACAAATTCTGGTTGAGAGAGGTTAAGTTCTTAGGCCATGTGGTATCCGGGGAATGGGTGATTGTAGATTCATCCAAGATAGAGGCAGTGCAAGATTAGGAACAACCTAAGAATGCTTTTGAGATTTGTAGTTTCTTGGGGTTGGCTGGGTATTACCGTCGGTTTGTGAAGGATTTCTCTAGATTAACCTCACCGTTAACTAGATTGACGAGGAAATGAGCTAAGTTTGTGTGGAGTGAGACATGTGAGAAGCCGTTCCAAGAGCTCAAGGTTAGACTTACCACTGCTCCAGTATTGATTATTCCGGAGAGGGGTTTGGGCTACTTGGTGTATTGTGATGCTTCATGGGAAGGCTTGGGTTGTGTTTTGATGCAAGAGGGGAAGGTAGTAGCCTATGGCTCGTGGTAGTTGAAAGCTCATGAGAGGAACTACCCTACTCATGACTTAGGGTTAGCGGCGACGATCTTTGCCTTGAAGATTTGGAGGCATTACTTGTATGGTGAGAAGTTTGAAGTGTTTTCTGATCACAAGAGTCTGAACATATTTGTTTTCTTAGAAAGACTTGAATTTGAGACAGAGGATGTAGATGGAGTTTATAGAGGATTATGATTTTGACTTACATTATCATCTGGGAAATGCTAATGTTGTGGCTGATGCTTTGAGTAGGAAATCTATTGGTAGTGTGGCTAGTGTTGCCATCCGGGAATGGGAGATGTCTGGTGCTGTTGGGGAGTTTGACTTGCATCTTGGCGAGTCTGTTGAGTTTGCAGTCTTGTTTTCTATAGTTGTACAACCTACACTTATGAATCAAGTGATAAAAGCTTAGAAGAGTGACCTTGAGATGAAATCCCTCCAAGAGAAGATCTCCAATGGAAGGTAGAGAGGGGCTTGAATGTGTATCCCAACTTGAGTGTGAGATACCGTGATCATTTATTCATGCTAGAGTCTTGCCGAGGGTAAGTACTCCGAGAGTTTCACCATTCATGCTTTGCGGTGCATCCGGGAGGCACAAAGATGTATCCCGATCTTAGTCGCTAGTTTTGGTGGAGAGGTATGAAGAAGGTTGTAGCCATGTTTGTATCGAGGTGCCTTAATTGTCAACAGGTGAAGGCCGAGTATCAGAGGCCAACGAGTTTGTTGTAACCCTTGCCTATAGCTGAGTGGAAGTAGGAGCATGTTATGAGGGATTTTGTTATGGGTCTTCCTAGAACTCAGCGGGGTAGTGACGTAATTTGGGTGGTAGTTGACCGATTAACGAAGTCAGTGCACTATGCATGTGAGTGACTCGGTAGATCATCTTGCTGACCTTCACATTAGGGACGTAGTGAGATTGTACGGGGTCCTTATGACGATTGTTTCGGATAGAGATCTATGTTTCATGGCTCGATTCTGGCAGAGCCTACAGAGTACCTTGGGCAGGAAATTAACTTTTAGCACAACATATCATCCTTAGGCTGACGGCCAGTCAGAGCGCACCATTCAGATTTTAAAGGATATGTTTCGGGATTGTGTCATTGACTTTAAGGGTTCATAGAAGACTCACTTGCCCTTAGTGGAGTTTGCCTATAACAATAGCTTCTAGTCGAGTATTGGCATGGCACCATTTGAGGCCTTGTAAGGTCGACCGTGTAGATCTCTTTTGTGTTGGGGCGAGGTGGGTGATGCACCTATGTTGGGTCTAGAGTTGGTCTGGGAAACGATGGAGAAAGTTGCACTTATCCGGAAGAAGTTGGTTACGGCCCAAAGTCGCCAGAAAAGTTCTGCCGACCATAGGAGGAGACCTTTGCCTTTTGAGGTGGAAGACCATGTATTCTTAAAGATATCACCGAGGAGATGTTTGATGAGGTTTGGAAAGAGTGGGAAGTTGTCCTCTCGATTCATTGGGCCTTTTGAGATCCTTGAGCAGATTGGAGAGGTAACTTACCATTTGGCCTTGCCACCACAGCTTTCTGGGGTTTATGATGTGTATCATATTAGCATGCTTTGGAAGTATGAGATGGATCCATCGTACGTGTTGGATTGGACCAACTTAGAGGTAGATGAGGACGCCTCGTATAAAGAGAGATCGGTGAGAGTCTTGGATACTCGGGACCAAGTCTTGCGAGGCAAGACAATTCCCTTGGTTAAGGTATTGTGGAAACATCACGGGGTTGAGGAAGTAACTTGGGAACATGAGTTGGAAGTACGTGAAAAGTATTAGGACTTGTTTGTTAATGTTTGATCATGTATTATATTGTTGTTATGTTAATGAGCTATGGGAACACTGTATATGTTGTTTACGTTTTGGAAATGCGAGTTTATTATGAACATTGTATATGTTTTGAAAATATGAATTGTGTATCCAATATTGAGAATTCATTTATTATGTTGATGGAATTGAATGATCAGATGATGGGTCATGAGGTTGAAATTGATTTACAATCATTATGGTAATTGGTTAAAACTTGGTTTTGAAACTTAATTGATAATTTTGGAGACAAAATTCTTTAAGGAGGGAAGGTTATAGTGATTCCGGTTTTGACCTGACCTATTTTGTATTCTGGACTCGGGTTTTATGATTTATGAATGTTGTTCACGTCTTTTTCCCCCTTATTCTTGCTTAAGTTTGGCTATTGGGTTGTAATTGTTGTGTTTGGAACAGGTTGGTTGCTTAGTTTTCAAACCTTATGTTGCTTAGATTTTTACTCTTCCACTCGAGCGGCACTTTTTGTGCTTGAGTGGTCTTTGTGAACACTCAGTACTTTTGCAGGTCTGCAAAACTATTGGGAGAGTGTGTTCTACGCTTGAGCGGCGTTTCCTACGCTCGAGAGGGTGGACACTCAAATGACCATTATGGCACTCGAGCGATGTTCGTCTATCTGCAAAACTACTGGATGTGTGTATTCTACGCTCGAGCTTCACTTCTTGCGCTCGAGCGAAACAAATTGTTGTGTTTGACGCTCGAGCAGACTGTGTGTATATCAGTTCGCAGTAGCCTACTTTTCATCTCTTTCTCTCTCAAAACCCTAGATCAGCACTCTCTCTCTCTCTCTAAAAGTCACACTCTCTCTCTCTCTCTCTCTACATTTTAACCTAGATCCATTGGGTTTTGTACCCTAGTGTCTTTCAGAAAAAGTTAGAGCATTCCAAGAGCTCCATTTTGATCCGATTAAAACTTGGTTTTGGTGTTGTTGAAGGTTCCACCATGCTTTGTTTGTCTCTTAACTTTGAGGTGGGGACTTTCTACACTCTTCTATGAGTTTTAACTTAGTTATTCGTCGATTTGTAAGAAATATTGAAACTTATGGTGATTTTGAACAAACCGAGGGTTTTGGTTTAAACAAATGAGGGAATTTCAAATGAATGTAATGGAAACGGTTATGGGAGTAATTATGAGCTTGTGTTGGGTTAGAATGGTGTATTTTGGTGTTTGGGACAAAATCGGGAGAAAGGGTAGTTTTGCCCTAAAACGACTCAAATAATTATTTTTTATAAATAATGAAATTGGTATTAAAAGTGTGAAATTGGGAGGTTGTTTATATGGATGGTGTAGTCGGATATGTATTATCTCTCACCTATGGGAGTTTGTATAATTTATCTGTTGTGAAGATTGTATATTTTTTAGAAATATCTATTTTGGGGTATCGGTGGAGGATAGCTATGATTCTTGTAGAAATTACATGAGGATTTGGCAAATTGAAACTAATCACCTAGCCGTTATCATTGAATATGATTATGAATTATATACATTGTATATATATGATATTTAGGAGGAGAAAGAGAATGTACTCCATGTTTGGGAGGAGAAAACGGATGGACTCCATTAAATTAAGTTGGCATGTCTGTCCAGGGTGAAAGTCCCAAAAACCGTATGTATACATGGGTGCCGATTTCCACTAACGAAATTTTCGTAAAATGGCAAGTAAATGTATTTGTATGATAATTATATTGGGTAGAGACCTATGGGGTGTATCCTCTGTTTGGTTGATTAAATGAAGTGGGTATAATTAATGAACTGAGATAAAATGGATTGAGATGTAAGTTTGGCATAACTTGGTTTTGAAAAAGAGAGTTGTAAAAAGTTTTGTCATTGGGCATTGAACATGTGCATCATACTTACATCTTTGGTAAGATTGATATATTGTAATAGATTGTCTCTACTGGGCTTTGGCTCACCCTACTTAGAAAAAACCATTTTCAGGTGCTGGTGATATGGCTCCACCATGGACTTGACTTGGGAGGACTGTGGAGTTGAAGGCTCAATTTCTATTTGTTTTGTGTTTACTTTCTTTTTAAGCCTAGGGCTTTACTTGTGTTGAGCTAATGACTCATTTTGTTGTAACCAAGCACAATTTTGGAAATATATAAGCCCTCAAGGCGCTTTTATTTGTTTATCTTCCTTCATCTCCTTTAACTGGCAACATATGTTATAGATTCATGGTTAGGCTTTATGAATGTATGATGCATATGTTTCTCTTTTGTATATCATATTGAATTCATGGAAGATAACCTTATTATTGTTGTTGTCTTATATTGGATATTGTGAGTGGATTATTATAATTATTTTGGGGCGTTACAGTAATAGAAGTTGTATATTTTGTGTGTTTTATGACTATTTGAGCTCTTGATAGTTTTTAGTCTGAAGTCGTCAATATATGTGTGTGGGTTGCCGATTTGGTGTGTTATGTGAGTTATTTGTTGGTGTTTTTGAATAGGGGTTAGCTGGGTTGACGATTTTGTGTGTTTTGTGTGTGATTTGTTGATGTGTTCTCGAATATGGGATTTATGTCGTGATGCTTAGATTCAAATAGGGGTCTGTAACATGGTGGTTAGACGTGGTTATTTCTTATCCATGTAAATGACGGTAGTTGAATGTCTGATTTTTTGGAGTCCACGTTGTGCTGCGATGTCGTTTGGTTGTTTTCGTTGAGTAACAAAAGTAAGTTGTCAAATGTAATTGGTACCACGTCCCTGTCTTATGTAGTTTAAGATTTTTGAATGTAAATGTGAATTTATGAGACTGTTTGTTAATTGTTACAACGAGTCGAATAATACAACTAATACGACTTCGGGTTATGGTTTGTGTTGGGTAGATTTGTTTTGTGTTTCAATTGTGATATGTCACATTGTCGTTCATGTTGTCACAGTCATAAAGTGTCATGTCCCCAATTTATGTTGTCCCATTCGTGTTCGTAGTGTGTTATACATCAATCTTCATGCTTTACATTCACATTTGTATTGTCACATTATTCAACAAATCGGCATGTGTCACATTGTTCTTGTTTATGTTGAGTATTTTAGTGTCACATTCGTAAACGTGTGTAGGAATGTGGGTACATTGTTATGTGTTTGTTTTGTGAAATATGCGGTTATGTAATTTCCATTGTAACGCCAGTTATATTATGCTCGATGAATAATACTACTTCGAGTTGTGGTTTGTGTTGGGTAGATTTGTTTCATGTTATAATTGGCATATGTCACATTGTCTTTCATATTGTCACATTTATAATGTCTCACATCTCCATTTTATGTTGTCGCATTCGTGTTTGGAGTGTATTAAACGTCAATCTTCTCAATTGACATTGCCGTTTATTTTGTCACATTATTCGATAAATCGGCATGTGTTTGCCCCCCTTAATTCAACTCTCCTTAAGGAGAGGTGAACCCATAATCTCTCTTCTTGGGGACTAAATTTTTAGAAATGTCATTGGACCAACTAGATTAGGCTTAGTTTGTTTAGGGAAAGGGCTATCTACCACGAATTTTTGTACAAAAAGTTATCTCAGAAATAAAATACAAGATAAATTATAATAAATCTCCTTAAAATATAATTCATTTTCACATTGCTCTCTTAATTTCAAAACTCAATAGTTAATTTTCTTGAAATATTGTCTTATTACAATTAATCTCTTCCATTAGAGCTCTGTTAGGGATTTACATAAAATTAAGTTATGTGTAAACCATATGAAATTTTTATTAAAATTTTAAAGCTATAATGTTGTTATCTGGTGAGCCCATTTGTACTTTGCTACTAAAATAAAGAAGGTGAAGTGCAAATGAGATCACCAGAAAAGAGCATAATGGTCATTTACTTCACTGATGATATGATTTCTTTTAAATTTCTAACAAAATCTTAATGGAAAGTGTTGAGTGTAACAAGATAATACTTTAAATTGTTAAGCTTTGAAATATGAGATAACAAAATGCAAATAACTTATAGTTTAAGGAAATTTAATGTAATTTACCTACAATATTTAAAGTAGATTTAAGATTTGTAAGATGTAGAACACACTTAAAATGATTGGAGTTACAATTTTTATTTACACAGACTTGTAAAAGAATGACTCTCCCTTTCCTCAACCTCTCTTTCTTTCTTTTTTGTACCCCTCAATTCATTCAACTTACTATTTCTCAACTAAAGAAAAGGAAGAAGAATAAAAAGAAAAAGTAAAAGGAAAATAAGAAAATGAAATACAGAAAGAATTTTTTGCATCTCTTTACAAGAACAAAACATGAAGAAATTGAAATGATTTGAATTATGGGACTTACATAGTTAATCACCAAATCTCCATAACCTGTTCAATAAAATTGATTAATAAATGGTTTTCATGATAAAGAAGCATTTTATAATACAAGAAGAAGAAGAAGAAGAAGAAGAAGAAGAAGAATTATTTATTCAAAGAGCTCCATATACAGCTTTCAGGCCATGTTTGTTTTGAAAATTTGTTATAGGATTAAGAGTCTTATGGGATTATGAAACTTCCTTAAAGAGGGAATTAGCAATTCCATGAGAGAGGTGGTATTGAAATCTAATCCAATGAGATTAGAGGTGAAAAAACTATTTTGTTCTTCCATTTACAAAACAACAAACACCTTCTATATAATAAGGATTTTTAAGTAATTCCATAAATTTAATCTCAACTAATTTAATACCACCACACTAATAATCCATCATGCAAACTATTCAATTTCACCATATTAATAATCCACTCACTCAAACAAACTTGTAACGCCCAAAAAAAAAAAAAAAAATTTCCAGTAACCAAGCCAACCCCCAATGTAACGCCCTCAAAATTAACCCATAATAAATAATATTAACATGCACCAATATATTAAAACAAGAAATATAATTCCATTCATCAGAGTCTTAAGAAATAAAACATTAAAATAAATGCCCTACGGGCTTACATCTTGCCAAGCCAATACTTGGACACAAATCCATGAGTTCTAACTCAAAAACAAATAAAGCCCTAGGCTTGAGTGTTTACATATAAAAGCAAATAAACTAAAAACAAATCTTCGAGTTCCAATTCCTCACAAGCTAAGTCCTTGGAGGTAGTGAACCATCTAAACCTGAAAAATGAAGTTCCCATATAGGGTGAGCCACAGCCCAGTAGAGAAATACTAAACCAAGTATAAGAATTAACTAAAGCATTAGCATCTGATACATGGTTAACACACTATATTCCAATTACAATTTTTATGACACGAATATCTATATTGCCTATGACACATTGTCTATGGCACATCTTACCTTCCATCTATGGCTCAAAACCTAGCCAAAAACTCAACGGGAATCTCATCTCTCAATGATTTAACAGGGATAACAAATTAAGTTAAACCTCTCTATAACATAACAAATACACATGCTGGTATTGAATCAATCACAACCACATTCACTTCCATACTTCCCAACTGATACACCTAGTGGTGATGTATCATATCAACAATAAATAGAAATACTTCTATTAACAAATAGCACACATATATGTGATGCTAGTGGAGTCCATCCCCTTTCTCCTCCCAACAAATCTGGTTTAGAGGTCCATCCCCTTTCTTCCCCTAAACCCCCAACAAATTCGGTTTAGAAGTCCATCCCCTTTCTTCCCCTAAACCGGGAGTCCATCCCCTATCTCCTCCAAAACCAAATGCATATGCAACATAATCAATACTTGCAATATACAACACATAATCAATACATGTAATGTTCTGTATTAATTCAACAGTCAAATAAATGACTCAATTCCAGTTAAACCTAAGCCACATGCAAGGTCTACAACAATCAATGGCTATCCTCCACCGATAGCCCAAAACAATTATGTCTAATTAGAAATAAATATCACAATATATATAATATCAGTTTACAGATGAGTGATTAAATATCCAACTACATCAATTGATCTCATAATCCCCCAAATTCATGAATTAAACTCAATTCCACAAACCTCCCTTAAATTAATTACACAAATTAATCTAAGTCAAAACCTAGGGTTTCTCCCAAAATTACCCAACCACCCCCATATACCAAAATACCAACACTTATGATTAAAGCGTATAAATGGAGTAGGAAATCCCTACCTTAAAGCGAAGAATCCAAAGGAAGAAGACGAAGATGATGCTCAAAACCCCAAAGTGCTCCAAATCAACAATTGCTCCGATTAAATGAAAGCCCTCACTCTCCTCTACCTTTTTAATGAAGGAACTAGGTTAGAAACGCCCTCTAGATAGATCAAACCCAAGGAAAAGATGAGTTGAGAGAGAAGAAACTCGGAACTAGGGTTTCTGGATCAAAAATTGTGAAAAAGGACGTTTTAAAACTGCTGCTGCGTTTAAATACTGGACAGGCTCGCTCGAGCGAAGGTCTGCTCGCTCGAGCGACCAGACACAAAAGACAATCTCGCTCGAGCGACGAAATGCTCGCTCGAGCCAAGAGCAAAGCAACTCGCTCGAGCGAAGAAAGCTCGCTCGAGCCAACAAGCACTGCTATCAGGTCTAGCACTGGACGCAACCCTCGCTCGAGCCAAGAAAGGCTCGCTCGAGCGACGAACCAAAAAGAAGGACCTCGCTCGAGCGAAGAGAAGCTCGCTCGAGCGACCAAGCCAAAAACCGAACATCAAGGATTTGTTTCTAAACCCAACCAATCTGCAATCAACCTGCCCAAAGCATCCTATAACCAAAGAACAAGTAATCAAAGGACAACAGCGACAACAATAAGACAACGGAAATCTACGAAACATAGGTTCGAATACATTAATTTAAATGGGAAAAGACCGGGGTCGCTATAACCTCCCCCCCTTAAAAGAATTTCGTCCCCGAAATTTAGCGTAGGTTTGTAAAAACGAGTTTTTTCTCAATTCCCAATGATATAAAACACCACAATAATAAGCAACAATTCGACCCAAAACTGGTCACTTCATCTCTTATCAAGAGCCATCTCACAGTATGTATAAATCAACATATATTTCAACTTGCATCAATATTATGCATTATTCTTCTCAATGTTAACAATTTCCATAACATATTCAATTCCATGATATAAACAACACATTCAAGATATACATGTTATATTCTACTTCCATTATGAAGCAAATTTCAAACTGTTAACATTAAACTCAAACATTCTCAATGTTTTCCAACTTAAGACATATATAAAATGCTCAAGTTCCACAATATTATATAATCTAGATACAAGATTACAAATCAATAAATAAATCTGGATATTTCTCACGGACTTCTAATTCACGTTCCCAAGTGGCTTCCTCCACTCCGTGATGCTTCCACAGAACTTTCACCAAAGGAATAGTCTTGCCACGCAGGACTTGATCCCGCCTATCCAAGACTCGAATCGGTCTCTCCACGTACGAAACATCCTCATCAACAACTAAATCGGTCCAATCCAACACATGCGATGGATCCGGCTCATACTTCCGAAGCATACTCACATGAAACACGTCATGAACTCCGGACAACTGCGGTGGCAAAGCTAAACGATAAGCAACCTCGCCAATCCTCTCAAGGATCTCAAAGGGACCAATAAACCGAGGGGACAACTTCCCACTCTTCCCGAACCTCATTAAACCTCGCCTAGGTGAGATTTTCAGAAAGACATGATCCCCTACCTCAAACACCAAAGGTCTCCTCCTACGGTCGGCATAAGATTTCTGACGACTCTGGGCTGTAGCAAGTCTCCTACGGATAAGCTCAACTTTCTCCGTCGTCTCCCTCACTAACTCCGGACCTATCAAAGGTGCATCACCCACCTCGGCCCAACAAACTGGAGATCTACACGGTCGGCCATACAAGGCCTCAAATGGTGCCATACCGATACTAGACTGAAAACCGTTGTTGTAGGCAAACTCCACTAATGGCAAGTGCCTCTCCCACAACCCACTAAAGTCGAGAACACAACCCCGAAGCATATCCTCAAGGATCTGAATAGTACGCTCTGACTGCCCGTCAGTCTGAGGATGGTAAGCCGTACTAAAGGTCAACTTAGTGCCTAAAGCACTCTGCAAACTCTGCCACAACCTGGCAGTGAAACGAGGATCTCTATCTGAGACAATCGTCACTGGAACCCCGTGCAACTTTACTATCTCCCGAACATATAAATCGGCAAGATGATCCACCGAATCTCTCACGCGCATAGGGATAAAGTGTGCTGACTTAGTCAACCGATCCACAACCACCCAAATAGCATCATTACCTCGCTGAGTCCTAGGAAGACCTACAACGAAGTCCATAGTGACATGCTCCCACTTCCACTCGGCAATAAGTAAGGGTTGCAACAAACCCGCTGGCCTCTGATGCTCGGCCTTCACTTGCTGACAAGTAAGGCACTTAGATACGAAAGCTGCCACATCTCTCTTCATACCCCGCCACCAAAACTGGCGACCCAAATCCCGATACATCTTGGTGCTTCCCGGATGCACCGCAAGGCGCGAATGATGAAACTCCCGGAGTACCTCCTCTCGACACGACTCCGGCACAAACAGACGGTCTCGGTATCTCACACTCAGGTCGGGATACACCGTCAAGCCCTTCTCAATCTTACCACTGGAAATCTTCTCTCGGAGAGATTCTACCTCAAGATCACCCCTCTGAGCCTCTAACACTCGAGTCACAAGTGTGGGCTGCGCAACAACAGAAAACAAGGCCGCAGCCTCAACGGATTCACCCAGAAGCAAATCAAACTCCCCAATTGCACCCAACATCTCCCACTCTCGGATGGCTATACTAGCAACGTCACCAACAGATTTCCTACTAAGGGCATCGGCCACAACATTGGCCTTTCCCGGATGATAATGCAACTCGAAATCATAATCCTCCATAAATTCCATCCACCTCCTCTGCCTCAGATTCAAGTCTTTCTGTGTGAACAGATATTTCAGACTCTTATGATCGGAGAATACTTCAAATTTCTCACCAAACAGATAATGCCTCCAAATCTTCAAGGCAAATATCACAGCTGCTAACTCTAGATCATGCGTAGGGTAATTCTTCTCATGAATCTTCAACTGACGTGAGCCATAGGCAACCACTTTCCCTTCTTGCATCAACACACAACCCAGACCCTCTCGTGAGGCGTCACAGTAAACTGCATAACCCAACCCTCTCTCCGGAATAATCAAAACCGGAGCGGTGGTCAATCTAACCTTCAACTCCTGAAACGACTTTTCACAAGTCTCATTCCAAACAAATTTGACTCCCTTCCGAGTCAATCTAGTCAACGGTGAAGCTAACCTGGAGAAATCCTTCACAAACCGACGGTAATACCCAGCCAATCCCAGAAAACTGCGGATCTCAAATACACTCTTAGGTTGTGCCCAATCTTGCACTGCCTCAGTCTTGGATGTATCAACAGACACCCCTTTCCCAGAAACTACATGGCCTAAGAACTTCACCTCTTCTAGCCAGAATTCACACTTCCCAAACTTAGCATACAGCTTATGGGCTCTAAGTAACTCAAGCACCACTCTCAAATGCTCCTCGTGCTCTTCCTCTGAAGGTGAATAAATCAGAATGTCGTCCACGAAGACGACCACAAAACGATCTAAGAATTCCCGGAAGATCCGGTTCATCAAATCCATAAACACTGCCGGTGCATTGGTGAGCCCAAACGGCATCACCAGAAACTCATAGTGGCCATACCGCGTACGGAATGCCGTCTTTGGAATATCCTCTTCCCTGACTCTCAACTGATGATAACCCGATCTCAAGTCTATCTTAGAGAAACAACGGGAACCCTTCAACTGATCAAACAAATCATCTATACGAGGCATAGGGTACTTGTTCTTAACCGTAACCCGATTCAACTTCCGATAATCTATACACAGCCTCAAAGCACCACCTTTCTTTTTAACGAAAAGGGCTGGCGCTCCCCACGGTGAAACACTAGGACGGATATAACCTTTATCTAACAACTCCTGGAGCTGAACCTTCAACTCAACTAACTCGGCAGGGGCAAAACGGTAAGGTGCCATAGAAATCGGCGCCGTGCCGGGCACTAAGTCAATAGAGAACTCAATCTCTCGATGAGGTGGCAAACTAACAAGATCCTCGGGAAAGACGTCCGAGTACTCACAAACCACTCTCGGCAACACAATCTGGGTCTCAACATCCTCACTAATCGAAAGGTTCGCAAGTAGACTACTAAGCTCACTCCGCCCTCGCGGATCATACCCTGGTGGCAAAACACTACCAACCCTGTCCCCCAGAAAATGAAAGCGTTCTCCGTTAACAGTACAACAAGTGACCCTCTGACGGTAGCAATCAATAAATGCCCGGTATGACGATAACCAGTCCATACCCAAAATAACATCGAAGCCCTTCATGGGCATAACCACGAAAGAAAAAGGGATTCTATGATCATCGACCTCTATATCACAACCCCTAACACCTTGTTTCAAAATCAATTCACCCCCAAGTGGTGACACTACACAAATAGGAGACGCTAACTGAGCTAACTCTAACTCCAAAATGGATGCAAATGTAGCAGACACAAAAGAATGAGATGCTCCCGTATCGATCAAAACACTAGCAACTGAATTGCAAAACAAGAAGGTACCTCTCACAACCGACGGAGCTGGTACAAGATTCACATGATAAAGATACACGCACCAGATGACCTCTCGATCAACTCGCTCACCCCAGGAGCATAAGACTGCTGCACCGAATGGGACGATGAAGCCCCCTGATTAGCCCTCGAGGCCTGAACGGACTGAACTGGCTGACTCTGAGTCTGCCTCAAACCAGATGCACTAGATGTGCCACTCAGCTGTGGGCAAAACCTCTTCAGGTGCCCTGGCTGACCACACTGAAAACAACTCAAACCAGACGCACCAGGTGTGCCACTCAACTGCAGACAGAACCTCTTCAGGTGCCCCGGATGACCGCACTGAAAACAAGAGAGCGACTGGCCTCTACCCTGACTTTGGCTCTGAGATCGAGCCGAAGAAGATGCTGCCCTCTGCACTCCTCCTTCGAGGACAAATCAAGACTTGTGGCCCAGCTGGCCACACTTGAAGCAAGTGATGTCTCCCTGACTGCCTTTCCCAGAACTAGCACTGGGCACAGGAAATGTGGATCTAGAAAAACTACTCTGAGGCTGCTGAGGAGTGAATCCTCTCTGCCTCCTGCCATCACTCTGACCCTCCTGACTCCTCTTGGAGCCTTTCGCCTTCCTCCTCTTCTGCATCATAACCTCGGTATGAAACTGCGCATCAACCAAACGCCCAAAATCCCGAATCATAGACCCGACAACTCAATTTGAGGCCACGCCTCAACTTCTTCTCAAACTCAATACAACGACGCCTCGGTCGCTACTAACTCCGGTGCAAACTCGACAAACTAGTGAATGCCGCCAAACTCGGCCATCGATAAACTGTTTCGCTCAAGATGGCGAATCGATCTCTCAACTTCTCTGGACGGTGAAGACAAGTACTTCTCCTGAAAAGCGTCAACAAACGCCTTCCACGTACCTCCAATACAGCCTTTAATGAACTTCCACCATTGACCGCATCCCCTTTAGCCGAAAAATGCCAAGGTCACCTTCGGTGTCTCGTCTTCGATGCCTAGCATCTCAAACGCTTTTTGTCTGCTCGAGCCATTAAATGCGCCTTAAGTGGCTCGCTAGGATCACCCACAAACACGTCCGGTTGAGACCGAAGAACTCCCTCTTCGTAAAAGAAGGCCTGCATACGCCACAACAACTGAGCTCGATTCTCGAGCCCTAAGAATGCCCATCGACTCCCTAAAAGCTCCTATCTCTTGGGCCAAAGCGCCCATACCTTCTTGGCTCGGCCACATTGGCACGCCAACACCTTCTGAATCGCCAGATCTCCTCCGGTATAGGCACCTCTTGCCTAACCTGCCTACCACGCCTACCGCGACCTCGTCCTCGTCCTGACATCCTAATAAAAGAAACAAAGACGTTAGCACTCTAAATAATGTGCCGAAACTATAACACTTGCGTTCTAATACATTGGATAATAATAAATCACACCACGTAAGCACATAATCACATAAGCACCTACGAATTTCATTCCTGGATAATGACAGTCCCGAGACGTCACCAAAGTTCCGGTTGGAAACAACATTGATCAAGTGCCTTTCCAACAAGACTTTCAGAGACTCAAGGGTCCAATCAACATCCTAGAAACTACATTCCATACCCACATAGTCACATAAACATGTTATCATATAAGCATGCAATCTTTACACTAAGTCTCTATCAAACGAGACGAACCCATTGTGATACTAATCACTTCCCACGTACCCAAAGTGTTCGAACCCGGTACGCTCTGATACCAAGTTGTAACGCCCTCAAAATTAACCCATAATAAATAATATTAACATGCACCAATATATTAAAACAAGAAATATAATTCCATTCATCAGAGTCTTAAGAAATAAAACATTAAAATAAATGCCCTACGGGCTTACATCTTGCCAAGCCAATACTTGGACACAAATCCATGAGTTCTAACTCAAAAACAAATAAAGCCCTAGGCTTGAGTGTTTACATATAAAAGCAAATAAACTAAAAACAAATCTTCGAGTTCCAATTCCTCACAAGCTAAGTCCTTGGAGGTAGTGAACCATCTAAACCTGAAAAATGAAGTTCCCATATAGGGTGAGCCACAGCCCAGTAGAGAAATACTAAACCAAGTATAAGAATTAACTAAAGCATTAGCATCTGATACATGGTTAACACACTATATTCCAATTACAATTTTTATGACACGAATATCTATATTGCCTATGACACATTGTCTATGGCACATCTTACCTTCCATCTATGGCTCAAAACCTAGCCAAAAACTCAACGGGAATCTCATCTCTCAATGATTTAACAGGGATAACAAATTAAGTTAAACCTCTCTATAACATAACAAATACACATGCTGGTATTGAATCAATCACAACCACATTCACTTCCATACTTCCCAACTGATACACCTAGTGGTGATGTATCATATCAACAATAAATAGAAATACTTCTATTAACAAATAGCACACATATATGTGATGCTAGTGGAGTCCATCCCCTTTCTCCTCCCAACAAATCTGGTTTAGAGGTCCATCCCCTTTCTTCCCCTAAACCCCCAACAAATTCGGTTTAGAAGTCCATCCCCTTTCTTCCCCTAAACCGGGAGTCCATCCCCTATCTCCTCCAAAACCAAATGCATATGCAACATAATCAATACTTGCAATATACAACACATAATCAATACATGTAATGTTCTGTATTAATTCAACAGTCAAATAAATGACTCAATTCCAGTTAAACCTAAGCCACATGCAAGGTCTACAACAATCAATGGCTATCCTCCACCGATAGCCCAAAACAATTATGTCTAATTAGAAATAAATATCACAATATATATAATATCAGTTTACAGATGAGTGATTAAATATCCAACTACATCAATTGATCTCATAATCCCCCAAATTCATGAATTAAACTCAATTCCACAAACCTCCCTTAAATTAATTACACAAATTAATCTAAGTCAAAACCTAGGGTTTCTCCCAAAATTACCCATCCACCCCCATATACCAAAATACCAACACTTATGATTAAAGCGTATAAATGGAGTAGGAAATCCCTACCTTAAAGCGAAGAATCCAAAGGAAGAAGACGAAGATGATGCTCAAAACCCCAAAGTGCTCCAAATCAACAATTGCTCCGATTAAATGAAAGCCCTCACTCTCCTCTACCTCTTTAATGAAGGAACTAGGTTAGAAACACCCTCTAGATAGATCAAACCCAAGGAAAAGATGAGTTGAGAGAGAAGAAACTCGGAACTAGGGTTTCTGGATCAAAAATTGTGAAAAAGGACGTTTTAAAACTGCTGCTGCGTTTAAATACTGGACAGGCTCGCTCGAGCGAAGGTCTGCTCGCTCGAGCGACCAGACACAAAAGACAATCTCGCTCGAGCGACGAAATGCTCGCTCGAGCCAAGAGCAAAGCAACTCGCTCGAGCGAAGAAAGCCCGCTCGAGCCAACAAGCACTGCTATCAGGTCTAGCACTGGACGCAACCCTCGCTCGAGCCAAGAAAGTCTCGCTCGAGCGACGAACCAAAAAGGAGGACCTCGCTCGAGCGAAGAGAAGCTCGCTCGAGCGACCAAGCCAAAAACCGAACATCAAGGATTTGCTTCTAAACCCAACCAATCTGCAATCAACCTGCCCAAAGCATCCTATAACCAAAGAACAAGTAATCAAAGGACAACAGCGACAACAATAAGACAACGGAAATCTACGAAACATAGGTTCGAATACATTAATTTAAATGGGAAAAGACCGAGGTCGCTATACCCAATCTCCAACATTTGCATACATATTCATAAGAGATTTACAAAAGTTTCATATGCGAATATACATTCAACGACCTTAATACATGAATCTATAGCATGTAAAATAACCAACCCAAAGTAAATAATTGCCCTCAAGGGGTTACAAAGTCCAAGGCTTAAGCTCGGTTACACAAAATGGTTGCTCGAACCCACACAAATATTGCCTTGGCTTGCAAAAATATAATCACAATAAAACAAAAGTCTTGTGCTCTCAACATACACATCCACGCCCTTAGTTTGGCAGAATTACCACATCTTTTCCTGCACAAAATCCCATAGGGTGAGCATAAAGCCCAATTGGAAATCCTTAACAAAGTATATACATTTTGTACAATTCTCATGAGATGAAATGCATATGTCATGCTATATTTTTAAAGGAAAGTCGCATCCTCATCTTTTTGAAAACCATCATGCACAATGAAAATCTTGAAGATTTAACAATTCAATAATTTTAAATCAAGTTCAAGGGGCAGTAAATACGACTCAAGCACGCGGTGCCTCATCTGCGCGTATTTTCGATCTTTCAGTCTAGACACTTAGGCCAACTTAATCAATTCCGTCTACACTCCCTATCCAGACTTACCAATGTATTTACCCCAAAAGCAAATCAATGAGATCATGTTTCACTGATATTTCCTTTCTTAAATGCAAAAGTTTTCAAATCTTAATTTAAAATTCGTAACAACCAAATAAATTGAAATGGCAATACAACACATATCAATGCATTATAATATTCTTCCATTTTCGATTTCTTCCACACAATCTCCCATTGTGTTCACAATTTCCATTACTCTTTTCAATGTAATTCCACAAAATAAACATACACCCAATTATATCTATCGAGAGGTAACAACATTGCCACATTTCATGCAATTCTTATCAACTTCGTCATTTAATGACTATATCAACATTTTTGAACAACAAACTTAAAAAAAAAACTATTCCTCATATTCTATGGAATTTTTCATTTAACATGTCATAATATTTGTCAAATATCAATTTCATAACATCACAACATATTTCTCAAAAATCTCCAAATTTCTAGGGTTTCCATAAACTAGGTTTTCCCCTTATTTTGAAAAAATTTCTCCAAAATAACACTCCTCTACAACAATATAGCTCAAAATCTCAAGGGTTTTTAGAAAACATTGTGAAGACCCACTTTTAAAATCACCTACAACTCATGAGTCCAAAGCCAAGCTCAATACGACAAGAAGGAGTTCCAACATTAACACAACATTGTAAAAATGTATATGACTCAAAGAAAATCCCTACCTCAACTTCTTGAAAGAAAAAGAGAAAGATGTTCCAAAATGAACGGTGTCAAAAGTCAATCTTCACCGCACAAAATGTGGCCCTCGAAAAGTTTTCTAACTTTGATGAAGGAGCTATGGTCAAAACTCTAATGGATTTGAACAAATCAAAGGTTTGATTTAACTTGGTATAGGTAAATATAGAGAGAAGGGAGAGAAATGGGTTTTTAGAGAGAGAGATATACAAAAAGTGAGATACACTCATCCCAAAGTGAAGGAAAACGTAGATTTTTAGGACTCATCATTTTCCTACATGTGTGCACCTTTCCCTACACCCGCACGTGCGGCCCTCATCTCCCCACACCTGCAATTTCATGTGTGATTATTTCAGTAGAGCATCTCGGCAACCCCTATTTTCCGCACGTGCGACCTCACTTCCTGCACGTACGGCCCCTCTTCCGCACGTGCAGCCCAAGCCCCCGCGCACGTGCGGCCCTCCTCTCCCCACACCTGTAATTTCATGTGTGATTATTTCAGTAGAGCATCTCGGCAACCCCTATTTTCCGCACGTGCGACCTCACTTCCCGCACATGTGGCCCCTCTTCCGCACGTGCAGCCCGAGCCCCCGCATGTACAGTTTTGGCTCCCAGCCTGAAATTTCACCAGTTGGACTAAGACCTCCCGAATGCAACCTCATGCATCCTGAAACATGTGAAACTCAACACCGAAATAAAAATAACAGTGAGAATTTTGAGAAAGTTTTCAAAACGACAAACCCAAACAGTAGATAAGGCCTCAAGTTAAACCTCGACACTCTAACATGAGTAATTCCAACAGAAATAAAGGAAAAGTGAGACGAGTTATGTATCCGGTCATCACAAAACTACCCTCAACGATGTATATACATTATGTATAATGATGACAAGATATCACCAACAAATGACAAACATTTCTAATTTGGCTTGGCATTGATTGCAAAATCTTAATCCAAAAATTAAAATATTAAAAAAAAAACTTCATAAACAAGATAGTAGAAGTTGCAAAGGGATAGGGAAGGACAAGCCACCATGGTTGCAAATATAAGCCTTTACATATTGTATCAGTTGATGTACAACTAGATTTTTGACTTCTGTGTTGGACGAAGAGTTGCTAAAAAATAATTGCAAAATAAATAAATAAATAAACAAACAAACAAAAATTAAAAATTGATAACGCCTATATTTTGTTTCTTATATTGTTTTGGTCTTCGGAATTTTAATCAGCTGATTTTGATCATTAATTTTTAAATTTTATGTCAATTTAGTCCAATTGATAATAGAAACAATTTTACCTTAAAAACATGACACTTGTCAGTCACGTACGTATTTTTCATAAAAATACTAATAGATGTCATTAGTTGGACTTAATTGAAACAAATTAATTGACATAAAATCATAAATTTAGAACAAATTCCAGTTAATTGAAAAAATGTCATAAGGACGGTGTGCTCCCTTCTAGGTCTTAGGATCAAAAACCTTTTAGGTGCAAATAATTTCTTGAGGCAATTCATACGGGCTTTACCCAGACTTTAATTAGGCCTCCCACTAAAGGACGGTGGGATTGGTCCCCTAGTTGACACCGAGCTATAAAAAAAAAGAGCTTTAAACAACTATGTGTCATTTTGGACAAATAATATCATTTTAAACAAAAGAAAAAAGATTTAAATTAAATTCAAAAATTTCAAAAATAAACCTCTAACGTTATTGCCCCGTTTATATATATATATATATATATATTTGTATTCTCACGAGTTAAAATTAAAAAATACCACTTCAAGAAAAATACAATAAAGCCCATCCCATTATAAAGAGTATACTTTATTTTCTCTATATTTTGGGAGGATGAAACCTTGCCTAAACACAAAATATATTTTTTTTCCTTGCATCTCTTCTCAAAAACAAAATATAATTATGTTTTTTTTTCCTTTAAATAAAGACTCAAATATAATATCTAATTAATAAATAGGAAGAGTAGAAAACATTATTGAAGAAAATAGTTAAAAGATGACTCCTAAAAATATAAGGATTAATTACACCAGACTCTCTTAACTGGAGACCTCATACCACAAAGAGTGTTATACAATCACTAGGTCAAATGTTATGATTTTTCACTCTATTCAATAAGGTAAATTCTATTTATATATAAAATTCATACATAAAACTTTACAAAAATAATGTAACAATAAATCCATCTCCAATAATATTTTATTTTGAAATGAAATATCCATAATGAGTCATATTTGCGTACAATAGGTAAAATAAAAATTTAAATTTCAAGCAATAGCAATTGACAATTATTATTTTGTAAATTAATTGTCAAGTGGTTATGGAATTATGGATGATTTTATATGAAATGAATAAAGATAATTTAGAAAAAACAAAAATCCACATGGCGAATGGAAAAATGATTTCAAGACAACAACTCAAACTTTTACCCTACATAATAGAATAATAGGATATATTTTTATTTTTGAGACACAATACGACAATTATCATAACATGAATGGTGTAAAAAAATATTCTAAGACTATCAAATAATTTCTCTTTTGTCACTGTTTTTATTTATTTATTGAATTAGAGGAAGAGTGCTATTTTTTTTAATTTTTTTTTTTTTTCGACGGAAGCCAGTTGTTAGTTATTAGATTATTACTTATTAGAGTTAGACTCTTCACTCTTTGTAAAGGGGTCAAACTTGACCCCTCAGTTCAACTTCCTTAGGGAGAGTTGAATTCATGATCTCTCCCCTGAGGGACTAGGCTTCAGTTGAGAACATATTTTTTTAGTAACTTTTTGGTTTTTTGACTAAAATATGAGGTAAAAAAAAAATAGTATGTTTAAAATAAATTTTTGATTTTTTATAAAAAGATGTGCAAAAAGTAGAGAAAAAATGAAATATTTGACTTTTTGGTATAGATTATAGGTTTTTTAGTAACTTTTTTGCTTTTAGGCTAAAACTGTTACATGCCAACCAACTAGACTAGGCTTAGTTTGTTGAGGGATTGTGCTATCTACGACAAATTTTTGTATGGGAAGTTATCTCAAAAATAAAATATTGGATAAATTACAATATATCTCCTTAAAGTGTGATTCATTTGCACTTTGTTTTCTTCATTTCAAAACTCAACAGTTAATCATCTTGAAATATTACCTTATTACAATTAATCTCTTCCGTTAGAGTTCTGTTAGGGAATTGCATAAAATTCAGTTATGTGTAAACCATATGAAATACTAACTAAATTTTTAGAACAATAATATTCTTATCTAGTGAAGCCTATTTGCACTTTGCCATGAAAATAAAAAAGGTGAAGTGCAAATGAGATCACCAAATAAGATCATAATGGTGCTAAGAAATTAGTAAGTATATCATGTACTTCACTTCTGATATGATTTCGTTTAAATTTCTAACAAAAACTTAATGGAAAGTGTTGAGTGTAACAAGATAATACTTTAAGCTGTTGAGTTTTGAAATAAGGGAGAACAAAATGCAAATAAGTTATAGTTTTAAAAAATTTAATGTAATTTACCTAAAATATTTAAAGTAGATTTAAGATTTGTAAGATGTAGAATATACTCAAAATGATTGTAGTTAGAGCATCTTCAACGGTACATGAAATTTTTTTACTAAATTTGAGTAGTTTCATTTGATATTAAGTACTCCAACGGAGGTTTTTAAAGTTTTATCAAAACACATCGGTCGACCGGGCAGACGACTGGGTGGATGTCCAGTCCGTCGATCGACTAGTGTAAATTTTTCATAAATTTTTACCTTGAGGTAGTCATCTGAGTTGTTGACCAGGAGGATGACCAAGGAGTCGACCGGCCAATGTAATTTTTTCACAAATTTTTACCTTGAGGTGGTCATCTAGGGAATGTCTGGTGGTAAAAATCAAACGGCTATGAACAATAATTTGATAAAAGGCATATTGGTCCTCAGTTTGATAAAAGAAAAGTGAAATCCTAAATTTAATACCTATTTAATGAAACCGTTGGAGCAAAAAAAAGAACCATTTTTCACCAAATTCAAATTTGACGACAAATTTAAATAACCATTGGAGATGATCTTACAATTTTTATTTACCCAGACTTGTAAAAGAATGACCTCTCCCTTTCTTGAACCTCTCTTTCTTTTTCGTACCCCACAATTCATTTAACTTATTATTTCTCCACTAAAGAAAAAGAAGAAAATGAAATACATAAATAATTTTTGCATTCTTTACAAGAACACAACATGAAGAAATTGAAATGATTTGAATTATGGGACTTACACAGTAATCACCAGATCTCCGTACTCTGTTCATTAAATTTTATTAACAAATGGTTTTCATGATAAAGAAGCATTTTATAATACAAAAAGAAGAAGAAGAATTATTTATTCAAAGAGCTCAACATACAACTCTCAGGCAAGGTTTGTTTTGAAAATTTGTTATAGGATTAAGAGTCTCACGGAATTATGAAACTCCTTTAAAGTGAGAATTAGTAATCCCATGAGAGAGGTGGTATTGAAATCTAATCCAATGAGATTGAAGGTGAAAATATTATTTTGCTCCTCAATTGACAAAACAAACAGACACGTTATATATATATTAAATTTTTTAAAGTAATTCCATAAATTTAATCTCATCATGCTAATAATCCCTCACTCAAGCTATTCAATTTCACCATATTAATAATCCACCCACTCAAACAAATTAGCCTCAAGGATGTATATACATTCCGTATAATGATGACAACATATCACCAACAAATGACAAACGTTCCTAATTTGGCAAGGCCTTGATTGCAAACTATTAATCCAAAAATTAAAAAAATAAAAATAATAAAAATAATAAAAAAAACCTCATAAACAAGATGGTAGAAGTTGCAAAGGGTGAGGGAAGAACAAGCCGCCGTGGTTGCAAATATAAGCCGTTACGTATTGTATTAGTTGATATGTAAGTAGATTTTCAACTTCTGTTTTGAATAAGGAGTTGCTAACAAAAAAAAATTTGCAAATAAATAAATAACCAAACAACCAAATAAACAAACAGAAATTAAAAATTGATAATATCTATATTTTGTTTCTTATATTATTTTGATCTCCGCAATTTTAATTAGTTGATTTTCATCATTAATTTTTAAATTTTGTGTCAATTTAATCCAATTAATAATATAAACAACTTTACCTTAAAAACACGACACTTGTTAGTCACGTATGCATTTTTCATAAAAATACTAGCTGATGTTATCAGTTAGACTTAATTGAAATAAATTAATTGACACAAAATTATAAATTCAAATCAAATTCAAGTAATTGAAAAACTGTCAAAAGTATAGCAAAAAGAAGAAAAGTAATTTTCACCTCTTAAATTCTTCACAATCCCTTACATGGCTTTGGAAAACTGAGAGTGAAGAGGGACCAAACCAACAAAGACACAGCTGATGTCGTACAAAGGATTGAAACAAGCTCACAGAATCTAGAAAGAAATGAGCCGGCGGCAGTGTCATGAATTAACAAAGCGGTGAGGGCGCCGGTGAAGGCATACATGAGCGATACAACAAATGCATGAAACCCGGAAGAGGGGATGCCGTTGAATATCACGGTGGGAACAGGGTTGCCATCTTTGTATTGGTAAGGAATGACTAAGAGAATTGTGGCTAATAAGAAACAAGTTATCAAGATTGTTTCCAAAAACCTCGTTCTGATCACTTGCGTTGATGATCTCGATTTTGAGCCATTTAAGATCACAGCATCAATATCTGAAATCATTTCTCTTTATTTATATATTGAGCTTCAATCGGAAACTGGACAATACTTATAACTTGAACAAGTAAAAACTAAACGCTCCTGCCATATATATTCACTTGACTTTGGTTATTTAGCCACATACGACAAAATTCGCTACTTTATCCACAACTGACAAACCTCGTTTGCAAGCAAAGCCCCCAGTTTCATTTCCTTCATTTCATCTCCCACTGTGGGTGAAGGGCATTTTCATAACTTTGCTTACGGACACATCATTTCCCTTTCAAAAGTTAACAAAGTCTAAAAACTAATCCCAAATGAATCTTTTTAATTGTAGGTTAAAATAATTACAAAATTAAAAGCCAACTCACATCCCAAACCAAAGATTTATGGGATAAACTCTCTTCAATACTTTTGTCACGTTCATATTTTTTTTCTACCTTTCTTGTCATTCTTGTGGGCACCAACCTAAATTTATGCCAATGATTCAAACTCTTTACTTCCTAAATTTCAATGTAAAAGCCATCTATGCTAATAAATAAATAAAATAAAATAGATTCATCCGATAATTATAAATATAAAAACAAATACCATTTTGTTTTATAAAATAAACAAGTATGATTGTAAATTTAAATTATCTATTTTAAAAAATAAAATACAATTTATTTATATATTTATAATTATTTGATAATATTATTTATTTATTTATTTATTTATTTTCTTTTTACATAAACAACTTTTACTACAAAATCTACAAGGATCATATGAGTGTGCGCCACAAGCCGAGGCAGAACCATTCAGAGACCGGAGTCCTCCCAGTTTTCAAAACTAGAATAATACCTCTATAGTTTGTGTATATATTTATAAAATATGTAATGGAATGATCCCATAATTTTATAAAAATTACTTATTAATTTTTTGCTTCATCAAGATTTTACAATGTATAATATGATGATCTTCAACTATTTTATAACCTAGTTAATAGGATAAATTTAATTGAATCGATTTTATTGGTACAAGATATACATGTCACTTTTGTTTTTATTTTTTCTTTTAAAAATAAAAAGGTATGTATATATATATTTTTTATTTAGAATGAATTACACTAACCTCTCATTAAGTTTGAAAAAAATATAATAAACTCCATAAATTTAATTAAATTATATTAGACTCTCCTAAGGTTTTAATACACATAACATTTGTTTTATTTTTCATCAATAATTTATTAATTATATGAATAAAAAATAATATTATCATCATATATCTTCACACTATCAACATAAACCTTGATCCTTTTAGCCTCATTAAAAGGGCGATTGGTGTCCCAATGCCAAAATGTGGGGTTTGCCATATTATCTCCAAATCTCATGAGAGATCAATATAATTTAGAGAAAATTGGTGAAAAGTTCATTTTAAAAGGGGTGTAAGACGTTAGGTCCCATGAGTATTTTTTTCTTTTTTTTGTGAGAAGTACACTTTTTCTAAAATATTGTGGTGAGAAGTACATTTTGTTATTTTGGAGGACATTTTATTTTCAATTATACCATTTAACCTATCTGTTGAAATCCTTTTTATCTGTTCAATTTTAATGAACCTATATGTTCAATTATTTTTCCCTTATCTATTGAAATTCAAGTTTATTTTCTCTATCTGTTGAAATTCACTAAGCATATTTCCCATATATGTTGAATTTCACAAGCCTATTTTTTCCTTATATGTTTAATTCTTTTTATCTGTTTAAATTGGGATTAATGTATATACAGATATATATATATATATATATAAAGGAGAGAGAGAGAGAGAGAGAGAGAGAGAGAGAGAGAGAGAGAGAGATTGATATGTTCAATTTTTATTATCTATTCAATTTTTCTGTTATCTGTTCAAATCAAATTCTCATATATATACATACATATATGTATATATATATTGTACGGGAAACAAATATTCTACATTTCCGTACTCCTTACGTCCAAGCTTCACGTTTCTCCTAACAACATCGCCGAACCTGAAAACACAGCGGCAGTGAGCTACTTGGCAGGTGTGTTGCTAGAAAACCCCTCTAACGGTCAAGTTAGCACTCACAGAGAGAGAAGAGGACAAAAGAGAATATAGCTCTGTGTAAAAAGATTGCAGACTTGTTGCATGGAGGCATTGCAAGGTTTATATAGTTTGTGTGTCGTATCCTACTCGTCCTCCCTTAGTCACATGGATGTACTATCCTATCTTTGTCTTACACGTGTATGCGTAATAATACTACCAAACGGCATCAACAAAATAGCCAAACAGTATTGACGCATACGAACAGCGGGTTTCCTTCTGCGATCTTCAATTGGGCCACATGGAGGTCTTCACTAAGTTATTTATAACCCGGTGCTCAACAGACCACTTCACGAACAACTCCTACCGACTGGCCTAACTCCGAGGTACCTAGTCGGTCACCTATAGCTTGGTCATGTCAGTCGAAGCCGTCCAGTCCAGTCCAGCCATGCTTGTCATTGAGCCAAGGTTGGCACGATCAGTCTACTTATAACTGAGTCACCGATCTCAGTTATCTCTTTGCCTACCCGAGATCGAAAGTTGCCCCCTAGTCTAGTTGAGAGCAACACCCATTCCAACAGCCTCAACCTTGGATCGAACTAACTGAATACCTTGGTGCAACATTGCGCATCCCTCCAGACAGCCGTATGGCCCAGGACAATGGCCCAAGTCCTCAATATGCTCGGCCCACTTGTCCGGTGCAAATCCCTCTCTCAATTGTCCCTTAATCTCGTCTGCTCCTGCATGATCGAGATTACTACAACTGGTCGAGCTAGATACCCTGCCCGGCTAGATAAACTGTACATTGCAAATCTAACATCTCAATGAGCTCAGCGCAAATCTCACGCTACAAGGAGCTTTGTGCGAATCCCACGCCAAAGCAGCATGGTCCATCCAACTACATTGACGCAACGTCTTCTTAGAGGGACACGTGTCGTCATGTAATGATGATGGGCGCAATTCCCCTTGAGACCTTTTAAATTTTTGGCACCCCTTCGAGGGTGAAGTACATATATCGTCGTCATCTTTCTCATTTCTCCACTGTTCATCATCATCTTTCAAACTATACACCCTGCGAACCAGAGCATACCATTATCTATTCCTTGCATCCAGTGCTCAACTCGAAGCATTTTAGTTGGAGATTTCATTTCCTTTTCATCGTCGGAGCGTTTCCTGCCGATTGGAGTGTCGTTTAGAGCTTTATTCCCACAAACTCCTCATTCATGTAAGTGTTCTTCATCGCCCTTCAACATTCTTCACTGTTTTTAGGCCTTTATGGTGTTCTTAGTGTTCTTGAGTTTATACTGTCAAATCCACATCTGAAACATGATAATAGCATCAAATCTTACCGAAAACATGTTTTTATAAGGGTTTCGAACCACCCCTAGGGTTTAAATAGGCCCTAAGCCTTGGTTGTTCATCGTCCTGTTCATACCTTGAGATGAATAAGGATGGATTTGGGCCAAACTAGGCAAAAAAATCAACTTTTTAATCCAAAATCTCAATTTGGTCGAGCAAACTTTATGTTTGTCACATATCAAGAGGCCGCACGACCGAGCTAGAATTCGGTTTGCTCGTGCGACCGAGATAAGATCAAATAAGTTTGTGGGACTGAGATAGAACCTGGCTCAATAACGCGACCGAGCTAAAAACCTAGCTCTTTTGCTCGGCCGAGCTGCCACTTGCACTTAAATTTGATTTTCCACTATGCAGAATCCTAGGTGACCAGACATACCAACACAAGAGCTCTCAAAGACCGAGCAGCCGCTCCAAATTTTGACCAACACCGTCTGCCTGGCAGACCACACCAGGCTACATGGGGCGATAACGATTCTTAGTGAACACATCAGGCGTTGTAGCTCACCTTTTTTGCACACCCTTTTGGATGGTTTGAAAGAAAACCCTACAGTTTGGACCCTGTGGTTCTGAATCTAATCTCACAAGTGCAATGTGAAATTGATAAACACCAAAGAGTTCAAATCCGACAAATTATTTTGGAAAATCGATTTTAGAATAAAAAATGCCAAAATTAGACTATTTTACTAGATACAGAGTCGCCACTGAAAATATTTTTTGTTTTAGGGAAATTTAGAAAACCCATACCTCATGCCAAATGTCACGTATCCATCACCACCAAAGTTGCCTTGGCTCAGGAACTTAGATACAAGAGGGAAAGTCATGAATTGAGCACCCCCGCTCGCCCAATCAAAGATCGGCATTTACTAATCATGCTATGATTTTTATAAACATTATGTGATCTTGTTCTGGTTATTAAGCTAGCTTTACTATGTGATGCGCACAAGCAAGTATAGACTAGTTTGCTCAAGTTGGAACAATTCAAATTCATTTTTGTTTTGCGAAAAGGGTTTGAATTTGCCACCTCAAGTGGGCTTAAAACGCACATTTATTTAATCGTTCCAATTCAAACAAGCCTTCATCTACAAGCATTCAAGCAGTTCATCACTTAGGCATTTAGCCTCATGGCAAGCAGGCTAGACATGGCAATCACTCACACTCATGCAAGTATGCTAAAGTATTAAAAACTCACCTGGTACTTCAAGCTAAGAAGATATGAGTTAGAAAATATGCATGATTCGTAACTATGCCAAATGTCTAATGCAAAACATGCAATACGTAATTACTAGGCTCGACTACTAATATGGCATATGGTTCAATTTGAGACATGCGGTCTAAGCACGTATTCAAAAAACGTATTGAAATGACGATGCAGTTAGAATGATGCTCCGAGCCTCGGTGCATGCAATACAAGATGAATAGATGCAAACATAAAGTATGCTAATTGAAATATGTCTCTAATCTAACCATCAAAAGTGATTAAATAAAAGGAAGAAAGACGTGAGGTTGAAAGTCATACACATTATTACATTTTGCTCTCACGAGGAGGGGTCCGAATGAATGAAAGCTAACTAACTAGCAACTAATTAGAACTAAGCTAAATAAGTTAATTATTACAAACCAAATGAAATAGATAGCTAAACTAATTAACTAATTATTACATCACTTGAATGATTTAACTAGTAAGCTAACTAATTAAGTTACAACACAAGTGTAAGCAAAATAAGCAATTAAAGCCTATAACGACACTGCCACTACTCTGTCTTGGGGAATGGAAGATGCATATGCTCAGATGCCACCCGAAAAGACCTCTGTTTTGCTCTCGAAAGTCTCTGTTTGCAGAGTTGAACATTTCCAGAACCACTCAGCTCCTCCTTACTAACATTCTGCTAAGGTTTACATCAGTGGCCAGCCGGCCACTAGTAAACATTGCCGGCCTCCTGCCGACCATGGAAGTGGCCTGCCGACCACTGATGCACTATTTCATCATGCTGCAACAGAGTACAAATAGAGCAAAAATAGGGTATTTTCAAGGATTGTCTGCACAATTCACCCCTCATTTTCATGAACAAATCTAAGAAAATGTGAACTTAAATCACAAACCACCAACTCAAGCAATTTCATTACATGATGGCTTGTGATTCAAGATATGCAAGCTCAATAAATGCAAAACAAGACACTCAAGAACCATCACCCTATTATGCATGATCAAGGGCAATGGAGACCTAGAAAATTTGGCACATTTCATCACTTTGAGTATGAAATGTCCCAAATTTCCTTGTGTTCAATTAACGTCTGATTGAACACACAACACACAAGTCATTATCTTGCTCAATTTTACTTGCCACTTTTATGTACTCACTTTAGTTACCAACCATTACTTAATCAATTAAGTTCATTGGTGAGAGTTCTCTAAAGAGAAGGAAGTGTCAACCAAGAGGTGGTTTAAGGCATGAGAGAAGCTTCATGCCATTGGTAATGAACCCTCAAAAGAGGATTAAACCATTAAGCATGAACTTCAATCTCAAGCTTAAAGAATCCCAAGTTTGAAACTACCCTCAAACAAAATTAAAGAGTGAAGAAGCGAGGGAGGTTACAGAGCTTTAGGTGTTGAAATGAAGTCCAAAACAACACCAAAACATGTAATCAACTTAAACAAGAAGTGCCTAGTGGCCTAAAACACCATCCTTGTGAGGACCTTTACACTACAACCATGCAAACCAAGACTCAACTGACCCAAACAGCCCAAAACAGAGCTTAAAAAGTCTAAAACAAAGGCAAAAATGTGTTGTAAAATAGCTACAAAAAGCTAGAAAACATGCTAACACATGGAATTAACTAGGCTAGCAAACAAGACACAATGAGAGGAGGCTAACCCCTTCAATTTTGGACTTCAAACCATGTTTTTTGCCATTGAAAATGCTCTGAAATTCAGTGGTTAAAAGCCCAAAAAAGGTTGGTTTGAAAGTGGGAAACAAAGATGCAAAAGCTTTAGAAGTAAGGAATAAAGAAGGGTGAGACACCCCCCCAACCATAAATGGCTTAAAACACCAATTTCAGCCCATTAAAACAGAGATTTTTACAGCTCAAAAATGGCCCAAAAACAATGGGAAAAGATGGAGAAACAAGTATACTAAAACAAGTTAATAGACAAGTGTTATATCTCTTGATGGGAAGAGTAATTCTAGGCAATAAACCAAGCCAAAACCCATTTAAGAAGCTCCAAGATAGCTTCAAGCAACCTCAGCTCCAAGATAAACCACTTTGGTTAATGATTGATATGCAAAAGTATAGTGTATCTAAGCGGCTAAGCACAAAATTTCAAGAGAGAGAGAGAGAGAGAGAGAGAGAGAGAGAATTTTGCTCTAAAATTTCTAACCATCAAAAATGGGGGAGGACACCCCATATATATAGAAAATATGAAATCTATACAAGGAGATCCAGCCCTCCATGTGTGGACAGATGCAAGCATCTATGCAAACAGTTAGCACAGCTGGCATAAAATATCTGCAGAAAACATTCGTGGCCGGCCGGCCATTAGTGATGGCCAGCAAGGCATCATCGATGGCCGGCAAGGCACATATTGGCCGGAAGACAAAAAGCTCTGGCCGGCAGGCCACCAGAGATTGCAAGATGGAAAGACCAAGGTATGGTCCAAAATGAGGCAAAATGGATGCAGGGTTTAAAAGGCTCAAACATGTGGCGTTCTACTGAGGGCATCGAGTGATCGGTGAGCAATCAGACTTGTCATTGGATATACCTGCAAGAACATCCAAGTCTTGAAGGGCGTTCAAAAATGGGGTGTCTACAGGCGCACTAGTCAAGTTCTGTGAAGAATATGGCATTCCTGCCGATGTACACTTCGGGCTCGACAAGGAGGGGATAGTTCCCTAGAGCAGATAAAATGCCTGTCCCTTCATCGCATTATCAATTATAAAAGGGGGCTTTGCTTCCCGGTGCAGCCTTTGATGTGCGAATTCATAAGATGCATTAGATTGTGCCCTACACAAGTCTCTATCAACACATTCTGCATAATAAATGAAATAGGCAAGCTAAATCACCGACTCGGTTTAAACTTAGGCCTGGCCAAGATACTACGTTAATACACGCTCTGTCACACAAGCAATGACTTTAACTAGTACTTAAAAGTAAGACCAGGCAGAGAGCATCTAGTGACTGACATGCCGGATAAGGACCTTCATGATGACGACTTCTTCTAGGTAACTGGCAACTACAAAACTGCCGACGTGCCCGGTTGGTACATTAGTAATGATAAGGGCTCAGCAACTAAGTAAAATTTCAAAACTAGTCAATTTCATTTTGGTCTTGTTCTGCCGAGCTAACAAATTTCTTCTACATGTATTGATGAGCTACAAGCATTGTACTCACGTCTTGACGAAGCGGCAGTAAGAGCCGTGCTGCAATATAAGAAGCGTAGCTGCCATAATTTGCTTGGTTATGTGTCGCGCTAACGTTATTCGGCCAAAAGAAAAAGCAAAGTCACAAACTTCTTGTATGAGCCTTCTCTCTCTTTGGATCCAAGTCTTCCAGACGTCCCACTAATTTGACTAACTGAGGAAGAGGAAATGGCCAAAAGGAACAGAGTCAAGAACCTCATCACAGTTACCTCCCAAGAAATACCAACCAGCATACTTCCATATGCTCCAACAGCCAGTCAAGGTTCAAGAATTGTGCTGGCCTTGGCCTTCTCCACCGTTCAATCCTTCGGCACACAATAGCACCCAGTTGGCAAAAGGGCTCGCTCGGCCGATCCTTCGGTCGAGTTAGAGGGCGAGCTTAGCACTGAACACATCGCTACCAAGGTAGAGCTAGCTCCTGCCTAGGAGCCGAAGTTGAAGTCTCAAGGAAAGATTATCTCGGCTGACTCTTCCATTAAGGGGCAAGGAGCACCTCCTTGCCTTTGACCTTTCAAAGTCCCTACTTCTGCCAGAAGATATGACCGGGACGGAGCACATGTCAAACACCCAGATGATCAAGTTTGCGATGAAATCCATGACCAGGGTAAGCTTTTCAATAAAAAATTTTCTAACTATTTGCTCAATTTTGCTTTCTAACCTCTTCTTTTTGTAGGCAATTCAGAAAACCCACCTTGTCATGGACTGGAGTTTGAATTTGAGCCAAAAAGTGGCCGACTTCACCGCGCAAAGAAAATACTTCAAAGCCAAGCTTGGCCAGGCCAAAGCTTCTCTTGAGCTGGCCAATGCAGATAACGCCCAGCTTCTCAGCAACTTTTCTGCGCCTAGTAGGAGAGGGATGCGATGCTTGCCGAGCTCAACACACTGAAGAAGAAACAATCTAAAGCCGTGAAAGTGGCCAAAGATCAATGCTTCAAAGATATCGAGGGGTGCTATACGAAGCAAGTCGAAGCCACCAAGGACATTTTCTTCAAATCTGGCTAGAAGGCAGCTTACGAAAAGCTTAGTCATGGTGCTTCAACCGAGGTTTCGCTACTCCTCCTCCCCACTTCCTGTTGGGCTATATGATTTCATACGCCGAGAACGTCTTCAATGCCTTGTAGGAAAAGGAAGCCAAAGAAGAAGTAGAGACTACACCAGCCGAGCTCAGTGGAGATGAGGACACGACTATAGTCAAGCAGGAGAGAGCTGTCCCTGGTGATGACTTCACTGACGATTTGTCCCTTCTTGTTTAACTTGTTAATCTTTCTTCTTTTTTTCTTTTCTTTTGTTTCTAAATATTGTAACCGGGCTATCTACCCCTATTATGTACTCGAAGCATTGAATCAATGAAAATTGTGTAACTTTTTGTCTATGATTTTGGATTGATGCGTGTTTATTTTGAGCCGTGTAGCAACACCTCAGTAAGGAACTATGAACCAAACTTAATTTTTTAAGCAAAATCAACTCGGTAACGAATTATGTATTCAAACATAACTTGACTCATCCTACAGAGGAAAATCAGCTCAGCAAGGAGTTCTGAGTTGAACGAAACGTCAATTTCATTGGCCAAGCAAAATCCAGTCGACACGGAGCTATGAGTTGAACAAAACTTCAACTCATTTTGCCGAGCAAAGCTAGCTTGGCAAGGAGTTCGAAGTTGAACGAGACATCAACTCATTTTGCTAAGCAAAACTAGCTTAGCAAGGAGCTATGAGTTGAACAAAACATCGACTTATTTTGCCGAGCAAAACCATCTCGACAAAGAGCTATGAGTTGAACAAAACATCAACTCATTTTGCCGAGAAAATACCAGCTCGAAAAAGAACCCTGAGTTGAACAAGTCATCAGCTCGTCTTGCTGAGCTAAACTAGCTTGGCAGGAAGCCTTGAGTCAAACAAACCATCAACTTGTCTTGCCTAGCAAAACCAACTCGGTAGGAAACCATGAGTTGAATAAGTCATCAACCCATTTTTTCGAGCTAAACCAGCTTGGCAAAGAACGTTGAGTTGAACAAATCATTAACTCGTCTTTCCGAGCTAAATCAGCTCGGTGGGGAACCTTGAGTTGAACAAATCATCAACTCATATTGCTGAGCGAAACCAGTTCGGCGGCCTATTACCCCCTTATCTGCAGCAACTCGTTAGAAGAGAATGAAAATAAAGCTACAATCTCATGTAAAATGAACCATTGTTTCCATTACATAAACAAATTTACAACAAATGTTGGAAAATTATATCATGAAATGGGGGGGTTACAATGAAAGCAGAATTAGAAGTAGAATAGCTTCTGATGGAACAATTAGAAGTAGAATAGCTTTTGATTCATGGTGTTCCATGGCCTGGGTATGGTTTGGTCGTCTAGACCATCCAGATAATATGCCCTTTTGCCTGCCAAATCGGTTACCTTGTAAGGCCCTTCCCAGTTTGCTCCAAATTTTCTTTCTTCTAGTATCAAGGTATTGCCTATCACTTTGCGCAGAACCTAGTCCCTATTTTGAACTACCTAGAATGGACTATTTTGTTGTACTTTTTGGATAGTTCCTACTGATACGCTGCAATGTGGATTAGTATCTTTTTTCTTCGCTCTTCCACAAGGTCCAATTCTAGGGCGATGGCTTCCGCGTTCAAGTCCGACTCAAAGTTCTCACTTCAGATGGTGGGCATCTTGACTTCCAGTGAGATGACGGCCTCCATGCCATATGCTAAGATAAAAAGAGTCTCCCCCATTGACCGTCTTGGCATTGTCTGATAAGCCCACAGAACATTAGGAAGTTCCTCGGTCCATTTTCCCTTTGCCTTCTCTAACCTTTTCTTCAACCCATCTAGAATGGTCTTGTTCAACACTTCTGCTTGACCGTTTGATTAAGGGTAAACTAGTGTTGAATTGTAAAATTATATCTTCAACTCCTCGCAGAATTCTCTAAACAGTTTTTCATCAAATTAGGTGTCATTGTTAGAGATTAGAGCTGGTTGCAAAAGGCTCGGCTTCTACCCATTTAGTGAAGTAGTCTGTTGTTGCGATGAAGAACTTGTGGTTTTTAGGAACGGTTGGGTGTGGTCCTACTATATCTAGCCTCCACATTGCGAATGGCCAAGGACTTGTAAGGGAGAAGAGTTCTCTGGCCGACTGATGAATCTGGTGTGCAAATTTCTGACATTTTTCACACTTTCTTACGTATTTTTGCATGTCAGCTTGCATGCATGGCCACCAACACCCTTGTGAAATAGCGCGATAAGCTAAAGATCTTCTGTCGTTGTGGCTTCCACATATGCCTTCATGGATTTCAAAGAGAAAGGTTTCGACTTTGCTCGGATGAACGCACTTTAAGTAAGGCCCAATGAAAGACTTTTTGTACAAGGTGCCAGAAGGGGAGAGCCAAAGCCACTCAAATTTAGCCTGGATTTTGTTTGCTTCTTTCTTGTCAGTTAGCAACATATTTTCCTTTAGAAAGATTATGATAGGGTCCATCGAAGAGGGTCCTAGCTTGCCATAGAGGACCTTTGCCACTTCCAGTTCTTCGATTCTGGGCCTTAGAAGAAATTCAATCAGTAAAGGGCTAGATGTCGATTTGTCGGCCATAGAAGCTAAACCGACTAGCTCATTTGCCCGGCTATTCCTTTCCTAGCCAATTTGTTTGACTCTAACTGCTTCAATTTTTTTGAGCATTTTTCTTACAAGGGTTTGGTATTTGGCCACTTTGCTGTTCTTGGTTTCAAAATTTCTAGATACTTGGTTGACGACGAGCTGGGAGTCCCTGTAAACCATGAACTCTGATGCTTTTAACGGAATGCACTTTTTAGCCTGCCAGCAGCGTCTCATACTCAGCCTTGTTGTTTGATGCTAAGAACCCAACTGTGATTGAATGTTCAAAAATCAAACCATCTGGCGAGATCAAAACTATGTCCAATCTGGTACCGTGTCTGTTTGAAGCGCTATCAACGAAATTTTTTCACATTTCTCCTATGAATAACTACCAGCATTCTGAAGGTTCTTGTGATTTTTAAAGAATTAGGCGGTCTTTGTCTTTGTTGTTCAGCTCAGCGGCCTATGAGGCTGTATCTTTGCTTGGCAGCTCAGCTATTTTCACTTCGAGCATGCCGTTGATGACTGCAAGTTATATGGCATCTTCCTACCCCCCTAGTGATGTGTTTTTGGGCATCTATAGGTTCTTCTATTACTCCCAAACTTAATAATGCATTGCTAGGTCCTAGTAGTTCTCTAGTTGGTAGATTGATAGTCTGGCGCGCAACTTCCTCAACACCTTTCCCGCTTTGTTTGGCTGGTAGGTTGGTAACAGCTGAAAGGAGTATAGGACTTGTAATTTTTGTGGTGTCGTCTTCACTTAGCTCAATTGGCTCACTAGGATATGTCGATGGGATAGTAGGCTTCGCAAATTCCACAACACCCACTCCTCTTTGTCCGAATGTGTTTGTAAGATCCACCGAGCAAACTAAGTGAGTCCCTGGTGATAATTCTACAACAAAGTCGGCCAATGCTTGGGCTTTGATAGCAGTTCTAGGTTGAGACTTGATGTCAAACTGTCCCAATTCAACTGCCCACTTTAGCATCCGACCGGAGAAGTCTACTCTCTCAAATTAAGGCTTTTAATGGGAACTCAGTCAACACTATGATTGTATGAGCGTGAAAATAGTGTGCCAACTTCCTAAAAGCCATCATTAGTGCTAGAGCGAGTTTCTCTAACGGCAAATATCTCGATTCTGCTAGATGCAGTGTTTTGCTCACATAGAAGATTTGAAGGCACTATATACCCTCTGCTCTAATGAGCACCACGCTAATGGCATGTTGGGAGATGACTAGATAGAGGAAAAGTTCTTTACCTAGTATTGGCGTCACGAGAAGCAGGGTGGATGACAAGTAAGTCTTCAAGTCTGCCAATGCTTGGTCACATTCTTCATCCCATGAGAACTTCGACTTTAGAGCATAAAAGAAAGAATGACAACGATCTGCATACTGGCTTATGAATCTATTAAGCGTGGCTACTATCCTGGCAAGATGTTGCACGTCCTTCGCTGAATTTGGCCGCTTCATCTCCTGTATGGCCTTGATTTGGGAGGGATCCTCTTCAATTCCTTGGTTGGTCACCAAGAAGCCCAAAAAATTGCCTAATTTAACGCCAAAGACGCATTTAAATGCATTGAGGCGCAACTTATGCCGCTTAAGGATCGCGAACATCTCAACTAGATCCTTCAGATGATTGGCCTCATTCTTACTCTTGACCACAGTATCATTAATGTATGCTTCCATTTTCCGACCAAGTAGAGGGGCGAATATCTTAGTAATCATTATCTAGAAGGTGGCCCCAGTGTTCTTTAGCCCAAAGGACATGACTTTATAGCAGAATAGCCCCTTGGAGTTGTCAAAGAAATAATCTCTCGATCAGGCTCGTACATAGCGATCTGGTGATAGCCGCGGTAAGCATCCAAAAAACTAAGCCTATTGTGCCCGATTTTAAGATCCATCAGCTGGTCAATTCAGGGCAGTAGGAAGCTATCTTTGGGGCAAGCTCTGTTGACCGTCTTGTAGTCAACGTAGACTTGCCATTTTTCATTCTTTTTGGGCACAACTACTGTGTTTCAAACCCACCAAGAGTAGTGCACCTCTTCGATTGCCTCTGCTTCTAGCAAATTCTTGACTTCTTCTACCACCACCTCAACATAGTGAAGTGCTAATTGTTGCATTCTTTGTATGACTGGCAGGGCATTTGGAAAGACATTGAGTTGGTGGCAAATAAAGTTTGGATCGATGCTAGGCATGTCGTAAGGCGTCCATGCTAACACTTCAATGTTGGCAACCAAAAAGTTCACGATCTCCAATCACTCTTGGGTAGACAAAGATAACCCAAGCAGAAAGAACTTACTTGGATCGTTCTCATCGATTCTCACTTTCATCAAGTCTTCAACAGCGTTATCTTTAACTTTCTTGCCGACATCGTCCAAGACCTTCTGATCTTCCGGTCTTTTGATCATTTGCACAAAGCCCTTGGTTACTCAGCTTCCATTTATAGCCACAAAACATTGTTTGGCTATGACTTGATCACCCCACACTTCCTTTATTATCCCGATGGCAGAAGGGAACCTCATTACGTGGTAGTAAGTCGACGCCATCGCCTCCATGGCATGAAGTCATCCTGTGCCTAGGTGTAACATGCTCGGGGGGTACCCGCGGGCGTTAAACAGTTCAGACCCTCGAAATCTCTTTGATCTAGTCTCACGAGTGCAATGTGAAACATAGATGAGAGTCCAGATTTGGCAACTTTATAGAAAATCCATTTTATTGCAAAAACATTTTGCCAGAAATGGACTACGTCATCAGATCTCAGAGTCACCACCTAATATTTATTTTGGGAAAATTAGGAAACCCATAACTTGTGCCAAGCCCACTATTCGTCGTAACCAAGGATGCTTGGCTCAGAAGCTTAGGTATGAGAAGGGAAGGTCAATAATGAGCACCCTTACTTACCTGATCAAAGATCAGCCTCTGCTAAACCATGATATGAATTTTATTTTCTTTATATGTTCATGTTATGATTATTTAATAAATCCTAAAATTTACTATGTGAAGCACACAAAGTATAGACTAGTTTGCTCAAATTAGAACAATTCAATTTCATGTTTGTTTTTCGAAAAGGATTTGAATTTGCCACTTGACAAAGTAGGCTTAAAGTTTGCGAATTTGCTACTACAAAGTGGGCTTAAAACGTACATTCGTTGAATCATTCCAATTCAAACAAAAAGCCTTCATCCACAGGCATTCAAACAGTTTATCACTTAAGTAATTAGCCACATGGTAGGATACTAAACATAATAAGAAAATCATGTACAAGAGGGATGCTAAAGCATAAAAACTCACATATTTACTGATGTCCCTCGAACAGCTACAAAACAAAGTTAGCAAAATATACACGATCATGTATACAAAATCCTAATACAATACATACATAAGAATGCTTCTAAAGATCCGACTTCTAAAACATGACATACGAATTAGGTAGCGCACATAATCACATAGATTTTGATTAAATCAACAAATGCAAACTTAGCCAAATCAAGATACATGAAACATGGATGCAAAGCATGGATATGCATGGCATGTAAGATATATACATATGTACAGTTAGGGAAAGCGATTAAAGATTGGGATAGAAAGAAGTGGGGATGGGGAATTATTATAACATTTTAAATATTACAAATTCGAGGGAGATGAATAAAATAAAATCCTCTCAAACACTCAAAATAAAAAATGAAATAAAGAACTTCGTGGACTTTGGGGAAACAACCCACAATTAAGAACCCAACTCAGTAGTCCACTGGCACATTCCACCCATTTTCTCTAATGAAATTTGAGCCGAACAAGTAAACCCAAAATTATGAAACCTAATGTTTTAAACCCTCAGGCATTACCATTTATCTTCTATCCAGCAGCACACCAACAAATTACCGTGGGCCCAATAACCCACTTGCAACTCATCAGCACATATTATGATATATACAAATCCAATCCATGTACTCATGTTCAGCATCTTCAATGGAGGGCCCCACCATGCATCATCAACTTCACTATTGCGGCTACAAGGAGCATCGGTGCTGGAACTAGCTAGATTAACCAACCATTCACCAGACGTTGGTATCGTAGAATGGTTTTGGATGGCGATTGAGAATGGTGACAGCGTAATTGCATGCTACGGAGACCAAAGCGGCAATGAAGACGACGGAGACGAGTCTCAAGAACTCGGATTTTGATAAGAATAAGCTTGGCGGTGGTTCAATTCAGAGACTATGTGAAGAAGAGGAGGAAGAAGAAGAGTTGGGGTGGTTGTTGGTGGTGTTGGTGGTGGCTCCTATGGCTGCTACTGCTGCGATGTGGTGACTCCCGTGGCTGCTACTGCTGTGATGTGATCATCGAATCGGAGTTACTGTGTAAAGTGAGGAAATTACCGTCACCATACTGGTTCTGCTACCGGAGAGTCGCGTTGTTAAGCCATGTCGGTCCAACACCGACTTGTTGTCGTGGTTGTTGCGGAGGTTCGTGGTGGTGGCTCGGTGTAGAGAGAGAGAGCGATATAGATAGGGAGTTAGAGATTGAGAAAAAGGATGAGGTTGGCCATGCATGGAGAGGCAAATGTGTTCTGTGTGTGTCTCTCTTTGTTGTTGCAAATGATCAACCATGCTCCAAAAACCAGCTGAGAGAGAGAGACCAGAGAGAGGGAGAGGTGCGTTCTCTCTGTTCTGTGTTTGTGCCCTCAATGTATCAGCGGGTGTGTGTTGTTCACAAATCTCAGGATCTGTCTCCCCCATTTTCTTTTTTTTTTTTTACATCCTTTTTTTTACCCACTCACCCCATCTCACCACATTTTCTCTCTCTAGATATTTGTTTTCTTTTTTCACCCACACACACGAACACCACTCTCACCCATTGGAACACCCAGAGAGAGCCTCTATGTTGTGTCTATTTTCAGCCTCAATTCTCTCTTATTTCTCTAACCCGAGAGAGATAGTGCATTCATCCCTTATCTGTGTGTATCTCTCTATGTATTATCCTTTTCCACCCTCTCACCTGCTCTCTTCTCTTTTCAATCTTCTCCACCTTCTCACCTGCTCTCCTCTTTTTTCAATCTTCTCCACCTTCTCACCTGCTCTCCTCTCTTTTCAATATTCTCCACCTACCTTTGAACCCCACCCACCGAATTCAACATCTCTATCTCCCTCTTATTTTCTTTTTCAATTTCAGATTGTCTCCTTTAAAATAATATACCACCCACTCCCTCTTTAACCGAACACACTTTAACACCTACTCTGCACTCACTCATTATAATCTCTCTATCATCTATTCCAACGCCCCACACATCCTCACAAATATCTTATCTCCATCTCCACTCCAAAAACATTATCATTCCTCTAACCCTCTCTTCTCATCTTCTTATTATGCTCCACTCACAAACTCATCATAATACCAAACCTATCCTGACCAAATATTCTAACCTGTATATATATAAATTGAATTCAATCTTTTTATTATTGTTATTATTATTCTCTTCTTTTTCTTTTTTTGTTTTTGTTTTTTATTATTTTCTATTTGTAAAATAACAAAAATATATTATTTATACCAATTTATATAAAAACATCTAAAAATATGTACAAACACATAAAATTATAAAATACTACAAATTAATAAAATAATAAAAAAAATTGAGTGATATAAAATAATTTGCTCAAAATGAGTGAGGTTTGGGATTAAAGTTTCAATCGGATTTTTCTGCTGAGATATTTATAAAATGGCATATTTCAATTTTCATCATGGGGTGTTCAAAAGAAAGTGCCCAAGTCTTGGGGCCGATCAAAATGGGGTGTCTACACTAGGATCAAGTTGTAAGTTGAGGGTACTTTCAATACCCAAAACTCTACATGCTTGACGAAAGATCCCACTTTGACCAGTAGGATAATCTTCTCAACCAGCCATTCTGGTTGCAAGTTGAAGCCAACTGGTGGCAAGGTTACTGGGGCTAAGTCTTTGTCTTCCAGCTTAAGCTTCTTGAAAGCATCACAATACATTATTTCAACCGAGCTACCTTGGTCGATTAAAATGTGTTTGATGTCGAAGTCCTTGATGCACAGCTTGACAACCAGCTTGTCGATGTGTGGGGTTTGGATTCGCTTCAGATCTCTACTAGAGCAAGTGAGGACATCTTTTACTTCAACCTTGTCCTTTTTGACGGTGGGTTGAATAGACGAAACTTCCCTCATGTGTTCAGCCTTCTTGATCATCCCTCTAAGCTCGCATACCTGAGCTGGTTCGACGATCCCATGGATCACGTTGATCACACCTTGGGGAGGGGCGTCCAAGGCGGCTAAGCCGTTAGGTTCAGCTTGGCCTTAAGATGTGATCTTAACACCTCCGTCGATGTATCGATCCAAATGCCCCGTGGCCATCAATTCTTTCAAGTGTTGTTTCAAAGACATATAATCTTCTGTGCGATGTCCTCGCTCGTCATGGTAAGTGCAGCAGTATCGTGGGTTAAAGCCCTTTTGGACATCTCCTACCTTAGCCGACCATCAAACGTATGTCTCATTACGGATCTCGCTAAGGATGCTATAGATCAGAATTTTAAAGACCGTGGTTATGTTCGTCAAGGCGTTCAGCTTTCTCTTAGCGTCCTCCGCGGCATCGTGGGGGTAGTTCTCCAGGTCGGAGTTGTGGTTCTTATTATTGCAATTGTTTCCGCAGTTCTGTTCTCTTCTACAGTTGTCCAGACAATTTCTCTCATGTCCGACTGTGTGAACTTTTCCCATAATTCTCTTATCCGCTACTACTGGATTTAGCTTCACGATAGCTGTGGCCGCGTCGTTCTCAACCTGAATGTGTTCGTTGATTTGTTACATTAGCAGCTCCATAGTCGAAGATTGGTTCATGGTAAGCGAGTCTCTGAGTCTATGTCTAACTAGTCGAATGATTGCTAGGTTCACCAGGCAGTCAAGAATTTCATTGAATATTTCCCAATACTTGGTGTTATACGCCTTTAACGAGTCGTCCGGTTCTATCTTGATTCCCAAAAGATGGTCAACCTCCTCGGGCATTTTGGTGTTTTCCTTGAATCAGGTAACAAACGTCTCCGTCAACTGTTGCCACCTCTCGATACTCTCCTCCGGTAGCCTCTTGAACCACTTTAGGTCCAATTCACCTAAACTCGATGGGAAAATGAGGCACATCAATGCATCGTTATGTTGATGGCCAGCCATCACCTGCCGGAAGTGGCTCACGTGCATGTATGGATTACTTTTTCTGTCATAGAGCGTGAATTTCGACTAGTGAAAACTGCGGAGAGTGGCGTGTTCTCTATCTCGAGGAAAAAAATGGTGGCGCTCAGCCTCACCAAGTCCTTAACTAGTGGCATGTGCGCAGCCAAGTGTTGGGGCAGCATTATGACCTCCTCGTTGGCACGTCCTTCGTGGGTCAACCGCTGCAATGCTAGCATTCTTTGTGCCTCCTTTCGATGCACTCGCTCCTCTAATATGTCCTTTATATCCCCTGATTTATCAGAATAGGAGTATCTCAACATCGTTGATGGACGCGAGGGCCTGTAGCTACTGTCTCGAGTGCGTAACGCCTTCGCCGACGCGACGGAGTAATCAACTCTAAACCTTTTGGTGATGGAAAATGAGAGCGTCAGCCTCCCACTGCGATTCTCTAAATGGTAGGACTGGGCGTGCTCATTGTGGTTTCTCACTCCAACAACACCCTTTCCCTTCAGCTGGCACTTTATAGTCTTCATCTCTGTCATCATCCTTCTGATGATGGCGTCATGGTCTCTCAGCTTGCTCTCCAAGTGCTGAGTGTGTGATCGTCACCATTGATGGCGTCTTTCTAGGCTCAAAGAGCGCCCAAAGATCCTTGCGCATTTGTCTTGCACGTCTTTAGAGAGTCCTCGCTGCCGAACTGACTCTGGCTTAATGCCATTAATAACGGACTTCAGAACATCGTCGTTCTCCATGAAAAGCGATTAGACAAGCTTGGAGGTCAAGGTTTTGTCTGTTCAAGCTTCCCACAGACATCACGAATTGTACGGGGAGCAAATATCCTACACTTTCATACTCCTTATGTCCAAGCTTTGCATTTCTCCAAACAACGTCGTCAAACCTGAAAACACAATCACAGTGAGCTACCTGACAAGTGTGTTGCTGGAAAACCCCCCCAACAGCCAAGTTAGCACTCATAGAGAGAGAAGAGGACAAAAGAGAAGATAGTTCTATGTAAAAAGATTGCAGACCTATTGTATGGAGGTGCTACAAGGTTTATATAGCTTGTGTGCACACTACCTTACTCGTCCTCCCTTCGACATGTGGATGTATTATTCTCTCTTCATCTTACACTTGTGTGAGCGATAATACTGCTAAACAACATCGACAAAACAACCAAACGGTATTGACTCATACGGACAGCAGGTTCTCTCATCTGATCTTTAATTAGGCAACGTGGAGGTCTCCGCCAAGCTACCCGTAACTGAGTGCTTGGCAGACCACTTCACGAACAACTCCTACTAACTAGCGTAACTCCGAGATACCCAGTCGGTCACCTACAGCTCGGTCATGTCAGTCGAAATCGTCCAGTCCAGCCATGCTTGGCACTCAGCCAAGGCTAGTATAATTAGTCTGCTTGCAGCTGAGCCGCCGATCTCGGTCATCTCTTTGCCTAGTTGAGATTGAAAGATGCCCCCTAGTCCAATTGAGAGCAACACCTATTCCAAAAGCCTCAACCCTGGACCGAGTTGACTGAATACCTTAGCCCGACACTAGGTGTCCCTTTAGACTAGCCGTAAGGCTTAGGACAACGACCCAAGTCCTAAATATGCTAGGCCCACTTGTCCAGTGCAAACCCCCTCTCATATATATGGAGAGAAAGAGATAGAGAAAGAAGAGAGAGTGATTTGTTCAAATTATTTTCCAAGTCAAAGAATATGAAGATCATGATAGAGATGGAGATGGAGATCTCTCCACCACCGCCACTACAATCACCACATTCATGGCTTCACCATCCGTTATCCCAATCTCTCGCAACCAATCAGCCACCACTTGCTCTACCGCCGCCCAATTCCAGCTACCCATCAACACCTTAGCCTTCTACTCCATCACCTGCATTTTCACCGCCATCCACCATGGTTTCTCCAAACATCCCCCTTGGTCGAGGCACCTCGACCGCTCCTTCCTTACTTACCCTGACTTTCTCTCTCTAACGTTGCCTCATATTTGCAAAACCTATCTTACTTCTACAATTGCCTTCGTCTCTATCTCTCTCTCTCTCTCTCTCTCTCTCTCTCTCTCTCTCTCTCTCTCTCTCTCTCAATATCTTATTCTACCTCTTTACTACTTGACTCGAAACAAACATACATCGTATGATCCACAATGGAATCTGAGTTCATTGCTTTAGATAAAGCAGGAGAAGAAGTAGAATGGCTTCGCCACTTCTTAGAGGACATTCCAATATGGCCAAAACTTGTGCCAACTATTTATATTCATTGTGATAGTCAATCTGCAATAGGCGGGGCATAGAGTCATATATATAATGGTAAGTCACGACATATTCGTCATCGACATAATACCGTAAGGCAATTGCTCTCAAGTGGAATAATAATCTCAATAGATTATATAAAATCTAAAGAGAATATTGCGGATCTGTTAACGAAAGGTTTGACAAAAGAGCAAGTGTATAGTTCATCGAAGGGAATATGATTAAAGCCTATTACATAAGAGTCATCATAATGGTAACCCTACTTAAATGATTGGAGATCCCAAGAACTAAGTTCAAAGGGACAAATAAGTTATATGTGGCTTACTTGAAATCACTAAGGAATTAAATTCCTTATCCATTTCTATAATGAGAGTGATATCTACAACATGTGTTGTACGTAGGGGGTTGAAGGTAAGCTTTGCTGTTAATAATTACTTATATCTTGACTTATGAATAAAAGGTCAAGATGAGTATAAGAGATACTCTCAATAAGAATTACCTATATGAGTATCAAACTATGGCTAGTTCTATAAGAATAAAAAGGCTAAATTCTCTAGAGCACTCATGAATAACCAGGAACATTCAAAGCCAAAATGAACACAGCCGTGAGAACCACGATGTGTCAGAAGATATTTTGTGTGAAATTTATTGTCTTGGCTTACACAAACGGCTAAACAATTCAAGGCATCGCGTCCATTAGTTAACTAGTAAGTCAGATAGGTTATCACTAGGGAAGGTTCAAGGCCGAAAACTACCTATCCTGATGCAAGATATTTTCGATTTATACTCGCTTGACAAATTCTGCATGTTGTTGCATTTCCATTGTCATCAAATTCCATTTATGTAGGGGATTGTAAGAAATGGTTTGGAAAAAACTGATTTTTCTTAAAACTTTGATCTATTTTTTAGGTGGGACCCATGAGCCAAAATTGGCGAGTCCATGTGGCAACGCGTTCTTTGCTGCATAATGATTCACGTTGTATATTTGGTTGCTCAAAACCATTATCAGGTAAATGGGAAATCGATGCCAAAATGAGCTCCATGAAAATGGTGTTTTGGTGAAGTTTCCATAAATAATGGAGTTAAGGTTTGTCCTACATTGCTTTGGTGGGCAAACTTGGTATGGGTTTATAAGCCTTGGGTTTGCATCTTGGAGAGGGCCCCAAGGGGTACCCAAGTTTTGTGGAAGAGTGAGGTTATGGGTAAAGTGGATTAGACCCATTGGACCCAAAACAAACACACACATGCGCACCACCGCCGTCACATATCCGGTCTGGCGGGCGGGCTGGGCTTGTGCACAGGTACATGGTGTGAGGTTGGGTAGGGATGGCAATGGGGGTTAATGGGGTGGATATTAATTCCCCATCCCCATTACCCTATAATAAATTTTCCCCATTCCCCATTCCCCATTCCCCATGGGTACCACCCTCCCCATTTCCTAATGGGTTTGGATTTTCCCCAACCCACTTTAATCCCCATTTTTATTTTATTTTTATTTTTTATAGTTAATGTTAACAATCACTTTTTTTTTTTTTTTTTTTTTTTTTTTTTTTTTAAGATTCACAACCAAAACTAAATATATACATTCAATCTTTTTTCTTTTATTTATTTATTTATTTTTTTTTTCAGGTTCACAACCAACTTTTTTTTTTTTTTTTTTTAAAGATTCACAACCAAAACTAAATATACATTCAATCTTTTTTCTTTTATTTATTTATTTATTTTTTTTTTCATGTTCACAACCAACTTTTTTTTTTTTTTTTTTTTTTTTTTTTTTTTTTTTTTTTTTTTAAGATTCACAACCAAAACATATATATTCAATCTTTTTTCTTTTATTTATTTATTTATTTTTTCAGGTTCACAACCAACTTTCTTCTTTTCTTTTTTTTTTTTTTTAAAATTCACAACCAAAACTAAATATACATTCAATCTTTTTTCTTTTATTTATTTATTTATTCAGGTTCACAACGAACTTTTCTTTTCTTCTTTTTTTTTTTTTTTTTTTTTTTTTTTTTTTTTTTAAGATTCACAACCAAAACTAAATATACATTCAATCTTTTTTCTTTTATTTATTTATTTATTTATTCAGGTTTACAACCAATTTTTTTTTTTTTTTTTTTTTTTTTTTTTTTTTTTTTTTTTTAAGATTCACAACCAAAACTAAATATACATTCAATCTTTTTTCTTTTATTTATTTATTTATTTTTTCAAGTTCACAACCATTCTTGGTCTGCAGAAGGACATTTTCGGAAATTAAACAAATTCCCAGTTTCTCTCCCACGTTTGCTCAAGAACCCCTCTACTTCCCTCTCCAGCAAGCTTGTAGATCTGCAAATCTGCCACCTTATTCTCACTCCAACTAAATTTTCATTCCTTTTCTCGAATTTCAAAAGTTCAAAAGAAACAGAGCAAGCTGAGAAACAGAAACAAAACTAAATTTTCATTCCTTACAAACTTGTGTTGGTTCTATTATTTTTTTTAAAAAAATAAATAAATAAATAAAAGAAAAAATATTAAATGTATATTTAGTTTTGGTTGTGAATCTTAAAAAAATAAATAAATAAATAAAAGAAAAAAGATTGAATGTATATTTAGTTTTGGTTGTGAATCTTAAAAAAAAAAAAAAAAAAAGTTGGTTGTGAACCTGAAAAAATAAATAAATAAATAAAAGAAAAAAGATTGAATATATATTTAGTTTTGGTTGTGAAAAAAAAAAAAAGTTTGTTGTGAACCTGAAAAAATAAATAAATAAATAAATAAACGAAAAAAGATTGAATGTATATTTAGTTTTGGTTGTGAATCTTAAAAAAAAAAAAAAAAAAAAAAAAAAGTTGGTTGTGAACCTGAAAAAATAAATAAATAAATAAATAAAAGAAAAAAGATTGAATGTATATATTTAGTTTTGGTTATGAATCTTTAAAAAAAAAAAAAAAAAGTGATTGTTAACATTAAATATAAAAAATAAAAATAAAATAAAAATAGGGATTAAAGTGGGTTGGGGAAAATCCAAACCCATTAGGAAATGGGGAGGGTGGTACCCATGGGGAATGGGGAAAATTTATTATAGGGTAATGGGGATGAGGAATTAATATCCACCCCATTAACGCCCATTGCCATCCCTAATTGAAGGTATATTTAACTTTTGTTGTGAACTTTTTTTAAAAAAAAAAAAAAAAAAAACTGGTTGTGAACCTGAAAAAATAAATAAATAAATAAAAGAAAAAATATTAAATGTATATTTAGTTTTGGTTGTGAATCTTAAAAAAAAAAAAAAAAAAAAAAAAAAAAAAAAAAAAAATTGGCTGTGGACCTGAAAAAATAAATAAATAAATAAAAAAAGAAAAAATGTTGAATGTATATTTAGTTTTGGTTGTGAATCTTAAAAAAAAAAAAAAAAAAAAAAAAAAAAAAAAAAAAAAAAAAAGAAGGTTGGTTGTGAACCTGAAAAAATAAATAAATAAATAAAAGAAAAAATATTGAATGTATATTTAGTTTTGATTGTGAATCTTAAAAAAAAAAAAAAAAACATATGGGGAAATTAGTGGGTAACCATCCCCAACTCATCCCCTATGGATATTTAAAAAATATCACTTACCCTACCCAATGGATAAGAAAAAATGGGGAAAACCCAAGTATTTGGGTTGGGTCTCCATGGATACCCACAGGGTAGGTTATCCATTGCCATCACTAAGGTTGGGTTGGGCTTGTCCGGCCAAATGATTATCATTTTTAGGCTAAAAATATCTGAATTTTATCTTTTCTAAATTTAATTCTTACCGTTTGAAATTTGAATTTTCGTTTGAAATTTGAATTTAATTTTGAATTGACCCCAATGTTTTTGAACTTTGGCAATTTGGTCCAATGCACCTATTCCTCCAAACCCAACTGGTTCTTACCTGTTTAAATTCAACCTAAACATGTTCTATTTGTTCAAATCTGTCCGAACAGGTTTTTACCTATTCAACTCTGTCCCCAACATGTTTTTATACCTATTGAAATTTGTTCTGAAAAGCCACCAGTTCTCCTATAAATAGTCAGTCCCTCATTTGGGTTTTGCAATCAATTTTTCCGTTCTTGCTTCTACTATTGCTCTCTATATTTTGCTGCATTTATTTTCAGTGAGAAAGAGTATATACACATAGTGTGTTCATTGTGCGAATAGTTTGCAGTGCTGCTATTGTTCATTGTAGATCATTTCATCCTGGAAGATAGATGCCCATAATCGGTGAGCACCTTAGAAAGGACAAATATGTAACACCCCAAAAATAATTCAACATGAACTACCCATATTATTACACATTCACTACACAATAACAATAAACCTTTCATTCTGCACATATTTAATAAATGGATTTAATATGAAGGTTCCACATGCAGTATACATTCATAACATAAAAGAATATATGAATCTATAGTATGTAAAACATCTAATCTCAAAACAATAAAATGCCCTTAAGGGCTTACATTTTCCAAGGCAATAGCCCGGTTACACAAAATGGTCTCTCGGACCCAAACACATTAGCCCTTGGCTTACAAAAAGATCACAACAAAGTAAGGGATATGTACTTATTACAATTATCTCCGCCCTCAACTTGGCGAGGTCACCACGTCTTTACCTGCACCACAGTCCCATAGGGGTGAGCATAAAGCCCAGTAGAAAATTCTAACAAAGTATATATAGTTATGCAATTCTCAATGAAATGCAAATGTCAATGCCATGCCATGCTCTTTTTAAAAAGAATTTCATTTCATGCTCTTCTTGAAGATCTTAATTTTTCCAATAAAAGTTTTCCATCTCAACACATTTCAAACTTCCAATTTTAATCAATAGGGGCGGTAAATATGACACTGGTAATCCCTAGGCTAGTGTCTGCAAGTAGACTCTACAAGTACTACCAAATTGTCATTTTTACCGATATTAACCAGAAAGCTCGACACCTATCCGCGCGGGTTTCTGGTCTTTCACCAAGGACACTTAGGCCAACTTATCAAAATCATCTACACCCCCTAACTGAACTTACCAACGTATTTACCCCTTTCACATTTCCATTAGTTCTCATTACAATATAATCTTTCTCAAGTAAACATGATGAGAATGCAACAATGGTAATAATTCACTTCATAGACAATGTTGATATTAACTCAAATGGAAATGAGATGCAATAATTAATATCTCATAACACTTCTCTATTTTCAAAATGTCTTAACAACAATAATAAACAATAGCTTTCTCACTTTCACAAGTACGTTTCTTATTTCGCAAAATAATCATGTGTCTTCAACACACCACCACAATTTCTCAACAATGATTCATCATGACTAAACCTTTCAACATGTCCAGCATGTCATCTCTCACTTCATTTCCCATTACATTAATATCAAACATTTTTACATCATCTATGGCACTCAACAACTTTCCATCTTATAGCTCTACACATATATACATTTATCAATGGACTTTAAAAGTGGACCTCCACTTTTATACATACATCAAGAAGTTGCTATTTGCAACTACATCATAAAATCAATGCTCATTCACCCTTCAATCACAAGAAAAGAAGAACTTCCATAGGCCTTTCTACTTTTTAAGAAAATCCCCAATTTCTAGGGTTTTTATTAAAAACAAAACTCCATCATTTTTCAAGAAAACTCCATCAAAATCATCTCTCATGAGTCTCATAGAGGAAAAACTCTCAAGAGTAGCAAATAGATTGAGATACAAGTCCATATTCGAAATCTCTACATATTAAACAACAATTTAAAATTTAATACAAAACTACAACACTTTTAAATCAAAATCAACACTTCTCATTTCTTGGTAAAACCCTCATCAAAACATCTTTCTTAGAAGAACAAGATGGTACGCTCAAAGATTGACCAATGTTTTGAAGGGTTAAAGAAAAACCCCCTTTTTAAGAAAATCTCTACATTTTTGAAATCACAAAGTTAAAATCATCAAAACTAGAAGAAAACTCTTAAATCATCATCAAAATAGCAAAACTTGTATATATAACTCAAGAAATCCCTACCTCAAGGTGTTGATGATGAAGAGAAAATGGAACCCTAGCTTTTGATGGAAGATCCTTCAACCTCTACCACACCAAGAGAGACCCTAGCTCTAGATCTTCAAGATTTGGAGGAAGATGATGATGATCTTGGCCTAAAGATTGCAAGGATCAAAGTGTATCGATGTTTTAGGAGGTTTTCTAGAGAGAAGGGGGAGAAAAATAGGGTTTAGAGTGAGAGAGAAGAGAGGAAAATGTGTTATACATTCGGATCAAAAAGGTATAAAAAAAAATAGAGTTTCGGACTGCCTAGTTGGCCGCTCGTGCGGCCTCCTCCACCGCTCGTGCGGCCCATTTCCCCCGCTCGTGTGTCGATTTTAGAATGCAAATTTTCTAGGTGCCAACCTCCACCACTCGAGCGGCCTAGCCCACCGCTCGTGTGGCCCCTCCCCGCACGTGCGGCCCTAGCCCAGCCACCCAAAATTCCGGCTTCGCTCCCAGCACTTCGGACTCACCCTCGCACCCTCCGGAACAAGCGAGATTCGACCCCGAACGAAAAAAGAACTAGAACTCTAATCTAAGAACCATTTCGGACATTCAAATCCAACGAAGGTAAAAGGGAAATGAAGCGAAGAAAGAAGGAAAGAAAGGTAAAAAGGACCCGGTCGTCACAACCTCCCCACCATAGGAAATTTCGTGCCCGAAATTTGAACAAACTTCCCCAAAAATTAGATAAACTCACTAAACAAGAGTGCTCCAACAACAAAATTATTCTTTTAACAACATTATCAAGTTTCAACAACATTCTCAAATCACAACATCCGTGTTCAACCACATTTATCATCCTCATCATCATTATATCGAAACACAATCACCAAGCTGGGAATGAAATGAAACATTTATAACAAAACATCATCTTTCCATAACATCATGCTCCATTCAACAATACATACAACAACCAGTGATCAATTTCTCAACACTTTTCCCTTCAACATAAGGAAACATTAGAAATTTAGAACAAAACCCCTAAACAAGATCAAATAAATCCGGATATTTGGAGCGGACCTCCGCCTAACGGGGATCGGGTTTCCCCGACCCCGGAAAATCCCCGTAACTGTCTCTCTCTTTCAGAAATAAATCATCAACAATCTTTCAGAAATAAATCACCAACAATAAATCATCAACAACAACATCATTTCTATCAACAACAACATCATCATCACAAAAAAGAGAGAGAGAGAGAGAGAGAGACAGATAGAGGCAGAGACTTAAAGACACACACATATACACCCATACATGAGATCTAAGTGGTGGGATCTTCTCAGATCTGAGATGTGAGATATGAGAAAAAGGGAATCGACGGTGGCGGTGGTGGGATATGCTTAGATCTGCCGTGGCAAAGGAAGAAGGATGCGAGAGGCGACGAAGTATAAAGGTCCGGCAGTGGCTTAGAGAAGGAGGAATCGACGGAGGAGGAGGCAGTAAGAGGTGACAAAGGAGAAGGAGGCTGTGAGAGGTGACGGAGGAGGAGGAGACGAGAGGCAACGGAGGAGGAGGCGAGGGTGATTGCGTACGACGCCATCGTCGATCGCCGACTGAGGAGAGAAGAGAGAGAGAGAGAGAGAGAGAGAGACAAATCAGAGGAATATTAACAAAGGATGGGGTTATATATATGAATGAATGGAGGGGTGTTATGGTAATTTTATTTCGGGGAGAAACAAGGTCGGGGCCGGGGACGGGACAGGCCGGGTCTGGGGCTGTAAAAGCTATCCTCGTCCCTGGCCCGAAACTAATTGGGGATTCAATTTCAAATCACATCCCTGACCCGTCAGGGGTATTTTTTAGGAAAAAACCACTCTTATCGGGGAAGGGGGTTCGGGTCCCCGTTGGATCGGGTTCAAATTGCCATCCCTAATCACAAGTGAGTGGAGGTTCTGAGGGTAATGTTTTGTAGGGGTCTGAATCATTACTGTTTGCCTAATAGGCACAATATGGAAAGCCAGTTGGAGTTGCTATTATGAAAGAGATTTATAACTCGTTTGGCATCTAATTAAAAAAGTCGCATTTTTTTTTCTCGGAATTTTCTTGTTTTTAGTAATTTCCTTTTCAAATTTGTGTAAAATTTCTTTATGTGTTCGGTTTGTTTAGTGTAGAAGAATCTAAAAAGTAAAAAAACAAAAAATCAAAAACAAAAATTAAAAATCTAAAAAAAAGTTCATAAAAGATATGGAAAAAAAAAATAGTTTGGTTTACATTGTTTTTTCTGAAAATATAATTTTTTGTTTTTCTTTTATTTTTTTATTTTTAGTGAGTTTTTGAAATATTTTACGATTTTTTTTAAAAATTTTTAAATACACCTAATCTAGATATAGTTAAAAAGTATAACATTTATGAAAAACTTTAAATAATTCACAAAATACAATAATAATAATAATAATAATAATAATAATAATAATAATAATAATAATAATAATAGTAGTAGTAGTAGTAGTAGAATTTAGTATATATCTGTATTTTTTTGTATTAATAATTTTTTTTAAATATTTTTATACAAATATTATACTTTTTAATTATATCAAGATTAAGTGGATATAAAAATTAAAAAATAAAATAAAATATTTTTAAATATTACTAAAAATAAAAAAATTTGAATTAAAAATTCAAAAAACTAATTTTTGTTTTTAGTAATATATATAGCTTTTCTTGCTCCTCTAATCGAGTAGATTCTAAAAATTTAAAGTTTTTTGAAAAAAAAAAATTCAAAAAAATTTACTAAAAATGAAAAATGAATAAAATAAAAACTCATTAAAAAAGTCAATTCCAAATACCCACTTACTGAAAAGAAGGTCTTTAACGAAAGAACAATATTGGAGACGTCAAAAACATTACCAAATATTTTGTATAATAGTTGCATAAAATGTGAGACACACAATGTATAGAACATTTTAGAGTCAACATCTATATGAATATTAAGAAGTCTAGGTGCACAGACGATCGAACACAGATTTGAACATAGAAATTGTGCATCTGGTCGTCCAGCTAGAATACGGGCTAGAGTTTGTTGACTACAGCTGTCATCTTGGCTAGAGCTTATCGATTGCGGCTATCATGGTGTCTTTCGATTGTTCGTGCAAATGTTTGACTAGTCATCTAGTAGAACAGTTTCTGTGTTTAATTCTGTATTGTCGTCTGACAGTGCTTATATGAATATTGTGTTAATTTTTTTTTGTAATTTTTTTAAATCAGGGGACACGTTTTCTAGATATAAAGTGACTTCTTGAATGTGATTGAAAACATTTTGAAAGACAATAATTTAGGTGTGAACTTTCTTTTCTTTTCTTTTCTTTTCTCTTTTTCTTTTTTTTTTTTCTTTTTTTTCTTTTTTTTTTTTTGATTCATAGGTGTGACCTTTCAAGTCTTTAAGATTGAGACATTTCCTGGACAAAAAGGTCTGTCACCATTACCCCCGCAAAGAATCATGGTGAGGAAGGAGTGGTGGCTATAAAGTTAAACTTTCCAGCTAAAAAGTAGCTGGAAATTTCTTGGAAACTTTGGAAAGAAGGTTTGTAATGAAAAAATGTGGTCGAAAATTTTTGAAGGACAATAATTTAGGTGAGAGTATGAGACCTGACATGACTTAACTATTAAGTTAAGCCTCGTTTGGGAACAGGCTTATTTAGTAATTTTTTAGTTTTTTACGAAAAGATGTGCAGAAAAATAGAGAGGTGATATGACTAGTTTTAATTGACTTTTTGACTTTTTGACTAAAATAGTCAGTCTCCAAACGAGGCCTTAAGGATTAAATGTATTTTAACCTCTTGTAGTTTAGAGTTAGAATATTTTACATTCTTATCGTTTAAATATAGGTAAAAAATCTCTATGTGATTTTAGACTAAAGTGCTACTATTAGCTTTCTATCTGAACTAAACAAAAGTGTATTACACACACCAATTTTGAGAGTAGATTCTAAAAGTTAGAATGAAATTAATACAAGAGAAGGACAATTTTACTCCCATTTTCTCCAAACTTAAAATTAGATTAATATGTTAATTAAAATAAAATAAATTAAAATATAATTAAGAAGTGATTTAAAATATAATTAAATAAAATATAAAATAAACAATAATTAAGAATTGATCTAAAATGTAATTAAATTAAAGTTAAATTAACATGCTAGAAATTATAATGAATAATTAAGAATTTAGGATTAATTGTGATCTAAAATATAATTATATTAAAATTAGATTAAAAAGTTATTAATTACATCAAATAGTTGAATATTTAGGATTTATTGTGATCTAAAATATAATTAAATTAAAAATAGAATAAAAATTTAAGAATTACAATAAATAATTAAGAATTTATAATTAATTGTGATTTAATTTAATTAATAGTAGACATTATAAATTATGTGTATGAGAGATGAGAGAGAGAAAATAATAAAAATATAGGGTTTTAGGGTATTATAGTCATTTCACATCTATAGTTAACGGTGTTAATGGTTACATTTTAGTCCAAACCACATGAGGACATGTGACTATTTTTAAAAGATAGGGGATAAAGTGCTATCAAATCATATTACAGGTAGATAAAATAAATTTTTCCAAAAAAATAAAAATAAATATTTAGTGTTAAAGGCCACAATTTTTTAAAGATTTAATCAGATAATGTATCAATTTTATATTTAAGTTTTCCAATAATCTTGAGCCTATGAGATAGGAGTAGTGGGTGTCTTTACCAACGAAACTTCGTGACATAAGGATGAGTAATTAGCTGTTGATAAACGTTTTGAAAAACAAATATGGTAGATTTTGGATGGGTGATTGTGTAGTGAAAAATAATTTATATAGTGTGAGATCTATATATACAATAAATGTAAATCACAAAATGAAGATTTCGGATAATTTCTAGAGATTCATATTATTACTCTTTAAAAAAAATCATTTTTTATCACTCAGATAGGTGTTTGCCACTTGTATGCTGCCTTAGTGTGTCTGCCACTTGTATGCTTTGTTGTTTTTTTGTTTTTTGTTGTTTTTTGGCTCCTTTTGATTGGCTTCTCGCCAACCTTTGGGTTAGTGCTTGTAATTGTTTGTGCTTCCTTAGTGGTGCCAACCTAGTTGGGATTATTAAGGTTAGCATTGTTGTTTTTTGCTCTTTCCCTCATTGTTGATGTCAGGTTTAGCTTGGTTTTGGTTTCTTCATCACTCAGATAGGTGTTTAGTAACATTTTTTATTCTGAAGATTTTTTACTACACTATCAATTTAAAGCAGTACATGGTAATTTTCTTTTCTTTTTTTTATGTTCTAGATTTTAAAATGTAATTGCACAGTTTAGTTTCGTTTTTCAAATTTATTTATGAAAAAATTGTATAAATTAAAAGCTAGTTTGGTGGGGAAAAAATGAAATATAAAATAAAAACACTCACCTTCATATAATTTTCTCTTTTTAGGATAAAAATATTTTTAATATTTATTTTTATCAAACTAATTTATATTATTAAAAGAAATTAAGAATAAAATTTTGAAACCAAACTATCCAGACTAAATAATTTTTATTTTACACATTTGTAAAATTTATAAGTTTAAAACCTATTTATCATGATCTATCAAACAAGATTAGTACATTTTTTATTTTTATTTTTTTAAAAAAATTTGATAATATCATGACTTTCATTACACATTTTATATATTTATAAACCGACCATTCCATTGTGAATCGATGTACATATATTTATATATGTATATCTATACACTCATCAAGAAGTTTTAATCACGCCAACCTTGAACTGTTCTATTGAAAGACCTATTTCATTTATTTTTAATTTCAAAAGTCGCTTAGATGAATTTGTTTCATTTGATTTAGTTTCAAACTAATTGTTACATGAATAATTAGAAAGTGAGAAATTCTCTATTTGGTGAAACAGAGAAATTTCTCAATTTCCAAACAATCGAACTTTTTAGTTCTTGTAAAATAATTTGTAGGAGAGAAAAATTTTGTTACCATTTTAATATTTTTGGTTATTTATTTATTTTATTTTGTGACCTTTTGTCTTGTCCATGAATGAGAATTATTGGAAGGTCACGGGCTTGGTGGTGAGTTAGTATTTGGAGGTTTTGAGACTCTGCTTTTTCTATGGTTTAATGAATCATTAACTTTGGTGTAATTTGTAAGATCCTAATAGCCTATAAATTGTTTCTCTTATGAAAGAATGTTGATCCATTTATCCCTAAAATTTTCTTATGAACCAATTAGTTCCTCTTCTTTCGAAAATTTATATTTATTTGATTTAGTGTCATTTGAGTTTAAGTGAATGTTCTTTTGTGATTTATTTTCCTAATTTTCTGATTCGCTTTTTTGGATGGGTATAGAAAGGTAAGATGTGCAAGATTCTTTTTGAGGAAACTGGTGGCTGAAGTGTTGGTCGTCGAGCGTGGAAATCTACATTTCTGTTAGTGTGATTTTCTGGTGTTACATTAAAGTGTTACGTTCGGAAAAGTACACTAAGTTTTTATGCATTACACTGATTGGGTGTTACGTTTAGAAAAAATATATTAAGGAGTCTTTTTGTAATATTATATTTTAGTGTATTACATTGAAGTATTACGTTTGGAAAAAGTATACTACGGAGTTTTTATGTGTTACATTGATTGGAGTGTTATGTTTGGAAAAAATCTACTAAAGAATTTTTTTCGAATGTTATGTTTTTACGTTTGAGAAAAGTATACCAATGAGTTTTTTAGTGTGTTAGATTGGTTGGAGTGTTATGTTTGAGAAAAATATACTAAGGAATTGTTTTTTGAAATGTTACGTTGTTACATTTGAGAAAAGTATACTAAGGAATTTTTTAATATGTTACGTTTAGTAATTTCAACATTATAAGAAAACTCACATTTGTCCCTCAATATATAATACACGCATGTTTATACCTGACGTTTTATGTAATTCACACTGGAATCAGACATTTGAGTTCATTAGAAAAAATAGGACTAAACAGATTATAAGATCACTATTTAGAATTTATTAGTGTTTCACCCAAAATATAAATCTTTCTATTTTTCACCAATTAAAAAAAAATGTATTATTCACACCAAAAAAATAAATGAATATGAACAAAATAGGACTTGCAAATTTTGGTCCTCGCAATTGCTTCCTATTGTAATTTTCAACCTTCCCCAAATTTCGGACTCTTTAAACATTATTATATTTATAGGAATAATACATCTACAATTATCTAAGTTTTGTATACTTTTAGGATATAAGAATTGATAAAAAAATTATCAATTCATATTGATAGGTCTGGAACACCCTTATAATTGTAGTGATTGAATTTTTTTTTAAGGATATTGTTATTTAGATTCAAAAGTCAAACTCAGTCAGACCTAATTTCTAGATCTAGTAATGTGTCAAGAAGATAATTGATTGATACTATTACTACTAGTAATAATATAGTGCTAACAACACAAATTTAAAAATTATCAATTCCCCAAAGATGATTCAATTTATGATTTTTTTTTTTTTCAAAAATAAACACCAATCAGTCTATGCATGCTCTTTACATTAGACAATTGTATAATAATTAATTTTTAACATATTTAAATGGTTTTGTCACATATCGTGTACACTACAGTAGTGCATGGGAAAATAATAAATAAATAAAAGAGTAATTTAGATTTTGTCCTTTTTATGTTTAGTCTTTTTTTTTTTCTTTCTTTTTTTTATAACTTTCGTCCTTGCATTTTTTTTTTTTTTACTTTGGCATTTTATGTTTCAATTTTTTCTTAATTTACTCGTAAAGCAAATTTATGTTTAAAATTAAACAGAAAATATCACATTAACTTTTACATGACATAAAAATATACTATTATATTACAATTTGGTTTGTGTCAGAAATTTGAGTTATATATAATAAAATATTAATGTACCAATTTCTGTTTAATTTTGGACATAAATTAACTTTTGAAATACGTTTAAAAAAAATTAATGGTAAAAAAAAAGACTAAATCTAACAGATTTTAATGAGATTAGGATTATTTCAGAAAAGAAAGGGTTGCTCTAGAAGGGATAGGGAGATGAGGGAGTTCAATGAAATGATTGACCAATTGGAGTTAGCTGAATTACTAATGTTTTGAAGGAAATTCACCTGGGGTAGTTCACAGGAAGGGGAGAGGTGGAGTAGGTTAGATAGATTCCTTGTAAACCCATAGTGGTTGTGTAACTTTAATTTCAAAGTGTGGGGTCTTCCTAGAGGATGGTCAGATCATTGCCCTATCCTACTGATGGAGGATGAGAGAGACTGGGGCCCTAGACCTTTCAAATTTCTCAATGCATGGATCCTTCACCCAAGTTTCATGAAGGTGGTGGAAAAGTGGTGGTCTGAATCAATGTTAAATGGTTGGGCTGGGTTCAAATGTTTAAAAAAGCTGCAAGCTTTGAAAGCCACATTAAAGCAGTGGAATAATGATGTGTTTGGTAATGTTGAGTTCAAACTGAAAGAAGTTGAGGAGGAACTTCATGCTCTTGATTTACTGGCTAAAGAAAGGGCACTATCATCATCACAGGCTACTAGAAGAAGGGAAGCTAAAGGTGAAGCATGGAAACTGAGCAAAATGGTGGAGTGGGTGTGGCTCCAAAAATCAAGGCTAAATTGGGCAAATAAGGGGGATAAAAACACGAAGTTTTTTCACATTATGGCCCATAGTAGATAGAACCAAAATGCCTTATGCTCTATTTTGGTTAATTGTTCTGTTATGGAGAATCCGCAAGATGTTAGAGTTGAAGTGAAAAATCATTTTCTCAATCTATTCTCTAATCCTTGGCGTATCAGGCTTGGGCTGTTAGGCCCTTTCTAAGACCATTGAGGAGGACGAAATTTTAGATTTTCTAGAATTAGATTTTTCTAAAATTAAAATTTTGGCAGCAGTTAGAAATTGTGAGGGTAATAAGGCTCCTGGTCCAGACAGATTTAATCTAACCATGTTCCAGAAATGCTGGAGTATCATTAAGGCTGATGTGATCCAATTTATGAATGAATTCCATCAAAATGCTAAGTTGGGTAAAGGTATAGACAGTTCTTTTATAGCTATGGTTCCAAAGATTTGTAACCCTTCTGGTCTTACAAATTATAGACCCATCAACCTAGCTGGTTCTTTGTATTAGTTCCTTGCAAAGGTGCTTTCTAATAGATTGAAGAAAGTCATGCCTAGGATAATCAGTGATTCACAGTCTGCTTTCATAGAAGGCAGAAATATTCTGGATGAGATCTTGATTGCAAATGAGATTGTGGATGGGTGGAAAAAGGATAGAAAAAAGGGGTTACTGTTGAAGCTTGATTTTGAAAAAGCATATGATTTAGTAAATTGAGGATTTCTATTCACAATGATGTCTAATTTTGGGTTTGGTTCTAAGTGGGTGCGGTGGATTAAAGAATGTGTGACCTTAGCAAGGATCTCTATTTTGGTAAATGGTTCCCCAACTTCTGAGTTCAAACCACAAAGAGGGCTCAGACAAGGTGATCCATTATCACTTTTATTATTTAACATTGTGGCAGAAGGCCTTAATATATTGTTGGAGAAAGCGAAACAGCTGGGTTTGAATAGGGGTGCATCAGTGAGATCTAGTGATCTTAAGATCACTCACTTGCAATTTGCTGATGACACCATTCTGTTCTGTGAAGCTGAATGGGGTGAGGTTTTAAATATCAAAAGAATATTAAGATGCTTTGAAATTATGTTGGGCCTAAAATTTAATTATCATAAGAGTGTGGTATGCGGGGTGGGTATACCTACAGCTGTATGTCAAGATTTTGCCTCCAAATTACATTGTCTTCATCAAAAATTACCCTTGAAATATTTGGGGATGCCCTTGGGAGCTAGTCCTGGTAGAAAAAAGACCTAGCAGCCTGTGCTTGAGAAGTTTAAAATAAAATTGGCCTCTTGGAAAAGAAGGTACCTTTCTTTTGCAGGTAGGCTAACTCTTATAAGAGCTGTTTTGTCCAACTTACCTGCCTATTACCTCTCTTTGTTTAAGATGCTAGTAGGGGTGGCAAAGGAGATCAATAAAATTCAATCAACTCTTCTTTGGGGGTGGTTTGGACCTTAGAAGGAAAGTTCATTTGGTCAATTGGGGAGATGTTACTCTGAGTACGAGGCAAGGTGGATTGGGAGTTAAAAGAGTTAATTTGATGAATTTATGTTTATTGTTAAAGTGGTGGTAAAGGTTTGGGGTAGAGGGCAAACCCCTTTGGAAAGAGGTGATTTGGAAAAAGTATTATGGGTCTACTGATATTTGGTCACCTGAGCTTGTGAGAGGGGGCAGGGTGTCTAAAATATGGGAAGATATTGTGGGTGTTATATTATCCAAGCCTGAAGTGCTGGCCTTTTTCAGTCCAATTCTAAACATGTCCTTGGTGATGGTTTGAGGACAAGGTTCTAGCTAGACAAATGGGCAGGTAATGTTTGCTTCTAGGATGAGTTTCCTAGACTTTTTCTTCTGGCCAAACATAAATTTGAATCGGTATCTATGCTGAGATCTAGAGTTTAGTATGAAGACTGGAATTCATCTTTTAGAAGGAGCTTGTTGGAATGGGAAATGGAGAAGGTAGGTAGATTGAAAGGGCTGCTGCTTACTACCCCTGAGTTAAGGGCTAATGTGCTTGATAAATTGATATGGAATGCGAATTCTTTAGGAGTGTTTTCTGTCTCATCCACTTATCAATTTTGTGAATCCTCATTTGATCCTATATACGGGGTGACAGACCTTATTTGGAAGAATGTGCCCCCCCCTAAAGTTCAATTATTTGGCTGGCTTGCATGGAAGAGAAGGATCAAGACATCTAATTATCTTCAAAGGATTGGTATTTTGGATAACCTTAGTAATTTACATTGCCTGTTCTGCAATGTGGAAGAGGAAACGGAAAACCATGTGCTTTTGCATTGTTCTTTTATCTGGTTACTTTGGTGCAAGATTTTGAGTTGGTGGGGTCTTCAATGGACTATTTAGTGGATGCCCTGTTATTTTGGTAGGCAGTTGTTAAGCTGAAAAAGTTAGAGAAGAAGATTTGGAGAATCATCCCCTTTGCGGTGTTCTGGTCTATATGGAAATTAAGGAATGATTGTATTTTCAATAATGCCCAACCTAACTTAGATGATTTTTGTGATCTGGTGTTAGTGAGAATTGTGTTGTGGATTAAAGCATCATGTTCAGATTTTCCCTACTCAGTGACTGAAATCATTGTCAAGCTACACTAGGTCAGATTTTGTTCCAGCTGATATGTAGTACATGGGTGATGCTGCTGCTGTTGATGTTGCTCTGCTGCAACATGATGCTTGTAATAAAGGCTGCTGTTTTCTTAGCATTGCTTACCAAGTTTGCTAGCAACTGTCGTAACTATTGCTGCTGATATAAGTGGATCTCCAATAGTGGGTTGTTATTTTGGGATGATGTGATATGCTATGGTTGATGATCTGTTATGCTTTTGGACTGTTCTGCTTTTGATGGTGTCATGCTTTGCTTTGTTGGTAATCTATTGTGCTGGGTTTGATGGTCTAATATGCTAGGCTTAGCAGTGGGCTGTTATTTTGAGATGATGTGCTATGCTATGGTTGATGATCTGTTCTGCTGTTGGACTGCTATTGGGCTGTTAGAATGCTCTACTTTGTCTTTGTCTTTCTTGTTTCTCTTGTTTGTTTATTTTCTTGTTGGGTTTGGTTCCTCACCAAACTCTTGGGTTGAGCTTGTAGATGATTGGGCTCTCTTCTCGGTGCCAACCTAGTTGGGATTGGGTTAGTTTATTATGATGCATGCTGCTCTTCCCCTTCTTTATTTAATGTAATCTCATTTCTTGTATGGTTTTTTCATCAATAAATGTTCTTTGTTTGCTAATCAAAATAATAATAATAATAATAATAATAATAATAATAATAATAATAATAATAATAATAAGGAAAAATTATTTATAACTCCTATTGGGGAGATTTATGCTACATATGGTCCTGGAAAAAAACTTATGTTCCCATAAGTCCTGTAAGAAGCTTGTTGACACATTTACCTTCAATATTATTAAATATAATAAATAATGACAATACCATATATGAGAAATTGAATTTTACCATAGATTATGATCATATCTATATGGATGTGAATTTGAATTTTAGAATTTACGTTCTATTTGGTGATTACACCTTTGATTAGGCTATTTTTTAAGAAACAAAATATATGAGATATGTTATGTCTCATTAGGCTAATGAAAAGGCAAGCTTCATTACACAAATTTTGTAAGGCCACCACTGCGAGAAAACACCAGTGCATTCCGACGGCGAGGTGCGACGGAACGGTGGGCTCTGGATTACGTCTCCGGTGAACCAACGACAACTGATGGCCCCAAAACATAAGTGTGACTTTTCCCCTATTTTGCAATGTTGATTCGTTTGATTTTGGTAAGCAACCCATAATTAGGGTTTATGTGAATATGAGATTATTGGCATTTTTTATTTGCATTGGTCAAAAGCTGTAACGTGAGTTGTATATTTTGTGTGTTTTATGACTATTTGAGTTTTAGATAGTTTTTGGTTTGAAGTCATCAATATATATGTGGGGGTTATCGATTTAGCGTGTTATGTAAGTTATTTGTTAGTGTTTTTGAATGGGGGTTTAGGTGGGTTGTCGATTTTGTGTGTGATTTGTTGATGTGTTCTCAAATATGGGATTTATGTTGTGATGTTTAGGTTCAAATAGGGGTTTGTAAGATGGTTGTCAGACGTGCCTATTTCTTACCCACGCAAACGATGGTGGTTGAATGTCTGATTTTTTTGGGGTCCACATTGTGCTACAATGTCATTTGGTTGTTTGCGTTTAGTAACAAAAGTAAGCTGTCGAATGTAACTAGTGCCACTTCCTTGTTTTATTTAGTTTAAGATTTCTGAATGTGAATGTGAATTTATGAAACTGTTTGTTAATTGTCACAGTGAGTCAAATAATACAATTAGTACAACTTCGGGTTATGGTTTGTGTTGGGTAGATTTGTTTTGTGTTTCAATTATGATATTTTACATTGTCTTTCATGTTGTCATAGTCGTAAAGTGTCACGTCCCCATTTTATGTTGTCACATTCGTGTTCGTAGCGTGTTGTACATCAATCTTCACGCATCACATTCTCATTTGTATTGTCACATTATTCAATAAATCGGCACGTGTCACATTGTTCTCATTTATGTTAAGTATTTTAGTGTCATATTCGTAAACGTGTGTGGAAATGTGGGTACATTGTTACGTGTTTGTTTTATGAAATATGCGGTCATGTAATTTCCATTGTAACATCAGTTATATTATGCGTGACGAATAATACGACTTCGAGTTGTGGTCTGTGTTGGGTAGATTTGTTTCGTGTTATAATTGGCATATGTCACATTGTCTTTCATGTTGTCACATTTGTAAAGTGTCACATTTCCATTTTATATTGTCACATTCGTGTTCGGAGTGTGTTAAATGGCATTCTTCTCACTTCACATTCTCGTTTATATTATCACATTATTCAATAAATCCGCATATGTCACGTTATCATATATGTTGTGTTGTATCATGTTTGACATTGTCTAGTATATGTCAATTTGCATATTGGTTTGTAAAATTTGATATTTAGCCCTTTTGTTTTTTGGCGTGAAAACATTAACACCCACATATACATGTTCATTTAATTTTTTTCTTGAAATGAATGGTATTGTGGTGCTTTGAATCATAAAGATATTGTCTCCCTTGGAGTAGGTTTCCATTATTTATAAACACATTACTACTAAAAAATGATGTTCATTCAATTGTATAGCTCAAAAATAGATGCTAATCTAACAGAATTGAAATGTAATGACACGTCAAAATGTTGATATTAATATTGACGTTTATTGAATGAAGCAGAAATAACTTTTTAGGCATACTTATTAATATGTCGAACTTAAAATCTTTTATTGTAATCCAATGAGAATGTTAATGTATGGTATGTGTCTGTGAATGGGTCTGACTTGAATACATGTACTTGTCACATTCTTTTCCATTATATGTTAATGTTCACATTTGACATTCTCATTTATATTGTCACATTCTCCTATTAATTTCTATATTCACATTAGTATTTCTATTGTTATTGTCCACTTGTTTGTATATGAAACGTGAAACGTGTATGGCATGTTTCGCATGTGATACAAGTAAGGAAACACCACCAAAGGGGTCCAACAAGAAAGAAAATAACCGTGAAAGGACTACATCAGGTAAAAGACAAGTCTATCTCCTTTAAGAGCAAGAAATGTGAACACTGAGGGGCAAAGCAGTTGTGGAAAGGGAAAGAAGCTCAACTATGAACCCCCAAAACCAGTGACCAAACTAGCTAGATTTTGCTATCGGTTAAACATCACATGCATTGTGAAGGTCGTGGCGGCAACCAATTTGAAAGATGAGCATTTGCAGAATCTTAAAAAGACACCGTTCTGGCTTCTATTCAATGAAAGACATGTATATGTGATATTAGATATTGACTTGACTAGTTAGATATATGAACTAAAATTATATCTAATTTGCTCTACTATTGTGAATTTCGATGGGGATTCCAATAGAAATCCTTCCGTCTCGTTTGTGACTGTGAGTTGAATGAATAAACAAATGAAATCTAGAAAAAGATCGAAGAATTCAAAGAACGGTTCAGGACAAAGAAATGGAAGAACGAAAGTCGGCTCCAAGTTGTTCAAGAATAGTGGCGTTGAGTTTCTCGACCCTTTGACTTAGGATTAGTCGGTTCTATTTCTCGTTCTGTTGCTACCGCGGGCTTTACGCAATCGATCGGATTATATAGATATCCCTTCAACAAACATAGGTCATCGAAAGGATCTTGGAGACCCACCAAAGCACGAAAGCCAGAATCTTTCAATGCAAACAACGAAACTCAATCAACAAGATTTCAAAAAATGCAATGAGATTGTACTAAGGATCATACAAACATTTGATCCAAAGAAGACCGCTTTCATGATTGGTGGAAAACACATTGAGTTGATAGCATCGATATATAGCTAATATTTGGAATCTAGGGTGGCAAATAGAGTTTAGATGTGTCACATGGCCAAGACTTCCCACTGACTTCATTCAACAGAGGTGTTCCAACATAGCGTGCATTAACTCAAAGACCATTAAGGAACTGTTAATGGATGCATTGTTGGGGAACATTAATCAAGACCACTAGGACGTCGCAAAGTTGATGTGTTTGTACTTATGTGGGAAGTTGTTCTTTTCCACATCAGGCGAGACAACGTAATGGGGGTTTGTCTGGGTTGTTGAGGATCTTGACAACATAAAAGCATATGATTGGGCAGGAGAAATATGCACAACGTTGATGGAGTCAATTAAGGGATTCTACTCTAAGCTTGAGAAAGTAATTGGATGTGTTACTGCTCTATTTGTAAGTGTTCTTTATTATTATTTTTTTTCTCGTTTAGTTAATTATGAATTTGTTGTTTGTATTGTTCATACTTGTATTTATTTTGACAAAACACAAGTTAACTTTTGTCACCCATTGGTCTATAGTTTTGGATTTGTAAACACACCAACTTGATCAACGCTGATCATAACCAAAGTGGTCTTCTCCGGATCAAATGTTTGTATGATCCTCAATACAATCTCATCGCATTTTTTAAAATCTTATTGATTGAGTTCTATTTTTCGCATATCATCGAATAGAAGCCAGAACTGTGTCTTCTTAAGATGCTGCAAATGTTCATCTTTCAAATTGGCTGCTGCCATGATGCTTACAATGTTTGAACAATAGAAAAATCTAGCTGGTTTGGTCACTGGTTTTGGGAGTTCATATTTGAGCTTCTTTCTCTTTCCATAACTGCTTTGCCCCTCCGTGTTCACATTCCTTGCTCTTAAAGGAGATAGACACAGCCGTCTTTTACCCGATGTAGTCGTTTCACGATTATTTTCTTTCTTGTTGGACCCTTTGGTGGTGTTTCCTTACATGTACCACTTGCGAAACATGCCACACACATTTCACATTTCATACACAAACAAGCAGACAATAGCAATAGAAATACTAATGTAAATACGGAAATTAATAGGAGAATGTGACAATATGAATGAGAATGTTAAATATGAACATTAACATATAATGGAAGAGAATATGACAGGTACATGTATTCAAGTTAGACCCATTCATAGATCCAATCCATACCATACTTTAATATTCTAATTGGATCACAATAAAAGATTTTAAGTCCAACACATTGAGTTGACAAGTATCGATATACAGCTAATATTTAGAATCCAAGGTGGCAAGTAGAGTTTAGATGTGTAATATGGCCCAAGACTTCGCACCAACTTCATCCAACGAAGGTTTCCCAACATAGTGTGCGTTAACTCGAAGAGCATTATAGAACTGTTAATGGATGCATTGTTGGGGAACACTAGTTAAGACCACTAAGATGTCGCAAAGTTATTGTGTTTGTACTTATGTGGGAAGTTGTTCTTTTCCACATCGGGCGAGATAGTGGGATGGGGATTTATTCAAGTTGTTGAGGATCTTGATAACATGAAAGCATATGATTGGGCAAGAGCAATATGTGCAACGCTGATGGAGTCAATTAAGGGATTCTGCTCTAAGCCTGAGAAAGTAACTAGATGTGTTACTGCTCTGCTTGTAGGTGTTCTTTATTAATCTTTTTCCCGTTTAGTTAATTATGAATTATTTTGTACCTTTCGTACTTGTATTCGTTTTCAAAAAACACAACTTAACTTTTGTTACCCATTGGTCTACAGTTTTGGATTTTTGTGCACATCAATTTGATCAACGCTGATCGTGAAGATGGATTTTCGAGGTTCATGAAAAGGATTATCAACAAGTTGGTCACAAAGATAAGAGCTGTGGCCATCGATTAGTCGCATGATGTTGAGGTATGCATGTGTGTTAGTGTTAGCATAAACATGAGATATACCAATTATTGTTTGTGATAAATGCATTTTTATTTATTTATTTATTTATTTTGCAGGTTCTGGTAGGAAAGTTGCACATGAGTGACTTTGAACGGAAAGACTTGGTTATAGAATTTGTCTCATGTTTAATTGAAAAAACCATCACAAAGGCGAATGACATGAAGGACATTAAAGCAAACCGTAGTAGGGTTGGTGGAAACACGGGTGCAAGTAGTGGGCCAATTTTAGATGACGACAATTTTGGTTCAACTAATGGTATTTGTGTCCATGGACTTAACAGCGTAGAAGAAAATGTACAACATGAAAGGGGTGTCAATAGGGGTGGTGTTGATTGTAATGGTCACTTAGGGCAGTGTGTGTCTACGTTTGAAGAATATCAGAAAGCATTGGGTAAAATTAGTGTTCTCGAGCTAAAACTCAAATTGTAAATATGATGTCATACTTGATTTGAAGACACAACTGTCAACAATGATGGTATCAAACGAAGGAAAATGTAGGAAGTTAGCACATGAATACATACTATGCAACAACCAGAAGGATTGTGAGATAGAAAGGCTGAAGTAGCTAATGGTTAAGCTTAACGCCAAAAACGCCAAGCTTGTGGAGCAGTTGGAGGAGTATATTATTCATGAATATACCCAAGCTATTGCTAGTGTGCAGAATATGGTGCAAAGTCATCCAACCATGTGCCATGGTGATCCAAATGTACTTGACATCATGTCATTGTCTGCTTCATCTCTGTCTGATGTGAATGTAATGGCAGACATCAAAAGGGTAGAGACCCATGTGACCCCCACCCATCAAATTGGGCAAGTGGCACACAATGTGGATGTAAGGCCTCCAATCAGACAAATTGTTAGAAGAACAATTATGTTACAGAATTTACTGATGAGAAACATTATAAAAATAAAAACAGAAAAGAACACAAACTACAGAAGTACGATTACCCCTTGGTTTTGGGAAGGTTAAAGAAACCACCCGAGGGTGGTGTGGTCGATGTGGGTGAGTGTGTCGATAATGAGATCATGTATGAGGATATCATAGATGTTGACGACCTTGCAGAGCCAAAGAAAACATTTTCTTGGTTTGACTTGACTAACCGTTTGCCGATTTGGAAGTTGTTGTCAAAACAAGAGAAAGACAAGCTTAAAGAAGCGCTTACGAGAAAGGCAGGGATATGTAGGTTTCCAAACTTACTATTACCAATTCCATTTGTACATGAATTTAGTTTTGATCAATGTCTTGTTGAATTAGTAGTGTGCAAATCTGGACTGGGCAGAATGGTTTAAATTATGTGCGTTTCAATGACATATGGGCACTCATTGAGGTACTGATAGTACGGGGCAATGTAAGTACGATATCCCTAATTATTTTTACAACGTTTGAAGCTTGTTAACATGCGTACGCAATTGAGAAACATAAATGTCTATGAGTCAAGTAATTTTGACATGTGTTACTTGTGCACACACGTAATTGATTCATACACAAAAATGTTGATGTATGAGCAGCAAATAATGTCGGTGGGATCCACGAATGAGGAGAATTCATATATTTTCAGCACTTCGTGTTTGGTAAGATATGTTTGATTGAAACTATTGTTAAACATTTTATGATAATTGTAACTAACACAAAATGAAATGCGTGCAGCCTATGATTAGAGATATGAGCAAAGATACGCATAACAGGTACTTGGCGATCCGTGCCCCTCATGCCCTGAAAGATAGATATATTCAATTCTCAATCCACGTAGACAAGCATTAGACACTTATGGTGAGGAGGGATTTTGGATACATCACAACTCAATAAAACCAAGATATGGGCGGGAAGACAAACACTACCGGGAAGCATGGTTGTTGGTTAGTAAACATTAACTAGTTAATTTCAATGATCATTGTAATTTATTTTTGACACCAATACTAATTACTTGGTAATATAAATTTGACAACAACGTAACAAAAAGCGGGGTTCACTTAGGGTTGGGGCAGTTAAAACAAAAGATTTAGTGAATGAAGTTTTAGTGGTTGATGATTGTCCGCAACAAAAAGCAGACTTGCAAGTGTGAATTATGTTTGTTTGAAATTAATTTTATTGACAATGCCATACATTGCATGTGGTTCATTTAAATGTATTTACTATTTAGTAATGTCTCATATTTTCCTGACAGGGTTGATTGTGGTATTATAGTATGCTTTATTATGAAGCAACTCATGCGTCACCTTGACATGGAGAAGTCAATGAGAGAGAAGAGCTAAAAGTCTGTGCAAGTCGAGATGGTGAATTCATTTGTGAACGACCCAACTAGGTCATTTGTTGATGACAATTGATAATCGGAACAATCTTCCAATGGTGACCATATAGGTGCAGTGTGCTTCTTCTTTTTTTTCTTTTTTCTTTTTTTTTTTTCTTTTGTGTGTGTGTGTGTGTGTTTAAGTTCATGAGTACGTAGTATTTGAATGGCACATTACCATTGACATTAAACATCTTTGGTTGTTATCGTGATTTTGGCTGTTTTGGGTAGCATTGTCAGTACGGTTTATGATTTGTACATAATTTTTTGGAATATGTTAGAACAGTTTGTTAATAAATATTTGTTGCACTTGTTTGGTATGATATGGAGGTATTTATCAATCATTAATATCAATAGGAATGTTAATAGAAATGAGGAATGATGAACTGACATTTGCATAGTATTCTATAAGATGTAGCTTTCATTTTTTTCAATGCACATTATAGTTGTTAATCTAATATTCAAGTCGTCTAAGCTGGTGGTTGTGACATTCACACTACGTGCCCATTTTCTCACACCCTTACTAAAATTGAATTTCCATATTTACTTTGTCCAGAAACATTAGTCGCCGATTAGTTCATGTTGTGCCAAATATTGTAAACCCATATTAGTTGGCATGACGCAACAACCATGTCACACCCATTTTCATTTTAATGAAACATTCACAATTGGAATGATTGGTGTGCTTAATTGTTTTGGTCGTCCAATTACGTTATGCCCAAAATTGTAACCCCAGCTTAGTTGGTAGTTGGTGTGAGGCAACGACCTTGTCAGATCTGTATTAAGTTTGATAAAACAGTCACATTTGTGTGCTTAATTGCTTTGTTGTTTCAAATGATTGGTTAAAAAAAATCAATAACACGGGTGTTGGTTCGAATTTTTAAATGGTTGTTACATTACATGTGTACACTTGATGTTTGACGTGCCACATCGTCCCAAATATGTGTCGTAACCTTCGCATTACGGGGCGAGAACGTAATTGGTACTCTCGCATTTACTTTAATCAGTTACATCGATCACCGATCCGTTCATGTTGTGCACGTTGTAAACCCACTATATCTCATTTGTATTCAGATTGGCAAAACATTCACATTTGGAATGCTAGGTGTGCTTCGTTACTTTGATATTTCAAGGTAGTGTTCTAAATTAAGATTGATGGCTCGATTACAAGATCGTCTATGTCATTAAGTGATCAGAGTCATGATGTCATGCCTAAACAAAATTTGGCCATGAATACAAGAGCAACATTTGGTGGTTTGATCGACGTTCCACATGCCAAAAAAAAAGCAACTTCACACCAATATAACCACACTAGTGTGACATGGCGTCAGAAGCTATGGGTTCTCACGTACAAGCCCAATTTCAACGTGCTAACTAAACGTGTATTAATGAATTGAACAATATGGCTTGATGAATCATAGCATAAACATGTAACATTAATACATGAATGAAAGTATTGTGACCAACAAAACCAGTCAAATTATGATGTGTCAACAATGTTTTGACTTATTAACGTTGGTCATCATTTTTTCCGCTACATTCTAGTATGATAATACGATTATGTTATTCAAAAGTGATATAGAACTTGGTCGCTAAGTGTCCATGACTAGATTCGCTCTTTACATGTCTTTCGATTGTGGCTCTCCATGTGGCCACATCACCCACGCTTGATCTAACTTAACTTCTCCCCGAGATAGTATCTAACTCTTCTTCAGTCGTCCTGGAGGACGCTTAACTACCTGTGAGATATGATGAAGTCATCTTTCGAAAATGATGGTTAATCAACTATTGGTATTGGTTGAACGCATCCAGAATAAACTACTTGGTACTAGATGGTGAAAAAGGGTTTGACCCGTGTACTAAAATCGCTTCTGCTATTTTGTATTGCAACCACTGCATGTGCACTCGAGAACCCATTCAGTTACCACTGGAAACATGAACATGAATGCCTACCAATGTGTACCAACACAGTTCGAAATGAATGAACCTTGTATATGTCTTCATTTGCCTGGCTAACAATCTACGTACAGCCATTGGAGTATGCCTTCCTTACACGGCTTTCCATTTTTGGACAAAGTAAGTCATTCCAATTAGTAGCCAACAATTTACACTCTACCCTCATTGTCATTATCTGATTTCTGATAGTATCAACCAATCTAGTGATTAGGTAGTTACATGCATGACGTATCCATTTATTGAATAATTCTGCAACGTTTGAGATCATCTCCCCAATAACGTTTGCCTCTAATGAAAATTTGGAAAACATTATCTAACAATGTTATTAAATATTGGGAACTTTGAAATGAAAATTGGGTTTGCAATGTAAAATGTGTATTGTTATGCAGATGCAAGTAATACATGTAAGTATCGTACAAACTTGAAATATGCGTTCGTCTAGTATTGCAGTTGCATATCTTTCAAAAAATCATTTATCCCAGATTGTCCGAATCCTTTTAGCTTACCCAAATGGTGCTGAAACGAAGCCTCAGTTGGAGCATATGCACGTTCATGCAACTTGGCCATTAAACCAAATCGGACACGGTTGCCGACCTACCATAATTTGTCCCTCAAATTTGCTTGGAGATGCTGCAAACAGTACGCATAATACACAGATGGGAATACAATAGGCAAGGATTCGAGAAGTCTTGCATTCCAATAGGACATGAAGGTTAGTGTCCGAGCATTGTCGACAATGTTAGCGAGTAATTGTAAAAACCAAGTCCAACTTGCAGTCGTTTCGGAGTCAACGATAGCGAAAGCCAATGGAAATAAACCCGTGAGTTATTAGAATATTATAATCGCTTCATGACTCATCCACATATTACAATCACAGTATGTCTCATCCACATAAAGTATTACAATATGTGGTTCTTAAAATATAAAAACAATTTAGACCACCAAAACCATGAACAGAGCAGTAGTAGAGATTGTATGCCTCTATATTGTTAAAAACCAACCAGCACATATCATCTTTTTTATTTATTATTTTTAGAGTTAGATTTAAAAGCCAAAAAATATATTCAAGTTAACAACTCTTTTTCAACAGAATATATTCAACATAATATTTAATCTCTTTTTCAATTGAAAACACTAACAGAATATCTAAACAAATTGAAAACATAAAGTCTTACAAATTACTAGGGATGCTTGCAGTTTGGCAATTCAGTTGCAGCCAAATGAACCTTATATCCGTCATCCGTCCAAAACTATGTGGATTGGAAAAAATTAATCCGTAACCGTTCGCTCATCATTACGCATCCATCCCAAATGCAGTGGATTGATTTGGTTCGGTTGGTTTGGGCGGATCGATATATCCACTACTCACCCCTAATTGTGACAAGTATTAAGTTAAATTCGTAATGGGTTAAACCATGTTTCAATTCACACTAAGAATTGTTCACATTTCACAGCAACAAGGATATTGGTACTAAAATGACATTGAAATGGACACACATTTTTCATGGGAGATCTCTCACTGCTGTAGTGGCCTAATCATAAAGTGTTTAGTGGCCATATCATGTGTCATTATATGGAATACTACAATAATTATCATCAGACAAGTACCTTTGTTGCCATCCTTCCCTGTTGTTGCAAGCAAATTGTCTTTAAATCTCCCCTTTAAGAATCTGCCGTCAAGGAACAATAATAGGCGGATATGGTTGAATCCGTCAATGCAAGCTTTGAATGATATGAAGAGCCGTTTAAATCGGCCGGTTGACTACTCAAAATCCAAGTTCACATAACTCCTAGGATTGTATTGCATAACTGCATTAGGGTAACACCTAAGTTGGTCGAATGAAACATGGTAGTCACCATACACTTCGCCTCTTGCTTTCTCCACACCTAACCAAGCTATGTGATAACTTGCATTCAATCCGTACTCTTATTTGAGGTCAAACATGACATCAGTGGGATGTGTAAGTGGCTTATCACGCACCTGATCGCTAACAACATTGCAAACCAATTCAAAGTTGATTCTACTATGCTTCCTAGTGCAAACAACAGCACCACAACTATGCAAATTGTTCCACCTCTTCAGGTAAAAGTATCCATTGCGTGTTTGAACTCTTCCATGTATCAACCATGTATACCTTTCTTGCTCTCGCAACGTGCGCACAGTCGTGACCCGCATTGAATCGTTCTTCACAAATTTAAAGTCAAACCCACACTGCATAACATATTTGGATAGAACCAAATGGAATTCAACAACACCTCCTTTGAAACATTGACTACGCGAGTAATGCCATATGACCAAGCCGTGTCATCAACATTTTCTCAGTGTGGCGGCAATAATTGGACAACAAATCTACGTCAATTTTCGTATCCGAAATACGTTCCGTGTTACGATCCATTTGGCCTGCGAAGATAGTCCCACCGTATTGCTCACCTCGAAGAACATCCTCCACTTCATTTTGTGAGCCAACCGCAACGTAGATATGGTTAATTCCAAAGAATCTTGCAAGGAAAAACATGTTTTCCACGTCCACATCAGTACTCATCATGAATTGGTTTTCATGACACGGTAATTTGTAAGATATGGAAATCAATGATGGTGTCACGTCCGCCTACCTCCTACATAAATCATCTACCAATTATGTGAATGTCAATCCATTAACACCCTTAACAGCAACAGTAGAGGAACTAAGCATGCACAATAGCATTATGTCCATATCCTGGGCAACAAGATAAATGAAACAATAAAAATGTCAGTACATTTTGGAACCAATCAAACAATAAGACATGTGACATGTGTTTTATAGTCAAATATGAGCACAGTATTGACACCTATTTTTTTCTATAAAGGACAAACATGAAATTGTAAATGTCCTATGTATTGAATCACCATCATTCCCGATCCACCGTAACTTCGACATCATAAGACAGGATGTTGAGGACATTCGATTAAAAAATAAAAAACTCATTAATTTTGCACAATGTACTATGACATGTATACAAACATTGATTATAACAACGACACAATACAAATTCAAATACATATACAACCGAACGCAGCACACAAAGGACATATAACAACATGGTGGATGTGGATTAACATTGTACCCTAAATCTAATGTTAATCGAAACACGATGAAAGTGTGCCAATGGATGGCTGTAATAGATTGTGAAAACCCTATTAGTTACAATGAAAGTGAAACATGAACAAACAACACCACACAACAACAATCTCACCAAAAACAAAAAACATACCTCCTCCGCTCAACCAATTGGAGTCCAAATCGAGAGAAGCATGTAAATAATTTTATGGTGTTATGCATATAACAACCTTCATAATCCAAAATTGTGAACTATCATGATTTTCACAAATAATAACATAATGTAGAAAATAAATAACATAACCGGATCAGTTATGCAAAACCTTCGAGTGATTTATAATTGATTGAACGTAAACCTAATATTAATATTAGTGAAAAAATGTTTCTCTCTTTTAACCTTCTTTAGAATACATTGAATTCAGAAAAATGTGATAGTTAGTCTGCATGTCCTTTTATAGGTAGAGAGGGGACCAATTTCCTTATTCAACAATGATTTCACTTTTCCATCAAAGTGGGATATTTGGAAAACACTCTTCTTTATTTACCAGTTAATTATAGCAAAAAATATGGAATCATAATCTTGTCAAATCTCTAATTCATATTGCCATATCATGTGGGTTAACATAATGACTAAATAATTAATTTAGTCTTGCATTCTTCCCACTTGGCCCATATGATAACTTACGTCAAGATTTAACAAGGTTATCATTAGGCATGCAATAAACCATATTCAATATTACCTTTAATTTGGTCATCATCATAATGCTATAATTAAATAGTTCACTAATATGAGTCATGACGGTTCTACACCAATAGTGCGATATAGTCCCTTTAACATTGCCCTTTAAGTGAAGAGTATAAAGAGGTCCAACGATAATGTCATTTACGAAAGACTATTCCTGTTGTTATTCATTCATTCTCATATATGTACGTACTCATTCCATAACAGGAAATATATTAGAAACTCAATTAATGAGATCTCAATGTGTCAAATAACACAATCAATCATAAACAACTGTTATGGATTACATTCAAGACCCAATTGGCAAGTTTCTTAATTGTCTGTAAGAGTAATCCCTTCATCAATAGATATGTACTTAAAAGTTATGTACTTATGTGTTTTATTGACACTTTTTGTTTATGAAATTCTTCTTTAACGACAAAGTATTTTAATTCTATGTGTTTAGCATCATTAGAATACTTGTCATTCTAAGAAAATAAAACAATTACAAAATTGTCACACTAAATTCTCAACGACTTGACAACAAAAGTCAACAATCCCAAGTCCTGAGATAAAGTTTCGCAATAACAATTTATGAATTGTGGTCTCAAAGCACACCACAAATTCAACTTTCATAGAGGATACTTATGATGGTTCATTTTACACTTTGCTTAATATTGCTTCTCTACAAAATAGAAACAAAGAACCAAAAGTGAATTTTTTACTATCAATATATCATCTAAAGTTTGAATCTAAGTAGCCAATCAATTCAAGACTATCAAACTTCATAAATGTCAACAAGTAATCTTTTATTCCTTATGATTATCTTATCACTTTCTTATTTAAGCATTAAGCTTCTTACAATAAATGGATAATGAATCGTTTCCATTCTAATTGATTTTATAAAATTTTTGCATAAGACTGGACTTATTTCCTTTTGGAACATGAATAACTTTATGTGAATATTCATTCATTCATTCTGAATCTCTATAGAACTTTTAATACATACATTATAAGACAATCCTAACAATTCATGTGATTCATTCAGAATTATTTCAATTTCTATCACATAGATTGTCTTACTAGTATATTTCATTTTAAAATTCTTAAAGAGAAATTTATTAGCTCGTGCAATAAATCACGTACATTATTGACAAGCAAAATATCATCAACATACAAAATCGTAAACTTGCTCCCACTAATCTTTGGATATGTGCACTAATCAAAAATGTTTTCTTTAAATCCAAAGGAAAAATAGTATCATAAAACTTAAAATACTATTTTTAGAAAGCTTGTTTAAGTCCATAAATTGATTTCATAAGTTTACAAGTCACATTTTCATTTTCCTCAATAGAGAAACTATTTAGTTGATCTACACAAAATTCTTCATCTAAACTCTCTTTTAGAAAATTAATTTTCACATACATTTCATACAATTCAATATCATAATGAGTTACTAATGCCATAATGATTCTAAATTAGCCTTTTAAGATACAAGTGAAAAAAGAATATCTAATTATAATCAATGTCTATTTTCTGAGTAAAATCTTTGGCCACATATCTAGCATTATATCATTTTATATTGCAATTATAATAATAAATATTTTTGTATTCTTAGGCAATTCAATGAAATCCCAAATTTTATTCTGGTCCATTAATTTCAACTCATCATTCCTGACATTAATTAATCAATACTTTCTATGGCTTGTGACAATAAAACCGAGTCTTTGCTTATCCAAATATTATAATAAGATTGTTAGATATATACTACATAATCATTCGAAATGACAAATCTCTTTACCTTATGAGATCTTCTTAATAATATTTCTTGTGGTTCTTCTACAACTTTTCATTGGTGATAATTATATTATGGAGTAATTGGTTATTCATTTGTTATTCCAAAACATTAAGTTGTTTAACAACTATAGGAACGACAATTTTCTTCAAATTATGGATAATGATACTTGTACCCGAACTTATTGAATAATCGCATTTCATGATTTATCACTCCCACTGATTTCACCATTCTTATTAAATTTGATATTATCAGTTTCTGCAATTCTTGTACTATGACCAAGATAGTAAAACTAATACCCTTTGAATTTTCAAGATAATCAACAAAATAACCACTGATTATTCTAAAATAAAATTTCTTTTCATGTGGAGTAATAAATATAATTTTGTAGACAACCTCAAACATGCAGGTGTCTTAAGTTCGGTTTCCTTCTTGTTCACAATTCAAAGTGAGTGTTTGAAACTGCCTTACTAGGAACTAGATTATATATGAAAATAATAAATCATAATGACATACATCTACAATATTATAGGTATTTAGAAATTATTTAACATACTCTTAGTCATATTCATTATAGTACAATAATGTTTCTCAACTACATCATTTTGCTGAGGCATTATGCCTTTCATAGAGTTTAGCAAACAGACTTGTACTTTGCACTATCTTTATGTTTTTCACATTTTTGCTTAATTGCCTTTCTTTCTTAATAATGTACACATCAATATGTCCATTTACTAGAGATCTGCTGTGCAACAAATAAACAAAATCAAAAAGTGAAAATTCATCCATAAAAATGATAAAATAATTTTATTTACCAAACATGAAGTGTCAAAAGGCCACATTAGTCTATTTGTATAATATGAAAATACCCTGTATATCTTGTGACACTTTACTTAATGTGATTAAATTGCTCTTCTTTAATGCAACCCACACTCCCACTAAAAACAATAAAATCAAAATTCAAAAGAATCTCATTTTTACTAGTCTTTATAACTTCTTCTTTTTTCTCAAAAAAATAGTACAATTTTTTATGCCACAAGTTTGAGGAGTTTTCATTTATCAAAGCTATAGTGATACAAGATAAATTAAATTTTTGAGAAATCATTAAATTTTAATTTATACAAACCATCATAAATAATACCAAAATTAACAAAAGAGGTATTTTTAATAAATTAAACTTTTATTCTAAATTTTGAAAACAACCATCAAGGTTAATTAAGTTTGGACAAATCAATAAATAATTTTCAAAATTGGAATCAATATAAAATTTTGAAATAAAGTCTAAATAATGATCAATGTCCAAAAATAAACAATAAGTCTCAATAATTTCAATTGAGATTTTAACATAATTGGTTTGAAAATAATATTGCACCGAAAACAAACTCATTCACAAATATTCTTAGATTCTTTAATTGAGCAATCAAGTTAGATAATTCAATGACATACTCATACATCTCATGCATACCATCAAACTTTATGTTAGTAAGCTTAACTATAAGTATCCCAGCAAAAAAACTTATTAATAGTTCGGAAAAATGCTTTCACATTATTTAGTAATATCAATTTGAGAAAGTTAAAACTTAATGTTTACTATACTCATTCGCATAAAAACATAAACTTTATTTGTTCGATCTTTTTATACTTTATGAAAAGTCTTTTCTTTCTTTTATACTGCTTGAATAATATTAATAAATTTCTCAAATAGTAACACTAGTCAAAATTTAGAACATCAAGATAAAATTGAACTTGTTCTATTCATTTTGAGAAATCTTTTTCATATAAAATCGAAACAAACAAGGTATAAAAATATAGCGAAATAAAATTTTAATCAATAATTCATGCTCATTACATTAATGTTAAGAGTAATTAATAATTGATAATTAGTCAGGATAAACACATGTTTAAACAATCACAAATAGTATCACCGTGATCTACCTTTGGGATAATCTAATGGCATACTATTTAACAATTATGGTGATTCTCTTTTACCAATAAGACTAGTTAATAAAATATTCATAATTAAGTAGGTTTGTTACCTTTGGGTATTCATTCCAATATTAACTATGAATACCCATCAATTATCATATTCCAATTCAACAATTATTTATAAGTGGTGCACCTTTGGGCCAACCTAATATCTTTGTAATTAAAGAATTGCGATTTGCAGAGTCATTATATATATTTTTTATAAATACTTGGGAATGGTATTAAATTTCAATTATTTGATTTGATATTTATGTGTCATTCCGTTTGGGTCATTTTGACAACTATCAATCGTATTATAATTTAAATTTCAAAACACAATAAAAACTTTGCATGGACATTATTGAATAAATAATAATTTATTCACAATTATTCATCATCATAATCATAATGCATATTACTAAATCATAAGAATAATATTAAGACAATAAATATTAACACAATTCATATTCTATGTCATATAAGAATATATACTTTTGTACCTTATCAAACCACCTATAAAAATCAAACTTATACATAATGGTGGTAATAACATCATACTGAAATAATTTTTTTTAGAGGTTACAGTTAGATCCATAAATAGCAATATGCTTTAGTACTATAAATATCACAATAAAATTTTAATATATTTTCTCATACTAAAATTTAATAACACTTTAATGTGCCTCATAGTAAAATTTGATAATATAAAACTTGGCAAAACATGAATAATTATCACCATCGTGATTAGTAAAATACAAGTTAACAATTCTTTGCTACCATGCCATATCCTAAAATTCATAAGCATATATAACAAATAAATTTTATACATAAAATAAGAGTGCTTCTGTTGAGACTTTGAAAAGACGCATGCTCAGCATATTAATATTGTGATATCCCAGTTCCGCAATATGTTAATTAGGCCTTATTATGAGTATGGTTATGTGTTTAACATGATTTTGTGTGCCATTATGTGAAAATATGTGGTTTTGAATTTCTATCTGTTCACCGTAGGAATATCTATTTGATTATCTGCCTTGGGAATTAAATTGAAAGCCCCATCGGCCACCGAAACCAAAATTGATTACGCCATTGTGATTAGCGTAATTTTTAGAGCCTATGGTAAAATTTAATTGGAAATTGATTCGGATAAGATTAAATTGATTAAATTGATGAATTAGTGCCCAATTACTTTATTATTATATTGGAATTAGTGGGGTTTGTTGTATTAAGGCACTACACCCTCAATTCTCTCTTTATAGCTTCATTTGGCTGATTTGAACTCAAAGAAGAGAGAGGGCTAGCTATAGAGAGAGAGAGTGAGAGAGAATTGTGTAATCTTGGCTCAAGGTTTGGGGAATTTGAAGATTTAACTCAAGAATTTGCTATAGTTTGGAAGATTGAGCTCCTAGGTAAGGGAATCCATGAGTTTAATGTTGTAAGTTGTGAATTCAAGTTTGATTAATGGTCAAAAGCATGAGTTAGATTGATTATGATGAAATTGAGTTGGTTTTGTTGAATTTAAAGTCTTAGAACACATGCATGTAAGAAATTGCCATAAATTTTCATGTTTGAGCATAAAGCATGTAATCCATGTTGAGTTTTGATTAATGACCATGTATTTGATCATCTCTTCACCAATTAAGTTGAGGATATTGTGTATATTTCACATGCAAGTGCAAATCATGGGAGTTTGAGTCTTGCATGTTTGAATCTAGTGAGTTGGTGATGAGTTTGGGTTAATTTGAGACATTCATGTGATTAAATTGTGAAATTGAGCTTCATTGTGTTGTAATTTGGTGTTTATACCATGTTAGAATATGTATATGTGAAGTTTGAGCCAAAATCATGCATTTGGAACCTTTGTACATCAAATTGAAACTCAAGAACATGTTTTGGATTTTCCAGAATTTTGATGTCCGCTCGAGCAGGGAAACCGCCGCTCGAGCGTGAAATTCGTGCTCCCAATATTTTTGCAGACTTGGATGTCCGCTCGAGCGGGAAAGTTCACGCTCAAGCGGGGAGCTATATAGACAGACCTTCAGCTCGAGCGCCAGACTTCATGCTCGAGCGTAATTTTGATGCATCCAGTACTTTTGCAGACCTCATGAGTCCGCTTGAGCGGGGAAGTCCACACTCGAGCAGGGACCCTGTTTTCTGAAATTTTAAAAAGACATTCTGTGTTTCATTTTCTGTTCTCTTTCACTTCCAAGTACTCTTAGGCATACATTGAGCATTGTAATTGAGTTAAAGAGATAAGAATAAAGCCTAAAGAGGAAAATGTGAATTTAGAACTTATCGAATTGTTTGTGACCCTTTTGTGTTCATGGAATGTGTAGGGTCGAGCTCCAGAGCAAACCAACCAACCGATCACTGTGAGTAATAGCTTAACAAAGATATCTGAAATATGTTGTTGTCCAAATTGCTTACTTCTATGTAAGTTTTATAAGTTCATCGATTCGATTGGTGGACAATGTTTGCTATACCACATAAGTGGCCCAGAGGCCAGTCTAATTTGAATAATGGGCCAGAGGCCGTTTTGACATGAATGGATGGGCCAGAGGCTGTTTTGACATGAATGGGTGGGCCGGAGGCCATTTTGACATGAACGAATAGACTGGAGGCCGTTTTGACACAAATGAATGGGCCGGAGGCTGTTTTGACATGAACGAATGGGCCGAAGGCCGTTTTGACACAAATGAATGGGTCACAAGCCATTTCGACATGAACGAATGAATGGACCAAAGGCCATTTTGTCATCTGAATGGGCCAAGGGCTGTTTTGACACAAATAAAAGTTCGAATGGGCCAAAGGCTAGTTTGTTTGAAACCACAGTCACTTGACCTAAATTGTGTATATATGTTAAATAGAAATATGAATTGGGCCTAAGGCCGTTTGAAGCATGTTGTTCTACATCTCATCTGTATAGCTTATTTAATTGATATTATTCACTGGGCTTTCGCTCACGCTTATTCATGTGTTTGTAGGTGAGCCAAGAGAAGTCCAAACCCAGCCCTAGTGAAGTCTATGTGGAACAACAAAGGTTTTGGGAGAGTCAGCCCTTGTGTCTCACGCACGAGACCTGTCTTCGCCCTTTTGTTCTGTAATTATATTCTGTCATATTGGCGAAGACTTTGCATCTATTGTATAAGTCGTGATGGGTTGACTTAGACTTTTATGATCCTGTGTGTACAGAACCTTATGTAGTACATATTTTGTTGTGAGTTATTAATATGCATATGTATGGTTTGTTATGATGTGCCATGTAAGCACAAGCTGTGAGAGAAAAATAGAAACCGTATGGCGGGTGGCGGATTGATAAAAGTGTTACTAGAATTTGCCATTTTCCTTATCAAAAATTGGCGGTTCGGTTGGCAAATAATGGCGGATTTGCCTTGGCGGTTTGGGCGGATTGGCGGTTTATAAAAAATATAATTCAAACTACAAAACTTAAATCAAAGAGTAAAAAAAAGACGAGAAATATCGTGATGTTAAGCATCTTGTGAAGCTTTCTTCTGATGCAGCAAGTGTAGCAACGACATGATAATATCAACGATTATGCCATCAGTTCATTACAAGCATTTGTGGAAGCTACAATGATCAAATACAATACATAAAATTAATATCATTTAGGGTTTACAATATATTGAAAATGTTTACTATTGAAAAGTATTTAGATTGAAAAGTGAGCTGATGCAAGTTTATAACATGGCCAGAAAAAAAAAAAAAAAAAAAAAAAAAAAAAAAAAAAGAAGAAAGAAGAAGAAGAAGAAGATTGAAAAATGAATTGGAATCCAACTTTATTTTGGATTACTGACATCTTGAATTCCCCTCGATCAGTAATGTAATACTATATTCTAAGGTATAGAACAACAAGCAAACTTAAGTAAAAAAGAATTTTTAGAATCTTATAAAAACATAATTTAATAGCGGTGCGGATCGGTGTGATTTGGAAGAAAAATAGAAACCGGCGGATTGATAAAAGTGTAATTAGAATTTGTCATTTTTCTTACCAAAAACCGATGGTTCGATTGGCAAATAATAACGAATTTGCCTTGGCGGTGCGGCTCGTGCACTTTTGGCGGTTTCGGTGGTTTCGGCGATATTATGCACACCCCTAAGCACAGCTCTATGGACAAAGTATTAAATTGCTTCCGTTTGGCCCCCTTAACTCTGTTAAAATATGTTTGGTTTGGTTTAAGGCCGTAGGTAATCTCACGATTACTGGCCGATTATATCGGGCAAGTTCGGGTCATGACAAATATAAAATTTAATTCTAATCATCTTACACTACTACTGGTCTATTACTTAGATGATCATCAATCATGACAAAAGAATTTATAATACAATTTTAATAATGAAAATTCCAGCAATAATTTATATATGCATGACACATGCAAGCAATACCCAATTCAACATACTATCGAGTTTTGAACCAAATTTTACAATTAACAAAATTTAACTAAATTTATTTTTTTTTAAATGATAATTTATGAACACAGGCTCTGATACCACATGTAAATAATTTTATGGTATTATGCATAGAACAACCTTCATAATCCAAAATCGTGAACTATCATGATTTTCACAAATAATAACATAATGCGTAAAATAAATAACATACCTGGATCAGTTATGCGAAACCTTGGAATGATCCATAATTAATAGAACGTAAACCTAATATCAATATTAGTAGAAAAAAGGTTTCTCTCTCTTTGCCCTCTTTAAAATACATTGAATTCAGAAAAATTTGATGGGTAGTCTGAATGTCCTTTTATAGGTAGAAAGGGGACCAGTTTCCTTATTCAACAATGATTCCACTTTCCTATCAAAGTAGGATATTTAGAAAACACTCTTCTTTATTTACCAATTAATTGTAGCAAAAACTATGGAATTATAATCTTGCCAAATCCCTAATTTATATTACCATATTATGCGGGTCAACATAATGATTAAATAATTAATTTAGTCTTACAAAGCAAATAATTAATTTTTCAGTGCAAGATTTCGTGTTTAATCTGAGGCAAGTTAGGAAGTGTTTGGGTGGGACTGATATATCTACATAGAGCTGGTTGGTGTACTGGGTGGGTTGGTTGGTGTAGTGCTCTGGTGAATGCTTTGTTCTGGTGAATGTTTTTTTTTTTTGGGAAGGCTGTGCTACTGTTATACTACTGATATATGTTGTTATGCTTTACTATGCTATTTTTGGGTTATTACTCAGATTGTGTGTTGTTAGGAATTGTGGTGGATTGGCTGTATGAGGTAGGTATGATCTGCTGTTATGTTCTGCTGTTTGGGAAGGCCTTCTATGGTCTGCTGTATGGGAAGGTTGTGCTGTCTATGGTCCGTTGTAAAGGAAGGTTCTTTGCTGGTATGGGGGTAGTTGCTGTAGTCTGTTGGATCCAAGGGAGTTGTGACTGGGTTCCTAGTGTCATCATTCAGCTTTGCATCTGCAGTAGATTCAGGGGAGTTCTAGTTTGGTTTATTTTCTATGCAGTTTGGTTGTTAGCAGTGGGTGTTTTTGTCTGTTTTCTGTTGTTTTGTTGGTTGGTTTCTCACCAACTGGCGCTTGGAGCTTTTGTTAGCTCCAAGCTCCTCTTTATTGATGTTTTGTATCTTCTTTGGCTACTTTCATCAATAAAGATTTTCTTTGCCGATCAAAAAAAAAAAAAAAAACAAAGCAAACAACACACAATCCCCCTCCTTGACCATATCATCGGCTATATTCACATCCAAGTAAACAATATTTTCAAAATGCACCAATCAAAACGACATCCACACGTACGATCATAGCCTCTAGAATCAACTTTCCTAAAAGCCTTAAAAAACGTGAAATATTGAATGATACAATAACATATAATGTAGAAATAAATTATGGGTATAATAGTACATTAATACCATTCACTTACAACTCATATGATCTCGTGGAATACATTTCTATCTAAATAGGATTTCAAACTCTATAAGAAATTATACAATATTTCACATTAAATAAATTCTCATAATAAGACTTATAAATAATTTTTCCTAAATCTAAAAGAAATAAAGTGTAATTTATCCTAAAAATAAAAGAACCGCGTCCACAAAGTTATCAAACACGTATTCGGTTTGATCAAGATTATTGGTTTGGTACAATGTAATGGCCCACTGCTCTTATTTTCTTGCCCATTTTTCACGATAAGAAAAAGTTGTATGTATCCTCACCCTCTCCTTTTGATTTTGTGGTGGATGCAAGGATTTGGAGTAACTTTTGTACGTTTATATTAAAAGTTTCATAAAGATCAAAACCGACCACCACAAAAAAAGGGCCTGCTTTGTCATTGAAATTATTATTGTTATAGAAATTTTCTCAAAAAAACTTTATTAATCTAAATACTCATTATGTTACTGGCCCTTTTTTGGCTCGAAAATGGCCACTAATCTCGGCGGCATTGTTTGGGTGACATTTCTTTCATTATGTAAATATTGAAAATGAATTTATTCACATATTTTTTGAGTGTGTAAACAATGCATGAATTTTTATTAGTTTAAAATAGTAGGTCCCATATTAAAAAGGTGAATTGGTAAAAAAATCTATTTTTATGAGGCCATATGTTATTTACGCCTCGTTTAGGAACATGCTATTTTAGTAACTTTTTAGTTTTTTAACTAAAATATGAGGTAAAAAAAATTAGTATGTTTGGGGTGACTTTTTGACTTTTTATGAAAAGATGTGCAAAAAGTAGAGAGAAAATAGAATCTTTGACTTTTTGGTATAAGTTATAGGCTTTTTGGTTTTTTTAGTATTTTTTTGACTTTTAGACTAAAACAGCTACTTACTAAATGAGGCCTTAGTCGAAGATTTAATCTGTTTTGGTAATACGGACACATGTTGAAAAATAAGTGATGCTAAAAAAATAAAAAATAAAAAAATTGGCCAGAAAAGTTGCCGAAAATTTGCCAGTGGCGACAACAGCAAGTGGCAATGAGGTAGACAAATATGTGACATTGAACAGATAAGTGCATAGATTAGTGACACGTGTACAGATATGTGATATTTTAACAAATAGTTAGACAGATAAATGACACGAGTACAAATAAGCGACATATGAAGATATAAATAACAATTAAACAGATAGACAAATAAACAAGTTTTGAACATATAGATATTCTGTTAGACAAATAATAATTTTTTAGCCCAAAAACATTTAAGATAGGCCTAAGAGTTTCCGAAATAGTCCTTTGGCTTGAGTGCCCTATTTAAAAAGGTATATTGACCGACCTAAAAGTGTAGATCTCTTATGTTTCGCCAATTAAAAAGTGTGTATTATTTATACATTATGTGAACAAAATCAAACTACCAAATATTTGATGCCTCACAGTTACTTCCTATTGTAATTCTCAACCTTCGTCAAATTTTAGATTTTTTTGTCCAATAATATATGACAAATTAAATTTTACCTTTTAGAATAATCATTGAGTATTATTTTACTTTCTTTAACTAAAAAAGGTTATATTTTGTCACTTTAAACAATTAATTTGAAAAAATCTTTTCCTAAGAATTTGTTATGTAATTTTATTTATTTATTTATTTATTTTTTAAATTTGATGTATGAGTTGCCATCTTAAATCATGTCGAATGTTTAAAACGACATTATTTTCTTCTATCTACAACAACTGTTACAATCGTAGTGTGGGCAACGATAATTACTAGCATAGGTTGTGGAAATAAGAGAAAAATAAATTGAAAAGAAGCGATGAGAATAATAATTCCACAATGCAACACGCATCTTCCATTTTTGTTTTTATTTTTTTAAAAAAATTATTTTATTGCAAAACCTCATTCTCTATTTCTCTCATTCTATTTTTTTCCCCCTTTTTTTATATATTTATTTTTTAGGATATGCCCCTTCTTAACTACACCGAAATAGTTTGTTACTATCACTACAAAAATACATAATTCAGCATAGCTTTGTTTGGCATTTGATTTTTGACTAAAAAAGTATAAAAAGACAAAATTAGCTACATAAATTAATAAGATAAAATATCACATCTAAATCATAATTATTATACTTTTTCTCTTATAAAAGTTAAAAAAGTCAAACCAAACGAGGTTAAAAAAAGTTAGACTAAAAAAGTCCCAGCACAAAAAAACTAACTAAAAAAGCTAATGCCAAACGAAGACATAGTAACCTTTCTTTTATATTTAACTAGATAAAACTTTGCACGATTTTAGAGAAATGACCAAAAAAATTAAATTTTGATAATTTTTTCTTTTAAATTTAGAAATAAAATTAAAAAAAAAAGCTTTAGAATCAAATAAACAATGATAAAAAAGGGGTTAATACACTAGTAGTCCCTATAGTTTGGGACTTGTGTCACTTTGGTCCATGACTTTTCAATTGTGACACATTTGACCCTGAATTTTGAATCTTGTTTCAAATAAGGACAATTGAAAATATTATTAGATTTTTCAAGGGTAAAATCGTCAATCTGATAAAATATAAACTAATTTGACAAAAATAAATGTCAAAAACATATTTTTAATTTTTTAAAATTATTTTTATCCACCAATGATAAAATTATGTAAAATTAATAAAAATTACATGATTAATTTTTTTAAATTAATTTTACATGATCATCAACCAAACATATAATAAAAATTAATTTGGTAAAAAAAATAAATAAATGTCTAAAAGATTTATCAATTTTACATAATTTTATTTTTAGTAGGTAGAAATAATTTTTAAAAATTCAAAAATATTTGTTTGACATTTATTTTTGTCAAATTAATTTATATTTTATCAAATTGACAATTTTACCCTTGAAAAATTTAATTATATATTCAATTGTTCTTATTTGGAACAAGATTCAAAATTTAGAGTCAAATGTGTCACAATTGAAAAGTCTATCAAAGTGACACAAGTCCCAAACTATAGGGACTATTTACGTAATTTGCCCATAAAAAATGATGATTCAAAACCAGCTCTATTCACAATTTTAAACAATGATTTCTATCAAATAAATAATAAAAAAAAATTAAAAAAAAATATGCATAGGACGACTTTTTTGGAAATACTTTTTTATACGCAAATGTTGTTATGGTGTAGATTTTAGTTGGAAAAAGGTTGAGAGCCCTTTTTTTCTTGACCCTACCACTTCTAATATATTAGAATTGGTCAAATTTTTTTTTTTTCCCCTCTTGTCACTTATTGACATGTAGGGGGGGGGGGGGGGGGTTGTGGAAATTAAGAGAAAAAGGGATCTCCATCATTTTTTATTTTAGTTGTCGAAGGAATTTAGTGTGGTGATAGTGGACTTGGAAAGATAAGTTGGAGTTTTGGGAGTCAATGCGGTATAACCCAAAACATAAAAGAAGTAAAATTTCAAATTTTTTTTTTAAGATTTTAAAAAAGAATAAAATATGTATAGAATGAAAAATATTACTCATATTAGTAAAAATTGGTTTATTAATTGATAATTATTTGATAGGGTAAGATAAATTTAAATTCACCTTAAAGTACAAAGGTGGGTTCAAATTTTCTAAAATATTAACAACCATTTGATCAACTTATTTTTAACTCTTTTTATTTTTATTTTATTTTTAAATGCTAAACGCACATCCACTAGTATTTTTTTATAATAAAAATAAGAAATATATACATATTTATGAATATTAATCAAATTGTTTCGACATCGGTAAAAAATTTATAAATTTATATATAAAAGAACGACATAACTATCAAGGTTGTGCTCAACCATAAATCATAATTTAGTTAGTAATATTACAAATTCAGAATTAATTATTTAGAAATTACTCAAAATTATCATTTTGTTGTTTAAATTTATTCTATACATGATACATTAAGCAAATTGAATCTCGACCGCACATTTCCATTTAGGATAAATTCAGGATAGTTAAAGTAAGGTTCATAAACTTATTCTATTCTAGCCCTAGCCCTAAACCAAAGCAAGAAAATTGATTTGTCAATTAGTAGAAATATGTGGTAACGATTATGGCTATGTTTGGTTATGTGTTCCAAACATATTTCCACCCAGTCATTTGAGTGTGGTGTTTGCTTTGAGTTTTCTAATTATAATTTTACACCTACTTTTGAAAACTCCTTTTCAGGCAGGAAAATTTGGCCAACCCAGTAGTCCCTCTGGACATCACCCCGACATCCAACCGGTTGACCAAAACAGAGTTTGGGTTTTTTTTTTTTAGGCACCTTTTATTTTTATATTGTAAATAAAAAATATTTTTGAAATTTTTTTAATTTTATATGAGCTTTGAATGAAAAAAACTTGTAACGCCCCAAAAATTTCTCAACATAATCTAGGTATATCAACCGGCATTCATTAAAGAATAATAGCAATTTCCCCAATCATCATAACATTGATCATAAAAGTTTGTACAAAATAGTCCCACATGCGAATTACACATTCAATGATATGAAATACATGAATCTATAGCATGTAGAACATCAAATTCAAAGTAAATGAAATGCCCTCAAGGGCTTACAAATTCCAAGGCTTAAGCCTGATTATACAAAAATTGTCTCTCGAACCCTAACAATTCTAGCCCTTGGCTAACAAAGGTATACAACAACAAAAATAAGAGCCCATTGCTCCCAACACTTACGTCCACGCCCTAACTTGGCGAGATCACCACGTCATTTCCTACACCAAAATCCTATAGGGCTGAGCAATAAGCCCAGTAGAGAAATCTTAACAAAGTATATACATTTATGCAAGATTCCAAATATAAAATACATATGCCACGCTATGCCCTTAAAAAAAAGGTTTACATTTACATTTTTTGAAAATTACTATGCTCAATGATAACTTAAAATCTCAACAATTCAAAAATTTACAATTTTATTCAAAGGGGCGGTAAATACGACTCAGGTAATCCCTAGATTGGTGTCTGCAAGTAGGCATAACTAGCACCACTAATACCCCACTTTACCGGTTGCTAATTGGAAGGAAGTGGTACCTCCTCCGCGCGTGTTTTCGATCTTTCACCCCGGACACTCAGGCCAACTTAGACAAGTTCATCTATACCCCCTATCCAGACTTACCAACGTATTTACCCCAAAACAAATTCCATGAGAAGTTTATTTATAAACCTTCTTTTCTAAATGTAAAAGTTCCCAATTCAATTCAAAATATGCAATAGCAATTGAATGGATATGCAATGCAACAATTTTCAATGCTAATAATTCCGAAATAATCAAAGTTCCATTCCTCCGTTCAATACTATCTCGCAAGAGAACCGTGTTTCCATTTAAATCCATCAACAATTAACCACATTTCCACATCCCAAGCAATTCCAACAACTTAGTCATTTCAAGATTAAAGCAACATTTGAACAATAATTTTCCAATAACAACGATTCTTGTATTTCATGAAACTCATCATTTATGACTATAAATAAGAATTATTCCCATCCCTTACTCATTTTGATGCACAGAATAATACATTAACAATGTCAACCATGTGTTCTCAACACTTGTTTTAAAAATTCCTAATTTCTAGGTTTGTTTCTCACCACAACAACAAACACACCCAAACATTTGAGAGAAGCTCTCTAAAATATCATCTTTCCTCCATCAATGTAATTCAAATCCTTATGCGATTATTTAAAGAAGGCAAGGGGTAAACCCACCTTTAAAACCACCCATATTCTTGAGTCAACAATGATTCTCAAAGTTATCAAAGGAGGATTTCGAAAATCGTCTAAATCTTACAAAAATATATATATAAGTCAAAGAAAATCTTTACCTCAAGTTTTGATGAAGAGATGAGATGAAACCCTAAAATCAAAGATGTAGAAATTCGATCTCCATCGCACAAAGTGAAGTCCTCGCTTTGTTCTCCAAAACTTGTGAAAGATGATGGATCAAAACCCAATGGATTGCAAGAAATCAAGGGTTTTTGGTGTTTGGTGGAGCTTTTTAGAGAGAAGGAGGAGAAAAATGATTTTTAGAGTGAGAAGGAAATGCTTTAAAAGTGATATACACAGCCCAAAAGAAGGAAGAAAAACAGAGTTTTCAGACTCAGCGATTCCCACACGTGCGGCACTCACTCTTGCACGTACGGAGCGTGCTTCCCACACGTACGGCCTTCATCCCCGCACGTGCAGCCCCTTCCCCCACACCTCCACTCCTGCACCTACATATAATGCAGTATGCTTCCCAGAAATCCCTGATTTCTACACGTGCGACCCCCTTCTCGCACGTGCAACTCAGCCCTCAGCCCAGAAAATTTTCCAACTCAAGTGTAAAACCCTTGGATTCAACCTCAAGCCTCCCAAAACAAGTGGAACTCAGAATTTGAAATTAATAGAGATGAAAATTTTGAGAAATAGATTTCAAAAGTGTTGAACCCAACACACATAAAAGAAAAGTAAGACGGGTTACGTCCTTGGTCATCACAAAACCCTACCAAACGCTACCTATATTTTCCCTTATGCACGAGCTAGTTTGAGGATATTAAAATCGAGTTAGACATTAAGCTTAGCTTAAAAGTCGAGTTTGGGTCAACTTTTGTGGCAACAATTTTTGCCCTATTATTAGAAAAGAGATGGTCTTTTCTCCAGTGTGTGGATTAGATCGTACTATTGGGCCTTTAGGATCTACCATGGATCTTGTTTCAATAATCCGAACCGTTCAATGTATAGAGCTCATTGAGTATTTCATCCTTAAAAAAAAAAAATCACATTGATCGGATATCGATAGTCCCTTGATCAAAACATATTTTTGTCAATAATTTATTTTTAAATATTGACAAAAATGTGTTCCAATGAAGGGGCTATTTATATATGATCAACGTGATTTTTTATAGGGATGAAGTACTCAACGTGCTCTACACATTCAACAGTTTGGATTATTAAAACGGAACCCGTGTTGAATCTCATGGGCTCAATAGTACAATCTAATCTACAAAGTTGACAGAAGAGAAGCTCATCCCATTAAAAAATTATTTTGATTTGTGATCAATGAGTTATCGTTATACTTATTTATTTATTTGAATATTTTTTTAAATCAAAATAAGAAAATTTTTTTATTAACATTTTTAAAATTTAGTTAAGAAATTTATATATTTATTATTAAAATATGACTAATATCTATGATGTCAATATTAAGGTATATTTACATCTGAAAAACTATTCAAAATTTTGTAAAACTATTAAGGTATAATTTTATTTTTACCTACTTGTTGAATTGCACACCAACCACTAGTTCAATATAAAACAGAAGCTCTTTGCCCAATTTTGTGATTAAACATGCTAGAACAATATTACTCAAGTGATAATTGAGGTTGTTTGTCACAGTTTGTAGGAGTGATTATAATTTATTTTAATTTGAGGCTTTATATCAGATTATTTGATGTAGTTTTTGTTTATAATTTATTAGGCAAAAATAGCTTAAATAAGTTTTTTAAAAAATTGATTATTGAGAAGTTAAGAAATGAGTGCTTTTAACTTTTGTTTTCTTATTATCAATTTTTCGCTTAAGAAAAACTTCACCATATTGGGCCATTGTGGTGCAACTAGTTCAATTTTTTTTAATAATATCTCTAAATTTTTGTTTGTTGTTATTATTTTTTCCCTTGAGTAAGATACTTTATCAAATTTGAATTTGATGAAAAATGCCTACTTTTTGGGCTCCAACCGTGCCACCAAACTCATATCAAATAAACGCAAAATCAAAATTTTCATCAAATCAACAAAGTGTTTAACTTTTCATCAAATTTTATAGGTGACCGTTGGTAGATAACTAGATGGATGACTGGATTGGAAAAGATTTGATGAAAATTTACTATAGGTCGGACGACTGGTTAGATTCAATGAAACGATTAGAGCACATCATATTAAATCAAATTTTTACTCAAATTTATACAAATTTAATGAAAGGTTGGAAATGCTCTAAACAGTTAAAATATAAAGCAAACACAAAAGCAAAATGAAGGGGATGAGAGAACAACTTCTTACCGTGGAAAATGGGCAAGAAAATTAGAATAATGGGCCATGGCATTGGACCAAACCAATAAATTTGTCGACATGCATATACGTGTTTGATAAGTTTGTCGACGCGGTTCTTTTATTTGAATTTGGAAAAATTATCCAACAAAGAAAAAAAAAATCTCAAATTTGATTTTTATAATAAAATAGATTCTAAATTTTAATTTTATTAATTAATATTTTAAATTTATTTTTAATCTAAATCATCTGTCTATTTGCATTAACTAAAATTGATAGAAAAATAATATTTTAGTCATTAAAATAAATATTAGTGTACATACAATGTCTAATTTTATTTTTTTTACTTTAATAACTAATATATTGATTTTTTTTTTTTTACCATTTTTAGTTAACAGAAATAGACTGATTTTTAGATTGAAAATAAATCAAAATATTAGGGTTGTCAATTACTCAAAAGGTTTATTTTATTACCAGAGCTAAATTCTAGGGAAAATTATTTAGAAGTCCTATTAGGGAGACTTATGCTACATATGGTCCTAGTAAAAAACTTATGTTCCCATAAGTTCTGTAGGAAGTTTGTTGACACATTTACTCTCAATATTAGTTGTTAATATCATAAATAAGTAACAAAACCATATATAGGAAATTGATATAAACGTAACGTAACGTAACACCTACATAAACGTAACGTGGCACCTACATAAACATAACGTGACACTTATATAAACGTAACGTGACATATCTACATAAACGTAACGTAACGTGACACCTACATAAACGTAACGTGACATATCTACATAAACGTAACGTAACGTGACACCTATATAAACGTAACGTGACATATCTACATAAACGTAACGTAACGTGACACCTATATAAACGTAACGTGACACCAATATGAACGTAACGTGACACCTACATAAACGTAACGTAACGTGACACCTATATAAACGTAATGTGACATTTACATAACGTAACGTAATGTGACATTTACATAACGTAATGTAACGTGACACCACTCCTTCCCCCAAGGTCATCACTGTCAAAACACCAGAAACATTAGCTCCCTCTTGAGCAGTGAAGTAAGCAATGTAGCTCATGGTAAGTGTCAATGCAATCTCTAACACAGTGTTGTTGTCCTGAACCTCAATATGCTCTCTTGAAACAGTAGCTAGTTCAGGAGTATTAAAATGAATCCTAATGCTACTACTGACATGTTTAAGAACCAAAGAACTGTCCCCAAAAACCATCTCTGAAAAGTGAGATGTTTGAAGCTTATACTTCCACTGTTGGAGGTGGAGAGTCTTGAGAATGGGACGCTTGCGAGACCCGATCTCCCAACCATGTATGAAGAGTCCAACGCGTCCTTCCGGAAAAAGCTGAGCTCCGGTGGCTTTGTGCTCGGTCTCGTCCAGTTCCAACTCCATTCCCAATTGCACTGCCGGCCACCACTATTCTCAATCTTCTCCGGTCAACCCCCACCGGAATCCTCCCAACAGCCTTCCCAACACCATAATTCTCGGAACTCAGATTTTCTCTCTCTCTATATATATATCAGCATATATATATATATATACATATCTGAGGTTTCTTGGGGTTCAAGGTGTTAAAACTACAACGATGGAAGTGTTCTGAACAATCTCATCAAGACCCGTGTTACCCCACTTACATTCCATTTCTGGGATCTTGGGATGTATTGAGTTCTGACGAAAATACCAGCGCCAAGAATGGCGATCTGAGGTGGCTTCGACATCTTCCCCAGATCAGTGAGTAAATTGATATATCGAATCAACAAAGAGATGAAGACCAACAGAAGAGAGAGAGAGCGAGAGAGGGAAGGTGTGAAAATGGGGGATAAAAAGATTAGGATCTTGTGGAATACATTCTTATGAAAATAGGACTTGAGACTCTATAAGAAATTACACAGGACTTAGCCTAATATAAGGTTCTGAAAAAGGACTTATAAATAAGTCTCCCTAAATTCTATTGTTTTGTTGTTGTTATAAGTTTCCCTTTTATATATTAATTTATTTATTTATTATTTTTATCTTCATTATTTTCCTATGCACTAGTGTAGTGTAGGTTTTGTTATTACCTGATATGTGACAAAAATTATTTAAATATGTTTAAAATTTGATTATTACAGAACTGTGGAAAGTAAGGATGTGCGTTGATTAATTGGTGTTGATTTTTGAAGTAATTCATAAATCAAATCATCTTTGACGGATTGATAATTTTTCAATCTGTACTGGTAGCATCTAAATTCATGTCACTGCTGGAATCCCATGTAAAGGTAGTTGAGCCTTACTCATTTCGGTAGAAATATTTTTTTTACCATTTCATATTGACAGAAAATCTCAATAAAAATAAAAATAAAAATAAAAAATTCACAAAGCATCCCCCCACTCAAACACCTTGAAAATGAATATTTTTTGTAAATAAAATGGTGAAGAAATAAGAAAGAGGCACATGAAGTACTCAATCACCTTTTTTCTTCTTTTTTTTTTCATCAAACATATAGAGCCAAGTTAGTAAAACTGATCAAAATTAAAAATGCTATTTGGTTGAAAAAGTTGCTCAATCAATGAAGGAATGAAGACCATCAAACCTAATATGTAACTCATTGCTTGTTGTTCCCTCTTTTAGTTGGGGCCTCGCCAATCTCGTCTTTTTTTTTTTTTTTTTTTTTTTTTGGGGGGTATGCATATGATTGTGCTTGAGAATAGGTGCCAATTTAATTGAAATATGTTTTTCATTCGATAATACAATTCCCATCAAGTTCCCCATGTGGTATTCACTTTCATTTCATCAATAAATTTTCCTTTTTGCTTAAAAAAATAAAATAAATAAATAAATAAAGGAAGGGAAGAAGTATTCAATGGATCATGAAAATTTCAAAGAAACTGAGAGATTTGATATCGAAGAAGGAGAAACTATAACCCCAAAACCATACATTTCATTAAAAAAAATAAGAAATTTTATGTCAAAATTGAAAAATTGGAATAAAATCATGAAATTTAATATAATCATAATTTTTTGTACAAATTCAAGAAATTGAGAAATTTCTTGGTTTTCTTAACTTGGAAAATTTTGTACATAATTGCGAAATTTCATACCTAAAAACAAGAAATTTCAAATAAAAACTTCTAATTTTAATCTCATAAGCCGAGAAACCTCAATTTTTGCATAACCATAAAATTTCCTCCAATTTATATTTTGCATAAAATTAAAAAGTCGATAAATTTCTAAGTGTTTATGAAATTGAGAAATTTCTCAATTTCCACAAATAACAAATTTCACATGAAATTAAAAAAAATTATACAAAAAAAAAAGGGGAAATTTTAATCCCAAAGTAGTAAATTTGATCATATAAATTTTGGGATGAAACTGTGAAATTTCATCCAATTGATTATTTAGCATAAAATTCAATAAGCTGAAATTTTCTCTACGATTTTAGAAACATGGAAATTTTATACAAACTTTTAAAGAAAATTGGTAAATAAAAATGAGAAATTCTTACCTAAAAATTGTAAATCTCATCATAGTAACCGAGAAGTTTCATCTAAAAAATGAAAATTTGGAATTAAATGGTGAAGCTCTATTCAAATTTTGGAATTTTTGGAAACTAAAAATTTCTCAGTTAAAATTTGATAAATTTCACTTCTAAGAAATTAAGAAAATTTTCATTGTAAAATTTCTCAGTTGAATTGAAAATTAAAACAAATAAAAAAGTACCAATAAATCCAAAAAAATGATTTTATGAACTATTTGATTCTTCTTCTTTTTTCTTTTTTTTTTAATTTTTTATTATTATTATTTTTTTTTTATGGACTCAAAGGTTCCATTTTAGTGTGAATTACATAAAGGACCAAAATGTGGATTTTCTCATAATACTGAAATTATTAAACGTAACACTCACTACAAGAAAAAAGGGTTACAGCAACGTTTATTTAGTAGCGTTTTTAAAAACGCTGTAAAATATGAAAAATTTAGCACACGATTTTGTTTTCCACACGCCGGTCATCGGAAAATTGTTGGACAACGTTTTTGAAGCGTTGGGTTATGGTTAAAACGGTGTAGTTTAGTTTAGATAAAAGTATTTATTTTTCTTTTAAATTTGTTTTTTGCTTTTAAGAGTCGTGGGAATCCAAGTCAATCAGAGATGAGAGAGAGAGGACTTCAGAGAGAGAGAGAGAGAGAGAGAGGGATCGACACTTGGTGGTTCGATCTGGATCGATTCTTCGTCATTTTGATCTTGAAAAGCTGGTTCTGTATTTGATTTGAGCGTTTATCTTAGTTACTGTTCAAATCTCTGTAATTTAAATCGATCTAGGGCTCGTTCTTCTTCGTGTTTGGGTGCAGCATGGCTCGAGGTAAGGGATTTGTTGAATTCACCGAAGATCTGTGTTGTTTCATGGCTAAAAAGTAACAATCTGGAATGTATTTACGTTGATGTTTGTAAATTCAATTTCTTCTTCACTCGATTTGGTTGAAATCTAGCATTTTTTGCCTTTGCCTTTTGTGTTTTGCTTATTTCTTCTAATTTTTGTTCTCTTCCTCTTTATGGTCCACGTATTGGGATGGAGTTCTTGATCACCAGCAAATGGAAAGAATGAAATGGTGATAGAGAGATGTTGCTGCTGATCGAGAGTTGCATCCAACAGCCTCGGTATCACAGAACATTAGTTCAGGGGCTTGACGTGTGGTGCTGTGTCCTTCATCAACAGCTCAGCCTTATCAATCTCTGCTTCAAGCAGACCAATTTCAAGCTCATTCGATCTCTGCTTCAGTCTATACATCGCCATTGAAGAGCTCAATCGAGTTTGGCCAGGTCAAACTCATCCGAAAGGTGAGTTAAGATATGTCAAGCAAATTTATGCAAACTTAATCAAAATCACATATTTTTTCATCAACTAAAAATTTGATTTCCGTTTTCGGATTATCTTCTTCACAAAAAGCAAAACCAGTCCTTCATTAGCATTTGATTTTATACTTTTTTTTTTGGAGATTTTGATCGAAAATCAAGATTTTAAAGCTCCAAGCTGTGGTCTGTGCTCTGTTTTACAGGATTTTCTCTCTCTCTCTCTCTCTCTCTCTCTCTCTCTCTCTCTCTCTCTCTCTCTTTTTGGGCTTCAATGTTGAATTCGTTTCTTCGTTTTGCCAAACAGAGCACAAGTCATTTCTTTTTACTAGTATTTTAAATTTGTTCATTCAACTCTAAGATATGTCTCTCAAGTGTATTGTATGTATATATATATATATATATATATGAAGCTTATTACTTGTTTTGGTCGCAGAGTTCGCAGAGGGGTCGCCATTAGAGGTAGTTCCATTTTTGCACTATTTTCTTGAGAATTTTTTAACTTTGTTCTGATCATATATATGATGATGCTTGTTATCTAATAGGGAGCTGATGAATTTGATTTTGGACAAAGGGCATAGCAGAGTGGCAGTCTACTACGAGCAACCTACAAACATAATTGGACTTGTTTTGGTAAATTGTTTGTTTGTGCTTCATGTAACTTGAAAAATAAATAGTTTATTTTGTCACTCTTTAGAGAATGATCATTTTTCAAGTGACTTAGTTTATCAGTATGCTCATTTATTAAACTTCATATGCTTTTTTAAAACCATCTCAGCGCATTTTCATTTTCTCTTACCCTCCTGCTTCACTTCACCCATATCTCATAGTTTGGGACCTTTTAGACTTTCATACAGAAAAATTCTTTCTTCGGTAAAGTACATGCAGACAAATTCTTGTGAGAGGCTGACATAAGAAGTTAATATCTTGCGATTTTTATAGTGGAAAATAAGCTCTGAAAAGATTTTGGCTACATATTTTGTTCTTAATTCAAAACATGTATACACAAGTAGAGTTGAGCAGATATATTATGAATTTATTGCAACTTTACTTCATTATGGCTGTAAGATTTATAAACTTCTCTCACTGCTCAATTGGTGTGGATGTATATTGTAGGATATGAATTACTTTGTTTAGGAAAAATTTGAAGAAGCTGTTTGGTTATTATTAGAGTTGATTGTGTGCTTTTGACTGTTAGTACAAGTATATGTGATATTCATAGCTTTTTTCACCTAGTTATTTGGATTGTTGTGGGGTAGCAAGATGTTAATGCCAATTTAAATTGTTCCATTTCCAGTCTATAATTTGTTAATTTTTACTGTCATCATGGGGTTAATCATGAACTTGAAATTAATTGATTGCTTCATTGTGGTATTAAATGCTTATTCGGATTATTTATATTTGTAATTCCAAACGTATAGGTGAAGAATTTATTAACAATTCATCCAGAAGATGAAGTACCAGTAAAGAGCATCACTATTCGCAGGATTCCTAGGTATCTTACATTGATTAGAAGATAGTCAGGTTGATTTGGGTTCAAGGAAATTACATATGTTATATGGTTATCCAAGTGAAGTCTTGATCTTTGCTTGCAATAATGATACAAATTAAAATACTTGAGATTTGTTTTTTGTTCTTATGTTCTAGGGTTCCGGAAACTATGCCATTATATGACATCTTGAATGAGTTTCAAAAGGGTCACAGTCACATGGCTGTTGTTGTAAGACAGTGCAACAGGACAGAGGACCAGTCTTCTAGCAAGAGCCCTGCTCATAGTAAGCTCCATTTCATGCTTTGAATTTTGTATATGCTTGGACAAATTTTTTTTTTTTTGATGCTCTCTCTCTCTCTCTCTCAGATTCAGTGATGGATGTGAAGGTAGACATTGATGGTGAAAAGACTCTTAATGAGAAGGCTTTAAAGGCCAAAAGATCGTTCCAGAAAATGAAAAGTTTTCCCAAAAGCGGAAACAATTCTTATAGGGGCACCTCTAGGAGCAAGAAGTGGAAAAAGGAAATGTACTTGGACATCCTGCAGATAGATGGATGTCCGCTTCTGAAGCTTCCTGAAGTAGAGGAAGCTGTCGGCATAATAACCATGGAAGATGTCATCGAAGAGCTTTTACATGTAAATTCGAGAAATTCCATTGGTACCTTAAATTCCTGGTTTTTTATATACGCCCACTAATTTTCATAGATGGTTCCATAAATTGACATATCATTGTAGGAGGAGATCTTTGATGAGACGGATCGTCATTTTGAGGATTCATAACCATGGTTTTGTTTAGACTGTTGTATTTTCTAGATAGATGGTGATGAAAAAATTAAGAAATGTTGAGTTTGAGCAAGCCTAGTAGATATTTGGAACCTGAGAAAATTAAGAAATCTTAAGTTTGAGCAAGCCTAGTACTGTCATTTGGTTTGCTTGAGTTAAGTAGAGTTGCACTTTTCTTGTTCATTTTATTAATAAGCAATAAACTAGGCCTTATAGACCTACAACTCATGCATAATTTGCAAGTGTCATATATGTGCCTATATTCCAAAAAATCCCTGGAGGTAACTGAATCTCGTGATCTATTATTGTAGTAGTTAAATTGAAGCCTCATCTTTGACTTCTTTAGTGTAAGATGGTTGCAGCATGTGGCATGATTTCATGTTTGGATCTATAAGGTACATGCACTTCATGATTGTTCCTATATAGTATCAGATAAATTTGGAATGGTACATAGAGGATTAGCATGGTTCCTGCAGAAGGATGACATACAAAATGCCACTATCTGAACTCTTTTATATCCAGGTTTTTCTACTGGGCGTTTCATAGCTCATGTTTCATTATCCTTGTTTGTTATTGATTATGCTTTTGTAAAGTCTAGAAGTAGAACACTATAATTGTTAGGAGTGCAATTTAATGGGTTTGATAACAACAATCATACTGTTCTTGGACTCAGCCATCATCTGCATGTATTTTCTAGTCATTTTCTTCTTCTAATATGTGTTTGGAGTTTTATTTGTTTCATTGGTGATGTATCTTTTTTATCTGTTGCAATGTTTAGGCAGTCCTATTCTTGGATATTTGACTGCTGTCATATTGATTGGACCTTATGGTCTCTCTATTATTCATCATGTACATGGAACAAAGGTGATAGCTGAATTTGAAGTTGTTTTCTTGATGTTTAATATTGGCACGAGGTAGAATCCATCAAACCTTGAAGTTAATTTCTCTAGACGACTATTTGCCATGACATTTGATCTGCTAATAACACAAAGAAAAGCTAAGCATTTTGTCTTCATTTTGCGACTTTCGTTGAAAAGGCGAGTTCTATGAAGAAATATGTTTTTGGTTTGGGCTCTGCTCAGGTGGGTGGAAAACTTGTTTTTCAAATATTATCATGTTGAGTTTACATAGGGTTTAGCTACATATGGTAAAACGTGCAAAAAAATGTATAGAACTCATGACTCAAAAATAGAGAGTAGTTTTTAATTTATTTGTGTAATTTCCTTTTAAAGTTCTGTGTTTTGTATTTCTGGGAAATTTTTGTAGCAAAACATCTGCAGGTAACTTATGGATTAAATCATATGTTGCAGTTTGGCTGGACAAGGTGATTTGATTGTGACTCATCTCTAGTATTTTCTATATTTCAGTCGTGTGAAATGTTTTTTTTTTCTTTTTTTTTTTTTTTGGCAGGAATGCAACTTGTATGACCTCTGGAAAAATGGGGGAACTTTTCTCCAAAGTTAAAGAAGTTCGAAATTGAGGCTTCAAAGTGTTGTGTATCAATCATATTTGTACTTTTTTTTTTTTTTTTAGTATTTTAAATTTACGAGATGATGATGGAGTATATGAATTTGGTTGTGATTTTTGTAATTTCAATTTTGATGTGTTTGGTTGAATATATATGTTTTTTGAAACAGGGTTTGGAGAATTCTAATTGGGAGCAAATAAAATATTATTGCCGAATGGTTAAGAATGGTTAAAATTGCATTAGGTTGCATTCCTCACCCCCCCCCCAAAAAAAAAAAGAAAAAAGTGCTTTTAGTGGCGTTTTTGTAAAAAATGCCGCTATAGGGTCTGTATGACGTCATCTCGCCGGAAGGAATCACCGCCGGTGATTGTAGCATGACGTTTCTAAAAATGTCGCAATAAGTCTACAACAGCGTTTTTTAAACGTCACAAACATATAACGATGGCCGTATCTGCGGCATATAATAAAAACGTCACCAAAGGTTTTAGCGGCGTTTTTCAGATAATTAGCGGCGTTTTAAAAACGCTACTGAAAACTAAATTTCTTGTAGTGACTTCAAAAAAACTTCTTAGTGTAACTTTTCCAAATCTAATACTTTAATGTAACACTCAAAAAATGTGACACTTCAATGTAACACATTAAAAAATTCTTTAATGTATTTTTTCCTAACATAATACTTCAATTTATGTAACACACAAAAACTTCTTAGTGTACTTTTTCCAAATGTAACACTCCAATGTAATATACTAAAAAACTCCTTAGTATACTATTTTCAAACTTAACACTCAAATGTAACACACTAAAATATTTCTTAGTATATTTTTTTCAACTGTGACAACATAATATTTTAAAAAAAATTCTTAACGTACTTTTCCCAAATATAATACTTCAATGTAACATACTAAAAAATTCCTTAGTATACCTTTCTCAAACGTAACATTCCACAAAAACTCTTTAGTGTATTTTTTTTAAACGTAACACTCCAATTAACGTAACACACAAAAACTCATTTTTTCAAACGTAGCACTTTAATATAATACCAAAAAATCACACTAACAAAAATGTAGAATTTCACGCACAACATTTCAGCCACTAATCTTTTCAAAAAGAATCTTCCACACCTTATTTTTCCATTCACATCTCAAAAATAAATCAGAAAATGCGAAAAATAAATCATAAAAAGGCATTCGCTTAAACTCAAATAACCCAAATTAAATAAAGATAATTTTTTTTAAATAAAAAGACTAATTAATTCATAAAAAAAACTCTTAAAATTAAATGAATCAACATTCCCTATATGAAATTTATAGATAAATTTTCCATGACAAATTATTAGGCATTCATTTTGGACTGTGGGTGGGGCAGCCACGTGAACTTCACGTGACACGACTGCTATATTCGCACTTCTTCATTTTACATGGCATTGAGGTTGTTTTGAAAATTGTCTATTTTAATTTATTTTTTAATATTTTTATAAAAAGATGTGTAAAAATATAGAATAAATAGTTGATTTTTTTGTAGTAAATTTTTAATTTTTTAACTATTTTAATGGGTTGTCAAAATAAGCTGATATAGATCTATGTGTTAGGTGAGACACATGATAATGGAAAAGCTGTAAAAATATATTAAAATTTTTCTTATTCAGATTAAATTGTATGGATATTTTATAGGATAAAATTAGCAAATTTTTAATCTTACAATAAATAATGCAATATATATATGCATATTTATTTATTTTATTTATTTATTTTTTATCAATCAAAAGAAAACCTTTATTGATGAAACAAACAGTACAAAAACATGAGCATAACATCAATAAAGGGAAAGATAGGTGGTGCAAATATCATCATAGTTTACATTCTAAATCCCAACTAGGTTGGCACCCAGAAAAAAATCCAATCATCTGATAGCACCACCCAGGCTGGTGAGAAACCAACCAAAAATAGAGAACAAAACAAACAACAACACAAGCAGACCACCCACAATCTACACCTAGGCAGATCAACCACCAACACCTCGCCATCTCAAATACAGAACCTCACTTAACTCAGATTTTCCACAATTTGATGCACAGCGTACTGGACAGAAGGCATGGACGACTTAACCCACAACCCAACTCTCACTTTCACAACCTCACACAGCTTATTCGTATCCGGTTGCTTGCCATTAAACACAAGCTCATTTCTTAGCCTCCAAGTGGACCACACCATTGTTACTGGAACAAGCAGCCAAATTTTCTTAACAGATTTTTTGTGCTTAGTTCCCAACCACCAAGTTAGCACTTCATCCACAGTAGCAGGGAGAAACCCAACAGAGATTCCACCACTGTAACAAACATCTCCAAACCTTTCAAATCTGAAACCACTACACAAAGAGATGATCCACATATTCCACGACAGCTGAGCAGAATGACCTAACAGTATGACCTAACACTCCAAATTTCTACAGAACAATAGCTGTTTTGATCTTACCTTTCCAAGCCAACCAACTTATAAATTGTGCTTTGGGTGGTGCTGCATTAATCCAAATCATCCTAGGAATAGGTAACCTAGGTCCAGACCTTAACATCAACCATTTCCTCACAAATAGCATTGAAAACTCACTAGAAGAGGATGCAGTCCACCTCATAACATCTTGCAGATCCACATTCAGCATAGGAACATCCCTTGTCAACAACTGCAACTTCCTCACCTCCTCTTCCTCCCAAGCAAATAATGACCTTCTGAATTGAAGCCTCTAATCACCCTCACTGTCCCTCTTTTGCATAAATGAACACAACAGTCCATCTTTATCCATAGAGAGCCTAAACAATCTGGGAAACTCCTCTTTCAACTGTAAATCCCTAAACCATCTATCATGCCAAAATTGAATCCTACACCCATTCCCAACCATAATCTTGCATTGTGACACAAAAAACTGAAACAGCTCCGGATTAGATCTTTCCACACTCAAAACATCACTCCACAAAATAGATTCCTTACCCTTCCCATCCTTTAGTGGTAGCCATCTTCCACCTACAGAGCCATACTTACTGATAATAACATTTTTCCACAGTGAATGGTCCTCTACTTCATACCTTCACCACCACTTTAATAACATACAAACATTAGTATCCCTTGCCTTGCTAATGCCTAACCCTCCTTGGTCGTTGTTCATTGAAACATCCTTCTATTTAACCATATGGATCTTCCTTCTCAATTCAGAACTGCCCCATAAGAAAGCTGACTTTAACTGATCTATTTCCTTAGCAATATCAATGGGTAATTTGAATAAAGAAATATAGTAACCAGGAATACTATCCAAAATTGATTTCACCAAAGTTAGCCTTCCAGCAAAAGACAAGAGCTTCCTTTTCCACATAGCTAATCTCAACTTAACCTTATCCACCACAGGTTGCCAAGTCTTCTTCCTTCGCAAATTCGCACCCAATGGCAAGCCCAGGTACTTAGAGGTAACTTCTGACTTAAACAATGCAGGGTTGAAGCAAAATCATGAACCATCATATCACTAACTCCAACTCCACACACCACACTTTTATGAAAATTGATCTTCAACCCTGACATTACCTCAAAACATCTTAGAATTCTTTTAACATTAATAATCTCCTCCCACTCAGCTTCACAAAACAGGATAGTGTCATCTGCAAACTGAAAATGAGACAGCTTTAATTCTGTAGACCCAATAGTAGCTCCCTTAAATAAACCCTGACTTTTTTTCCCTTTCCAACAAAATATTTAACCCTTCTACTACAATGTTAAACAGAAAGGGTGACAAAGGGTCACCCTGCCGCAACCCCTTTTGTGGACTAAATTCATTAGTTGGAGAGCCATTAACTAAAATAGATACTCTTGTAGTGCTTACATAGGTTTTCACCCAACCAGGCCATCTATCTCCAAACCTAAGATTAACCATCATGGAAAACATATACTCCCAATTAACTGAATCGTAACCTTTTTTCAAAATCCAACTTTAGTATGACCCCCTGCCTTTTTGACATTATCCACCAATCAACTACCTCATTAGCAATCATTACGCAATCAAAGATATTCCTACCACCCAAGAAAGTCGTCTGCACCTCACTAATGACATTAGGTAGCACCTATTTCAGTCTTCTTGAAAGCACTTTTGCTAAGATCTTATAGACAACCCCCACTAGACTTATCGACCTATAATCTATTTGTAATGACCCCAAAATGCGTATAAGAAATCATCTGTATTTAACTATGGGATGAGGTGTTTTAATTTAATTATATCTTTTGGAATTTAAGCATTATCTATTGAGTTACGGATTTAAAATTGAAATTACCGACCTATATGGGTTCAGGAATCAAAATTGAGTACTTGTATATGTTAATGAGAATTTTTAGAACTATTTGGAAAAATTAACTGGAAATCTAATTTGTCTGATTCGTTAATGTACGTTGGGGTGGTTAACTTGGTAATGCAAATTGAAGGCCTTAGAGGCTTCAGAAACCGGAACAGAGGACGTATTTATAATCGGCATAATTTTTAGAGCCATCTGGGAGGTTTAATTGGAATTTGATTTTGTGCGATTCGTAAGGCCGCGTTTGGCCTCCTTATTGTGTTAAACATTATGTGGGCATATATTTATATAAGTAGATATGTTTTGGGGGGGTTGAACTCATCTTTTGAAAAGCCAAAAATATCTAAGGTAGAAAGGGAGAGAGAACCGTGAAAGAGAGAGGGAGAGAAGGAGAGGCAAATTCTTTAAGGAAGGTCAACACTCATGGATGGTTGAAGGGAATTAAAGATAGAAGATCAACCTTAAAGCTTGGAAGATGGAAGAGATCAAAGGGAAAAAGGAAAGGTTGAAGGTATGGGGCTCTAATTACCATTTTTGTAGATAATTCATCTAATACATGAGATCAAAGATTAATTTATGTGAGAATCAACCATGGGTAAGATGTATTAGCATGATTTTGAGTATATATTATGGAAATTTGAATATATGAAAAAGATGAGACTTGGATTCTTAACTTGAGGCAAATATTGATTTATTTGAGACGAAATTATACTTGGTTGATTTTAGTTTATCATGTTATTAGGCAATTTTACATGTTTTTGAGTGATTGATGTTTAGAACCAAGCTTAAAATGGAAAGAACCAAATGTTTGAGCTAAAGAGCTATTTTCGGCCTTTTTTTTTTTCCCTAGTTTCCAATGGTGGTGGTCTCACTCCAAAATTTTAAATACATAAATAGTTATGCCCAAATTAGTGACGACTGTTCACTTTCTATTTACCGATTTGTACCGTTTCTTCGTTTGAACCTTCCTCCTATATTATGAGGCATGGATTATAACCTCTGGAGGACTAATGAGTCTAGAACCACCATAGCTATTAAGTGAGGAATAAAAAGAGATTGGTTTTATTCTCATAATCTGTTATGTGCATTGTGTTTGTAGGTCAAGACGAGGACATCATTCCACCGCTATCAGAGGCCTACCACTGTGAGTAATAGTACGGTTGTTACTAACGTCTTATCCTTGTAAGTGATTACACTAACAGTTATGTTAGCTGGAAATCAATGTGAATGTTGAAAGATTTACATATGTCGGTATGACTTTGGAATCATTTTGTTCTGTCAATAACGAACATTAACTCTATGTTATCTACAAACGAACTATGTCGTCTTTTAAGAATAAAGGGAACATATGTTCATCTTAGAATGATGAAATTTGGGTGCATTTATGATCATTCTGGGTTGCCACTAATGAATCAAGATTATTCTGTTATATGACACACGAACTTGAGATCGTTTAGATCCTATAACATAAACGCAAAGGTCTAATGTTATCATATAACCCATGTTAGAATGTGAAGTGTTCTATCCTCATGAAATGCAATGGAATGGCATGTATGCCCTCTGTTAATGGTATATTCGCTCTTGATCCTCGTTAATGTTTATGTTCTGCTATTTACGAGACAACTATGCTGATAGTTAATATGCACATTCTGTTATCTGCAAGTTAGTGGCATTAATTCATGATGAACAAGTGAAATGTGGGTACATTATGAAACTACAGTATTTATGTACCTTTGGAATCGCCCAATCTATTAATTGTTGCTGTTAGCACTTTGTTAAATGTAACTTAATTATGCTAACTTATTTGAATGATAAAAGGAAACTGTGTGCCTCTATATGACTATAAGACTAGTCTGTTCTGATGATATCTGTGGTTATTCCGTTATGATGTTCATTTCGTTTATATTATGAAATGATGAGACTTATTGATTTCTGGTATGGAACAAAGTGCTGTACGGAACTAAGTGCTACACTTTGGTGGGAGCCACCTCTTGAGTCCATACATCTATGAACTGGGCTTAAAGTCGTTCTGTTATTTCTGGGCCAATGGCCGTTCTGTTATTTCTAGGCTTAAAATCATTACATTATTTACGGTAGATGGCCGTTCATATTTCGGGCCAATGGCGTTCGATATTCGGGCCTATGGTCGTTACAGATCTGTTAGGCGTATGGCCCTTCTGTACATTACTGAGCTTAAAGCTACTCATAAGCAAATCAACCCATGGTCGCTTACGAAAATAATTACAGAAAGAAGTTAATCATATATCTCTGCAGTTATATGCTCTATCATTCAAGTTAACCATTACATTAGTTATATACTATTATTCACTGAGTTTTACTAACTCTGTATTTTGTCCGTTTCTGTAGGTAAGCATCCGGGAGGCTAGTCCTAACCCTTAAGGCTCGTCTCTCTCTTGTCAACCCCACTGTGTCCAGGCACTTAGATGGAACCATACATTTTGCAAGGTTTTACTAGGTTTTTGGTTTATGCTTTAATTGTCTGTCTAAGGTCGAAGTGTATATAATCCTTTTACCTTTCAATATTCTTGTTATGCGCCCAATTTTGAGGGCCGAGTCTGTATATGTGTATGTACATAGCCGAATTCTCAGATGCACGTCATTGTATGTTTATCTGCCTTATGTTTTGTTTGCGATCCTGGCGTAGTAGTGATAGCTCAATGGATGTCATGTATGTTATTATATGATATTAAATGCTTCCGTTCAGGCCCCATATGATATGTATATAAGATTTAGTGTCCGTTTCCGAATAAGTCATGCCCAAACTTTTAGGGGCGGGTTTGGGGCGTGACAAGTGGTATCAGAGCACGAGTTGCTATCTCACACACAAATCCATTGAGCTTTCGGATGTCTAGAAAAGACTTAAGTATGATGCATGACATCCATAATGCATATGGAGGAATTGATAGCAACGATAATGGTGCATGTATATCGCTAACCGTAATGGTTATTATTTATATCGGTTGTACATTCCTTGTGTATATTGTGATTGATTGCCATGCAGAACTTGGTAAGACTTGCAGATGGGATTAAATCAATAAAGTTGCGCAGTGGAAGCGTGGTGAGGATTCGAGTTGGTCGGTAAGACAATTTATATGCAAATGATTAGATGAAATGTGTGTTATCATGGGAATAATGATAATATGATTGGGCTTTTAGCATCTGCTTACGTCACTTGATTAAACTCTAAGTACAGAATAAATGATCTTGAAATAGTATGTAAGTGATATGATTTCATGAACTAAGGAAATTATTGAAGACTTCTGATAGGGAATTATTGATGAGATCTAAGGAGAAATGTTTGTGTGTAACCGAAATTTGATTATGGGAATCTGTAACCATAATTCTGTCTACTCATCGTTAGTTAAGCAATCTGTAATTTGTACTATGTACTCTGTACTCTGCCCTCTGTAATCTGTAATCTGAAATTTGTAATATGTTCTGTTTACGTTTCATTTGTAATCTGTAATCGGGATTTCTTATAAGAAATGGCCAAAGAACATGAAGAGCCCCGCCTATATTACGTATTTGCTTATATGATAACCCCCCCCCCCCAAAAAAAAGGTAGTTAAGGACCACCGTGAAACCAAATTAAATGAGTGGGATCTGATAATTTGCCGCAAGAACGAAAACCCTACCTATGTGTATTAATGATATAAGATTGAGAAATCATCCCTGTAATATAATTCTGTGGAGATATGTAAAAGTTGGATATTGCAATTTAATCCTTTATTGCCTATTGGAAGACCATAATGTAAACTGTTTTGCATGACACTATGCATGTTGGTAGAAAGAAATAGTTATGGGGGATAATCCATAATGATGAAGGGCTAGCGATACGTACTGGGTATTCACTTCCTCTTGCATGTTATACAGATTTGTACAATGTGCACTACATGGTTCGAAATTGATTTACTAACATGATGAACTAATCTTGCCAAGAATTCTAACTCTGATATTAGTTGATTAAAGCACTTTATCATTATACTGTTGAATTTCTAGATATTATAGAACCCAAATGGATGTGATTACTATATATTTACTAGAATTATGACCCTATAAGTGGACCTAACAAGACTTACGTATATGGAATAACTGGATGCTCTATTCATGTTAATTGGCTGAGCCAGATGATTGGTCTATGATTTCGGTGTGGCAGTTTGCAAATCCACTGTAATTATGAGTTGTGAATACGAAACCATGTGGTTGATCTCGTGTCTTACACTAGAAAAGGAAGAATCATCTGAATAGTGGAATACTGAAATGATTAAAAGAAAGGCCAAATTAAATTGTGATGTAACAAAAAGAAATGTTTACTAAGCGAAGACGTTACGCCCTAACGTTATGACTGATTAATTGAATGTGATTTTGAATTTGATTCTGGTTTTATTTTTGATGGCTCCCTATACTTGAAAAGATAGTTACCTTATATGTTTTTATTGCTTAGATCTGAACTTATGATATTCTGATTAAGTGTCTCTTATGGCACACTTACAAGAAATTGCAAAAGTGTATGATGCTAGTTTTGATATTGTTGTAACTGTTGGATTTGGAATATGGTCCTCCTTGCGTTCCGGTGTTTAGAAGTACAACTATGAAGAATTAATGATATTGATTGGTTCTCCTTGGGTCGTGACCAAACTATTTGGAGCCTGTTAGAAATCTGATTGAAATTGATAAGTCTAATTCTGATAGTGAGCAAAAAGCCACGAAGTCGTTGATTTAGAACTTATTTGTTATTCTGGGTTTAATTGTTGTAGGAAGCATGTGCCTTTGAAACATGATTATGTAGTAAATGTTTCCTTAACCTTTGAGGAATTAGGATAGCTGGGATTGTTTGTGAACCTAAAAAGTTTGAACTATGTATGATAGTTTATGAGTCACAGGTAATCGAAGACTTGAGTGAACCCATTTCTCAATGTCCTTAAGTTGTTATCGTAGTTGGAAGGTATGACCTTTGAATCAATAAATTGAAATGTATCAGGATTGTGAATAATGAGACGATACTTTGATGTTATTTAGTATTATTATCAATTGGGTTATCAATTAGCCAGTAAAGACGAATTACTTGTGCTTTTGGGAGCAAACTCCATTGAAATTAACTGTATAGGATTGTGAATGCCTAAATTATTGAAATGTTGTATATGCAGGATGAATCTTGACTCGTGTTAAGGTAAATCAAGTTTGGAGGACCAAACTTCTTAAGGTGGGGAGCATGTAATGACCCCAAAATGCGTATAAGAAATCATCTGTATTTAACTATGGGATGAGGTGTTTTAATTTAATTATATCTTTTGGAATTGAAGCATTATCTATTGAGTTACGGATTTAAAATTGAAATTACCGACCTATATGGGTTCAGGAATCAAAATTGAGTACTTGTATATGTTAATGAGAATTTTTAGAACTATTTGGGAAAATTAATTGGAAATCTAATTTGTCTGATTCGTTAATGTACGTTGGGATGGTTAACTTGGTAATGCAAATTGAAGGCCTTAGAGGCTTCAGAAACCGGAACAGAGAACGTATTTATGATCGGCATAATTTTTAGAGCCATCTGGGAGGTTTAATTGGAATTTGATTTTGTGCGATTCGTAAGGCCGCGTTTGGCCTCCTTATTGTGTTAAACATTATGTGGGCATATATTTATATAAGTAGATATGTTTTGGGGGGGTTGAACTCATCTTTTGAAAAGCCAAAAATATGTAAGGTAGAAAAAGAGAGAGAACCGTGAAAGAGAGAGGGAGAGAAGGAGAGGCAAATTCTTTAAGGAAGCTCAACACTCATGGATGGTTGAAGGGAATTAAAGAGAGAAGATCAACCTTAAAGCTTGGAAGATGGAAGAGATCAAAGGGAAAAAGGAAAGGTTGAAGGTATGGGACTCTAATTACCATTTTTGTAGATAATTCATCTAATACATGAGATCAAAGATTAATTTATGTGAGAATCAACCATGGGTAAGATGTATTAGCATGATTTTGAGTATATATTATGGAAATTTGAATATATGAAAAAGATGAGACTTGGATTCTTAACTTGAGGCAAATATTGATTTATTTGAGATGAGATTATACTTGGTTGATTTTAGTTTATCATGTTATTAGGCAATTTTACATGTTTTTGAGTGATTGATGTTTAGAACCAAGCTTAAAATGGAAAGAACCAAATGTTTGAGCTAAAGAGCTATTTTCGGCCTTTTTTTTTTTTCCTAGACCGCACGAGCGAACATGAAGAGGAAAAGGGGTTTTTCATTCTGCTTTTGGGTGCTCGAGCGGCCGGGTTCTTTCGCTCTAGCGGAATTGGGCCGCACGAGCGGCCAAAGTGGGCGCACGAGCGGCCACCCCTGTTTCAGCATACACTTGGTAACTTTGAACAAGCATATCTTTTGCATCCGGACTCCGTTTTGAGTGATTCTTGAGCCTAAAATCAAGCCCCGGAAGTCTACTTTCCAATGGTGGTGGTCTCACTCCAAAATTGTAAATATAGATATAGTTATACCCAAATTAGTGACGACTATTCACTTTCTGTTTACCAATTTGTACCGTTTATTCGTTTGAACCTTCCTCCTATATTATGAGGCATGGATTATAACCTATGGAGGACTAATGAGTCTAGAACCACCATAGCTATTGAGTGAAGAATAAAAAGAGATTTGTTTTATTCTCATAATCTGTTATGTGCATTGTGTTTGTAGGTCAAGACGAGGACATCGTTCCACCGCTATCAGAGACCTACCACTGTGAGTAATAGTACGGTTGTTACTAACGTCTTATCCTTGTAAGTGATTACACTAACAGTTATGTCAACTGGAAATCAATGTGAATGTTGAAAGATTTACATATGTCGGTATGACTTTGGAATCATTTTGTTATGTCAATAACGAACATTAACTCTATGTTATCGACAAACGAACTATGTTGTCTTTTAAGAATAAAGGGAACTTATGTTCATCTTAGAATGATGAAATTTGGGTGCATTTAAGATCATTCTAGGTTGCCACTAATGAGTCAAGATTATTCTGTTATATGACGCACGAACTTGAGATCGTTCAGATCCTATAACATAAATGCAAAGGTCTAATGTTATCATATAACCCACGTTAGAATGTGAAGTGTTCTATCCTCATGAAATGCAATGGAATGGCATGTATGTGTAGCACGTCCGCGGGGGACCTCGGCTACAGTTCGGACTCGATTTGTGTCGGTTCTAAATCTGAACCAAAGAGTCCAAATCCGGCAAATCGTTTGAGAAAACAGATTTTTTTGAAGAGTAGTGCCAAACATGGACTGCTTTGCCAGATTACAGAGTCGCCACCTAAATATTTTTTAATTGGGAAATTTAGGAAACCCTGACTCAGTGCCGAAGGCCACGTGTCCGTCATCACCAAAGTGGTCTTGGCTCGGGAGCTTGGGTACGATCGGGGAAGGTCAGCTATGAGCACCCCCTTTCGCCCGGTCCGAGGACCGGCCTCTACTAACCGTGATATCCGTTTTTGAAAACATTATGCGTTCTTATTCCGGTTATTAACCTAGAATTACTATGTGATGCGCACAACACAAAAGTATAGACTAGATCGCCTAACTTGGAAATAAACATTGCATATCCGTTTTGTCTCGAAAAACGTGTTGGATTTTGCTACTCACAAGTAGGCTAAAATACGGATTTCAATGAGTTGTTCCAACTCAGGCAATCTAACCTCCACCCACAGGCATTCAAATAGTTTATAACACATAAGCATTTAGCCGCATGGCAATCCTATTGTCATGGCAACAATCACACACGTGCGATATGCTAAAGCCATAAACACTTACATCGTACTCCGCGCCAAAACAAGGAACTGGTTAGCAAACATGCATGACCTAGTTCATGTTAAGTGGCTAATGCAACACAGGCGGGGATGCGATCTAGAGTAGGCTCGGCTAACCCTAAACATGGCAATGTGAAATGCGCGAGTAGCATGTATTCAATTTGGAATTGAAAATTGCGATGCAGTTTGTATGATGTACCGAGCCCGGTGCATGTAAACAAATGCATGAATGCACGCATGCATTGCATAAGGTATGCCAAAATAGACATGCCCTAATCTACCATAAGCAGGTAAATAAAAGGGATAGAAAGAAGTGGGGGTTGGAAGACATACACCCACTCACACACACTTATTACAAATTCGCCCTCGCTCGGAGGGACCAAATAATAATACAGACCGAATAAATAATTAACTGAACTAGCTAATTAAATATTACAAATCAACTAAATTAATTAAATTAAATAATTAAGCATTAAATGCCTCGGGACGAGGGCTAACTGCAGCGCGCGCCCGGGACTCGCTCGGAATCGCACTGCCATGCAAGTGTGCCTCTGTTTCCTCTGCTCTCCTTCTCTAAAAATTCCCAAAACTTCAGGAATGCCTCTCAGAGCACAGGGAGCATCAGCAGTGAGGCGAGGAGCCACCGGCTAAGGGAGGAAGCCACCGGCTCGATTTCATTATCGGTGCCAAGAGGCAATCGGCACTAAAGAGTGCCGATCGGCCCTTTATCCCTGCAGAACCTGCAACTGACAGCAGCAGAGGAAACCAAAGGCAAGGCAATGCAAATCAAAGCATGTATGCACCAAGTACATCCCTCATCATGCTATGGACTCAAGAGGGCATGTGCCTCGATTCCCGGACCATCAATCGCGCATTTCCATGCGTGATGATCCTAAGAACCAAGGGTGCAAATTTGATTTCAAATGCATGCAATGCAAACAATCAAACAAGGGTGCCAAACCTCTATCATACTTCACTTCAAGAGGCTTAACATACATGCGAATGTGATGCAACCCTAAGCATGTTATCTATCATGCACACATGGACAATGGCATGGCATTTATGCAAGCATACAAGCAAGCACATGAACCAAGCATGCAAACCGATTGTAAATTGGGCTTAAACATGAATTGGACAGCTCTAATAAGGCTCAAAACAGTGGCCAAAGTGCCTAGAAAATGAGACCAAATACACACACACATGCAATTGTTAAGGCTCAAGGCTTAGGCATTCAAAAGCAATTCTCATGCACACTTAAGAGGCCAAACATAGACTGATAGCATGCATCAAAAACTCTGAAATTCATGTCAAACATGATGCCAAATCATGCAATGAAGCATGCCAAACAAAGCATGCAAATGGCCTAGGCTTAAGACAAGTCAATAGGGCATTTAAACCACACTTGGCACAAACACATATGGCATGCACTTAACAACCAAAAACAGGTTCTTAGCATGTTAAAGCAAGGCCAAAGAGCTACTTAGATGGTATCTAAGAGTCATTAAGCTAAAGGCATGCATTGAAGCCAAAACATGGAGCATACAAGACATACTCTTAAAGCATTAACTAGGCCACTAAGGCAATCCAACAAGCATGTATGAAGGACTGAAATGGCATGTTAGATGGTTCCAATCATCAAAAACAAAGCTAGAATAGCATACCACATATTCATGCTCTTGAGGCCAACAAGCCAAATACAAGGAGGCTACCAAATTCATGCTAAGATTGGCCAAAATAGCTATGGACAGAGCTAAATCATGGCAAAATAAGCTTACAAGCTTCACAAATCTAAGCTTAAAACATGCTAGAAAATAGGGCAAACAACCTAGACATGTTAAGGCATAAAAGGGGATTACAAGGCAACTATACTAAGCATGTATAGGAGACCAAAACCGACTTGAAAACATGTTATATCATGGCATAATAAACATGGAAAACAAGCCAAACATGCTCAACACACACTCAAACATGAAGCTCCTTAAGGAAGCAAAATTTGTCCTTTTTAAGGACATCAAGGAGAGGGGGTGGCCCTCTCCTTCTTGAGACTTCAAGGCATGCTCTTCACCACTGAAATCCCTCAAGATTTCAGTGGTAAAGAGATCCTAAGACCAAAGTCTCGGATCTCTCACAAAATGGCACAAAAGGTGGCCTTTTCAAGGCCTAAAGGTGGTCAAAGTTCCTCAAACCACAAAACACTCTTAATATACAATAAAGAGGGTCAAAATTCAGAACTTTTATGTGCCAAACACTAAGCTCAAAAACAGTTCTAAATTAGGTAGAAATGAGTTGCAAAAATGGGGAAAAAAAGTGCAAGTTTCTCACCCTTGATGACTACCTTCACAAGAGTTGTTGGTGACACTTCCTTGAGCTCAAATCCAGTCAAGAACCTCCAAGAACAGCCTCTGGAACCTCAGTTGCAAGGAGAGGGTGAAACACTAGGTGTTTTAGTACAATAGTGTGAACTAAACACCTAGTGTACTAAGAGAAAAAGAGAGATATGATATATGTATCTAACTTAACCCTAAAAACCTGAGCTCCAGCTCTCTAACAATGTCTAATGCTCTGAAAAATGCTAACCCTAAGTCAAGAGGGAGAGCTTTCCTCTTATAGAACTTGTAAACTTACAAGCTAAGCAAACAAGACCTCATCCCTCCATACACGTGTATGGAGGGGAAGCAATGCTCAAAAGGCTGCAAAATATCTCGTAAAGCAAGTGCACGATGGTCATTTGGGCAAATTGGTCATTTCGCCCAAAATAGTGCCGAACGGCACTATATAGTGCAGTGACAACTCTGACCCGGCGGTGGCCTCTAGCCCCGGTGGTGCGTGAGGATGCCTCACAAAGCATTCCCTGCCCTTCAAGGCAAAACACAAGTGTTTGGTGCAAAACCAAACACAAAGCGGTCAAGTTCGGAGGTCTGAGGCGCGAGTCGTGGCCAGAACTCCGAACTCCAAACGAACACAAACATGGATAATCACCGAGTGTTCCAACGGTGACGTCCAAGTCTTGAGGACGGTCAAAAATGGGGTGTCTACAGTATGCCCTCTGTTAATGGTATATTCGCTCTTGATTCTCGTTAATGTTTATGCTCTACTATTTACGAGACAACTATGCTAATAGTTAATATGCACATTCTGTTATCTGCAAGTTAGTGGCATTAATTCATGATGAACAAGTGAAATGTGGGTACATTATGAAACTACCGTATTTATGTACCTTTGGAATCGCTCAATCTGTTAATGGTTGCTGTTAGCACTTTGTTAAATGTAACTTAATTATGCTAACTTATTTGAATGATAAAAAGAAACTGTGTGCCTCTATATGACTATAAGACTAGTCTGTTCTGATGATATCTGTGGTTATTCCGTTATGATGTTCATTTCGTTTATATTATGACATGATGAGACTTATTGATTTCTGGTATGGAACAAAGTGCTGTACGGAACTAAGTGCTACACTTTGGTGGGAGCCACCTCTAGAATCTGTGCGAGCCACCTCTTGAGTCCATACATATATGAACTGGGCTTAAAGCCGCTTCATTATTCGGGCTTAAAGTCGTTACATTATTTACGGGCGATGACCGTTATATTTCGGGCTTAAAAGCGCTCATATTTCTGGGCCAATGGCCGTTCTGATATTTCTGGGCCTATGGCTATTCTGTATCTGTTAGGCGTATGGCCCTTCTGTACATTACTGAGCTTAAAGCTACTCTGTTAAGCAAACTGAACCCATGGCTGTTCTGAAAATAATTACAGAAAGAAGTTAATCATATATCTCTGCAGTTATATGCTCTATCATTCAAGTTAACCATTACATTAGTTATATACTATTATTCACTGAGTTTTACTAACTCTGTATTTTGTCCGTTTCTGTAGGTAAGCATCCGGGAGGCTAGTCCTAATCCTTAAGGCTCGTCTCTCTCTTGTCAACCCCACTGTGTCCAGGCACTTAGATGGAACCATACATTTTGCAAGGTTTTACTAGGTTTTTGGTTTATGCTTTAATTGTCTGTCTAAGGTCGAAGTGTATATAATCCTTTTACCTTTCAATATTCTTGTTATGCGCCCAATTTTGAGGGCTGAGTCTGTATATGTATATGTACATAGCCGAATTCTCAGATGCACGTCATTGTATGTTTATCTGCCTTATGTTTTGTTTGCGATCCTGACATATTAGTGATAGCTCAATAGATGTCATGTATGTTATTATATGATATTAAATGCTTCTGTTCAGGCCTCATATGATATGTATATCAGATTTAGTGTCCGTTTCCGAATAAGTCATGCCCAAACTTTTAGGGGCAAATTTGGGGCGTGACACTATTAGGCCATTTGGACTTTCCTTTTTCAGTATGAGAGTGATAAAAGAGCTATTTAGCCCTTTAACCAACTTGCTATGCTGATAAAACTCCTGAATAAACTTGAATATATCAGTCCTCACAAACTTCCAACATTTCTAAATGCATGCCATATTGAACCCATTCGGACCTGACGCTTTATTGCCATCACACTCTTTTACAACCTCCCATACTTCTTCCAATGTGAATTCAGGCTCCAGTATTGCCACCACCCTTGCGTGACCAATTGGCACAAAATTTCCAGACAGCTTTGGCCTAGATGGCCAATCTTCATTAAAGGCCTTTGAAAAATGCCTTAACATTTCATGACGAACAAGTTCAGGTTCATCAACACTAACACCATTAATAACCACTGAATTTACCAAGTTCCTTCTCTGCCTCTGACTTGCAATGATATGAAAATATTTCGTGTTCCTATCAACATTTTGAGCCCAGTTAAGCCTGGACTTTTGAAACCAAATCCAATCCTTCCTTTTTCTAAGTGTCCATACCAAATGTTTTTCCTCCCTTCTACATGCTACTTCATTGGGTTCCAACACCCTGGATTCTGCTAAAAGCTCCAAAGCATGTAACTCCTCCTCAGCCTTTTTTAATTTCTCTTCAATTACTCCAAACACTTCAATATTCCATCTTTTCAGCTCCTCCTTCAAGCCTCCTAACTTTCTCTGGACTCTATACCTTGCCCACCCTTTCACCTACCTTTCAGTCCAAGCTTTTTGAGCTACTAAAATGAAACTTGGGTGTAGTGTCCATGCATTCAGGAACCTAAATGGTCTAGGCCCCCAATTCTTCTCATCTTCCATCAACAGAAGAGGACAGTGGTTAGACACCAACCTTGGCAACCTCCACCTCTTGAATCTAAACTTTTCCAGCCAGGCTGTATCCAGCACAAACCTATCAAGCCTGCTCCATCTCTCTCCATCCAGTGAATTACACCAAGTAAACCTTCTTCCTAGCATTGGTACATCCACCATTTCCAGCTGGTCAAGAAAGCGATTGAACTGTGCCATACCTCTATCTCTTCTAACACACCCTCTTCTATCTTCAATGGTTCTAATTTCGTTATAATCCCCTCCCATACACCAAGGCTTTTGGAAGCTTACCCTAATATTCACAATAACTTCCCACAGCTTTGCTCTTTTAAGCACATCATTTGGCCTATATACATTAACAAATACACATTCAATCGAACCAAGAACCTTACCTGAAATGAGTAGAAAATTTCAATTGCAGCAACAGTCCAGTAGCTGGAATACCTTTGGATTCCATAAGCTCAACAACCCTCCTGCACTACATTCTGAATGAACGACCATAAACTCCATCATCTCCCACGGCCAAATGAATTTAGCAAATAGCTCATCTATTCTACTTTGTTTTGTTTCTTGTAAAAGTAGCACATCCATTTTCATTTCCTTAATAGTTTACCTAACTCTTCTCCTTTTCTCCAATCTCCCCAACCCTCTAACATTCCAAGACATAATCTTCATAACACACTAACTTAACCCCAAATTAGACCCCTAACCTTTCGGTCAACTAGGTTTGACCCAGTCCACCCCCTTTCCCCTTTACAAATCTGTCTTCATCTTGAATCTCCAATTGCACAATTTTTTGAATTACTTCTACCTCTTTACCATCGCAGTTCATGCCTAGACTTTTACCGACCTGCAAAGTAGCTTGTGCTTCCTCGATCATGATCTTCCTCTTCCTACTCAGTTGACTATCCTGCGAAATAAAACAAGATAAAGCAGCCGCTGCCCTAAATACTGCCCCTCTCTAGAACCCATTTGAAAAAGAAGTTTGAGTTCTTTGCAATCCCCTCCTTCCCCGACCTCTACTACCTCCATGTCTTCCAAGTCTTCTTTGGTTAGAATTTGATCTGGCCACCGGTTTTCATCCAGGAGCTGCTATCTTTACTCCCTCACCCATAGTAGCTGGTAACACCCTTGTTGGTCTCAACATGGACTGAGCCCCAGCTCTAATAGCATGGTCCAGATCTACATTCAGTGCACCCAACCCAGGCCCACTACTAATATTCCATAAATAGGCCCCTTCTAAGACTACTTGAAGATTAATACTAGGCCCACCCATCTCAGACCCACTACAACTTCTAACAAACCCAGGGGTCATAATTTCATCTTCAACACCTACTTCTCAATTCTTATTCATTTTCCTTGGAATCATCAAGCTTGTGCCCCTGTTTGGTTGCTTAACACTGCCCATGGAACTAACCAAACTAGTTTCTGACACTCTACTATCATTACCTATAACATTAATATCCTCTCTATGCTGCATATCAACAACTAAAACATTCCTTTGCAGTTTGTCAACATTACATTGGGCCACCTCATCTGGACAATCCACTTCATCATCCCTAACCCCAACTCCTTTTGCCAGCTCAGCATACCCTTTCTGGTTACCTTCAACCTAGGAGCAGCAATCATTCTTCTCTCCGCCATTAATCTGCTTTAAGCTATCAACAAATCCACTCTTACTCCAATTTGGTCCTTCTGAGGCCTCAGGACATTCACAAACCCTTATAGGATATACCTCTCCATTGCAGCTCAACCATATAGTCCTATTAATAAACTCCATATCCCCTGTGATAATTCTTATTTTGCCGCAATAGAAAGAAGCTTTATTGATAGTGTCCTCATGAAGCTACACCACTTCTCCCCAGACAGCCCCTATCATTCGAAAATTATCCATACTCCATAAATTAAAAGGAACCCCATAACAACTGACCCATACACATCTCTCCTGATTGATACTGCATCCCTTGGTCCACTCTTCCATAGAACTACACCATGCAAATATCCACTCCTTAAGTTTTTCCTTCTGCCGTTTCATCTCCATAACTGATGTGAAAGATAAAATTGCAATCCTACCTTCACCTACTTTAATTTGTACCTCCTTCAACCCTTTCTTCTCACATTCCTTCTTGAAATCTGGAAAAGCGAAGAAACTATGAAGCTTAACTATCAAACTTTCATATAGCCACCCATTGCCTGCTTCGCTTACTTGAACCACAATTTCCTCCCTTCCCTGTGCAACTCTTTTCTCGACAACCTTAGCATAAGACTTTATCTTATGAGTCTCATGCCTTCTCTGTATACCTCCTCTGTAAACAACACTGTTCATGTTCACTGCCTCTTTGTAACTTCTTTGTTTAAAATCCCCTTGCTACTTGACTTTGTCTCCCTTGGCAAACTCGGCTTCTTTTACCTTTAATTCTTTGTCATCACACCACAACCTAATAGCCCTTTGTACTTCGACCTCTGCTACAACAGGACAGTCATATCTGACAAAACCAAATCGCGACCCAGTAATCTTTCTCCTTTTCAATGGAATGAACACATTCTTGACAACATCAAACTTTGAAAACAATCAAAACAGGCTTTTGGGATTCATGGACAAATGAATATTATCCACGAAGACTGTAAACAATCCATCAACACCTGAATCTCCTACATTCCTACTCATTCCTTGCCGTTTCACTACCGGTTGCCACCCTCCACGCTCCATCTTATATATGTATACGTGAGATTATATATCGTCATATCTTTTGAAAACAAACATCATTATTTATCTCACTAATATGTTGAATCATTAACACTAATTTCATGTATTATTATGCTCATATAATATTTATTATGCTAATCAAATAGAGTCTAATTGTTCAAAAAAAAAACGTGTGCAAAGTTGTAATGAATTATGTGGATATATTTATTTTAAATTTACAGACACTATTTTTATTTTTATTTTTATTTTTTGGGTGCAATTTTTGTCGTTTGTTTTTTGGATCCTCAAACTTTTTGCAATGAAAGCTAAGAGCAATTTCAACCATACATTTTATATTTCACTAGCTAAAATACAAAAAAAATGTATGTCATTTATTTTACTTAATTCTTTTTTTATCTATGCACTCCAATGATACTCTTTATTTTACCTCTTTATAGACACAAGCAAACAGTTTAAAGAGACTCCCAAAGCTTTTCAAATGTAGCTAGCCTTAAATTTTTTTTTTAATATAATAATTATAATAACTAACCCATTAAAGTAACTAAAATATGATAATTCTGACTACAATAACTAACAAGTTTTATTTAAAAAAATTCCTTAGAAATGCTCTAGATTTCATGAACTTTTCATAGAACTTGCTTAATTTAGAATGGTCAAAAATTACCCCTGTGAAGAATGTTGCGTGTTCTAATTGTTTTCTGTGTGTTCACATTGTCAAGGCGTCTTTATTGTTTTAATTAACAATGCTACAAATTTAAATTTTCATTTAGAAAAAAAAAAAATCAGCAATTTATAATTATTATGGATATAGTTCACATTTCACTGATATTAAAATCACACTAAACATTCATTTTCAAGGGATACATTTTCATAGCATTTTTATTTTAGTTATAAGGTGAAAATTCAAGTTTTTGAACATATCATTTTCAAATAATTTTTCCCCTTACGGAGATAAAAAATTTCTATTTTGTTTTTCTATTAAAGTTTTTAAACATATCATTTTCAAATGATATTATGCTTAATTCATTTATGTTTTAGTCGATCTTTAGTAGAATTTTATTTATTAACAATATGAACAACCTATATATTTAGGAAATAGTATAGGCTTTTTATATAACTTAATAAATACATCAATTGAATTTTTTTTTTAAGGGAATTGACCAGTAAATCCCATTTTGTGGACTTGTAATCCATGAGATCCTAAATGTTTTCTTGGTGACTGAACGGTCCCTTAATTTGTTTGTTGACTATTTTGCCACTACTAGTATTATTGGTTGATTGGCGTGGGTTATATAGGGAAGGTGAATGAGTGTTTGTGTGTCACGTTGATCGGAAAATCGCACTAATACATTTTTTAATTTAGTAGGTTTGTAACATGCGTAGAAATGAAACGTGGTAACGTCATAGTGTTGTTTCGTACGTGACGTGAACACGCAAAATAAGACACACTGAAATGGTTTCAAATTTCCATTTCGGATTTTTCACAACCCGAAATCAGAACCAAAATCATGAGTTCGCATTTCTACAATTCAAGTTCATACAATCTTTTGTTCCTAAATTTGGGAATTGCAAGGCTACAAGCTAAAGTACCAATAATCAAAATCAAACTCGCCAATTGAATCACAGACCATAAACTAAACTTCATCATCTTGTACTCTTCAAACAAATCTGCATCCAAAGAAGGACCATCCTCGTCGATTTCACTACTTGTACCCAAAAACCCAGATTTCATCATCCTCTAAGATCTCTAATCTTGCTTCGGCGGGTCCATCAGTCTCAACTTTGTCTTTGCATTCAACAACCTGACCATTCAGTGTACCGCCTCGGCAAAGTCGATCTACCGGAATCCCTTCTAACATCGTTTATGTTGAGTTTGTTTGCTTGGCTAGTCTGTCTGTTGTGACAGTCCGCCATTGTTGCTTCTAGCGTGAACATCGTCAAGTCGGTGTACCACGTCGGCAAAGTCGATCTGCTGGATTCCTTCCAAACATTGTTCACATCGATTTTTATTTGTTCACCGGTTTCCCTCCTAACATTGTTCACGTTGATCTACCATTTTTATTTTGTTTGCTTCGTCAGTCCATCTTCTGTGACATTGTTCACGTTTGCTTGGTCAATCCAAACATTGATCTACACATTCCAAAACCACAAAACTTCTTGCAAATAAACTAAAGAGGGCATAATCGTCCCACCAATACGAAGCTACATTTGAAACGGGACTTCTTGGTTACAATTTACCATTACAAAGGACTTGCCAATCAAACATTTGGACCGTGGGGCCAACTGGTGCAACATTTTTCAAATCAGGACTTTTCAATGATTTCCCATTTTTTTTTTTTTTAAATTGATAATTATACTCGTTAAGCCAACTAATAATTATATACGAAAACATACCAAGCACTCACAAGTCTTTTTGACTCCGAAACTTACAGATGTCCTAACATTTTCCCAGCTAATATGACAATTGTTCATCCAATGTATGTATATGAATCATTACAATGTGGAGGTTCTCACGATGCAGGACTTGTGCTGCAGGATCATCTAATGGTTAAGTCGCTACTACATATTATTTTGCAATTTATTTAAGTTTGGTATATATAATTTAAAAGTCCCTCTCAGGGATAGAACCAAGATTTCATTACTAGAAGCGTTAAAAGAAAAATAATTTTTTTTTTCACATATATACAAATACGTGTATATATGTACAATAAGATATATAAATTATGTATACAAAAAAAATTAAAAATCATAAATGCAATCTCTAATAAGATGAAGAAGTTTTTTTGGTGTAAAATAAAAAGAAAATGCAAAATGGGATAAGTATCTCGCAAAATAGAATAGAGAATTGATGAATCCCATTATTATATTTATTTATTTATTTATTTATTTTATCAGCAATAAGTCTCATTATTGAAACCAATGAGTATCAAATTGGGGTACATGTACTTATCCCAGATCCACTAAATAATTTTCTAGTAAATTATATTTAGCAACGATATACTTTCACCAAATTCTCACTTTGATCCTTTCACTTTTAAATGTAATAATTAACCTCTTATATTTTAAATCCAGTTACAATTTCACCCATCCATCCATGCAGTGGCGTAGCCAGGAATTTAGTGAAGAGGGAGCACAAATTAATGATGACATTAATTTTTTTTTTCCCATAATAAACAATAATGAGATATTACTAAACTTAAATATTAAGAATTCATTTGGATAAATGTGAATTTTAAATTAAATAATTTTAGATTAAATTTTGTATAAATATTGGGAAGTAACTATTTTATAGGTGGGTTGGCAAATTAAAAAAAGAAGATAAATTGAGATAGAAGATATATTTTAGTAGAGAAATTCTATAAAAACATACTGCAAAAAAAGTGTCTATCATATGTCGCAATTATGATCTTCGTGGTTTTTAGTTATAATACATTATAGTGTTAGATATGATTTAGTTATACCTTCTTGTGGTTGTTATTTTGATTATGACTATATATCAAGTAATAGTTAGTTATTACTCATTTTGATATTAATTATGATCTATTGTAAAGTTATGATCTATTAGTTATGATCTATTAGTTGTATCAAGTACTAGTTTTTTAACATCAATAAAGTTTTCCTTTTGTTGATAAAATATATATATATATATATTGTAATTTTTTTTATTTTTTATAATTGAAGATGTGTTGCTTGATTATAATTTATATAGTGGTCATTTTAATTATGAATAGAAAGAAACACATGGAGGATAAATTTTACATTTCAAATGTAACTAATAATTCAATAAATTCTATATCTTTATTGAAATTAATTATGTTTGTATGTCAATAATGATAAACATCATCATTATATTAAAATCTTCATATATAATAATATAATTTATTATATTCTCTTTATTTTCAATCAAAATAATTATTATTATTCTTATAATTTTAAAATGTCATTGACGTTTCATTTTAAATAATATTTTTATAAATTTTTTTTTATTTAAAATATTTTTTTATGTTTAAAAAAAAAATTCTAAAACCCAGGGGAGGCATGTGACCCCCCTGGGCCCTACATAGCTACACCCCCGCATCCATGTAATGTTAATAAGGCCAACGAAAATTAAATTGAGAGACTAAAGTGAGATTTTGGTAAAATGAAAGGACGAAAATAAGATTGTAGCAAAAGTATAAGGGTGATGAAGTAATGAAAAACTATTACATATGTTTTAGATGACAACTTCCGTCAATCTTATTAATGACAGATGGAGGAGAAATATTGCAACTTGACTAAGTATAAGAGATTAATTGTTACAACTGAAAGTAAAATAGATTAAAGTGAGATTTTAATAAAAATATATGAGTGCTAAGTGTAATGGGCCAAAAATATATGTATACATATATACCTACAAAAAGGCTTCTCTTCTTCTTCTTCTTCTTTTTTAATCAAAAATCCAAAAAATATAAGGGCCCATAATTGAGACTTTGGATTGTCAATAAAAAAATATATGCACAAATATGTGGAAATATCCTTGATACATTTTATCAATAAATTTCTATCTTTTGTTGATATAAAAAAGAAAAACAAAAACAAAAACAAAAACAAAAACAAAAAAGGTGTAATGGGCTCATCATTTTCATTATATAGTGTTTGTTCCCTTATTCATTCATTGATTCATTGATTCATTCATTCATTCTCTCTCTCTCTCTCTCTCTCTCTCTCTCTCTCTCTCTCTCTCTCTCTCTCTCTCTCATTTGTTGTTTATAGTTCATAAACACTAGTATTTTATTTTCCTTTTTTTTTCTACGCAAATCCCCTTACTTGATATTTCCGTTTTTTTTTTTTACTTGTATCAGATCTTCTATTTTCCATGAATGTAGTTATTTATTTATGTGTTTATTTGTCTTCCCCAATAGTTTACATGAATAGATGAAATAATCCTGTTTTGCCCACCCAAAGACCGAAAAACATAAAATATTGGTCTCATATGCATGCTGATGCAGTAAGGTTTCGTGGCTGACAACGTTTCCTCATCTTGGTGATTTCCATTCAGGCTAAAAAAACTTTATTGCAGGTGATTTTAGTGTACCCAAAATCCCCAATATTTTTATTTTTATTTTTTTGAAATTCATCATGATTTCATGGTCTTTTTTGTGATAATCTTTGTTTGTACCTTGTAGGTATGAATTCAAATGGCAAATCACCATTTTCTGTTGATGGTAGTCCAGTTCGGCAAACCCAACCACCTGCACCGCCACAACAACCATCTGTTGACACAAATACAGACGCAAGAACTGGTAACACTCAAAATCAGCATCCTTCAACATCTCACGACTGTCAGACTCGGACTCAGACTCAAACTCGGGCTAAGACTCGATCTTGGTTTGAGATTCTGACAGAGAAGACTAGTGGTGGCGACAACTTACTTAAGCTGTCGAAGACGCTCCTAGTCACAAATTTCAGTGCAGCCATAGCTATGGTGATTTTCAGATCAGAGGGATCGCCGTTGCAGTTTGCTTTGAATTCAAAGCCACCACATGCAAAATCATTCGGTATTCTTGTGGCTTGTATTGCAATTGGTTTCACTTGTAATATGAATGTGATCTTATTACAGAAGGAATCGCCAATCGCTGCAAGCATAGGGGGGTATGCTGGCGCGTTGTCGTCCGTCATTGGGTTCTTGACCATGATAAAAATGATTCTACCTCATAACCTCTTGTGGATTGTTTGGCCTGCTGGTGTTTCTATCTCCCTATCATTTCTCTATCTCCTTACAAAGAACAGGTAACTTTTTATTTTTTTTATTTATTTATTTATTGTTAATTGTTTGATTTTCTTAACTCAATTACAGGCTTTTTTTTTTCTTTTATTTTTTTTTTCATCAAAGCAAAACACAGACCGATCCACCAATCAAATCAATGAAAAAGCTCTTTATTTTTACTTGGCTTGAAGGCTTATACAAATCAAATCAGTGGAAAAAAATATATATATATATATATTGACAGGACTGAAATTATTCAGTCGGAAAGAAAGGAGCAAGTGTTTGCATAGAACATTATGTTACAAAAACCTAAAACGTGGATCTCTAAAAAGATATATACAATACAAAAATTATGATACAAAAACTGAATTTATAATGTGCATTTTCAAGTTTTATTTTACAAACTACTTCAGGTTTTAATAGTAAGTTACCGTTGTATGCATCATGAAATTCATTTTATTTTTATTTATTCATTTATTTATTTTTGACCTTACAAATTGCTCAATTTTGTGTTGTTGGACTTCTAAATGTGTATTGGTAGACTATGGTTGTCTAGTCAAACGTAATTCTCCTCGTATAAAGTCTTAGACCCCTCCTCAATTGAAAAACTAAAAATAAAATATAATAATTGAATTAGGAAATGCTTAATTTTATAAAACTTTCTAAGAAATGCAATGACTCAAAATTTTCTTATAACTACATAAATATTCAAATCCAATTTAAAGGATTATTTTTTATTCAAACAGTTTTTTTTTTTTTTTTTTTTGGGGAGGGGGGGGGGGGGGGGGGGGGGTTTAGACCGATGTGCTTGTCCAAACAAATGACACAAAGAATTTTTTACTTAGGTACTTATTATAGGTTTTTGAATTGTGAATTGTGAAGGGATGACACAGAAGATGAGAATGCTATGTTCTATTGGGGGGGAAAGATTGATGACAAAAGTGTGTCTTACAACGGCCATGTGAAGAAGTTCTGTAAGGTGAAAAAGGGGATAACATTGCATGAGTTGGAGGCGATGATCATGCCCAAGGTGGCCCCAAATGGAAACGTGCAACTGGAGTTCAAATGTAGGTTCCCATCTTGGGAGTCCATAAACGATGTGAAGTATGAGTTGGTACCAATCGACAACGATGAGGATTTGGCTTTCGTCTTGAATCAACCGAAAAGCTCATGGTCAAAATATACTTTGCAATTTTATGTACATGCAAGAAATAACACCTTTGCCGACCAAGACATAACACCTTTGCAAGGAATAACACCACATGTGGACTGGGACGAGAGCATGATGGGCAACATAACCTCGTCTGTGGAGTGAACTCAAGAATATTTTCCAACTACTCTTTAATTATATGGGTACGTTATATTGATGCCCTTTAGAATTTTCATAATTTCAGGATCCTCTCTCTTGTTGATGTTAATCATGTTGGAAAACTTAACCAAGGGGTTGTTACCAAAGTGCTGAGAGGCCTTGGATTTCACTCTTAGAAATAGAATTGGTTGTTAAATTTAGTTTAATGTCTAAATAAATTTCTTTAGTCTGTTTTACATAATAGAAATAGGTGAATGATTTAAATTAAAAACAAATCAAAAGAGTTTAAATTGACAAAATACTTAACAGAAATAGGCTTCTTCTTTTTTTTTTTTTTGGTGGTAATTTTCTCTATTTGTTTTTACTCTTTAAATTTTAACGATATTATTGTCCACGCATTATATCACACTAACCATTTTTTATTTTTTATTTTTTATGCAGATGTGAAGATTTTGCTGCAATGAGGACATGTAGATGCATATGGCAGGAAACTCCAAGAGTTGAACAAATGGTCAAAGTTTGGGATTTGGAAGTGTATTATTTTCATAATTTCAGGTTTGAAATCTATTAAATGCAAATAATATATTGGGGTTAGGCCGAGATATGAGACTTTGCCTCAAAAGGATACATGCATAAAACACGAGTGGATTTATCTTCACAAATAATTTATTTTACTTGTTTGTTTTTTCTTCTATTGATTGGAACAAAATGAAAAAAACTTCAAATATTCACTAATATTATTTTTGTTCTACTTCTTTTATGAGCCAATTGAATATATATCTAGATTTTTATTATATTTGAGTAACAAGTCCTCTAATATAGGGTTCAAAACCTCTTAGGTGCCATCAATTCTTGTGTTGGGGCAGTCCATATAGAGCTTTGCTCTGACTTTAAATGGGCCCCTCACTAGTGGACGGATTGTTCTCCCAAGGATTAGTTGAGGTGAGCGCAAGCTGGCCCGGACACCCTGAGTTATCAAAAAAAAAAAAAAAAAGTCCTCTAATATAGAACACCTACAAAAGCAACCTTTTTTTTAATGTTTTTATTTTTAGTGATTTTTTTTTTCAAAATTATATCAAATTTTTTTACTTTTCCCATTTGTCTTGTGTAAACGAATCTAGAAAGTAAGTTTTTTTGAAAAATTCTAACAAAAATTGAAAATTCTAAAATATTTAAAAAAAAAAAAAAGACTACTATTTTTTTGCTTATTTTTATCTCTTTTGGACTTATTTTGGATTTTTTAATTTTTTTAATTTTCTGGTTCATCTTATCGAGCTAAATCTACAAGTCTAAGACTTTTTGAATTTTTTTTAAAAAAAATTTAGTAAAGACAAAAATAAGCCCAAAAAAAAAGATACCAAATAAATAAACCCCAAACACTAGTTTTTTTTTTTTTTTTTTTGATCAGCAAAGAAAAATTTCATTTAACAGCATGAAATTAAAGGTACAAGAAGATGACATGTATCGAGAGATATTCGAAAAGTACAAAAATACCTCTACTACTGCTACTCGCATCCATACAACCAACCCGTTGGCCTCACAGTTTTTTTTTTTTTTTTTTTATTTTAAAAAAAGAAGAAGAAGAAGTTAAGAAGGACTTAACCATAAAACAAAATACATAAAACCCCACCAAATCAACTAAAATCTATTTAACAACCCACACACCAAGACCCATGCCACTGCTGCTACAACTCCCAAAGCCCTCACCACCCACGCCTATGCTGTTGCCCACGCCACCCATAAGCTGCTGCAACTCCCAACTCCCAATGCCCACACCAACCACGCCAGAGCTGCTGCCCACACCTATGATGCTGCAACTCCTAATACCCACCCTATGCTGCTAGTCCGGCCGAGAAGACACCACAGCCAACACCGGAAAACTCCCATGCCAATACTAGACCTTGACATTGCAGCTCTAACATTATCTGCCGAAGACACCCACTGCAGATCATCACCCATTGACATTGCAGATCATCACCCATGCCAGAGCTGCTGCAACATTATCTCCGAACAGTATCTCACCCACAAATCATCTCCCAGCAGTTCTTATTCTGTCACACCCCAAACTCGGGTATGACCGGCCGTGGCCCACAGGGCCTTAGCCCAAGGCACATGTAAGCCTAAAACACGAATCCATAATCACATTGAACAACTAAACAATAGTCCAGTAATAAATAACCAACATCAATCCAGTGAAAAGCCACAAGTATAAATGGCAAACCAACCGAAATCAATACCATCCAAACTTATGGGATATAAACAACCAACATATTAAAATAATCCTAATTGAACCTCAAAGAAATATGCATAAATTCGACTAGCAACCTAAAACAAATTAAATAAATGCCCTAGAGGTCCATGAAATAGAGTCCCTGCTACGCCATGAGTCCACTCTAAGTCCTTCTAACACCTGAAAATGGTAAACAACTAAGTCAGCTGATACCTCATTCAGTAGCAACATGGATAAAAATACGTAGCGTGAAACTACTCATCTGAAACGAAATAATATAATCCTTGAATCGAATAGAGTGTAAAAGTCCAATTAGTGCCCTGAACCAAGTATAAAAACTACACGTCACAACTAATTTAAAAACACTAAAAACAATAGGAACTAAGTAACCTCAACTAAAGCGCACTAACCCAGCTCAACCCAACTCACCGTTATTCTTAAATATTACCTAAGTTCATGTTCTTCAAGGTTTAAAATCACACAAAACATGGGTTCCGGTCAAAACTTAATTAATTGTGACTTTAAGATAAAACAGAATTTCAAACAAGCCTTCCCAACCTATTCGCTAACTTTGAAAATTACAAAACCCACTCCACGCTATTCCAAAAATTCCAATAACCCCCAGATATGATCTAATATATCCTAAGTTTCAAATCCAATTGGTTTCACTTGATTTGCTTATCAAAATAATTATCTACAATTTATTATATCCAAACAGGTTGTTTTCTGCAACACTTTAAAGAAATTGACGGTTCTCTTAATATACACAAGCAATCAATGCAAGGCCAAAAACATATGAAACTAGACTCGTAACCGGTTCTAATGACACTAATTTGATAATTTTTGGATTTATACCCAAAGAGAACAACATTCCCGAATTTACTGTTTCGGACTGGTTTCCTGGACAGATTTGAATACCTCAATTTATATGGCTTTTGAATCCCAACAATTATGAAAAAATTTAGATATGCAATTTAATATGTAATTGATCTACTGTAAAAATTTCAGTTTAAAATTCATCCGTTTAATATGGTTTCTTGATTTTTTAAAGTTCGTGCTTATGCGCAGAATTTTTTTTTAACTAAGAATAATACCCATTCTTTATAGATGAATTTGACTCCTCAAATTTCTTAATAGGATATCTATATACACAATACATAAACCTACAACCTCTCCATCAATGAACTAAATAATCATAGAGTAAGGATAAAGAACAAAACCTTAAGGAAGAAGAAAGATAAAGACCTAGTACACACCCAAAAATCCAGCCTTGTTTGCAACCCTTTTTTTTTTTCTTCTCTTCTCTCAATCTCTCTCTCTCCCCGTGGCTGCCTCCTGCTGCTGCTATAGTGTTGATTAGGAACCCTAGGGTTGTTATATATTGTATTAGGCAACTTAGGGTTACTTTATATATCTAAACAAAGGGTTCTAAATTATTATCTCTTTATATTATTTTATTTTCTATCCCATTAATTTAAATAAAATACAAGTATTACTAAATCAAAATATACTAACTAATTGGTCTCCTAATTATTTATTTATTTATTATAAATCTTGCCTCTAAATTAAAGCCTTTCACTTTAAATTTATTTTAGGTTTTAAAATTAATTAAAAAATCCTCCAATAATATTTAATTTGCACCTTAGAATTCACCACCAAAATATTTGAGAGTGTATTATTATTATTTAATTATTTACTAGATTTGTATATTCGGGTTCTCACATTCTCCCCCCTTAAAATAAAGTTTCGTCCTCGAAACTAACCTGAGTAAATCATGAGAATAGATGTGGATATTTCTCGTGCATCTCGTCCTCACGTTCCCAAGTTGCCTCTTCAACTAGATAATTACGCCACAGTACCTTAACCAATTTAATGGCCTTTGTACGCAACATTTTCTCTTTTGAATCCAAAATCTAAACAGGCATCTCCTCATACGAAAAATCCTCTCTAATCTGAAGTGGCTCATAATCTATCACATGCGACGAACTGTGCACATATTTCCTCAGCATAGACACGTGAAACACATTATGCACTCCTGCTAACCTAGGGGGTAGAGCAACACGGTACGCAACCTCACCAACCTTCTCCAATACCTCAAATGGACCAATGTATCTAGGACTCAACTTTCCTTTCTTTCCAAACCTGATCACTCCTTTCCATGGTGATACTTTCAAGAATACCATATCCCCCACATGAAACTCTAAATCTCTCCTACGATGATCAACATAACCTTTTTTGTCTACTTTGAGCAGTCAATAATCTCTCTCTGATGGTGATAATTTTCCGTGTGGCATCCTCCACCAAATCAGGTCCAACATTTGCTTCTCACCAACCTCATACCAACACAAAGGAGACCTACACTTCCTTCCATACAAAGCCTCATAAGGAGCTACTCCCAAACTAGAATGATAACTATTATTATAGACAAACTCCATGAGTGGCAAATAATCATCCCAATTACCTCTCCACTCCAAAGCACAAGCCCTCAACATATCCTCAAGGGTTTGAATAGTCCTCTCCGATTGTCCATTTGTCTGAGGGTGATAAGCTGAACTAAAATTTAACCGAGTACCCATAGCTGATTGTAACGCACCCCAAATCTTAGATACAAAACGAGGATCCTGATCTGACACTATTGACACTGGTGCACCATGCAATCTAATAATCTCTTTCACATACAACTGTGCAAATTGAGCTAGAGAATACACTACAACAAAAAAGGTTTATGGTGACGAAAAAATATTTCGTCTCCAAATATGTATGTTTTAGTGATAAAAATAAGATTTCGTCTCCAATTGTACTATTTTTAGAGACGAAAACCAAATGTCGTCACCAAATGCTTAAAATCAACTAAAACAATAGGTGACGAAAATTTTATTCGTCTCTAAATTTTATTTTTCGTCACAAAACAATTTCCCGCCCTTGGAAAATTTGGTGGAAGATTTGGTGCTATTTTGGAGACGAAATTTTTCGTCACCATTGCAAAAAATTTTAGAGAGGAAATAATTTTGTCTCCAAATATATTATTTTTAGAGAGGAAAACCAAATTTCGTCACCAAATACTTAAAATCAATAAAAAATAAAATTGAACCATAGATATCTCTCTCTGTCACTCCCACACTCATATATCTCCGTCATACCGTCTGTTTATCTTTATCGCATCGGTCAACCTGCATGTCACCGGCCGGCGCTCTCTACAAAAGGCCTCTCTCTCTCGCTCCCTGTTTTCGCCTCACTCTCTCTCCCCTACCCTATTCTCGCTTTTTTCTGAGCTCTTTCTTCCCTCTTCTCACTTTTCCAACCTCCGTCCCCCCTCTTCTCTATCTCGCTATCCCCATTATCGTCTCTCATTTTCGTAACTCGTTTTTCCCCATTATCGTCTCTCACTTCTAATTAAAGTGTGATTGTATATATATATTTTTAATCACACATTCTAATTAAAGTATGATTATGTATACACTACTATAATAATATTTATTTTTAATCACACTTTTTAAATAAATGTAATTATATATATATATATATATATATTTAATCACACTCCCAAATAGTGTGATTGTATAAAACATTTTAATTTGATTTTAAATAAAAAGTGTGATTATGTATATTACTACCATACCCCTCTTTCTATGTGTGTCTTCTATCTTTTTGACTTATTTTAGGGTTAGGTTCATATTCACATAGACACATCGCCTCTTTTTACTCTGCTCACACGACTGCTGCTCTCTCACCGCCGACGTCGCTCCTCCCTCACCGACGTCTCCCTTCTCCATCACCGGCGTCTTCCTTCTCCCTCACCGGCTCTCCCTCTCTCAAACCTCTGTACGAAGACGAACCAAAGTCATTCTGATTTTCGCTCCCCAATTGACTCTCTCTGGTATGATTTGCCTCTCTCCTCTATCAACTCTTCGATTTGCCTCTCCTTCTTATCATTTTCAGCTCACCGATTTCTTCTATTTTCTAAATCTTTCATCTCTGTTTGGTAAAAAAACCCTAGCTCTTGATTTATTTATTATTTTTAAAATGGAATGTATTTTATATGGTTTGATCGATTTAGACTCTTATCTGAATGTTTGAATTCTGCTTTGCTTCAAGGTTAGGTTATGAGCTTAATCACAATCTTATAATTATATATGTTTTTGGAACAAATTATTTCTCGGTTCATTTTTGCAGTTATATACATATTCTTTGCCTCTATTTGTGTCATTTATGTGCATATGTAGAGGTGTAAAGATATATGTAGCAGCTGTGTGAGTAACTACTTATAATTTTTTGTTTTCACTTTGGACATTGTTGGTGATTAGAAAGGATGTAGTTTTGTTGTTCAATGAATGGCAATCCTGTGAAGTGTATGTACTGTATTTGGTGGGAGAACAGCTTTGGTTATTTATTAGAGTGCACTAGGCCACCCAAACACTGCTATGTAATTGTTAAATGATCTAATTTATTTGTTCAACTAAGTCACCTGTAGGCAGTCCCATAATTATTTTACTTTTTCTCTTACAAACATCACATTTAACTACAAAAAAAATCTAATCATCTTGCCAAGCACAAAAATTTTAACATACTAAAAAATAGCCAAAAACTAAAATAGCGTACTAAAATAGCCAACTTCCCAAACACCCACATTATTTGTCAATCCATTCCAGTTATGTCTATTTCTATTGTCTGTCATTAGATTGTCTTTAGAGCACTTATTGAGGGGTGATTGTGTAGGATGAATGAGAGAGCAAAATTGAGGGAGCAGGTGGACATGTTCATAATAAGATCAAGAAAGGTATATGGTCTATGTACTGAGTTCTGAATTCTTCTCGTTTATTTGAGATGTCTTTAGGCACTCTTACTTCAAAAATTACATTGCGCATACACACCTGCTTAGTTGTGAGTGGAGTCTTTGGATAATAAAGAGGTTCACATGAGGAAGACAAGGTAAAGTCATCCCTAATTCTTTGGCCTCTAAGTGTAGTTATTTATTAGTCATTTTCTTAACTTGTAGTGGTTTCATTGGAATAGGAGGATGAAAATACCTATCATTAGAGAGGACTATATGGTTGATTGCGTCAAAAGACCAAAAACTTCCTTTTGATCTGTACACAATTGAAGCCATCGGAGAAGAGTCTGGCATGGTCATTGTTAAAGTGAAAGGGCGAAATGCTGTACATGAATCATCTGGCTTGCAAGATTCTGGCCACATCCTTGAGGATGGAAAGAGCATGTACAATACAACTCTGAACATGTTTGACCTTTCAACTAAGTAATTTCTTTTATACTTCTTTTGAAGCATTTTTACCTTAATTATATAAATTGTTGTTGCTTTTTGTGGTTTAAAATCCTTTGTGCTATGGTTGCCTTATTGTTCTCTATTCGTAAAGATGAACTTGAATTACAAAGTCTATGTTGTTTACCTAGTATTACCTGTGAGCAAGTTGTTTCAAATTTTTTATTTTTAATTATTATATAGTATCTCTCCCTCTTTTTCTTTTTCTTTTTTTTCTTTTTTTTTTCTCCCTCTGTTTGTTTGTTTGTGTGTGTGGTGGTTGGGGAGGGAGGAAATTTCCATAGTTATCCTTTTACTTTGCCCACATGCATTAGAATGTTAGACTAGTTTTTTTATGTTTGTTTTGGATTGTGTGATGTATTTGACCCTTATGAACTGCCCATTCCTTCTTGTTCAGAAGAGAAAATAATGTATGTCTTTGTATTCGCCCTGACGTTGTGTGAGCCTTTTAGATGAGGAATAATTAAGGTCCTTTGCAGCTCTGCCTTTCTAAAGGTGAAACTAATCCTTTTAGTTTGTGTTGTGGGATTGATACTTGTAGAACTGCTTTTGGGGTATTTCCTTATGTGTGATTACAAATACCTACCATTTTTTTCTTGTTCCATGGGTGTAAAAGTAGTCGTGTTATTAATTGTTCAATACCTTTTTTTTCTCATAACTGCTACTACTTTGAGGTGTGATTTTATTGCCTTACTGGTGGTGACTGGTCACTAGTTCCATATTGTGCTCTTGGCCTCTCCCTTGATATTCAGTATGTGATGTTTCGTTGCCTTGGAAAAAAACAAGCTTTGTTATTTCACCTATGAAGTGTAAATATATATAAAGGGTCAGATTTAAGGTTACAGGTGTTCATTTTCAAACCGAGGAAATCAAGGAAAATGTTAATCTTGCAACATTCTTCCTTGTTCAGACTTATTTTTTCATTGATTTTTTCCTATTTCATCTTCAAAAGTCAAGTGGTATGTGAAATATTTTATTTAACAACTATTGGTGTCAGGGGTGATGTACGAAGGGTCCGGGGGGCAGGGGAGGGGGGTCAAAATGCGCCTCCCATTTTCTATTAGGTACGTGCCTACTCCATTGATACTAAAATGATGTGTTTGGTTGAGTTAAAATTAAAGATTTCAATTTGTGCTAAAATTAGGGATTTTGACTTCTTGTGAATTGTGTTAAAATTAAGTGATTTTAGCTGTGTATATATGGGGAAAAAAATGATGGCATTAATGATGATACTACTATGGAAAGTTTTCGAAAGATGAAAATTTGTAAAAGAACTTAAACATAGCTCAAGTGGTTGTACCTCTAAGTTTCTAGAGGGAGGTTTTGGGGTTCAAGCTTTAAGAGAAGCATCGAATGTTTAGTAGTACTAACTTCCTAATCTGCTAATATTTTAAAACTTTTGTAATGAAAATTTAGATTTTTATGCTTAATATTAGCTCAAAAAATTAGTATTATCTTATTGTTGTTGATTTTGGATAGAAAACTTTTGCGAGTGTAATATATAGTGATCCGTTGAATTAATTTCTTGGCTCCACCATTGATTGTTGTGATGTTATTTGATGCACCTTTTGGTTGTAGGGTCTTCAATATAATGAGTGGAGGTTTGGCAAAAACTCCCATACCTTTCCTTAAGCTTAAATCATTAATTTAGAACCATATAAAAATCACTATTTTTTGCTGATATATGTGATTTTTATAAAGTCATTGAATTATTAGCATGCTAGGCAAAACACTTCTGTCACATTTTTTTGTTAGATTCCTTCAATGGGACATAAAGTCCATGGCCCAATCCCTCCCTTACCCCACATTTCCAATACCAGCACAGAGCTTTTCCTTGACAGATAATACAACTAACCTTCTCTCGATATCAGATATTTTTTTCTTTTTCTTTTTTATTAGCCTGGTTTCAATCAAGAACAATCACACATTCTCTCTGTTTTGGTTTATTTTTTATTGGAATATAATATAATCATGGTAATAGTTGATGTTTTGCTTTGCTTGAAGTTGATAACATGGGATGGGGATTTCATTTGTTAGTTATTTTTGGACATTAAATTGCAAGTTTCTACTGCACATAATGTCTTTAGTTGGTGGTATAAGCACATTGATGTGTTTGTGTTACATCCTTGCATGTGTTAGGAATCCGAAACTCATATCTAGGATTGGTGAGACGCGAAAAATAGAGAACAACAAAAATACAAGAATTGACACGCCCACATGCAAGAATTTGTTGTTCACTTCAAAGCTAGGGTTATGTCCACGGTCAATGCAGTTTCACTATGATCATTAAAGGTTACAAGAGAGATACAAAGATAGCCGCCTTCTCTCAACTACATAGACATAGAATTAGGGAACAAGTTACAAGTGCATAAATACTAAAAATACCTTTACTTTAAATTCATGATTGGGTGGTCAGTGTCCAATACTTATTAGGATCTACACTACCCCAACAATATGCACATCACAATACTTGTGTGTGTAATATACAAATTTAAATGTATGCTTGCTAGCAATTACTTAGCATACATTTGACTATGCATGCTTATGTTTATGGGATTTTCTTGTCAACATCACAAGAGTTTTATTAGTTTACGTCAATTTATATTTTCAAATAACATTACAATTAAAATAGGTAGCCGATTATGAGTGGCTGGAATACAAAATGATGTGATAGTCTAGGACTATAAAATAATAAAAATAATTTATAAACAAAAAATTTATGCATAAAACTCAACTATAATGATGTGGTGATGTGCTAGTCATGTTTTTATTTATTTATTTATTTTTAAAATTATAAGACACTAATGGGTATTTTAATTTGAGATAAAACGATCACAAAAATCACTTCATATGTGTGAATTTTGTAAAAAAATTATGTTTATATATCATTACTCTAAAATAATTTATTGAGAAAGTCTAGGATTTGACATAGCCACGAGACGGCCCGGAAAACACCTCAAACACCTCGGGACGGACCAATGTGAGTTGTGGAAACTTACGGAACTAACACGGGACTCCCGGTTTGAAAACTAAGTCCAAAAATGCACTTTTTCACACTTAAGTTTGAAAATAGGCCTTCGGGAGCCAAAATCGTGCAACAGCCACGAGACGGCCCCGGAAACACCTCACACACCTTGGGACAGACCAATGTGAGTTGTGGAAACTTATGGAACTAGCACGAGACTCCTTGTTTGAAAACTAAGTCCAAAAATGCATTTTTCCACACTTAAGCTTGAAAATAGGCTTTCGGGTGCAAAAATCGTGCAACAGTCACGAGACGGCCCGGGGAACACCTCAAACACCTCGGGAGGGACCAATGTGAGTTGTGGAAACTAACGGAACTAGCACGAGACTCCCGGTTTGAAAACTAAGTCCAAAAATGCACTTTTCCACACTTGAGCTTGAAAATAAGCCTTCGGGGGCCAAAATCGTGCAACAGCCATGAGATGGCCCGGGAAACACCTCAAACACCTCGGAATGGACCAATGTGAGTTGTGGAAACTTACGGAACTAGCACAGGACTCCCGGTTTGAAAACCAAGTCCAAAAATGCATTTTAAATTGTATATGTTATGGATAAGATAATAATTGTCTAACTAACATATTTTTTTTTTTTTTTTGTATTTCATTTTTTTTGCAGATTCGAGATTTGATATGGACGTGTTTGGCAATTTAGAGGGCCGATGGTAGCTCATTTTGTGTTTTTGTTCATATTACCTTACATGTATTTTTGTTGTGTTGTAAATTTTATATTTTTGTTAGTATTACGGGACATGTTTGGTAATCCGCCATTGATATTTTATTTTTGTTGATATTAGTAGACATTTTTTTTGTTGGATATTAGATGTGTTTGGTAATCTGCATACGGTTGATATTATATTTTTGTGGATATTAGTAGACGTTTTTTGTGGATATTAGGAGACATGTTTATAATCCGCATGCAGTTCATATTGTATTTTTGTGGATAATGCTAAAATTCGATTGTGATGTTTATGAAAATGAACAGATTTTTGTATTAGTTTGTAATAGATATTTTATTGAACATGTTATTGAAATGCGCAAGGAATTGTTATTGAAAAGAAAAATTTCGGAAGAAAATAGTACCCCCATTTTCACAATTTTTAATTTTTATTAGTGACGAAATAAAAAATGTCGCTATTAGTTTTCAAAAAACATGACGAATAATTTTGTCACTAATGATATAGTACGAAACAAATAATTTCATCACATTTGCTCATTTTAGTGACGAATTTTTTTGTCACCTTAATCCATATCATTGGTGAGGAAAACTTTCGTCACTAAAATATATTTGGTGACGAAATATTTCGTCGCAAAAAATAATTAAAATAAAATATTATTTAGTTTTGGTGATGAAATTGGTGTTTTAGAGGACAAAAAATTCAACATTTGGAGACGACACATTTCGTCGCCAAAAATGAAAAATAGGTGACGAAACTATTTTTCGTCACCAGGTACTTTTTGTGACGATGTATAGGCCACGAAAGCGGTGACGAATTTTTTTCGTCACCGATCACTTTAGTGACGAAATTTTGATGTTTGGAGACAAAATCAATCTGTCACCAAAGACCTTTTTTGTTGTAGTGATAGTTCATCCGAACTGCAACAAAATGTGCTGACTTGGTTAATCTATCCACAACTACCCAAACCGCATCATGATTACTACTAGTACGAGGTAATCCGCACACGAAGTCCATGGTAACATGATCCCACTTCCACTCCGGTATAGGCAAGGGTTGTAGTTTCCCTGTGGGTTTCTGATGTTCTACTTTAACCTGTTGACACACCAAACACTGAGCCACAAATTCTGCAATATCTCCCTTCATACCATTCCACCAAAAATGTTCATGAAGATCTCGATCATCTTAGTGCTTCTAGGATGAATGCTGTAACTAGAACTATGTGCCTCCATCATAATCTCCTTCCTCAAATCACCACCAACAGGAACACAAATTCGGCTACGGAATCTAAGCAACCCATCATCACTAACCACAAAGTCTACGTGCTTACCCTCTGCCATCTCTCCTTTAATACACTCACACTGGGGGTCAATCTCCTGTGCTAAACGAATCCGTTCTCTCAAGGTCGGTTGAACTGTCAATTGACTACAATAAGCCTTATTACCAGGTGTAACAACCTCAAGCCTCAAACGTCTCATGTCTTCCACCAAACAACTTTCAATAGACAAAGCAGCTACATCTCCAACTGCGACCTTCCTACTCAAGGCATCTGCAACCACATTTGCCTTCCCCGGATGATATAAAATATTCACATCATAATCTTTTAGTAACTCAAGCCATTGTCTTTGCCTCAAATTTAGTTCCTTCTGTGTGAAAATATACTTCAAACTCTTATGATCAGTGTAAATCTCACATGACTCTCCATACAAATAATGCCGCCAAATCTTAAGAGCAAAAATCAGTGCTGCTAACTCCAAGTCGTGCGTAGGGTAGTTTCTCTCATGTATTTTCAACTGTCATGACGCATAAGCAATCACCTTCCCATGCTGCATGAGCACACATCCTAAACCCTGTCGTGAAGCATCACTATAAATCACAAAACGACCTCCATCTGTGGGTAAGGCAAGGATTGGAGCTGATGTCAATCTCTGTTTAAACTCTTGGAAACTACACTCACAATCATCATTTCACTCAAACTTTACCTCTTTCCTAGTGAGATTTATAAATGGCAAAGCAATACGGGAGAATCCTTCCACAAACTTTCTTTAATATCCAACAAGACCTAGAAAGCTACGTACCTCTGTCACAGAAGTAGGTTGTGGCCAATCAACAATTGCTGTCACCTTTGTGCTATCCATAGACACCCCATCTTTACTCACTACATGACCCAAAAAGGATACACTGCTCAACCAGAATTCACACTTCTTAAATTTTGCATACAGTCTTTTCTCCCTATGGATCTGCAGTACTACCCTCAAATGCTGCTCATGCTCCTCCTTACTCCTCGAATAAATTAGGATGTCATCAATAAACACTACCACAAATTTATCCAGTTGGGGTTTAAATACCCTGTTCATTAAATCCATCAATGCGGCTGGTGCATTTGTGAGACCAAAAGGCATCACCAAGAACTCATAATGCCGATAACGGGTTTTAAAAGTAGTCTTAGGAACATCCTCATCCCTCATCTTCAACTAGTGATAGCCTGACCTCAAGTCCATCTTAGAGAATACCTAAGCTCCCTATAATTGGTCAAATAGGTCATCAATACGTGGCAAAGGATACATATTCTTCACTGTGACTTTGTTCGGTTCTCTATAATCAATACACAACCTCATAGACCCATCATTCTTCTTCACAAACAACACAGGTGCTTCCCAAGGTGAAACACTAGGCTTAATAAAACATTTTTTCTAACAACTCCTATAACTGAGTTTGTAACTCCCTCAACTCCAATGGTGCCATTATATAGGGCACTTTAGAAATAAATGTTGTGTTAAGGACCAAGTTAATGGAAAATTCTACCCCACGATCTAGAGGAAGTTCAAGTAGATCCTTTAGAAAAACATCAACACAATCACTCACTATAGCCAACTCCTCTAAGTTCTATTCTGGCAGTTTGATACTCACCACACAAGCTACATAACCATGACACCCTTTTCTCAACATTCGGTTAGCTTGAAGGGAAGAAATAAAACAAATAGAAGACCCTTTCCTATCTCCCTGAAAGAAAAACTCATGTTGCCCCAGCATAGCAAAAACTACCCTATTTCTAAAACAATCAACAGAGATATGATGCTTGGTCAACCAATCCATCCCCAAAATCACATAAAAATCCTTCATCTCTAAAGAAATCAAATCCACTGGAAAAATTCTACCATCCATCTCTATCTCACAAGATCAACAATCATCCCTAACACTACTGTTTCTCCCAATACTACTGTCCCACCTAATGGAGTAGACAAGGTAATACAAACATCAAAGGCTCACAAAGAATAGACAATCTGTGTAAATATCTAGGTATCAACTCTTAACCTTCAAACTGAAATCAAGAAAGATTCAACACAAGTTTAAACAAAACTGACTCAACCACACACTACTAAGGACTACAAGGACTCGGACCTCGTCTAAATAATGAAATGCAAGATATGTAACTCAATAAACCTATTGCTCTGATACCACAATTGTCACACCCCAAACTCGGGTATGACCGGCCGTGGCCCACAGGGCCTTAGCCCAAGGCACACGTAAGCCTAAAACACGAATCCATAATCACATTGAACAACTAAACAATAGTCCAGTAATAAATAACCAACATCAATCCAGTGAAAAGCCACAAGTATAAATGGCAAACCAACCGAAATCAATACCATCCAAACTTATGGGATATAAACAACCAACATATTAAAATAATCCTAATTGAACCTCAAAGAAATATGCACAAACTCGACTAGCAACCTAAAACAAATTAAATAAATGCCCTAGAGGTCCATGAAATAGAGTCCCTGCTACGCCATGAGTCCACTCTAAGTCCTTCTAACACCTGGAAATGGTAAACAACTAAGTCAGCTGATAGCTCAGTAGGTAGCAACATGGATAGTAAATACAGTTTTGAAAACAGGGATAAATTCCAAAATAAGATATATATCACAGAAACTAGATTGGCATACAGTCTGGTAAATACAATCTATTTCAAAAGAAGGTTCTACAGTTCAACACTTAAAATACTCATGTCTCGCAAGAACATGATAAACAACATTTTCCACTTAAAACAAATTATAACATGAACACCAATAATTTTTTTGGTACCAATAAAAACAATAATATGCCACACATTTCTCAGGCTATAAGCCTCGTTGGATCTAATACCGAATTAAGAGTCATCCTCAGGGTGGCACCTAGGCCTTTTCTCAAAGACGATCCGATTGAAGGTCACCTAGTTGTTTTTAAAGGTTTTTTCCTTACAATCGTTGAGCACTAGAGTCATCACGGCCCAACCCGGATCTGTTCCCTAGTGGCCAGAGTCACCACACACAGTGGAATAAGTTCCCTGGACTAAATACACATATGGTCCCAATAATCAATACACATCAGTTTCGCAAAACATGGTAGTTCATCATTATAAACATGAGACCAAAACAAATAGTTTACAGTATGCCAAATTCACACATGTTTCAGAAATAATTTGATTCCATTGATAATATAATATTTTATCAAAACAGTTTAGTCATGAAACAACAATTTAATTTTCCAACAGTTCAGGGTAGGGGAATATTTATAAAAATACGTAGCATGAAACTACTCGCATGAAACGAAATAATATAATCCTTGAATCGAATAGAGTGTAAAAGTCCAATTAGTGCCCTGAACCAAGTATAAAAACTACACGTCACAACTAATTTAAAAACACTAAAAACAATAGGAACTAAGTAACCTCAACTAAAGCGCACTAACCCGGCTCAACCCGACTCACCGTTACTCCTAAATATTACCTAAGTTCATGTTCTTCAAGGTTTAAAATCACCCAAAACATGGGTTCCGGTCAAAACTTAATTAATTGTGACTTTAAGATAAAACAGAATTTCAAACAAGCCTTCCCAACCTATTCGCTAACTTTGAAAATTACAAAACCCACTCCACACTATTCCAAAAATTCCAATAACCTCCACATATGATCTAATATATCCTAAGTTTCAAATCCAATTGGTTTCACTTGATTTGCTTATCAAAATAATTATCTACAATTTATTATATCCAAACAGGTTGTTTTCTGCAATACTTTAAAGAAATTGACGGTTCTCTTAATATACACAAGCAATCAATGCAAGGCCAAAAACATACGAAACTAGACTCGTAACCGGTTCTAATGACACTAATTTGATAATTTTTGGATTTATACCCAAAGAGAACAACATTCCCGAATTTACTGTTTCGGACTGGTTTCCTGGACAGATTTGAATACCTCAATTTATATGGATTTTGACTCCCAAAAATTATGAAAAAATTTATATATGCAATTTAATATGTAATTGATCTACTGTAAAAATTTCAGTTCAAAATTCATCCGTTTAATATGGTTTCTTGATTTTTTAAAGTTCGTGCTTATGCGCAGAATTTTTTTTTAACTAAGAACAATACCCATTCTTTATAGATGAATTTGACTCCTCAAATTTCTTAATAGGATATCTATATACACAATACATAAACCTACAACCTCTCCATCAATGAACTAAATAATCATAGAGTAAGGATAAAGAACAAAACCTTAAGGAAGAAGAAAGATAAAGACCTAGTACACACCAAAAAATCCAGCCTTGTTTGCAACTCTTTTTTTTTTCTTCTTCTCCTCTCAATCTCTCTCTCTCCCCGTGGCTGCCTCCTGCTGCTGCTATAGTGTTGATTAGGAACCCTAGGGTTGTTATATATTGTATTAGGCAACTTAGGGTTACTTTATATATCTAAACAAAGGGCTCTAAATTATTATCTCTTTATATTATTTTATTTTCTATCCCATTAATTTAAATAAAATACAAGTATTACTAAATCAAAATATACTAACTAATTGGTCTCCTAATTATTTATTTATTTATTATAAATCTTGCCTCTAAATTAAAGCCTTTCACTTTAAATTTATTTTAGGTTTTAAAATTAATTAAAAAATCCTCCAATAATATTTAATTTGCACCTTAGAATTCACCACCAAAATATTTGAGATTGTAATATTATTATTTAATTCTTTTACTAGATTTGTATATTCGGGTTCTCACATATTCACTGCCAAAAACCACACCACGCCACAGCTGCTGCAACTCCTGAACCCATACCTATGCTTACCCGACTAACCGCTGGGACACCAATCATTGGGACACCACCCACTGCAGATCCAAACACCGACCAACCAGCAGTTCTTCTTTCTTCTCCAGTTCTTCTTCTTTCACCCCTCAAACTCTCACACGAAGAGGAGCGCTAGAATGAAAACCAGACAGATCTAGATCGACTCCGACACCCATGTTTCCACCCAAACAAAGCATCGATACTTCTCCAATAATCTGAACCAGAGTTTACCCCTCAAGCTCCTACTCACAAAAGAGCGCTCGAGTGAAGATCCTGGACGTCTCCTGTTGAAAACAGACCACCACTACCCCAAAGAATCAGCTATAGCAGCCCGGAATCACCAGCAAATAACATCTACCGCAGCACACAAAACACTCCTAGGTGAAAAAATAATGGGGGAATCAAGTTTATTAAAGGAAAAACAACAGACAAACACGAAAGAAGCTAACCCAGCCGACCGCCATAGCCAAAGGCGGCGGCTAGCCAGCCAAAAGAGAGTCCCGGGGAGGAGGTTTTTAGAGAGAGAACAAAATCTAAAGACTTATGGACCAATTAATAGCAGTAAGTAAAAAAAAACCCCAAACACCAGTTGATAAATGAAATAATCCAATAATTCATTTTATATGGTATCAAATGATTGTTACTATTGCAAAGCCAATCATCACAAGAAGCCAGTCTTCACAAACTCTCTTAATCATGAAACAATAATCCTAGGTATCATGAAAAGTTTTTTAGTGGTCTTGAAACATTATTAGATGGTGTTTCAAGAGTCTTGTGATTAATGGAGAAGATAGAGTCCATGATTGTGTGTTGGGTCACAAGGGAACAACAACAAGCATAACGTTTGGTGATTGGTGGAAGTATTGTAGGTGGTGCGCCTAGACCACCTAATAAATTTTCCTTCATAACCCATGCTTTATGCAATGTCGAAAAGTTGTCACTAATTGTAAGAATGGTTGCACCTCCAAAATTTTTTGACACTTCTTATATTATACTAATATTTAATAATATGATTTCAAAATTAGAAAATTTCACACCCTATAATCATAGTAGTTCGCACCACCAAATTATAAAGTTTGGTACACATAACAAGAATTTAAAAATAATTTTCAAATTAAGTTTTATCTAATATTGATCCCTTATGTTTATTATTTGTGCTATTTGTTATATTTGTTTATTGTTTAGAATTATTTATATTATTACATTTGTCTTTATTTGTTGCCATTATTGTTTTCTAACCACGTGTTTTTTATTTTTTTATTATTTTTTTATTTTTTAACTTTAATTTGCTTACACCACTTATTTCACATTCATTCTTGTCTCTTCATTTTTTGAAAATAAAAGTATTGTCACATTTGACATGACACTCTTAAAAAATGAGCTTAGAAAATTATTGAAACATCTTTTGATTCATAAATTGATTTGTCTTGTGCTAATTTTTACTTGTTTTAACTATGCATAGTAACACGCAATTCAACTATGAAATTAGTCAAGTCTAAATTGCATAACAGTAATGACAAAGATCCCCACAAAACACAACCCCCACAACTCTCAAAATGATCTGAACCATTCATATCACTGTCAGACACAACTCCCAAAAAAAATTCAAATACATCAATGGCCAATAAATCAGTGGGGGTCATGGGGGATCCTCTTTTATGGGGGTCCCAAACATTTTCCATTGCCTAATAGGATTAAAGATGATTTGATCACATTTATTGAAAAAGATATATATTGAGGTTTGATGTTGATCATATCATAGTATATATGTAGTAGATTGAGACATATAACAAGTTAGTGTAGACAAAAAAAATTTGTTCATTTATATATTTTTACTTGATTATGTTGACAATAAATGTTTAATTAATAGTAATATAATTTACTTTTTTTATTGTTGATAAAAAATTATATTATTTTTACTTTTTGTTTGCACTCTAGAATGGATCTTGAATCCATCCCCAAATGTCCAATACTCCGGCCACAATTTAGTGACAATAAAAAAGTTGAAGCTCAAAAGCCGGTGGAAATGGAATGAAGATGATCAAATGTAGGAGTGAATTTTCCTAAAATGATCAATAATTAAAACGGTAAATTATATAAATGATCTCTATAGTTTGTACGATGTGTTAATTTGGTCCATGTTATTTTAATTTGCTTGATTTTGTCACTTAATGTAATAGTTTTTGAGTCATATTGATCTAATAAATGACGGTCGTTAGGTTTTGTGGACGGAAATTCAAACGATGTATCAATTTTATTCTTATAGTTTACATGATGTGTCAATTTAGTCCATATTGTTTTAATTTGCTTGATTTTTACAGAAACCAAATTGACACATCATGTAAACTACAGGGACCAAATTGACGCATCATTTAAGTTTCCATCCACCAAACCTAACGGCTATTATTTATTGGACCAATATGATACAATTCGCTAAATTAAAGGGCGAAATCGAGTAAAATAAAACAATGTGAACCAAATTGACACATTGCGTATACTACAGGAACCATTTACATAATTTATCCTAATTAAAATGAAGCTTGTTACTTGGAAAGTCTAAGGTAGGGATGGCCATGAGGCGGGTTTGGGGTGGGTTTGTCATTCCCCGCCCCCGCTCCTGTCTCGCTTTCAAACCCCACTCTTGCCCCTGCCCCCATTACGGGTGGCATTTTTCAACCTCATCATCGCCCCCGTGAATACCCGACTACATTTCAAATAATCAAAAAAATTGAGAATTATTTAATTCCTTAACACACTAAATAATTGTTGGATAAACTACCAATAAGTCCTAATAGTTTGACTTAATTCTTATCAAGTCCTATTAAAAATAAGTCTTGGTAAAATTGTAGCTAAAAATAATTTTTTGTGACAATTTTTTATAGATGTCACTAAAAATTGACAATTAGCGATTTTTTTGCCATGATTTTTATAAATTATTATTAAAACTTACAATTAGTGACTTTTTTTTATGACAAATTTTCTCATAGGACCTATTAGATAATAAGTCCATTTATTAGGACTTACACATAAGTACCCCATAATTTTCTTGTTTCCATATACATAAATAGTGAGACTTTTAAGATTATTATTTATTTATATTTAAATAGAACCATAGACTTTTAATATTCCTTTCTTATATTTAATTATATTATATATATAAATATATGTATTATTTATATCGGGTCGGGTTTGGATCAGGGAAGTGATTCTCGCCCCCGCCCCATCCCCGTTGCGGGTGATCAAAATATAATCCACTCCTGCCCCACATAAGTGTCAAGTCGGATAAAATCTATCTCATTTGGACTGGTGATTATTCAGTACTCTCAGAATATGGATATGTGATGCTCCATAAGGTTTTAATAGGTAGAGAGGCGTAAGGGTCCATAATTTATGTTAGGGATGGAGAATAACATGGAGCTTGATAATTGGTGATTGGCTTGGAGTATGAACACATGGTGTTTTGGAGTATTGAATAATTTTTCCATTTGGACAGATATGAACGAGCTATGAGGATCGGACTAAAATAGCCATCCCTAATCTGAGGGATGGCTAGTAAAGTGGAAAGTAATATCGTCAAAAACATTTTATGCCAAGGAAGTTGGTTTCTCTACAAATGGTTGACGTTGTTGATTTCTCAGAATTGAAGATCGAAGTCTTTGTCATCTTCTTCAGAAAACTTACACAAATCTGAGTCATTGATAACCATTGCAAGAACATCTCAACATGAAAGAGGAATTGACAAATGCAAATAGGAGATCTTGAGATGCTTTGAATGGATTTCGAGTTTAAAGATCAACTTTCAAGAAAGTTGGTTATGCGGAGTTGGATTATCAGAATTATTCATGAAAAAGGCAGTTCAAGGAACCATCTCTTATATCTTGCAACGCTTTTGGGAGAAGACTTAAAAACCGGGCTACCAATTGTTGAGAAAGGTAGAATTATTTCAATTAAATCAAAATTATTGGACTTGCCCATATATTACATGTCTTGATTCAGAATTCCTGCAAGTATGACAAAGGCGCTTGAGAAAATTTGAAAAATGTTTTTTGAAGGGTAACAATGAAGATGAAGGAAATTACATCATTTGAAGATGGAGCATTGTAACTACAAAAAATAAAAAATAAAAAATAAATTATTGGTGGAGGTTTGGAGTGGAAAGAAATTATTTGTGGAAAGGTATAGGATTACCTAGATGGCTGTTTGGTTTCATGACTATTCAGATCAGTAAATTGTCAAAGGTATGGAAAGCCAATTCTCTCCTTAGATTGCCTCATTTTCGAAATTTTGGAATGTCTTGTTGGGAGGGTTATCAATTAAGGTTGGCTGTGGTTCTTCGGCAAAGCTTCGGGATGATGTTTGGGTAGATGGAAAAACTCATAAGGAGGTATTTATGAGGTTCTTCTGCCTTGGGGATATATAGATCAAAATTATGGTGAGTGATTTTTCCTAAAATGACTATGCAGTGATTTTTTTGGATGGCTAGATTTCATTCTAAAGAAGTTGTGGTACAATAATCATTTCAGCCTTACCCAAAAAAAAAATAAAAAATCATTATTCTAGGGGAGTCGGACTCAATCATGGAATCTTTGGCCTATTAGGAGCCACTAAGTAACTTGGAAGGAATTTACTATCAAGTCCTTATGAGGGAGAGCTTAATGGAAGCAAAGCTGTGAGTAGGAGTCTCATTTGGAAGAACATTAGTCTATATCTGGTGTGGATAGGATTACAAACAAGTTGAGTTGATACCAAGTGGTAGGCTGTTTAAGTTTGGCTTGAAAACTTAACGAGTTTCTAAACGTGCAACTTATTTACATAACTACTTTTAAAATGTGTTGATACTTAACTTGTTTACATTACAAACTGGTCTAGAATGAGATTTTAACAAGTTGAACTCGGGAAAATTAAATGGTCCGTTCTTGTTTCCTTAGAAGGTCTTGTGCTATACTGGTTTGAAAAATTGAAAGTTAGAGAAAATTATTTTGGAGGCAATCTTCTATGCAACATCATGGACTTCAGAGAAAACTAGGAATGACAAAGGATTTATGTGGTAGCATTTGGGTAAAAGGCCTACAATTATTCAGTCAATGACATAAAATGGTTACTATCCTTTTCAAGATGTGTCAAAAATATGTCCTTCAAAATTTTTAAAATCTATCCAAAGCTTAATAAAAAATAAAAAATAAAATCCTCTTTATCCCATGACCCCCCATGAATAAAAAATAAAAAATAAAAAAAAAATCATCTAAAGAGCCAACAAAGTAAACTCACTTTACAGGAGCCTTGTTTAGAGTGAAATTTTGATTTTTGGTTTCTTTTTCATAATGTACAATTTGTTTCAATTTAAAATTTTTTTACATCGATACAATTCGAACCAACCAAAATATTATATTTAAATTCTTTAAACATTAGAAGATAAGTTACTATTACAATACTATTTTTGTGATAAAAACTGGAGAATGAAACATTTATAGAGCAACTTTCATACTTTTTCTTTATTTATTTGAAATTTTACATGTTTTTATAAAACATCTTAAAATTTCATTCAAGTCCCTCATTTGCACCAAACCTACAAACCGAATTGTAGCCAATAATCAATATTCAGATAAGGTTTAGCACTGAACTGAACGGTACTGTTTACACCATTCGCCTCAATAACAAAATATTAATAAAACATTTCCTCTCCCAAAGGCCTAAAAAAAATATCTTCTTTAAACGTTCTCCAATGGCAAACACAAATAAATTTTCATCTCAAGTTTCTTAAGTGGAGAAATCTGATCGCACTTCACCTATTCTTTAACACGATATCTAAGTTGTCATATTATTCCTCATGCATTTCCTTTTAATATAGGGGAAATATAAAAAAAAGTGAGAAGTTGAAAAAATAATTATAAATTCATGAAACTAAAAAGAATTTATGCATTAGATTGTGCAAATGAGTGTTGTACTTTCATGAATTTGTAATTATTTTTTATACTTTTTATTTTTATTTTTATTTTGATATTCTTCCTTTAATATATAACAATTTTATATTGATTGACATTTCTTGCATTTCCTACATAATTTTGCATGTATTAGCAACATTTTCAAAACTTTGTCACTAAAGGTTATTTTGCTTTTTGTTTTTATATTTATTTTTGGGATGATGCTTTACTCACGACTCTTATGATGACAAAAATTGGTTCCCCAATATTTTTTGCAATAAAATTTTATTTTTGAATCAGCTCATATATATATATATATATATTTTTTTTTTTATCAGCAAAAAAAAGTTTTATTGATGAAGAAAACATACAAAGTATGATAACGTACATCAATAAAGAGAAGGATGCAAAGAGCATCAAAGTGAAACATTAAGATCCCAACTAGGTTGGCACCTAGATGCACACCAAATCATTTGCTAGCACTAACTCCAAGCTCCAAGTTGGTGAGTAACCAATGTACAGAGCAGAAACAAAACAAGTAAAACACTCGCAGCAACAAAACAAAACAAAACAAAACTGGAGCATCCAAAAATCAGACCAGCACAGACAGCAGCAAGCTCCACAGCACAGACCGAAACATCACCCAAAAATAGACCAGCTCCACAGCAGCATTAGCATTAGCAACAGCACACTTTCATCGCAAATAAGTCAATCTATTAAGTTACAGCATGAGCACCAGAGCACCAGGGGAGAATGAACCACACAGCCAACAAACACTAGGGTAGAATGAACACAGCAGACCACAGCAGCCAGCAGGCATATAGACCAATAACCCATTCATAGAGAGCATATAGAGCATCATACAGACCAGCAACAATCACCAACACACCTTCAACAAACACCAAGACTATGCATCCTCAAACTGTATGCCACACTCCATAACTGAAGCAGCTGTTACGATGACTCCCAACTAAACACAATAGCCTACCCACAACCAACATAGCATACCAAGCATAGCAGGACTAGAGCTTCAAATAACAATGTAGATACCCATCTGCACTGCCAATCAAAGCAGATTCAGCCCAGATGCAGGACACAAACATAACAGATTCAGCCCAAGACACACTAGAGAACACCACAGTGACAGAGTCCTTTGGCACCAGATCAGCCCTAGAATGCAGAATCAGAAAAACACATATTCTGGAACTTGGGCTGCAGAATAGCCTAGAGACACATACTCAAGCCTCTTCAACAGCTTCAGAACCAGCATGAATTGAGAGCACAGATGCAGTACAGATCAGTCCAACAATCAGATCAGCTGCATGACACACTTGAGAGCAGCAGATGATCAAATCTCTTTAATTAACTCTTTGATTAGTCGATGGAACTTGGGCTGCAGAATGCACCAGATGCAATACTGATGGAACTTGGGCTGTAGAATACTCAGCCGTGCAAAGTTGGGTGAGTGCACACCATACAGCAGCAAGGCAAAAACACAAAAGCCCCAGGAAAATCAAAACCAGACCAAATCAACCCCTCAGACATAATCTAACCTGCTTGAGATTATACACAATATCATTAATTGAGCAAGCAAAAGATGGGTTAGAAGTTCTGACCCATAAAGCAACCCTGACCTTGATAGAATCACATAGCCCTTCAAAAATCACCGGCGAGCCCTTAAAAATGCTTTCATTCCTCTGCTTCCAAATAGACCAAAACACCGCCAATGGTATAGCTTTCCAGATGGGTAACTCCTTTTTTTTTAAGTTTTAAACCAATCCACCACTACAATAATCCAGACACGGATCCAGGCATTGCCCAATACACACCCCACCAACTAATAATATTTGACCAAATCCTCCAAATAAATGGGCAAGACAGCAGCACATGATTTATATCTTCTACTTCATCCCTGCAGAAAATACAGTTAATGTCTAAAGCCGCAGTAAGGACACCTAGTCTTTGAAGATAGCTGACTGTCTTTATTCTCTCTTTCCATGCTAACCACCCAAAGAACTGCACCTTAGGTGGAACCAAATTCTTCCATATACACCCTACTAAGTTACTACTAGCTTTAACAGATGCTGCATTCCACTTATAGGCAGAAGTCACAGTAAAAACCCCAGAATTTTCTGCATTCCATTTCAACCTGTCCACCATCCCATCCCGAATAGCTGGAGCATTAAGAAGCATTATTCTCAGTCTTCTCAAATCTTCTAGTTCCCACTGAAACAAGGCTCTCCTGAAAACCAGCTTCCACTCTTCATTTCCATTTCTCCTACTGCATTAAGAATAAGCTCTTATATGTTAGCATCTAAGAGTCCGACACTAATCATCTATTTACCTAAAATATGTTGAAAATTTTAATTTTATTTAAGGGGCCAAGAAAAATTTAATAAAATAATTTATACAAAAATATAATTAAAAAATAAAAGCAAACTTTAATATTTACATTAAATTATGAATATGATAGGGAAAAAACCATCAAAAATTATTTAATAAATTCATATATCAAGTGTACAATCATGTTAATATGTATCTGGACACATAACAAATTTAAAAAACATATATATATATATATAACAAATTTGAGTAAGATAGAGAAAATCAATGGCTAATATGTCTCTTGGCTTAAGTGTTTATATATATAAGCTAAATTAGAAAAAGGAAAAATATCAACAAATACACAAGTTTTAATTTGATGTTATTTAAGAAATGTTGCGGATTGTTAAGGGGGATGTGATTCAATTCATGAAAGATTTCCACAAAAACTCTAAGTTGGGTCATGGAATTAATACTTCCTTTGTTGCTTTGATTCCAAAATTTGATAATCCTTCTTGTCTGAATGATTATTGGCCTATTAGCCTCCTAGGCTCTTTGTATAAAATTCTTGCAAAGGTCTTGTCTAATAGGATCAAGAATGTAATGCCAAATATCATTAGTGATTCTCAATCAGCCTTCATTGGAGGTAGAAGTATTTTGGATGGTGTGTTGATTGCAAATGAAATAGTTGACGGTTGGAAGAAGAAGCATAGGAAAGGCATTGTATTAAAACTTGACTTTGAGAAAGCCTATGATTCAATTAACTGGGAGTTCCTCTTCTCTATGCTCGCAAATTTTGGGTTTGGCGCCAAATGGATCACTTGGATGAGAGAGTATGTGCTTTCAGCCAAAGTTTCTGTATTAGTCAATGGATCACCAACATCTGAGTTCATTCCTCAAAGGGGTCTTAGGCAAGGTGATCCATTATCACCATTTCTTTTCAATGTCGTAGTTGAAGGTCTGAATATTCTTTTGGGTAGAGCTCTACAACTGGGATTGATTAGAGGGGCTGTGGTTGGCTCAAACTATCTTGTGATCACCCATTTTCAATTTGCAGATGGTACAATATTATTTTGTGAGGCAGAATGGAAGGAGATTGGGAATGTTAAGAGGATTCTAAGATGTTTTGAAATGCTTTTAGGATTGAAAATTAATTACCATAAGAGTGTGGTGTGTGGGATTGGCATTAGTAAGGACCTCACTAAAGGATTTCCTGACAAACTAAACTGCTTACATCAAAATCTACCTTTAAAATACTTAGGGATGTCATTGGGGGATTTTCCAATGAGAAGAAGGTTCTGGCAACCTGTGATTGATAAGTGCAAACAAAAGCTAGCTTCTTGGAAGAGGATATTCTTATCCTTTGAAGGGAGATTAACACTGATAAAGTCAGTGCTGTTTAGTTTACCAATCTACTACTTATCCTTGTTCAGGATGCCAGAAGGGGTTGCAAAAGAAATTGACAGAGTTCAGTCTAGATTCTTATGGAGAGGTGATGAACTTAGAACAAAGATTCATTTGGTAAAGTGGGAGGAGATTTCAAAAAGTAAAAGTCAAGGGGGCTTAGGAGTTAAAAGGATCAAGCTTATGAATGATTGCCTTCTCTTAAAATGGTGATGGAGGTTTGGGGCTGAAGAAAAAGCCCTATGGAAGCAGGTGATATATGGCAAGTTTAATGAGGTTGGGAGGGGATGGTGGCCTGAACCTGTGGAACATCTCAGGTGCACTTTGATCTGGAAAGATATATTGGGGCTTGCTTCGGGTAGGCCTGATCTGGTGGAGTTTTTTAAAAATAACATAGCCCTGGTTATTGGAGATGGAAAGAGAACACTTTTCTGAAAGGATAAATGGTTTGGAAATGTTTGTTTGAAAGATGTATTCCCTAGATTATATTCTGTAACAGTGGGAAATGATGAATTTGTGGACTTGGTGTATAGCAGAAGAACTGATGCTGAGGCTTGGAATCTGAATTTCAGAAGGTCTTTGTTTCAGTGGGAGGTGGAGGAGTTGAGGAGAATGAATACAATGTTACTTAATGCTCCAGGTCTCAGGGAAGGTAGGAGGGATATATTGAGTGGGATTGCAGTTGCCTCAGGCTCTTTCTCGGTTACATCAGCTTATAGATGGAGTGAATTGGGTCATGGAGCTAATAGCAAGACTGCTGAGTTCATTTGGAAGAATGTATCTCCTCTCAAGATTCAATTTTTTGGTTGGTTAGCATGGAAAGGGAGAGTCAAGTCTTTTAGCTATCTGCAAAAATTTGGAGCTCTAAATGCTGGATCAACTATGAATTGTATTTTTTGTAATGGGGAGGTGGAAAGTGGTAACCATGTGCTGTTGCTTTGTCCTTTTACCTGGAGGATCTGGTTTAATATTATCAAATGGCAGGGTGTTCTTTGGGTAACACCTAGGTCTGTGAGTAGTTTACTCAATTGGTAGCAAGGTTGGAAATTATCTAAGCAGCTGAAGTTAATCTAGAATGTTGTTCCTCTGGCTGTGTTCTGGTCCATATGGAAGCAGAGGAATGACTGTCTTTTCAAAAGTGCTCAGGCTGATGTTATGAGTTTGTGTGATTCCATCAAGGTGAGGATTGCATTGTCGATCAAATCCTCTTGCCCAGCTGTGGTATACTCAATCAATGAGACTGTTCATCATCTTCAACAGGTTATAGTCTGCCTTGGCTGAGGTTACTGTCTAGCTAAATCATGGGTGGTGGGCTGTGAGGGGTGGACCTTGAAGAGTGGTGTGTTGTTTTCTTGTTTTGGCTGGTTTTGTGGTACTAATCTTTCTTGTCTCTCATTGATCTGTTTGCTGTTTTGTTTGTGTCCATCCTGCTGCTAGTGCATTTAGGCCATTTTTGGTTTGCAGCTTGTAGTAGTATTGGTTGTGATATGTTCTGGGTTGGCTGTTAGGTTGTTGGGTGGTTTTATTTTTTTTCTCCTTGCTGTTGTGTTGGTGTCTCACCAACCTTAGGAGGTTGTGCTAGCAGATGATTGAGTGCTCTCCTTGGTGTCAACCTAGTTGAGATTAGGGTAATGTCGCTTTGATTCGCTTTGCACTTCCACCTCTTTATTGATGTATTCTCATATATAATGTATGTTTTCTTCATGAATAAAATTTCTCTTTACTAATCAAAAAAAAAAAAAAAATATTCGTACTACTAACTTTCTAATAAGGTACCAAAGTTATAACCGAATAAACTAATGGAGAAATAACAAATCAGCGCAGATTTGTAAAAGTAATTTTAGATTAATGAAATTTTTTATAAATTTTAATAATTAAACTTATAAACTTTTTTCGTGAAATAATATTTATTTTGAAAAAGATTTCACTGGTGTGATTTCCCCTAAACTAATTCCATTGGTTAAGTTGAAGTTTTCTTTAAAAATTGTATACATGTACGTCATCACTACATGAACAAAATATTTTCACTATACCATATGACACTTTTTCAAAATAACATTTTTGCATTAAATTATGCAAATTTTTTCCCAAAATTATGGGAGGCCAAGGGAAAATAGAATTGATTATAACATAAGAGAATAAGTTTTTTCCACAATTGGATGAACTATAGCATAAGATTGAGTCATATTTTATTGTGTGATTGTAAATTTTATTATTCAAATTATATTCCAATGGATATTATATCTAACAAAATAAATAAATTTTTTTAATCTTACAACTAATAACCTGAAATATACATATAATTTGAATCATATATTTCTATATATATATTACAAAACAAACATAGACGAAACTAGTGGTGTTTATAATGGGTTTGTTTGGGAAGAACTTTTTGGTTTTTTTAACTTTTTGTAAGAGAAAGAATGTAATGATTATGGGTTGAATGTGATTTTTTGTCTTATTTGACTAAAAAACTTATTTTATTTTTTTGTGACTATTTTAGCCAAAAAAGCCCAAACCAAAACTTTCCAAACGGAGCCAATATATATATACACTAGTGGTGTTTGTCCACCCCGTGTATGTTGTTAAATTTGAAAAATATAAATTTTGATTTAAATTTAAAAGCATACAACTTGTGTGCTACTCAAGTAGTAAGGGTCTCTTCTACTAAATTGAAGGTCTTGGTTTTGGTCTTCTTTCTATATAATTTTATATTTTAAATAGGGTATATGAGCATTTTTGAAAATCAAAATGTGATGTTTTGTGTCAACAGCATGAGAAGCCTTTACTTTATAATAGTACTAGTGGCTTATTCAAATAAGTGAAAAACAAAACAAAACTAAATCATGCCACTTAAGTGGTAAAAGTTTCTTTACCAAACCAAGGTCATAGGTTCGAGTCTCACTTTCTTCTCTATGTTCACTTTGTAGATATACTAGAAGTGACAGCACGTGAAGTTGAGAGATTTGAAAAAAAATATATATATATATATATATATTGAATTTGGGACATAACTGGCCATGTAGCTACTATAGGGATATTTTGAAAAAATCTAAAAAATAAGATGTCAACACGCCTTCACATATATAATAGTCTATATATTTTAAATACACATTTATAGTTCGGTAGAGTGAAGATTGTAGTGCATATTTCGCAATATATTTTTTAAATAATTTTATACATATATATATATATACATAGATATATTCATAAGTAATTCAAATAAAATTATTATATATATTTATTTACGTCATATTTTTAGAATACATACATCGTAACATATTTTTAAAATTTTAACTAAATTTTATAAAATATTATTTAAAAAAATATTTTGGGCCATTCTATTCATTTAATAATTCATACCGATCATATATAACGTCAAAATAATAAAGTACACATCACATGATGACTCAATATGATAAAAATAATAAATAAAAAGATAAATTACAAATACATCTCTTGATATTTGTGTAAAATATCGATTGTCCGCGTAACTCCCCAAAGAAATTAACACAAAAGGCCCATTATCTTCCAACAACATAATCTTGTTTCCCAAATTAATAGCTTCCATTGCTTAAAGTATACGGAATATAAAGCATCATCATTAACATTATCACCAATCTCTAACATTTGTATTCATTAAACTCTAGAGATTTACTAAAAAAATACTTCACATGCGATTATACATTCAACATTCTTAGAATATGAATCTATAGTATGTGGTACAATAAGTCAAATACAATTAAGCCCGGTTACACAAAAATAGTTTTCGAATCCATACATGTAAACCCTTGGCTTGTCAAAAATAATTACAACAAAAGAAAAGAGTCTCGAGCTCTCAAAATACATTCTATGCCTTTAACTTGACGGGATCACCATAGGATGAACACAAAACTCAGTAGGAAGATCTTAACAAAGTATATACATTTTATACAGTCTCCTGAGATGAATGCATATGCCATGTCATGCTCAAAACATATATCTCAATCTTTTGAAAATCTTGTGCTCAATGCAATTTGAAAACACAACAATTCAATAACTTCAATGTAGTTAAAGGGTGGTAAATACGACTCACATAATTCCTAGGTTGGTGTCTACAAGTAGGCATATCAAGCACTACCAATCACCACTTTACCAGTTGCTAACTAGAAGGCACGTGGTACATCCTCTGCGCATGTTTTCGGTTTTTTTAACATAGACACTCAGGCCAACTTAACCAATACCAAACTACACCTCCTATCCAGATTTACCAATGTATTTACCCCAAAATAATTCAAGATTGTTTCAGGAAACAATTTCTTTCTTAAGGCAATAATTTTCCAATACAAAATTCAAAATCAATTGCAACAATGATTAAATAGAATCGTAATGTAAAATGTAACAATGCATTAATATAGTTTCATTATCAACTCCACCACACAATTCTCCATTGTGATCAAATTTTCATATCTCTTATCAATGTAACATCATAATACATTTTACAAGAGATAATATAACAATACCATCATTTATGCATTCTTCACATATTAACCATCATGCTAAAATTTGGTCTTTCCAAGACAAACAATAATAAGCTCTTCCTCAAGTTTCCCAAATCAAAAATTCTAATTTTCTCATGAAATTTCCTTATTTGATACAACTATAGAAATTTCTTCAATCATTTATTCACATAACAACTTATCAAGCATAAATTTCACAATAACTCAACATCTTTCCCAAAATCCAAAATTTCCAGAGTTTCACCAAAACTATGTTTTTGTTCCATTTTTGAAAAGATTTTTCCAAAACAACACCCACACTTTAGAACATAGTTCACACTCTCAAAAGTTTTGGAAAAAAAACAGAGAAAATCCACTTCTAATATCATCTAGAGTTCATCAATGCAAAATCATGATCCAAACATGTAAGAAAACCCTAAAACTCAATGTTGATGAAAACTCGATTCAATCAGTGTAAATGTAACCCTCGTTGCCCTCTTCAATTTGGTGTAAAAAGCCCTCTCAAATTCTTGAAGATTTTAGCTAAATCTTAGAGAGAAGTTTGGATTCGAGTGTGTTTGTAGAGAGAAAGAAGAGAAAAATGAGTATAGCGAGAGAGAGAGAGAGAGAGAGAGAGAGAGAGAGAGAGAGAGAGAAGTGAAAAAGTGTATCAAACATGTTTTTGGCATCAGTTTTGAGGAAAAGAGCTCAAATTTCAAGATAGACGCACCAAAATCCGCACGAGCGGTTTGAATTCCGCACAAGCAAAATCCCAAACCCGCACGAGTGGATTCTAATGCCACCACAGTCGGTGTGCTCCAGAGAAAACTCGAATTTTTCACAGAAAATCTGCTCGAGCGAAACCCAAACTCGCACGAGCAATTTTGCCCAGAAAACCCAGAATTTGATTTTGCATCTCAAAACAAATTCCATTGCCCAAAACTCAAAATTTTTAACTCGGAAATGTTAAGGGAGGTTAAGTAAAAGCAAAAAACAATTCTCAACAACCCAATACGATAAACAAAACGCCGCAAGTAAAGCACGCCATCTTACTACACAATACTAGTCAAGTCCAACACCCAGGACATCACAATCTCCCCCCCCCTTAGGAAATTTTCCCGAAATTTGGTCACATCTCTCCGCAACCACCTCCAATGAATAAAGACAATTTAACAATAAAAGGGCTCCGAGTGATAACAACTATACAAATGACAATAATGAATCCATAATAACAACTCAATAATAGCATGGAAATCTCAATCTCAATAACATTCCACTACCATCATCAAAATTTTCATGGGCTAAGGCCATAATACCAACAACCATTAATACAAAAATCATAAACATAAGTTCAACAGCAACTGTAACAATCCTACAACAATTCTCATGTTTAAAAAAAAATAAAAAACAATAAAAAGAGAAAAAAAGAAAAACAACAACAACAACAACAGTAATTTCAATGGTTCATTCTCAAACACAAGAGAAAATTACAATCTAGAACAAACTAAGTGTTTGCAAATAAATCTTGATTCTTAGAGCGGACTCCCGCCTTTCCTTCCTAAGTTATTTCCTTAACCCCATGGTGTCTCCATAACACATTTAGTAACAGTATAGTCTTGCCCCTCAACACTTGTTCCCGAACATTTAAAATTTGAACTGGTCATTCTTCGTATGAGGCATCCTCATCTACCTTCAAGGTAACCCAATCAAGTACATGTGAAGGATCCGGTTCGTACTTCCTAAGCATGGATACATGAAACACACTGTGAACCCCAGAAAGCTGTAACAGTAAGGCCAAATAGTATGCCACTTCCCCAATCCAATCTAAAATCTTAAAAGTTCCAATAAATTTTGGAGACAAGTTCCCACTCTTAACAAATCTCATCAGACCCTGTCTCGGCAAGATCTTAAGAAACACGTGGTCACCAACCTCGAAGGATAGAGGCCGTCTTTTCTTATTGGCATAACTCTTTTGTCGGCTTTGTGCCGTAGCTAACATCTTTCGAATGAGAAAAACTTTCTTGATCGTCTTTCTAACAATCTTTGGGCCCAACATTGGTGCATCATCCACTTTGACCCAACAAACTGGTGATCTACAAGGTCGACCATACAAGGCCTCGAATAGTGCCATCTTGATACTTGCCTGATAACTATTGTTATAGGCGAGCTCAATCAATAGTAGGTGTCTTTCCTAAGAACCCTTGAAATCAAGGATGCAAGCTCTAAGTATGTCCTCTAAAATTTGAATAATATGCTATAACTGGCCATTGGTTTGAGGATGATAAGCGATGCTAAGGGGCAACTTAGTTCCTAATGCCTCTTGAAGACTTTGCCTCAACTAGGCGGTGAAATGAGGATATCTATCTGAAACAATGGTCACAGGGAACCCATGAAGTCGAACTATCTCTCTAATGTACAACTCTATCAAATAATCAATTGAGTGGCCGGTGCGCATTGGAATGAAGTGCGTAGACTTAGTTAACCTACTAACAATCACCCAAACGACATCATTGCCCCGTTGTGTTCTAGGAAACCCAACTACAAAATCCATGATAATATGCTTCAATTTCCACTCGGCTATAGGTAAAGGTTATAGCAAACCCATTGGCTTTTGGTGCTCGGCCTTCACTTACTGGCAAGTAATGCATTTCGAAACAAATAAGGTGACATTTCATTTTATTCCCCTCCACCAAAATTGACAACAAGATCGTGATACATTTTAGTGCCTCTCAGATATACCGTAAGGCGTGAGTGATAAAATTCTCAGAGTATCTCCTCTCTACAAGATTCTGGCATAGACAAACGATCTAGATACGTCACACTCAAATCCAAGTAGATGTTCAAACCTTTCTTTTCCTTCCTATTAGAGATCCTATCATGGATTGTCTTTACCTCATGGTCGCTTTGTTGTGCCTTTATGACTCTGTTAATCAAGGTGAGTTGAGCAATTAAAGTAAATAAGGTAGCACCCTCACAAAACTCTCCCAGATGCAAATCAAACTCACCGATATCACCTAGTATAACCCATTCCCGAATGGCCACACTTGCCACACTACTCACAAATTTCTGACTTAAGGCATTGACCACTACATTGGCCTCCCAAGGGTAATAGTATAACTCAAAGTCATAATCTTCCAAAAATTTCATCCATCTTCGTTGGTGTAAATTCAAATCCTTTTGGGAAAACAAGTATTTTAGACTCTTATGATCAGAGAAAACATCAAACTTCTTGCTATACAAATAATGCCTCCAAATCTTCAAAGCAAAAATTACCCGCTAACTCTAAATCATATGTGGGGTAGTTCTTCTCATAAGTCTTATTCCATACAAATTGGACACCCTTCCTTGTCAACCTGGTCAACGGTTCGGCTAGTCTAGGGAAGTTCCTTACAAAATGACGATAATACCTGGCTAACTCTAGGAAACTTTGGATCTCAAAAGCATTCTTACATTGTTCCCAATCTTACACGACATCTATCTTAGAAGAATTTATAGTTACTCCTTCTCCCGACATAACATGCCCCAAAAAATTCACTTCAGTCAACCACAACTCGCATTTCTCAAATTTAGCAGACAATTGGTGAACCCTAAGCAAGTCAAGCACTATTCACAAGTGTTCCTCGTGTTCCTCCTCAGAGGTCAAATAAATCAAGATATCATCCACAAAGACGACCATGAAACAGTTTAAAAATTCACGGAAGACTCAATTCATCAAGTCCATAAAGGAAGCAGGAGCATTGGTTAAATCGAAAGGCATTACTAGGGATTCATAGTGGCCATAACGTGTGCAAAAAGCCATTTTTTGGATATCCTTGTCCCTAACTCTCAACTGATGGTACCTCGATCTCAAGTCTATCTTCGAAAAGTAGCGAGACCCTTTAAGTTGGTCAAATAAGTCATCTATTCTGGATTGAGAATACTTGTTCTTAACGGTAACTCAATTCGATTTATGGTAATCAATACATAACCACAATGACCCATCCTTCTTTGCAAAGAGAGCTGGTGCTCCCTACGGTGATGTACTAGGGCGAATAAAACCCTTGTCTAAAAGTTCTTGGAGTTGGATCTTCAACTCATGTAACTCAGCAGGTACGAATCTATATGATGCCATAGAAATTAGAGTGATGCCAGGCACTAAGCCAATGAAGAATTCAATCTCCCGATGGGGTAGCAACTTGGTAAGATCTCAGGAAAAACATCCGCATATTTCCAAACTACCCTTGGCAAATCATTCCGAACCATGCTATTATCATTGGCTAAAGCAAAGGAGAAAAGGAAACTAAGCCCTCTCCCACCCCTTAAAGTCAAACAACAGTGGAAACGATCTATCACCCCGATCACACAAAAAATAGAAACAATCCCAGTAGGTGTGCATACGGACACTCAGTGACACTGACAATCTATAGTAGCTCGAAAGTGTACCAACCAATCCATACCCAAAATAATGTCAAACGTGTGCATATCTAAGATGATGAAGTCAAAAGAGAGTCGGTGATCTGCGGCCTCAACTGTCACGTCCCAAACTCGCCCCTAAAAGTTTGGGCATGACCTATTCGAAAATGGACGCTAAACCTGTTATACATAACATACGGGGCCTGAACGGAAGCATTTAATAATATAAAATACATAGAATAACATCCATTGAGCTATTACTAACATGCCAGGATCACATACACGTACTCGGCTCCTTTACTGAGCGTATAATTAAACATTATTAAAGGAAAGGGGTTATATGCATACATTTTCACTTGGATAGGCAATTAACCAGAAATTTAACAAAACTTTACAGACATGCATGGGCTTGGTCTGGGTGCCTGGACATACTGAGGTTGACAAATGAAAGGCGAGCATCAAGGTTAAGACTGACCTCCAAGGTGGTCACCTACAGAACAGACATAACACAAAGTAAGCCAGGCTCAGTGAATAATAGTACATAAACAAAACGGTGCTTCATTTGAAACATAATACATCAATGCATGCGAAATTGCAAAGTTAACATAATTAGTCTGCTTCTGTACTAATTTCATAACGGCCTTAGGCCCAATCTTGAAACATAATAACTTGAAACATAACATCTTAAAGCATAATGGCTTTAAGCCCTTGAATATTATAGCATTAAACTTTCAAACGTGTTGGCATAAAGCCCTTGAAACTTGTGGCATAAAAGCCCTTGAAACTTGTGGCACGAGGCCCTTGAAACATATGGCACGAGGCCCTTGAAACTTGTGGCATAAAGCCCTTGTAACATATTGGCACTAAGGCCCTTGAAAGTGGCATGAAGCCCTTGAAAAGGTTGGCATAAAAGCCCTTGAAATGGCACGAGGCCCTTGTAAATAGCATATCTTGTCATATCATAATGGAAGTATATCATACATGTTCTTTATGAATATTCCTTATACTTGAACCATAACAGAAATTATAAGTCATACATGTAACATACTTGATCTTGTAACATTCTTGAACTGGGAACCCGCTTGAACTTATAATATGCGTAAACTTGTAGTAGACTTAAACTTGTAACATACGTAAATTTATAACATAAACTTGTAAACTTGTAACATACGTAACATACGTAAACTTGTCTTTACTTGCACTTGTAACATATATAAACTTGTACCATACTTGAACTGGTAACTTACGAAAACTTGTAAACTTGCAACATACTTTAACTCGTATATACTTTAACTTGTACATTTACTTAATCTTGTGCATACTTGAACTTGCCACATATATATAGACTTGCAACATTCTTAACGTACTTGACTTATTACATATGTAAACTTATTTTAGAGTCTTACAGAATTCCAGAAATCTTAGGAAGGTTGTTTCATTCTTTCTCTTATTTATTTACCTTCCTTGAATCATCTACATAAGCATATAACATTTATCTTCCTTGAAATATTTACTTAAACATTTTATCTTCCTTGAAACATTTACTTAAACATATAACATTTATCTTCCTTGAATCATTTACATACATAAGTAACGGAATTAACAGAATACTAATGGCAATCGTTAGAGGTGTAAAGTGTACTACTACTCACAGTGCATTGGTGAAGCATTTATCCCTCCCGAAGCGTGTCCTACACACATATGAAGTCACACATTAATTCTTTAAATCATTTCCTCTAATTTTCCTTTCTCATTTTAACATGATTACAATGCCCATAACAAGGTTCATTCGTAAATTTTGAACATTATTTCAAAACATCATAGAAATCCAATTAAACTTGTTTACGTGTAATTCAACCCACCAATTCCATGATTCTATTTCCAATTTGTGCAAAATCATTATTTATCATCACAAATTAACCTAGGGTTTTCAAAAACATAAAGTTTTCCATAAAATTCATACTTCTCATACCATGACCTTACATCCCAATTTCCTCCTTGATTATACATCTAAGGATTATACTTCATCACTTTAACCCATCAATTGGACCCTCAATGCTTCAAACCCAAAATTCCCAAATCTCATAATTTACTCTATATGCTCAAAAATACAAATTTGTACATCAATACAATGGAAATACCACAAATCTATCTCTTAATGTAAGTATTGAAGAGTATTAGAACCCTTACCTCCTTGAATCAACAAAAGAGCAAGCTTGAAGAGAAACCATCAAATCCAAGTTCCAATCGGTTTAAAACATTGATCTTTTCTTAGTCTCCATCCTTGATACAAAACCCATGGTGGATTGTTGCTCAAATTAGAGGAACTCAAGGTTTTGAGGCTAGGGTTTCGGAGGGTTTCGAACTTAGGAGAAGAGGAAAGAAGAGAGGGGAAAGAAAATGTGGAAAAAGATCTCAAAATCCCATTTTTTAAGCTGCTGTCCCGTAATTCCCGCTCGAGCGGAGGAATTCCCGCTCGAGCGTACCTGTTTTCAGCACAGATTTCGAAACTTTGAACAGGTATAACTCCCTCATCCGGACTCCGTTTTAGGTCATTCTTGTGTTCAAATTGAAGCCCCGGAACTAAGCTTTCCAATGGTCCTAACCTCACATCCATATTCAAAGTGTGGAAAAAGAAAATGGCAAATGAGTGACGGTTGGTCGTAAACGAATTATCCAAATTAAGGTTTTTGGTCCAATCTTGCTTTACCATCATCTTATCATCTCAATCAATATCCCAAAATAAGGTAAGAACATTTCAAATACACTAAGAAGAACATCAAAAATGAGTCCACATGCTTCAGAATCAAACTTAACCAGGCGACCCGCTCGAGCGCCCAACCTTGCGCTCGAGCGCGCAGACCAACAAAGTCATCCGCTCGAGCGGAAAATCACAACTGCCAGAATATCAGGTCGTCTACAAAATTGCTGGGAACCCCAAAAGTCCGCTCGAGCGGCCACTCCTCCGCTCGAGCGGATGAAAGAATTTCTGGGTCGTTACATCAACCTTGCAAGAGCAGCACACTTGGCCCAATGCCACTCTACCCCCAACTAGTGACTCAACCCACAAAGAAGACTCCAACTTATCAATCTCTAACCCCAATGCAGAAGCAAAAGCAAAAGCAGAAGCTATAAATGAATGTGACGCATCTGTATCAATCAATACACTAGCCAAAGAATTGAACATGACAAAATTACCTCTCATAATAGAGGATCCTGGCAATTGCTCTGGCGTCGTAACAGTATACACGCGCCCTTGTGGCCTCTGATCAACCTGCTCATCTCTTGTAGTTTAGGCCTGTTTCACTGATTGAGTCGAGGTGGCTCCCTGATTAGCTCGTAAGGTCTGAATTGAATGAGCCTGCTAATGGCTCTAAGTCAACCTCAACTCTAATACGCTACATGCACCTCCCAACTATGGGTAAGCTCTCCTCAAATGCCCCGACTGACTACACTGAAAGCATGTAGGTCCTTGTCCCCTACTCTAGGACTGACTCTAAGATCGGTTAGGTGGTGGTGGTAGTGGTGGTGGTGGTGGGAACATCTGTTGTCCTACTCCCTTCTATTGGTAGGCACTAGCCTTGTGACCCTGGTGGCCACACTTGAAACAAGTAAAGCTACTTTGAACATTCCTTCCTAGGCCAAAACTCGGCAATGGGAATGTAGATCTAGTCTGCTGTGATTGGGGCTGGAATGAAGAGGTGCCCCTATGCTTCTTACTAAGTGTGAAGTCCTCCTACAACTCCTAACCCCAAGACCTCGAACCCCGAAGTCTTTCCTCCTCGACCTACACTGTAATCTCTACATATGTCGTTGTCTCCACAAGATGATCATAGTTTCGGATCATGTTTCTGGCAACCTTGAACAAGATTTTGGTTCTCAATCTCTTCTCGAATCTATGCAATGGCACTCCTCTATTTTCACTAACTCCAGTGCAAATCGGGACAAACTCGTGAAGGCCACTTCAAACTCGGCCACTAACAAGTTTAATTGCTTAAGATTTTGAAATTCTTACCTCAATCTCTTCGTAGCTGTGGGAGGTAGGTATTTGTTTTGGAAAGAAATGACAAAAGCTTTCCATGTCAGTGTAGACACCCTATTTTTGACCGTCTTAAAGACTTGGACGTCATCGTTTGAGTGCTCGATGATTGCGCATGTTCGCGCTCGTTTGGAGTCCCCAAGGTTTTTGGCTGCTCGTCTTGCCTTTAAGTCTCTAAACTCTCTTGGTTTTGTGCTTGTTTTAAGCCAACTCTTGGTCCTCCCCCCCTTCGCCTGGAGGGAGAAATAGTGGTGTAGACCACTTTCCTCTCATGTCGACCTGTTTTCTCCCTTGTCAGCCACTTTAGGTGGTTGGTCGGCTAGGGTAGGTGGTCGGTCGACCACCTCAAGTGGTCTGCAACATGCCACCACCTTCTCCTCTCTTGGGAGACCCCCTTTTAACCTTGTCGACCAGATGTTTCCCCTGTCGACCACCTGAGGTGGTCGGTTGACTAGGTGGGCTGGTCGGTCAACCACTTTGAGTTGTCGGCGGCCATTTTTTACTTTCTACAGATATTTTTGGTGCCAGCTGTGCCAACTGTTAGGCACAGAAAGCATCCTCCCTACACGTATAAGGAGGGATTCAAGCAAGCGTTGGCTTGTATATTCTATATAAGGGGAGCTCTCTCCCCCTTTCCAGGGTTCAAAAAAAATTGAGAGGCAAAAATTGACTCTCTCTCTAGAATTCTCTCTCTCTCTCTCTCTCTCTCTCTCTATTGTGCTCTATAGTGCTTGGAAGCGAGCTTTCTTCACATTTTTGCACACAACCTCTTAGCCAAACACTCCTACCTTGTTGCTGAGGTGCTTGAGGGTCTTGTGGGAGCTTCAAAAAGTTGGTTTTGGGGCTCAGAAGTTGCTGGTTTTGTGCTGTGCTTCAAGGGTGAGCATCTCCCTCTTTTAAGCTTATTTTTGTACACAAGTTTGGCCCCCTTTGCATGCTATTTTAGGTCAGGCTTTCAACTACAAAAAATTTTGTTTTTAAGTGTTTAAGATGGTTGTTTAAGGCCTAGTTTGAGTTAGGGGTGGTTTACCCTCTTTGGTGGCTTGTTTTGCTTTGCTTTGTGCCATCTCTTAAGGCCTTTGGGATCATCTCTTTTTGGCCTTCTTACCACTGAAACTCAAAGGAATTTCAGTGGTGGAAAGGTGGTTTTGAGGTCCCAAATGAGTGAGGGTGATCCCCCCTCCTCTTCTCTTGTTTGTATGTGTTGATGGCCTATCAAAAGAGCATGTGTTTCTACTTCTTAGTGGCTTTGTTTAGGCACATTTTGTGACTTTTTAGACCTTCCATAACTCTGTTTTTGGCTATCTTGGTCACCTCTTGCATGCTTCTTGTACTTGTAATGTAATCCTACTTGTAGCCTTGCAAAGTAGCATGTCTTTGTGACTTGAATTTGCTTAGTTCAAGCATGTTTTTAGCCATTATTTGCCATGTCATAACTCTGTTTTCGGCTGGTTTGGTTTCCTCTTGCATGCTCCTTACACTTGTAGTGCCATTTTGTTCACTAGCCTAGTGTATTTGGTGTTTCAGCCTATTGATCTAGCATGTGTATGCTCTATTCCAGCACATTTTTGGCTATGTTTTAGCATGCTTTAGGTCTGATTTGAGTGGTTTTGGTCATGCATGCTTGGATTTGCATAGCTATAGTGTATTTGGCTTTGCTAGCCTTGCACTCTGACACCTCTAGCATGTCATATTTGAGCCTTTTCGCATGGCATAGCACCATTTGGTATGTTATTTTAGACCATATACCTCTGTCATATTCTTACATTTATCGCCATTTTGTTGTGTTTGAGGTTTGGGCCTTATGCTTCACTTGTGAGCCAACTTGCATGCATGTTTATCTAAGCTTTTGGGCTATCATTTTAGCATGTTTCGGCCTTTGTTTTGGCATGTTTTAGGTCTATCCATAGCTGGTTTGACCATTTGTGCTTGATATTGCATGCCTCTTGTGTGATGCTCTTCACTAGCCTTAGTGTTTTTGGCCTTTAACATGTCTTGCATGCATGTCTTGCATGATTTAGCGTCTTTAGCATGTCATTTCAGTGCTGAAATATATGCCATTACATCCCACTAATTCACTCTTTCAAAACTAGAGGACTCTCACTTTTGGACTTAACCGATTAAGGGACTAATTGGTAATCTAAAATGTGTAAACAAAATGAATCAAGTAAAACATGGCCAAGAAAAGCATGTTGTTTGTATTGCATGTGTTTAGATTGGACATTAATCCAAACACGAGAAATGTGGGACGTTTCATACTCATAGTGATGAAACGTGTCACATTTCTCGGTCGCCGACGCCCTTGATTATGCATGATAGGGTGGAGGTTTTTCGAGTCTTATGTGTGCATTCATTGAGTTTTGCACAAGCTTGATCCTTTGGCCACTATGCATTGAAAATGCTTGGTTGTTGGGTCGAAAGTCAAGTGCCATACTCTTTTGAGCTTGAGATATGATAAGGAGTGTGGAAGTGCATACATTTCCTTGCAAATACACTGTCTTGCCTCTGTCTGTGCTCTGTTGCAGCAACAGGAGGAACTTCAACCCTCAAGGTGTTCTTGAGATCAGAAAGAAGCAATATGGAAATCGGAGTAATTTTCAAAGGTTCAAAAGAGTGCAAACAGAGGCGTCTTGAGGCAAGACGGTGGATTTCCGGGAGGACGCAACCGAGCATGCATATCTCCCTCTCCCGTGAGGCCATTTATCACTTTTGTTAGCTAGTTGTAGTTAATTACCTATGCTGTAATTAATTTAGCTTAGTGCTTTGTAATATTCTAATTAGCTTAGATTAGCTAGTTATTCAATTTGGTTTGTAATAATTAATTAGTTAGAATAGTTAGTTAATTAGTTGGTTTGTAATAGTTAGCTTAATTAGTGTAGCTAGTTAGCTTTCATTTTATTCAGACCCTCCGTCAAGAGGGCAAATGTTGTAATAAGTGTGCTTGTGTGTGTGAATGTCTTCCAATCCCACGTCTTTCTCCCTTTTATTTACCCGCTTTCAGTGGTTAGTTTTAGGGCATGTTTCAATTAGCATACTTATGCTTTGCATGCGTGCATCATTCATTTGTCTTGCATGCACCGGGCTCGGCGCATCATTCAAACTCCATTGAATCTCAATACTTACTTGAATACGTATTTCAAAGCATGTTATCGAGTGTTGCTTTCATATGCTGTAGACGTGCCCGAACGTCCCGGGAAAATCCCGTTTTGTTCATTGGGCTTACTATAGTTCGGACTCAATGTCGTAGTTCTGAATCTAATCTCACAAAGTGCAATGCAAGATCGATAAATCACCAAAGAGTCCAAATTTGGGAAATCGTTTTGAAAAACTGATTTTTAGAAAGAAGTGCCAAACATGGACTGCTTTGCCAAATACAGAGTCGCCACCTAAATATTTTATTTTGGGGGAATTTAGGAAACCCTGACTCATGCCTAAGGCCACGTGTCCGTCATCACCAAAGTTGCCTCAGCTCGGGAACTTAGGTACGAGAGGGGAAGGTCATGCAATGAGCACCCCCGCTCGCCCGATCAAAGATCGGCCTTTACTAACATGATATCTTGTTTTTGAAAATACATGTGCTCTTATTCCGGTTATTAACCTAGAATTACTATGTGATGCGTACAGCATACAAGTATAGACTAGATCACCTAAGTTGGAACAAAACATCTCATGTTTGTTTTTGAAAGCGGTTTGCTACTCGCAAGTAGGCTAAAATGTTGATTTTGCCACCCTCAAGTGGGCTTAAAACTCGCAATCAATGAATTGTTCCAATTCAAGTAATCCAACCTTCACCCATAGGCATCCAGGCAGTTATATCACATAAGCAGTTAGCCTCATGGCAAGCATGCTATCATGGCAACACTCACATCCATGCAAGGACGCTAAAGCATAAACACTTACCGAGTACTCTGAGCCAAAATAGAAACTAGTTAGTAATCAATGCATGATCCTAGTTCATGTTAAGATGGCTAATGCAACACATGCAAGAATGCAACTAAGATAGGCTCGGCTATTCTAAAGTGGCATGTGAAATGCAACAGTTGATACATGTATTCAACTTGGTATTGAAATACAATGCAGTTAGTATGATGCGCCGAGCCTGGTGCATGCAAGACAGATGAATGGATACAAACATGCGAGCATAAGGATGCTAATTGAAACATGCCCTAAAACTAACCATCGTAAGCTGGTAAATAAAAGGGAGAAAGAAATGGGGGTTGGAAGACATGCATCACACACACGCACACTTATTTACAACAGTGCCCTCTCAGAGGAGGGTCTGAATGAATAATACATAACCAACTAGCTAATCTAAGCTAATCTAATTAAACTAGTTATTACACAACGAAATAAATAACAAACTACAGCTAATTATTACACAACTCTAATTAATCAACAAATTAACTAAGTAAGCAATTTAAGTAAGCATGTAAACTAAATGAAATAGGCTGCCTCAGCTCTGCTTTGGATGACAAAGGATGCATGCATGCTCGAGTCGCCTTGTTCGGAAATCCCTCGCGATGCCGCAACTTGCCTCTGTTTGCAATTGACCTCAGAACACTGCACAAAGCTCCAGAAGGCTGAAACTCCCCCCTGGGAACCTATGGGAAGGCTGCCGACTAGCTATTGGCCTTAGAGACCACTTGCCGGCCACTTTTGTGGTGAAAAACCAGAAAAAGTGGTCGACCAGCCACTAAACCTGGTCGGCTGACCAGTTTCTGCCCCTGGTTTCTGGTTTTCTGCAACAGAAGGAAAGAGAGAGAGATGGCAAAGTATTCGCAACACATATGTGCACGACCACTCTCCCCATCATTGCATAAACTCAAGGGAGTGTAGTCCTTGACCCTCGGGCCACCAATCACGCATCTCGATGCATGATGGCCGAGGAGTCGAATTGCACGACTCAATGTGAAATGAATGTACATACAAGCACCTAAAGCCAACAACTCCATCGTGGGTAGTCAAGAGTGTCGGCGACCGGGAATCGAGGCACGTTTCATCATTTCAAGCATGAAACATCCCTCGTTCCCCGTGTTTGGACCAACCCCTATTCCAAACACAATGCAACACACAAGGCATGCACCAATGCAACTCTAGCATGCAATCTTAATGCAATGCAACTAAGTCATGCAAATATGCAAGGGATAGCATGCAAACATGCAACTAGCATACACAATGCTATGAACTAACAATGGCATACTCAATGCACATGACACTTAGCATACACAATGCACATAGAAACTAACATACACAATGAGATGAACAAGGCATGCACAATGCAATGATCAATCATGCGACAACATGGCATACTCAATGCTATGAACTACAATGGCATACTCAATGCAAAATGGACTTAAACCAAAATAGATGGGCCTCAGCCACACCCAAATCAATGGCCATTAGATGATGGAAATAAGGCATCAAAACACATACGATCATGCACAATGCAACAGCCCCAAGTCTAAGACACAAAACACAACTTTCCAAACGCATTGAAAGGATGAAATATGGAGTGCAATGACACATGTTTCAGCTCTGAAACGGCATACAAAATGACTTCAAATTATGCAAACAACTCATGTAATGCATGTTGAATGGCTTAAGCATCGAAACTAGTGAAGTGTATTACACTATAGGCATGCAAGGCAATGCTCAAATGGCCAAACTAACTCCAAATAGACCCTATGCAGGCCCAAAATAGTAGCAAAATGAGTTGGGATGATGGCTTGAAAGGCACAAAAATGAAGCTCATGCAATGGCTCACAAAATAGGGTATAAAAGCACAACTCTCAAGGGCACTCAAAGAGTGGAAAATATGGAAATGTAACAGCCCTAAATACTCTAAAATAACATTCCCCATGATGCCAAAACATGCAAATACGTCAAGTTAAGCATGCAAGGGATCTCAAAACTCAAAGCTAGTCAAGGCTATTACACTACAAGCATGCATGGCAAGCATCATTTGACCAAGAGGCCTCAAAACAGAGCTAAGGCAGCCCAAAATATGAACAAAATCATGTTAAAGCATAGCCAAAATATGCTAGAATGAAGGGCCAAAACATCATGCATTCTAAGCTAGTAAACAAGATTTATACTACAAGCATATGGAGCATGTGAGAGGCTACCAAACCAGTCAAAGAAAGAGCCATGACATGCCAAATGATGACCAAAAACCCACTGAAATTGAGCTAATGCAGGCTAGATTGACATGCTACTTTGATAAGCCACCAAAGGGATTACTCTACACATGCAAGAGGCAAACCCAAGGTGACCAAACCAGCCATAGAAAAAGTCTAGGCAGGCCCTAAAAGTCACCAAAAAGTGCCTGAACCGAGCCTTAAAAGTATGAAAATATATGCTCCTTTGATAGGCCAAAAATGTAAGCAAACAAGACCAAAAGAGAGAGGGTCACCCCTCTCTGATTTAGGGCCTCAAAACCTCATGCCAACCACTGAAAATCCACTGGATTTCAGTGGCTAAAAGGCCATGCAAGGGTTAACTCAAAGGCCTTATGACATGGCACAAAACAAGGCCAAATAGGGCATGCAAGAGGGAAGATGACCCTAAGCACCAAAAAGGCCTTAAACAAACATGAAAAACACTTAAATATGGAGCTTTTTTCAGTTGATAACAAAGCTCAAATAAGCATGCAAGTATGGCTAAGAGAGTGATCAAGACAAAGCTTAAAAAGAGAGAAAAGAGATTACCCTTGAAGCTCAGCAAAACCAGCAAGTTTTTCAGCCAAAAACCACCCTTTTAACCTCCAAAAATAACCTTTAGGAACCTCAGTTCAATGGTAAGGATGTATGGCTAAGAGTTGGGGTGTTAAAGGTCAAGAACAATACACACTTTTGGCTCAAAATATAGAGATATGGAGAGAGATATGTGTTTGTGCCTTAGGAAATTTTCTAAACCTCTCCAATGGAGAGGGAGGCTCTCTCTTATAGAAGAAACAAAGGGTTCGAGCTTCTTGGAGAAGCTAAACTTGGATGCAATCCCTCCATACAGTCTGTGCCCTCCAGCTGGCACAGCTGGCATCCATTCAGTTAGACAAAACAGGAGGAAACCTGCCGACCAGAAAAGGTGGTCGGCCTGCTACTTTTAGTGGTCGGCCGACCACCCAAAGTGGTTTCCCAAAAAAAAAAGTTGGTTGGCCATGGGAATTGGTGGTCTCCACACTGAAAGCAAGCCAATGGTGCGGTGGGAAACCAGAAAATGTGGCCCAAAGACCAAGAAAACCAATTTCCCGACCAGAAAACCGGTTGGCGGGGAGAAAAGTGGTTTCCAAGGATAAAAGCTGGTCTCCCACCCTTGTACCACTTCCCAAACAAGGAAAGTAAGGTTTGTACCCAAGACAAACCAAAACGGATGCAAGACGAGGGTTCGAGAGGCAAGACGCGCGGCCGGGTGCCTCGAAAACCAACTGTCGAGCATCAAAAGTGGCATACGACTAGAAAAGTGGTCTCCCGGACCACAGTGTCCCTCTAGACAGAGGAAAGAAGGTGTGTTCCCAAAAACGTGCCAAACGGAGAATGTTAAGCGGTCCCAAACTGAGGTGCACGGCCGACGGCTCCGAAAATCGGAAACTAGTCTCCAAACGGGAACAGTGGCCTACGACCACGAAAAGTAGTCTACGACCACTGAGAGATGGTCTACAAGACCTCTCCCTCCCTCCGGGAAGAGAAAACAAGACTTAGTCTGCAGACCAAGTCAAAGCACGAAGAGTTCCGAGGTCCGGAGGCAAGGCTCCCAACCAAAACTCCGAAACTCGAAACGAGCACAACATGCACTATCACCAAGCGCTCAATCGGTGAAGTCTGAGTCTCAAGGTTGGTCAAAAATGGGGTGTCTACATATGCCATCTTAGATAGCCGAGCCTACTTAGTTGCATTTTTAAGCCCACTTGAGGGTGGCAAATCTGCGTTTTAGCCTACTTGCGAGTAGCAACTTCAAACCATTTTCGAAAAACAAACATGAGACGTTTTGTTCCAACTTAAGCGATTTGGTCTATACTTGTGTGCTATGCACATCACATAATAAGCTAGCTAATAAACCGGAATAAGAACACATGTGTTTTCAAAAATAACATATCATGTTAGTAAAGGCCGATCCTTTGATCGGGCGAGCGGGGTGCTCATTTCAGGACCTTCCCCTCTCGTACCCAAGTTCCCGAGCCGAGGAAACTTTGGTGATGACAGACAGGTAGCCTTAGGCACGAGTCAGGGTTTCCTAAATTTTTCAAAATAAAATATTTAGGTGGCGACTCTGAAATCTGGCAAAGCAGTCCATGTTTGGCGCTTTTTGATTAAAATCGATTTTCCAAAACGATTTGTCGGATTTGGACTCTTTGGTGATTTATCAGTCTTACATTGCACTTTGTGAGATTAGATTCAGAACCGTGATAGGAGTCTGAACTGTAGTAGCTAGAACCCAATTCGCGCCCTCGCGCGCAGAGCGAGTTTGGGCGGTCTACAGTCAACCCCTCTCTGCCTTTGGCGTACTTCCACTATTGGTCTGCATCCCCTTTGAGGTAGTAACTTGTCAGAGTCACCCTTAGTTCACTATCATCAATGTGAAGCATCTCAAATGTCTTCACTGTTTGCTCGAGCCACTCGTCTGCTTTCTTATGCTCTGAGCCATTGGGAAACTCATTCGGCTTGGCCCGCAAGAACTCTCTAGTAAGAAAATTTGCCCTGATCTCAACAACCTTCTCTTTGGCTTGGTTCTCTGCCCTTAAGATGTTGATCGAGTCTCTCAAAGCCCCTCTCATTTCTCGGGCAAGGGAACCCATAGCGGCTTGACCCGCTTGTTTTGGGACTCCCGCTTGCCCCATTTGCTCGGCCACATAAGCTTAGCCTACTTGCTCGGCCTCATTAGCTTGGCCGAATCCTTTTTCTTGCATCGGAACCTCATGGACCAGTACTTCATGAACACCCCGACGAGGCCTACCATGTCTCTCGGCTTTACCACCACGTGCCTGACCTTTTCCTGACATCCTAATTAAAGATAAGAGTAAACAATTTAGCACACAATCTCATATGTGCTTGCAACTTATCTCACATGTCCCATCATAACAATTTATAAATTTCCATTTCATGTAAACACTTAGGCCCCGTTTGGGAACAGGCTAATTTAGTAACTTTTTGGCTATTTGGCTAAAATATGAGCTAAAAAAAACTAGTATGTTTGGGATGGCTGTAGACGTCCCCGAATGTCCCGGGAGGGAAATCCCGTTTTGTTCATTGGGCTTACTACAGTTCAGACTCAAATTGTCATGGTTCTTAATCTGAACCAAAGAGTCCAAATCTGGCAAATTGTTTTGGAAAACAGATTTTTGTAAAGAAGTGCCAAACATGGACTGCTTTGCTAGATATAGAGTCGCCACCTAAATAATTTATTTTTGGGAATTTAGGAAACCCTGACTCGTTTGCCAAAGGCTACGTGTCCGTCATCACCAAAGTTGCCTCGGCTCAGGAACTTGGGTACGATTGGGGAAGGTCAACTATGAGCACCCCCTCTCGCCCGATCCGAAGATCGGCCTCTATTAACCATGATATCTTGTTTTGGAAACGTTATGTGCTCTTATTCTGGTTATTAGCCTAGATTTACTATGTGATGCGCACAACACAAAAGTATAGACTAGATCGCCTAATTTGGAATAAAGCATTGCATATCCGCTCGTTTGAAAGATGGTTTGAAATTTGCTACCCGTAAGTAGGCTAAAACATGGATTTCAACGAGTTGTTCCAACTCAAACAATCCAACCTTCACCCACAGGCACTCAGGCAGTTATATCATTTAAGCACATAGCCTCATGGTAAAGCATGCTTGAAATGGCAACACTCACGCGCGTGCAAGGATGCTAAAACATAAATGCTTACCGAGTACTCCAAGCCAAAACAGAAACTAGTTAGTAATCATATGCATGATCCTAGTTCATGTTAATATGGCTAATGCAACACATGCGAGATGTAACTATAATAGGTTCGGTTATCCTAATATGGCATATGATGATGCTACAACTATCACGTATTCAACTTGGAATTGAAATACAATGTAGTTAGCATCATGCACCGAGCCCGATGCATGCAATACTGATGAATAATGCACACATGAACATCATAAGGTATTTTAATTTAAATATGTCCTAATACTAACCATCAAAGCAAGTAAGTAAAAGGGAGAAAGAAGTGGGGGTTGGAAGGCATGCACACACACACCCACACTTATTACAAATACGCCCTCACTCGGAGGGACTGAAAGAATAATACAGTCGGAATAATGAATCAACTATCCTAGCTAATTAATTATTATAGACCCTCTAATTAATTAACAAATTAATCACAAAAATAATTTAAATGTGAAGCTAAAGAGACTGCCGCAGCTCTGCCTCGGAATGCGCGAATGATGCATGCTTGACTCGCCCCGCTCGGAAACTCGCTGCCATAGCACTGTTGCCTCTGTTTACACTGCCCTGCTCCTCTGAAAATTTGCACAAGTCCCAAGGATGCTTCTCTGAACACTGGGGAGCATCACCGACCAAGTGGGAACACCACCGGCCGAAGGGAATGGTCATCGACCATTGGTTGAGCCACCGGCTAATTGTATTTGGTCGGTCGGCACTCCAAGTAGCCGGCCGGCTATTTCTTCCTGCAGAATCCTGCAGTTGACAGCAGCAGAGGGCAAGCAGTGTATGGCATGGAATTTTCAAGCAAATGTGAGCATGGCCACACTCCCTATCATGTAATGGACTCAAGGGGAGCATGACCCTCGACCCTCGGGCCATCAATTACGCATTTTGATGCATGATGGCCTAAGAGGCCAAGTTTGCCATTCAATGTAAAATGCATGCAACAAAAGAGATGAATGCCAACACCTTATCATATTGGGATCAAGGGCGTTGACGACCGAGGATTGAGACGTGTTATGTCACTTGGAGTACGAACACTCTCAATCCTCATGCTTGGTTTGACACCTCAAACCAAGCAATGCAATGCATGTATAAAAACATGGCTCGAGAATGCAACATGAGGCTAAGATGCAAAACATGCCAAATGCAATGCAATCTATTATGCAAGCATGCAATGTGCTAATCATGCAAGAGGCAATACAATGCAATTTAACATGCGATGCAAACGTGGTACAATGCAAGCATGCAACGAGAGGCAACAAGTCAAACATACAACTATGTACAAGAATGGACTAAGACTGAAATGGGATGCCTCAGCCACACCCTAAAACAGTGGCCAAAAGGGTCAAAAATGGAACAACTTATGCATGCAAGCATGCACACACCAAGACCTATCATCTAAGCATGGAAGGGGACAACTCTAAGCATACTTAAAGGCAATATGCTTGGACATTGAACACTCATGTTAAACTCTGAAAAGCATGCAAGAGATGACACCAAAACATGCTAGGGAATGGATGCAAAATAGAAGGCATTCAAGGCCACAAAAGAGAGCATTGCTCAACACCTACCCCAAGCAAACATGGCATGAACTAAGCAACCCAAAACAAAGTTTTTATGCATCAAAATATGCCCCAAAACCCACTGATATGGCAGCCCCAAAGACTTAAATACATAAGCATGCACAATGCTCATTTCAAGGCACAAAAGGACACCTCTTCAAGGCATGAAAATGGTGATGGATGCAAGCATAGGAACATGGATTAGGGACTGAAATGGCATGTGAAATGACTCCAAATCATTGAAACAACCCAACCAAAACATGCTCATAACTCACACCCTCAAGACTCATAAGCCAAACTACAAAGGGGCTATACCAAACATGGAAAATATGATCAAAAAAATGCCTAACAGACCTCAAGCATGACGAAACATGACCAAAAGCTTCACAAAGTTAGGCAAGAACATGCATGCATGATGGTCTTAAAGGCAAGATGCATTTCTAGGCAAAGAGGAGGAATGTAAAGCAAGTATATTATGTATGCAAAGGGGCATAAATCTGACCAAAAAAAGAGATGTAATATGATCCAATAACACCTAAAAATGTCTGAAATGAAGCCAAAAGCAACTAAGCATGCATGCTACCCTTATGAGCCAAAAATGCAAACAAAAGAGAGACAAAGGGAGAGAGGTGTCCCTCCCCTATGCAAGACTTCAAAACCTCTTCTTCACCACTAAAAATCCACTAGATTTTAGTGGTGAGAAGGCCAACACACAAAAGTCTCCAAAGCTTAACAAAGAGAGCACAAAAAGGGCCAAACAAGGCCTAAGAAGGGGAGGTCGACCCCCAACACCAAAATGACCTCAATGAAACATCTTAAGCATGCAAATACAAGACTTTTTTCAGTTATACACAAAGTCTAAAACAGCATGCAAGATAGGTTAAAGACTAGTGCAAGATTAGGAAATATAAAGCAATAGTGTTACCCTTGAAGATCCCTTGAAGAACAGCAAGGTCAGCCACCTTCTTCTGATCAAAACCAACCCAAAACTTCAAGGACAAACCCTCGAGACCTCCCAAGTCAAAGTATGGTGTAATGGTGTGTGTCTTAGTGCAAAACTAAGAATAAAACACACTTTTAGGCTCTTAAACATACACAAATGAAGAGAGAGGGGGAGATATAGAGAGAGAAGGTGTATATATCAGAATATATATGTATTTTACTCTAGTTTTGCTCAACCCCATCAAAGGAGAAGAGGGGTCTCTTATATAGACAATACAAAGACTAAGCTTCCAAGGGAAGCTATTCAAAAAGGGTCAAGGCTTCCAAGGGAAGCTAAGCTAAGGGTGCAAGCTTCTTGAGGAAGCTATGATAAAGGGTCAAGCTTCCTCAAGAAGCTTAAGCAAAGGGTGCAATCTTCTCTAGGAAGCTTGGACCAAAAAAGGTGCAAATGTTCAAAACAGCCACACCCGTGCATGGGGGGCAGGGTCCGTGCATTCCAGTTGGCACAGCTGGCATGCATTATGCCTAAAAAAGGCAAAAAGGTGGTATCGGCCAGAAAAGGAGGCCATCGGCCAAACAGATGTTCGGCCAACCACACCAAATGCCGACCGGCTAATGTTATATTTCACCAATGGCCGGTAGCAAGAAGACACGGCTGGTGGCCTCAAGCCAGGGCCGGTGGGTGTCAGGGGTAGCTTACAAGCTACTCTCTACCCTCAGAAGCAAAAACACAAGTGTTTGGTGCAAAATCAAACACAAAATAGCTGAGTTGAGAGATCCTGAGGCAAGGCGCATAGTCGAGACCTCCGTGAACTCAAAACGAACACAAACATGGGTGATCACCGAGTGTTCAAGCGGTGACGTCCAAGTCTTGAGGACGGTCAAAAATGGGGTGTGTACAGTTGCCCCTCTTTGACAGAACTTGAAAGTCATAACAATGACAAGAGTGATTGTCAAAGCCCAGAGACGACCCATTTTTGACAAGGCCGAAGACTTAGACAAAACATACAAGCTGCAGACAAAGATATGCGCCCGAAGGCAAGGGCAAAATGCAACTGACAATGCAAGAAGCCGAGCATAACTTATGATCATGCAAAGAAAGCTGTAACGAAGCATAACAATGCAATAGTTTTAAGCTAGCACACACCAAACTACACTATAATGCAGAGAGAGTGTAAGAGAATTATGTAATTCTCGCTACGTTTCACGCGGAGAATACAATACCTGTGCGGTTCGTCTAGTCGTGCCAGCTTCAAATGAACCGTACATACAATATCGTGCCTGAAAAAGAAAGAAAACTTAACAGGTACAATATTGTTAGCAACGTACATATCAATGCAATTGAAAGTGCGTGACGACGCAAACCGATTAGAACGCATAACAATGCGATTTGAAACAAACATAACAATGCTATGAAGGCGCAAACACATGTAAGTAAAGAACATGGGACAACGTGCGCAATGTGTGAAGATGTAGACACATGTAAGTAAAGTATACGCGACAACGTATACAATGTGTATAAAAAGAACTTGAACACATGTAAGTAAAGCATAACGCGACAACGTATGCAATGTGTATAGAAGTTTGAACACATGTAAGTAAAGCATAACGCGACAACGTATACAATGTGTATAAAAGGAAACTTGAACACATGTAAGTAAAGCATAACGCGACAACGCATGCAATGTGTATAAAAGGAACTTGAACACATGTAAGTAAAGCATAACGCAACAACGCATGCAATGTGTATAAAAGGAACTTGAACACATGTAAGTAAAGCATAACGTGACAATGTATGCAATGTGTATAAAAGGAACTTGAACACATGTAAGTGAAGCGATGCACGTATGCATGCAATGTGTATAGAAACTTGAACACATGTAAGTAAAGCGATGCACGTATGCATGCAATGTGTATAGAAACTTGAACACATGTAAGTAAAGCAATGCACGTAGTCATGTAATGTGTATAGGAACTTGAACACATGTAAGTAAAGCGATGCACGTATGCATGCAATGTGTATAGAAACTTGAAGCATGGTAAAGACAAGTTATTCATGATGTTGAAATGCAAAGCACTGCAACATAATATAATTGAAGCGATTTGTGGAGTTCACAAGATACAAAAAGGATACGGGAAGGGGTGTTCCTCGCACGTACGGAGCATCGCTCAGAAAAAGACACGGCCTGAGGTCAACTTGAAGGCCTACTAATGTTCCGAAGAAAAAAAAGGTGTACTTCCTTGCACTGTCTTGAGTAATGAAGGTGCCAAACCATATAGTTGACCCAAACAAGGGCATGAGAGGTGCATCGACTGCAAAAAAAAAGGGGGGGCGGGGCTACTGGTATCAATCCCGATATTCTGCTGCCCTACTCTCCTTTTTCTTTACTTTCCTTTTTACTGGTAGTTTAAGCACATCGCACTGCCTCAGGCAGGTTATTATTTTTTTTCTCAAAACTATGTATTTTTGCAAAACACATGATGGGAATGAAACAACTATTTTGTTAAAAAGGTGTTACACTTGTACTTTCTATGCATCGCATCGCATGGTATCACATAACAATGTGAATGAATTTGAACTTTATTTGAAAATTGAGCACTCGCATCGTAATAATCAGGTAGTGAACCGACTTACAACTCGATAAGCAAAACAAAGAAACTCGATAAGTCAACCAAGTGTGAGTACAACTCGATAAGCAAATGTACAACAACTCGATAAGCAAAAGGGTGTGACCCCACAAGAATCAATCACCGGAGGGCATCGGTAGAGGTTCCAACCACAATCCCTCAGCATGTTCAACTCATAAACAGCTCATGGAATAGGGGGGAAGGCCATCAGCCATAAGGAAAGGCCATTGGCCATGAGAAATTTCCATCGGCCAAAAGTGGTGGTCAGTCGGCACTATATTTGGCCGGCCGGCCATGAATTGCAAGAACCAGCAGAATGCTGACATCTGTTCTCCACTCAACCTTATCTTCTACAAAAGGCCTCAGCTTCATGGTTTTTCTCAATTCAACACTGATTTGCTCCAAATGGAAGAGTTTCTTACCCAGAATCTCTCAGCTTGGATTGCCAACTTGGACGACTCGGAAAAGTTGAGTTTCCGGGGCTTCGGCATAAATGCACTATTCACTCTGGGTCGTACTCCGCTGCACCTTCCGTTTCTCCATGCCACGGCAAGGTTTTGGAATCCGGTGACGCATGTTTTTAGCTTTGGCGGGCAAGAGGTATGTCCTACCTTCGAAGATTTCCAAGCTTTAATGGAGTCCGAGCGCAACGAAGAGATCTTGCCCCAACTTCGTTTTGGCTATGCCCAAGCCTTAGGACAAATGTGTGGGCTCTCAATACCCGACGCTCGATCTTTGATTTATGACGGAATGCTGGATATTCCGAGTTTGATTTCCCGTTTTTCTAGAGCCGGTGACTGCGGTGACCATCATTGGCAAGGTTTTCGGCAACACGCACTTTGTTTGTGCATGCTATCTTATTTCTTACTTGCCTCAGGCTCCGGAGGATCTAGTGTCTGGTTGATCAAGGTTGCCCAAGGTTTGAAGGAGGGTAAGAGTTGCATCGCCATGACTCTGGCTGAGACGTTGATGGGCTTGGATGCTTTCCATCGCCGCGAAACGACCAAATTTGCGAGAAGTCCACTACTGCTGTAGGTAATGTTTCCCACCCAATCTCACATATGTATTGCTCACATCACTCGGCCCTCAGGCTCGGTTTTTCTCACAAAACCCTCTTCTTACTTTTTCTCTCATCGTACATCTCTCTATTCTTTATTCTCTCATTTTTCATCCCTTCCCAGGTGTGGTTGATGGACAAGTTGCAGGTTGTGGACTCTTGCCCAGCTTACTCAGCTCGCGGTTACTTCTTCAGGCAACGCCTAGTCAATGCCCTTGATGAAGGTTGGTGGTTTGACTGGATGTGCAGCTTGGCCGCAGACTGCATTGCTTGGCGGTGCCCTTGGCTTAATCTACCAGCAATGGGCTATAGCATGACCCGCCAACCTGGGATTCAATTGATTGGCTTGACTCACTGTGTGTTCTACTTCCCATTCCGGTTCCAGCGCCAGTTTGGTCATGATCAGACTTGTCCACCAGAGGGGATAGAGTACCCGGCTACATTCCCGATCCGAGGCGCACAGCTTGCCCGGTATACGACAGCATGGAGGACTAGAGAGCTCCTGGCCCCCGCTCCCACTTTCAGTTGCACTTTGTCTGATGAGTGCATAGATTGGCTTAATGAGGAGGCACAGATTGGGCCTAGCTTGGCATCAGAGGCTTCGACCAGCTCTGGGAGGGGGCGCAGGAACACCTGACTTAACTATGCCCCGGATTTATTGCTTTATTAGTACTTTCAAGTTTTCTTTATGAATGTAATAAAAAGCAACTTCAATTTGTATGCAAGATCAGGAGAACTCTGTATTGAAATCAATGAAATTGAAGGTTGTGGGTACTAAAAATTTTCCGCTTTGGTCCAAAAACGGTCTTTAGTTGTAAAAAAAATAATTTGAACAAAGTCAACTTTTATCAAAACTTTTCAAAATTATTTTCGAAATGAATCGAAACTGGACACGCCTGACACCTGTCACTGATATGCACAACATCGGATTCCTGCAACTGGAAAGTTGCCTCTAGTTTGAGTACCACTATACCAGAGATTACAACTGAAGCTCTTGAATGCTGAATAGACAAAGATGACCGAGCTGATCAAATGGACAAAGTTGATCGGGGAAAAAGCTTATGGCTGGACTTTAGGATGAAGTTGCCTACGTATCCCAAAGATGGGAATCAAGCCTTACGTAGTTCAGGCTTGGGTTCACTCGAGTATTTTCACTCTCCTTTTGCGCTCTAACTTTTGCCAAGGCCGCCCTTTGCGGGTTTTCAACCTTGCGAGCTCAGTTTTTATAATTTCAAATTTTTCGTGCTCTAACTTTTGCCTAGGTCGCCCTTTCGGGTTTTCGGCCTAGCGAGCCTCTCAGCGATAATATTTCTTCAACTTGTCCATATTGATCAATTGTGAGAACTCTAGGCCATCTCGGTCCATCAGAACCACAGCTCCACCTGACCAGATAGACTTGATAATGTAGGGACCAGTCCAATTGGGTCTAAACTTGCCCCTTAGGTCGTGGATGAGAGCTCGGTTGTCCTTGAGTACCAAATCTCCTTCTTTTAGATTCCTAGACTTAACTCTCTTATTGAAAGCCCGGGCAATCTTGCGCTGATAACCTTGAATGTGGTACAGTGCTTTCAGTCTTCTTTCATCGAAGAGCATGAGTTCTTCAAATCTGCTCTGCTGCCAATCTGCTTCGGCTATCTGACACTCGGCCAATACTCGCAAAGACGGAACCTCAATTTCAATAGGTAGAACGGCCTCCATCCCATAAACCAATGAATACGGAGTCGCCCCAGTAGAAGTTCTGATTTAAGTCTGGTAGCCCCACAGAGCAAACAGCAACTTATCTGGCCAGTCCCAGTAGGTTTCCACCATCTTCTGCAGTATGTGTTTAATGTTCTTGTTGGCGGCCTCAACCGCTCCATTGGTTTGCGGCCGGTATGTGGATGACTTATGAAAAGCCACATTGTATTTCTCCAACAAGTCAATTACTTCCTTCTTGAAGTGGGAACTGTTATCTGAAATGATCTCATTTGGGACTCCATAACGACAAATGATGTTGTTTCTAATGAACTTTGCGACATGCGAAGCCTTTAATACCGCATAAGATTGGGCCTCAACCCACTTTGTAAAATAATCTATCGTGACCAAGATGAACTCATGCCCATTCGACCCCTTCGGAGTGACAGCCCCGATCACATCGATTCCCCAAACTGAAAATGGCCATGGCGAAGTCATGTTGTATAGTTTCGACGGCGGGATGTTCATGCGGTTTGCGTGGATCTGACATTTGTGGCATCGCCAAACAAAGCCGATACAATCCTCCTCCATGGTGGACCAATAGTAACCCTATCTGAGGATCTTCCGAGCCAACATTACCCCGTTCATAGGTGTACCACATTCTCCTCCATGGATGGCCTCCATTAGGCGCTTCGATTCTTCAGCTTCAACGCACAGCTTATGCATTCCCAGATGACCTCTCTTATACCTTTTACCCCCGCAGATGATGAACTGAATAGCCATTCTTCTGATTGCCCTTTTATCCTTGGCATTTGCCCCTGGTGGATATGCTTCCTTCTCCAAGAAATTCCAAATGTCGTAGTACCAGGGGTTCTCATCCTGAACCTCATCTATAGCGGCAATCGACTCGTAAGAAGGCGTAAATTTCTGGTCAATAATGACTGGACGCATCCGGACTCCAAACGGGATGTCTATCATGGAAGATAGAGTTGTTAATGAATCTGTGAACCTGTTGTTCTCTCTTACTAGATAAGCAAAGTTTAGCTTCTCAAACCGAGGAATTAACAAGTCCAAGACCTGATGATACATCATCATCTTTTCTTCTTTGACTTTCCAGTCTCCTTTTGCCTGAGACACAACAAGGTTCGAGTCCCCGATGACGTCCAGCCGTTTCACCCCTAGTTCCAGGGCTGCTTCTATACCAGCAATGCATGCCTCATATTCTGCCTCATTGTTCGAGACTTTGAACCGGAGTTTGAATGCTAGAGAAATAAGGGAGTTGTCGGGTGCTATCAACAATACTCATATCCCATACCCGTGCTGGTTTGACGCTCTGTCAAAGTACATCGTCCAAGTTTCATTGTCAATATGCAAAATGGTCTCATCTGGGAATAAGTACTCAACTGCTTCACCCCCTTCCACTGGATGATCGGCTAAGAATTCTTCTACTGCTCTTCCTTTGACTGACTTGCACGTTACATATTTCAGATCGAATTCAGAAAGCAAAGCAACCAACGAGCTAGCCTACCCGTAAGTGCCGGTTTCTCGAAAAGATATTTGATGGGATCCAGTCGTGAAACCAACATTACAGAGTGAGCTAATAGGTAGTGCCGCAGCTTCCTGGTAGCCCATACTAAGGCTAAGCAAGCCTTTTTCAACGGTGTGTAGCGAGTCTCATACTCTAACATCTTCTTGCTCAGATAGTAGATGGCTCTCTCCATCTTGTCCTCTGATTGTTGTGCGAGCATGCAGCCCATTGTAGTCTCAGTTACTAAAAGATACAAAATCAACGGTCTCCCCGGTTCTAGCGATGACAACACGGGCGGGTTCTGTAAGTATTCCTTGATCTATTCAAAAGCAGCTTGGCATCGGCCGTCCCACTGGAATTTCTTTCCTTTCTTCAGGAGACCAAAAAGTGGTTCACAAGTCAAGGTTAATTTTGAGATAAACCGTCTTATGAATTGCACTTTACCCAGAAAGCCTCTCACTTCCTTTTCAGTCCTTGGTGGTGGCATTTCTAAGATGGCCTTGATTTTGGAAGGGTCGACTTTGATACCTCTCTGTGTAATCAGAAACCCTAGCATTTTTTCTGCTGTAACAACAAACGTACACTTCTGAGGATTCAGCCGCAACCGAAATTCTCTGATCCTTTGAAAGAACTTTTGCAAGGTGGTGTAGTGGCCCTCTCTTTCTTTGGACTTGACAATCATGTCGTCCACGTACACCTCAACCTCTTTGTGGATCATGTCATGCAATATTGTGGTCGCGGCCCGTTGATATGTAGCTCCAGCATTCTTTAACCCAAACGGCATCACTCAGAGTGATGGGTCCCCACGGGTGGTGAAAGCGGTCTTTCCCCGGTCTTCAGGTGCCATCACTATCTGATTGTAGCCTGAGAAGCCATCCATAAACGAAAGCAAAGCATGCCCGCTATGAAATCCACCAACTCATCAATATGCGGCAAGGGAAAGTCGTCGCCGGACTAGCTCTGATCAAATCCCTGAAATCCACGCACACCCGGATCCTGCCATCTTTCTTTGGTACCGGAACAATGTTGGCCAACCAAGTCGGGTATTCGGATACCAGTAGGAAGCCTGCATCGATTTGCTTGGTGACCTCTTCCTTAATCCTGATGGCCCAGTCAGGGCGGGTCCTTCTGAGTTTCGCTTTTGATGGTCAGGCCTCGGGGTCAAGAGGGATCCGGTGCTGTACAATCTCAGGATCGATCCCAGGCATGTCTTCGTAGGACCACGCGAAAACATCTTTGAAATCTTTTAATAAAGCGACTAAGCACTCACGTTCCTCCGAAGACAACGTGGACCCGATCTGGACCAGCCACGGGTCCTCCTCAGTACCAATATTCACAGTAGTGAGTTCATCAACTAAAGGTTTAACAAATCTTTCCTGCTCTTGATCAATTAATCATTGCAAAACCAGAGGAATTTCTTCCTCGTCGTTTTTGTCAAAATTTTGAAAGTCCTGATTCAAGCAATAAATCAAAGGCACAGAAAAGTACTCAGAAACCACATCCACATCATTCTCATTAAGCACATCCAAACCGTCCGATTCTTCTGTTACAACAGACTCAAAAGAGAAAGAAAAAGACGACCTGGACAGGACTGTGGCATCCGGGTTATCACCCCCAGGAATACCGGACTCAGACTCAGTCGAGCTGGAACCTGATTCCGACTCACAAGACTCGGTGGAATCAGATTTCGGCTCACTACCTGACCCGGTGCTGCTTGACAAAAATCCCTCATCATACTGCCAAATGAGGGAGGGTGCGATGGATGCATCCAAAATATTTGTTGGTAGGCCCGCAGCCGTTGCATTCCTAATCATGGATACCGAGAAGTTATCTCCTAAGCACTTCTATTCGATCGGAGGATCTGAAAGTAAACAAGCCAGCGCTACCCCCATTTCAATTTCGATGCTCTCATAATCCACTTTCTTATTCTGCTCAATCTCCGCTGATGGGTCTGTCTGCTCCTCGGTAACATCATCCCCAGATAACTGCAGGTCGAAGAAGATCTCAAAACCTGGCACGCGCTTCCTCTCTGCATTCAACCATGGCTCGGGGAAGACACAGAATGGAAAATCCTCCCCCTCCCGGACGAAGCGTCCGTTTAGAGTACCCTGGATGGGCCGATGCATTAGTTCAAAAGGCTTTCCCGCCTGCTTCGCTCTGGCTCTTCTAGCCATCTCCTTGCCTTTCCTTATCCAATCCTCTTTGGTGGGCAGGTAACCCAAGCCAAAGGTATGTGGGTGGTGTGGCACTTCGGCCAATGCTGCGACGCCCTTCCAGCCACTCTTTCCCAATCCCATCCCGGGGATGTGTTGGAGCTTATTCATGAGGTATACCGATTGAGCACTGACATACAACCCCTCATTAATAGCCATGATGTTTCGAACTACCCGAGCCTCGGCCAAGGTAAAACCCGACATGAACACATCCTCCATGCCGTGCTCAATTTCCAAAACTGGCGTAGATACTTCTGGTGGTGGATGGATCGACGAATTCCCAAAAACAATGGCTACTTCCTTCCCATGGGGGTATTTCACCATCTGATGCAAGGTGGATGACACTGCCTTCACCTGATGCAGCCACGGCTGTCCCAAGAGTAGATTGAAAATGGTGGGAACCTCGAGGATGTGAAAGTCTATCTCATGTTGTCCCGGCCCAACCTTAGTTTGAATTTTCACTGTTTCCATCACTTCTCTGCTCGTGTTGTCATACGCCCAAATCACCTGGGCTGTCGGCACAAAGTCTGCGGTTTTTAAAAAGATTGCATACGCTGTCCTTGTCGGGCAGACGTTGATGGCAGATCCGGTATCAACAAGAACCACCGGGATCCATTTGTTTCTACATTCCACCGAAATGTATAGTGGTTTGTTGTGGTTCGCCCCCTCAGGTGGCAATTCCTTGTCGGAAAAAGTGAGCATCAGGGTAGCTCCTCCCGAAAAAACTAATCCCACCAGCTGCTCCAGCGTGGTTTCTATTGAGAGCTTGGCCTTGTCCATGGCCGATAAGACAACTTGTCGATACACCCGCGATGCCATAAGCAGTCCCCAGATGGAGATGTCTGCTTGTATCTTTTTCAGCTGCTTCAGTACAGCTTATTCTTCGAGTTGCTTCTCTTTCTGTTTCTCCACCTCCTTATCTTTTCCAGACGCCTCTGGCTGATCTAGATGCGGAGGCTTGAAATACCGTCCACTCCTAGTCATATGGTCGACCTCGCCGATGTACCAGGTATCGTCTGGTTGGTTCTCCCCCAATCCTCATCCGTGTGGGCAAGACATAAATCATCGTCCTCCCACCACATTCTGTCAGCAGCTGATGACACCGTCCGGCCCAAGATGATCGTTTCGTACTCAGCATTCTCCATCCGTATGCTCGCAGCATTCTCTATTTCTGTGTACATAGTAGTTTTAGTCCCCTCATGGGCTTTAGCTTTCCTGATTCTCTCAGAATCGTCAAACCTTTCCTGTTCCAACTGTGTCAGTACAACTGACTGTTCAATAATTCTTGTATTCAAAATGCTCCAATCCTGAGCGAAATTCTTGACGTTGGCGCTCTCCGGCGATGTACTCTGCTCGATCGTCACTGACATTCTTGCCCCTACCGGACCTTGTTCTGGTTGGAACTCTTCCACAACATCTGGTTGATCATCCAACCACCCGGTGGCCTCTGCTGCGTCCCCTAGATCTTGGTCCCTGAAAAACTGGAGGTTGGCAAGGTCCTCTTCCACAGCCGTCAAATCGTCTGCCCTCTGTCCAAATCCATCCCCTTGGATCACACACAGCTCTGCCCCTATCGGCAATTCCACATTTGGCCCATCCTGGCCTATTGACGAAATGTAGTCACTCGGACTGTATACTTTCTCAATAAAACTCCCAGATTCCTCGGACTCTAGCTCAACAATCCCATTCTCCTCTGAAATCTCCCCTCTTCTATCTTCGACAGTCACCACCATTGGCTTAGGTTGGGTTCTGGAGATGTCCAACATGCACAAGTCGGTGTAGTCATGGAGGAGCACCTTTGGCTTAGGTAGGTGGGAAGGGGTGATATATATTCTAGGATCGTAAGCCACGACCCCAGCCTGGATGAAGTTGATTCTTTTGGGAGGTGGAGCTTGGTTGTGTGGTGGGAGAGGGTTTGTTGTAACATTGGGTTTCTTGGGAGGCAGAATTACCCTGTTATCGATGAGATCTTGAATCTCATGATGTAATCGGTAGCATAGGTCGGTGTCATGACCGTGCTGTTGGTGAAATGCGCAATATTTGGCTGGGTTGTGGGTAGAAGGAAGTCTTTCCAGTAATGGTCGCGGCTCTAGGGGCTTCAAGTGCCCTTTTCTGATTAAAACTCCAGAGCTTTGGACAGGGGCATATACAGTGGAGCGAAGGTTCTTTGGTTTTTGGGTGGGTATTTGGCTATTTGTGTATGGCTTTCGGACGGACTGGAGAATGGCGTAGTTGCCATGGTTCTTGGAGGGGGGTTGGTGGTGACCATGCTCACTTCGGAAGCTCTTGTAGTTGTAGCGCCGCTCGAGCCCGCATTAGTGTTGCGGTTGAAAGTTCTTCAGAGTTGCTCTCTGTCATTATCAATCAAGCCCTGCTTCAAGGGATCCTCAATCTGTACCCCCATCTCATGCAGATCTGAAAAGGTAGGGAAGGGGAGCACGATCATTTTCTGCATTAGCTTAGGCTGGAGATTGCGCACAATTATCCTAATCTAATCTTTATCTGTGGGCCTTAGGGTCATAATCGAGGCTTTGGCCCTCCATCTGGTCACGAACTCTGAAAAGCTCTCTTTAGGTTCCTGTCTTGTTGTCTCAAGATCACGGGTCGTAATCTCGATTTGCGTATTATATGAGTATTGTGCAATGAAGGCCTCAGCCATCTCGTCCCAGTTTCTCTTGACATCATCTTCTAATTTGGCGTACCAGATGGCAGCCACACCCGACAGGGTCCGGCCGAATAGAGACAGCTTCTGCAGTCTAGTGAGGCCCATTGGCCTTAAGATATCTGAAAACAATCTCAGGTGCACCATGGGGTCCCCGGATCCATCAAATCGGTCAATATGCGGCATCTTGAATCTGTCCAGCAGGGTCACAGCTGCGTCGGTATATCCATCTTCAATGTCAGGGATGGTCTTGACTCCGTGGGATCTCTTGAACAGCTTTTCAAGCTTGCTCAACTTCAATGTTGTGGGATCTGTCTCAAACTCAAATGGGGAGTCCGGTAGGTTGGTAAGCATTTTGGATAACTGGGGTAGGATCTGGGGTAGGATTAGGGGCGGAGCCGGCCCTATTGGAACGTCTGTATCCCCTTACATATTCTGGACGTTTGGTGTCTCCTCGGGTATCGGAACCCTTGGTGGGGGACGAGCTTGATGTGAAGCAGATGCCCCGGCTTGCTGTAGCCTTGTGATTAACTCTGCTTGTTCCGTCATAACTGTAGCCTGTTGTTTGGCGAACTCCGCCTGTCGAATAGCGTCTTCCTGCATAGTTTTCATGCTCTCTTGGAGCTGGCGCACCATCTCCTCTAAACTTGCCATACTATTCTTATCTAGCTGTATTGCCGGTATATGTTCCCTCTCTGTGGGAGAAACAGGACTCTGATTCCTACTATACCTAGGTGGGGTGGACGAAGCCCTCTGAACTATCTATTGAACTGATATCCTCTATCTAACTGCCCTCCGTCTGGTAACCAGGGGTAGAGAATGATACACTGGTTGTCCGTCTACCAGATCCTCAGTTCGATGGAGTCGACGACCTCTTGTCCAGAGTGCTTGGGGAATATCTACTAGGTTAGAAGCAATCACGCTAAACTATCTAGCAAAAAGATAAACAAAGCGATAATAAGGAAATAAAACAACCAGATAAACGGACAGCATAACAGCGTAAAATAAACACACAACACACAGTTGGGTATCACAACACACTGTCGATAAGCTGAATACACTGTTCCTCAATCACTGATCACTGTTTCCAAATCATTGCCCCCAAGTCTGAATCTGATACCCGCAGATAACTGATTCCCGAAAAACACTGATGCCTGCAGGCCTGATGCCCAAACTTGCAAACTGATACACGCCTTCCTGTAGAGACGCACTCTAAAGCACATAGCAGATAAGTGAGAGCCAAAACACCCCTATGTTGGGGTAGGGTTTCCCTGTCCTATTTTGTCAGGAGCTAGGGTTTCACTACGCACGCAGCGGTTTCAAACAACCTATATCGGGTAAGCAACCTGTCCTAGTTTGGAATGGTCACTATGGATTCCGAATATGCACTAGGTCGAATGGTCGAAAAGGGTGCCCCGGTAAAACCGGGGTTTGTGTTCCCATACTGGCAGAGCCCGCAACCGGTCAGCCTTATGGCATGCTTTGACAAAGTCAAGCCTCCGGCAAACCGCTCAGGAATAGCAGATGGCCAACACGGTGTCCTAGGCGCACCAATGCACATGCAATGCAAAGAAACACATAAGTGTAGTCAAAACAAGATATCACGAATTCGAGTCAAGTTCTCTAATTTCCCCAGCAGAGTCGCCAGAAACTGCAGACGCTCCCCGTGTGAGGGCCTCAGTGCTACAGTTCGGACTCAAATTGTCACGGTTCTTAATCTGAACCAAAGAGTCCAAATCTGGCAAATTGTTTTGGAAAACAGATTTTTGTAAAGAAGTGCCAAACATGGACTGCTTTGCCAGATACAAAGTCGCCACCTAAACATTTTATTTTGGGGAATTTAGGAAACCCTGACTCGTTTGCCAAAGGCCACGTGTCCGTCATCACTAGAGTTGCCTCGGCTCGGGAACTTGGGTACGATTGGGGAAGGTCAGCTATGAGCACCCCCTCTCGCTCGATCCGAAGATCGGCCTCTACTAACTATGATATCTTGTTTTGGAAACGTTATGTGCTCTTATCCTGGTTATTAGCCTAGATTTACTATGTGATGCGCACAACACAAAAGTATAGACTAGATCACCTAATTTGGAATAAAGCATTGCATATCCGCTCGTTTGAAAGATGGTTTGAAATTTGCTACCTGTAAGTAGGCTAACACACGGATTTCAACGAGTTGTTCCAACTCAAACAATCCAACCTTCAGCCACAAGCACTCAGGCAGTTATATCATTTAAGCACATAGCCTCATGGTAAAGCATGCTTGACATGGCAACACTCACACGCGTGCAAGGATGCTAAAACATAAATACTTACCGAGTACTCCAAGCCAAAACAGAAACTAGTTAGTAATCATATGCATGATCCTAGTTCCTGTTAATATGGCTAATGCAACACATGCGAGATGTAACTATAATAGGCTCGGCTATCCTAATATGGCATATGATGATGCTACAACTATCACGTATTCAACTTGGAATTGAAATACAATGCAGTTAGCATGATGTGCCGAGTCCGATGCATGCAATACTGATGAATGATGCACGCATGCATAGCATAAGGTATGTTAATTTAAATATGTCCTAATACTAACCATCAAAGCAGGTAAGTAAAAGGGAGAAAGAAATGGGGGTTGGAAGGCATGCACACACGCACACACACTTATTACAAATACGCCCTCACTCGGAGGGACCGAAAGAATTATACAGTCTGAATAATGAATCAACTATCCTAGCTAATTAATTATTACAGACCCTCTAATTAATTAACAAATTAATCACAAAAATAATTAAAATGTGAAGCTAAAAAGACTACCGTAGCTCTGCCTCGGAATGCGCGAATGATGCATGCTTGACTCGCCTCGCACGGAAACTTGCTGCCACAGCACTGTTGCCTCTGTTTACACTGCCCTGCTCCTCTGAAAATTTGCACAAGTCCCAAGGATGCTTCTCTGAACACTAGGGAGCATCACCGACCAAGTGGGAACACCACTGGCTGAAGGGAATGGTCATCGACCATTGGTTTAGCCACCGGCTAATTGTATTTGGTCAGTCGGCACTCCAAGTAGCCGGCCGGCTATTTCTTCCTGCAGAATCCAAAGTTGGCTGACAGCAGCAGAGGGCAAGCAGTGTATGGCATGGAATTTTCAAGCAAATGTGAGCATGGCCACACTCCCTATCATGCAATGGACTCAAGGGAGCATGACCCTCGACCCTCGGGCCATCAATTATGCATTTTGATGCATGATAGCCTAAGAGACCAAGTTTGCCATTCAATGTAAAATGCATGCAACAAAAGAGATGAATGCCAATACCTTATCATATTGAGATCAAGGGCATCGGTGACCGAGGATTGAGACGTGTTACGTCACTTGGAGTATGAACACTCTTAATCCTCATGCTTGGTTTGACACCCCAAACCAAGTAATGCAATGCATGTATACAAACATGGCTCAAGAATGCAACATGAGGCTAAGATGAAAAACATGCCAAATGCAATGCAATCTATTATGCAAGCATGCAATGTGCTAATCATGCAAGAGGCAATACAATGCAATTTAACATGTGATGCAAACATGGTACAATGAAAGCATGCAACGAGAGGCAACAAGTCAAACATACAACTATGTACAAGAATGGACTTGGACTGAAAAGGGAGGCCTCAGCCACACCCTAAAACAGTGGCCAAAAGGGTCAAAAATGGCACAACTTATGCATGCAAGCATGCACACACCAAGGCCTATCATCTAAGCATGGAAGGGGACAACTCTAAGCATACTTAAAGGCAATATGCTTGGACATTAAACACTCATGTTAAACTCTGAAAAGCATGCAAAAGATGACACCAAGACATGCTAGGGAATGGATGCAAAATAGAAGGTATTCAAGGCCACAAAAGAGAGCATTGCTCAACACCTACCCCAAGCAAACATGGCATGAACTAAGCAACCCAAAACAGAGTTTTTATGCATCAAAATATGCCCCAAAACCCACTGATATGGCAGCCCCAAAGACTTAAATACATAAGCATGCACAATGCTCATTTCAAGGCACAAAAGGACACCTCTTCAAGGCATGAAAAGGGTGATGGATGCAAGCATAGGAACATGGATTAGGGACTGAAATGGCATGTGAAATGACTCCAAATCATTGAAACAACCCAACTAAAACATGCTCATGACTCACACCCTCAAGGCTCACAAGCCAAAATACAAAGGGACTATACCAAACATGGCAAATATGATCAAAACAATGCCTAACAGACCTCAAGCATGACGAAACATGACCAAAAGCTTCACAAAGTTAGGCAAGAACAAGCATGCATGATGGTCTTAAAGGCAAGATGCATTTCTAGGAAAAGAGGAGGAATGCAAAGCAAGTATATTATGTATGCAAAGGGGCATAAATCCGACCAAAAACAGAGTTGTAATATGACCCAATAACACCCAAAAACCTCTGAAATAAAGCCAAAAGCAACTAAGCATGCATGCTACCCTTATGAGCCAAAAATGCAAACAAAAGAGAGACAAAGGGAGAGGGGTGTCCCTCCCCTATGCAAGACTTCAAAACCTCTTATTCACCACTAAAAATCCATTGGATTTCAGTGGTGAGAAGGCCAACACACAAAAGTCTCCAAAGTTTAACAAAGAGAGCACAAAAAGGGCCAAACAAGGCCTAAGAAGGGGAGGTCGACCCCCAACACCAAAACGACCTCAATGAAACATCTTAAGCATGCAAATACAAGACTTTTTTTAGTTATACACAAAGTCTAAAACAGCATGCAAGATAGGTTAAAGACTAGTGCAAGATTGTGGAATATAAAGCAATAGTGTTACCTTTGAAGATCCCTTGAAGAACAGCAAGGTCAGCCACCTTCTTCTGATCAAAACTGACCCAAAACTTCAAGAACAAACCCCCAAGACCTCCCAAGTCGAAGTATGGTGTAATGGTGTGTGTCTTAGTGCAAAACTAAGAATAAAACACACTTTTAGGCTCTTAAACACACACAAATGAAGAGAGAGAGAGAGAGAGAGAGGGAGATATAGAGAGAGAAGGTGTATATATTAGAATATATATGTATTTTTCTCTGGTTTTGCTCAACCCCATCAAAAGAGAAGAGGGGTCTCTTACATAGACAACACAAAGACTAAGCTTCCAAGGGAAGCTATTCAAAAAGGGTCAAGGCTTCCAAGGGAAGCTAAGCTAAGGGTACAAGCTTCTTGAGGAAGCTATGACAAAGGGTCAAGCTTCCTCAAGAAGCTTGAGCAAAGGGTGCAATCTTCTCTAGGAAGCTTGGACCAAAAAGGGTGCAAAGGTTCAAAACAGCCACACCCGTGCATGGGGGGCAGGGTCCGTGCATTCCAGCTGGCATAGCTGGCATGGATTATGCCTAAAAAAGGCAAAAATGTGGTATCGGCCAGAAAAGGAGGCCATCGGCGAAGCAGATGGTCGGCCGACCACACCAAATGCCGACCGGCTAATGTTATATTTCACCAATGGCCGGTAGCAAGAAGACACGGCCGGTGGGTGTCAGGGGTAGCTAACAAGCTACTCTCTACCCTCAGAAACAAAAACACAAGTGTTTGGTGCAAAATCAAACACAAAACAGCCGAGTTGAGAGATCTTGAGGCATGGCGCATAGCCGAGACCACCGGGAACTCAAAACGAACACGAACATGGGTGATCACCGAGTGTTCAAGCAGTGACATCCAAGTCTTGAGGACGGTCAAAAATGGGGTGTCTACAAATGACTTTTTGACTTTTTACGAAAAGATGTGCAAAAAGTAGAGAGAAAAGAGAATCTTTGACTTTTTGGTATGGGTTGTTGGCTTTTTGGCTAATTTAGTAACTTTTTGACTTTTTGGCTAAAAGGGAGGGTTCCCAAATGAGGCCTTAGTTTCAATCCACATAAGCACTTAATCACGCAAACACATAGGGATTACTCTTTTATAATGAAATTTGTCCCACAAAATACTGAGAATTCTTATCAGAATGAGTATTCACTACAACAAAAAACACTTTTAACGACCTGTTTTTTAGTCACCAAAAGTGTAATTTTGGTTGCTGAAAGTATCCGCGACATGAACAAAATTGGTCGCTGAAGCCTTGTCACTAAGTGCTTCGGCGACCAAATCAATTTTGGTTGCCTTTATAAATAAATTAGCGACTAAATATTTCCGTCGCCAAAAGACTAAAATTTTGTTGCCATAAATTAATATTTAGTCACTAAAAATAGCCTTCAGCTGATGACATGTTAAGTTTTAGCAACATATAAATGTGCCGCTAAAAATATCTTTCAGTGACTAAAAGAATTAGTTGTTGAATGTTAAAACTTTTGGCGACTAATCAAGTTTTGGGTCGCTAAAAAAATTGACACATACTTTCAACAACATAAATAAAATGTCACCAAAAGTAAATTTACAACTAAAAAAACCTGTCATCAAAAATTCATTATTTATAATTTTTTTTTAACAATTTCCCTGTTCAATACATAATTCATAAACCTATAAACATAAGCAAAATATAATTCAAATTAACACACTTGTGCAAAGCATCCAAAATATAAACTTAATTCAAAAGTAGTACCATATTAAATATAAACAACATATCAAATCCAAAACATCCAATTTAAGTACAAATCTCTTACAATCCCAAACTTGAAACATGTAATGCCCAAAAACCTTCTAAGCTTGCAAATTCATAACAAAAAACCTATTACAAAATATATCCAAAAATTCAAAATGTAATCTTTTGATGCTCCTCGAACTATATTTCATCCATTGCCAATCTGTCAAACATATGAGAAAAAAAATTATAATGTTAAAATGTTAATAATAAAGGTCTTGGTCTAAAAACATTGGTTTCACATTATAAATGAACAAATTGAGAGCAAATTTTCCTACGGTGAATTACAAAATTTCAATATACCAAACTCAAAAAGTAACACATGATTCACTAGTTAAACTTGGCATATATGAACTAATTACAAGCAATATTTCTATAAATTTGTACATATTCCTAGTTCTTTTTTTCAACCTAAAGATCAATACTCGTGCTCTACCACAGTGCATGCAGCACACTTCAGCCTATATAAAGTTACTAAGGGAAGCACATTAAGTATTGGCTGACGCATTTTGTATGATTAACTGTTGATGCATATTTCTTGAATCAAACTATTCATATAGTTTTAATCTATCACATGCACCTACAATCACTCCCCAAAAGAAGATTTCAGAATTGTGTTTGAATGCTTTTTACTCATTCAAAGTTTTGGCAACCAAACCCACCAAATGCAACATAAGTTAACTGACACTCCAACAACAACGAAAAAAAAACTACTACTACAATGGAAATTCATGGAAATTCAGCCTCACCAGTTTGGCCATTTTGTTGCTTCAGCCAATTCCCAATTTACTAAACACATGATATAGAAAAGAACAAAAACAACTAGTAGCTCATTGGCAAAGCTAACGATGCAACAAGATGAAAGTCAAAAACCAGCAAAGATGGATAGCAATAAATGGGTCTCTCTGTCCGTGTCTTAGACTTGCACAAGAGAGCACATTCAAGCAAGATATTAATCATTTGAATCAACAAATGAATAGGTTTATGAACAATAGCAATACGCATGAAAAAAGGGAACACAATTATCTTATAGGCGAAGTCAAGCAAGTTACTTGCTAATGTCAACTCATGAATCGCATTGGGCGTTTCTTCAAACTCTCATTCCTAAACTCTAGTTCCTTCCTAAACTCTACTAGTCTCCTTCCTAAACTCTCATTTTGTTTTTTCTAGTTCCTCTCTAAACCCACACATCCCACCATACAAACCCATTAGCATTAAACTTACATAGCCATCACGGCCTATAAGATAATTGTGCAAGGAGTTCTTTGCAGAGCTCAAGGTCTTGTGCAAGATACATCACATTAATGTGGTAAGTAACATTTTCATATCTGCAAAATGAAATTTAATGTGATTTAACAAAGTTCAAACATTTTTTACCAATCAAGCCTATATGTATTTATAGGTGGAGTTGTTGGGTTATGCCAGTGGAGATGACCACCTCTACTTGGTTTATGAGTACATTCAAACTGGATCTGTCAGTGATTACCTTCATGATCCATTACTCAAAGGTATTTATTTAGCATAGGCCTCTCAACAGATTGAATTCAGACTAGTTTTAGCAAAGGTATTCATCACAACTCATTTTAGTATATATGTTGCTTACATCTTGGAGATTAGTTTACTTATTCTTGAATTTGTTCTACATAAACAGCAACACCTGGAAATAATGTGCATAAAAGTTTCTATTTTTTCATTGTAATTATCTCATTTAATCCTTTATCCCAATGCATCTGCCAGCATAGAACAAGGAAAAGAATGAAAACTTAAGATTTTATTTGTTTTACTAGCTAAGATGATAAAAAACAGTTATTCGGATTTCCTAAATTAACAGTTGAAATCCAAGCTTAGTTTGTTTACATATACTTGAAGCACAACTTGTGGCTGATTAGATGGCAATGACGATCATTTTTTCCCCTTCTAATTATATAGGCTATCAATCCCTACTAAGTATACATCATACGTTCAGTCAATCTACTACAGAACCCAAACTTGTGAGTCATGTACCATTTGTTTTGGCAGAAAACTTTCTACGAAATTTTTTTTCAAAATATGTTTTCTATAGGTCTGGTGCCGATCTTAAAAACTAATGTGTGGGTGGTTGTATTGCTGGTGGTGAAGGTGATAAAAGATGCACCACCTATTCTATAGGTAAGAGATGCAAAACAGAATTTTTACTGATAAATAAAAAGTAGCATGGACACTTACACTTTGCATTTTCGCTTCACGGAATGCCGACTCGACTCCTCCACCTCAAATTTTGCCTTCAAAGAACTATCAAGAAAAACCATCATATTAACTAAAGTGTAGTAAGTTGGCACCACTTGGAAGTATAATAACTAAAATTATACCACTGAACAAGTTTCTGAAAAAAAAAAAAAATGGCTAAACAAACCTGCAGTTCTTTTCCAATTTCACATTTTCCTCAGAGCATGTCAATCGTTCTTGAAGGACCTTGCATGCTTCTCTACAGGATGCTAACTCATTTCTCACCTTACAAGTTAAAACATATTTATCGTCCAAACACATGAAATCATTTTGTAAGCAATAAAAACAAAATTGTGGACTGTAAGTTTAATTTTCTACTGTAAAAAGGTAGATACTGACTAACAACCCAAAACAATTGAGACTTTCGTTGTCCTAAGAATAAATATTGTATAAAGATATATATGAAGCGGGAACAGAAACAACTATATGAAGTCTGATAAGAAACCATTTCAAACAAATCAAAAGGTGGATTATTCATATGCTTGAAATCCTGAGTTGGTAATATCCCATTCACTCACCATATACAAGACATTCTATTACTAGCATCCACATTAATGTGCTTTGTTGGGTAAAATTGATCCCAACACCCCCAACACCCCCCCACCCCCCCCCCCCCAAAAAAAAAAAAACCCTTCTTTCTTCCTACTCAAGTAAACAAAGTGGGAAAGACAGTTTCTTTCCCTACAGATACTTTTCGCATCCCTCAAACCTTCCTTTTCTCCCAATTCTACATCTATCCAACCAAATGGACCATAATAGACAACATAGAGTAAAAGAAAAAGGGAGGGAAAACAAAGCAAAACAAAATTCCCCACCTACCAGACATGAAAGTTCATGTCAGACATCTTTATAAAGCAATTGGGAAGTCACAAAAGAATCAAGTAAAACTTTGCAAAACATGCAGACAAATTCTTCTACATTTATTCTTTGGTTGAATTTTAAATTTTACCTCTGATATTCCTTCCGATAAAAACATAGTCTCAGCATTATATAATCTTCATTTCTCTTCTATGGCTTCAATGGAAGCTTTCTCCTTAGCAAACCATATGGCCTTCTCCTCCTCCATTGCCAAAAGAGCTTCAGTGAGTTGCTGCAAAATATGAGATAGAATCAGACAATCAACATTACAGCTAGACACAGGATTAAAAATAGATCATCTTTACTATTCAACTACCACAGCCAACTCTTCCTTTCTTTGACCAGCATGTTTTTAGAGCTTTCTAGTTCTTGATTGTAGGATGTTGATTTTTCTAAATGTGATCTCTGGAATAAGAAAGAAATATAAGATGACAGATTAAAAGGATTGAAACAAGAAATCACGCTACCCATAATAATATGACAAATAAAAGTCTAACTAGAAATTAGGAACTTGGAAATCAGGAAATGAAAAGGAATATATGGGAAAGCTTACAAGGTCTGAAATCTCTTCCTCTAAAGTATTCATTTTTGAGTTTGACATGTTCAAATTGTCAAATAGAGCTTGCAGGTCTGAAGCCAAACTTTCATTTCTAGAAATGGCCATTTCTTTTTTCTCATTTGCTGTTGCTAATTCCTCTTTCAAAGAGGCAATAGTTGTCTCCATCTCAAATGCAAGAACTTTTAGTTTCTTGTATTCATCCTTAACATCAGAAAAAAGCAGAAATAAATTTTTGAACTCAAGTATGCAACTTGTTCTGAACAATTTCAGTCCTATAACACTGAGAAAACTGCAAAAGAAGAAAATTCTTCCTAGCTAAGCGGAATCGCCAAACATCAGACATAATTCCAACAATAGAATGCCGAACCTCCAACATACAGGCAGATTGGAGAAAGAGAATATCCTGAAGTAGTGCTGCTATAACCTAACCAAATATCAATATTTTGCTGTGCAAGTGAAACTATTTCGTTTCACAATTAAAAAATAGAAAAAAGATATCCTCCACTATGAAAAAGTATTGATTAGTTGAATGGATTAGATGGGAAAAAATTGAATGGAAATCACATCTAGTTTGTTTTGTTTTTTTTGTTTTTTTTTTTTTAAAAAAAACAAATCAAATTCATTCAATTTCTTTAATAGATGTGATTTTAGCAATTTGACTTATTTATTTGAGTTAGACATGGACTTGAGATTTTTAAGCAAAACACAACCACTTGCTAATTACCATATTTGGTCTTATCTTATTTATATATCAAATAGTTCCTTGGATTATCTAATTGTTTGTCATATCATGAATGCTCAAAACATTAGGATTGCATATTTTTATGTACGTATGTGTTATGATACGTTCACAGTAGTAAAAAGAAACTAATAATACAATAAGTGAATCCTCTAATAGCTACAAATTTAATAATAATAAAAAGTGTCAAAATTCTCCAAATAAATTAAAAAAAGCCTTAACAAATAGTCAAATATTACCTGATGTAGTAATTGCCCCCAACGAACAAGTGCAGCTTTTTTATCTCTATGCATTAACCGATAACCTACAACCAATTGGCAATTGTAAATCAAAGTTTAAATTAAAATCGCACTATACACGAAATTAATGGAGAGTTATGGGCATGAAATGGATGTCAAATAACATATAAGGATACTCATGTCCTGTCTTCAATTTTTTTTTTTTTTTAATTTTCTACCTTATTTGTCCTACTTCCTTGCCATGGATATGTGCAAAATAAACAATTTGAGTACACATCTAAATAAATTATTGTACTTCTAATCTAGACAACAATTGAATCAAGTACTCTAAACCTAAGCGCCAAAAGCATGTTTCTAATTTCGTTAGTTTAGTGTCATGCACATAGATTGGAAACTTGAATTGAAAGTCATCCTTGATGGCCTACCTTATCAATCTGTTTAATTTTTACTTTTTATTGATTCCTTCTTGAATAGACTCTTATGCTCTATTTGGTTCACTAGAATGAGTTAGAATGGAATGGAATGATCATTCCTTAGGCTCTCATATGGAATGACCATTATCTTGAAATTTAAATCATGATTCCATTTGTAATATATTTTGTACTTATTTGTTTAGTCTACCAAACATAGAAATAAATATTTTGATGGAATTATCATTCCATTCCGTTTCATTCTAGTGAACCAAACACTACCTTACAGCTCAGGTTACTACAAAGGTGGCAATGTTAACCCGTACCCGCGAACTTGTCCAAACTCATCCAATTTGTTAATTGGGTTGTGATTGGGTAGCTCAAATAAACTCGCATAATATGCGGTTTAGAAATGGTTGTATATGGGTGTTTGTCGTGTTGGTCATGGTTAGAACAAAAAATTTACATGAACCCATGGAACTGGTTTAGAAACTCAGACTTTGTCGGCCATGTATTTTTTTCTTATGTGTTCTATAACCAAACCATAGTGCTTCTTGGCAACCCTTGTTTAAGAGCAGAATCAATCACTTTCTCTCTATTCATTTTAATTTTTCCCCATTTAACACAACACCTGAAGATTTCTTTATCTGATTTATTTATTTATTATTATATGACATTCACTGTTTTTTTCCCACTCCTTGATATTAAAAAGCTAAAAAATAAATCTTTTTGTGTTTGAATTGTGAAATTATTTTGATCTTAGATATAAGATGTATTTTTCATTTTTTTTCCTCATGGTGCATTAACTATCTCTCGCATATTTGGATTTCTTAAGAGGGAGGAGGTAATCTACATTCACAGATCAACTATTTACAACATAAAACAGAATGAAGGTAATCTTGAATCATGCCCTGTTTGAAAACAATGGTGTATTACTTGTTAGTCATAATATCAAATGGGCAATCTGTGGTTGTTAAACAGAAAAGAAAAAAAACTTGCAAATATCAAATAAATAAATGCAAATTAATTTCAAAGAACAAATTATTATACAGCAGTGGGTTAGATTTCAATCCAATCCCTGAAGACACGCCAGATATATAGTTCATTTAGGTCACACAACAGATATAATACAAATCAAAAATAAAATAAAAATTAGTTTATTTCACCTCTGTAACTTTAAAAATTGGTTTAAGAAAATACATTCAGAATATCATTTCGCCCAGAGGAGAGAAGAGGGCATCGACCCAAAGAAGAGGACATCGATCTGCCGCCCCAGCGCTGCTGCTACCCAGTGGTGCTGTGCCATTGGCATTCGACGGCTCGAGAAAGCAAGAGGGAGAGGGACTACATTCAACATATTAGAGATAGAGAAGAGAAGAGGGGATCGATCCAAAAAGAGGGTGCGATCTGGCCCCGTGCAGCGCTGCTGTCAACAGTGCTCTGGTGCCTTTCACATTCGGCGATACAGCAGAGCAAGAGGGAGAGGAGGAGGGAGAGAGAGAAGAAGAAGAAGAGAAGAAGAAGAAAAACAAGAAGAAGAAGAGAAGAAGACATTACCTAGATCGACCTGTGTGTGCCGTTTCAGATGGAGTGAGACTTGTGTGTGCCGTTTCAGATGTGGTGAGAAAGTGAGAACAAAAGTGATGGTCACTCAATCAATTATTTTTGGCAATAAAAAATTAGAGTAAAGGCAAACAATTTATTGGCAACCAAATAAATTTGGTTGCCATAAATATTATTCAAATTTTCGGTGACCAAGTCATGCTTGTCACCAAAGACATATAATTGGTGACTAAAATTTTCGTTGCTAAAAATTAATTTGGTCACCAAATTGTTTTTAGCGCTCCCGTGCAAAAAAATCACTTGGCGCCAAAGTCAATAGTGACCAAAATTTTAAATTCATCGCCAAAAGTTTAGTTTTTAGTGACCACAACCATTCTGTCGCCAATGATGTATCTTTGGCAACTAAATTTTTGTTTGGTTGCTAAAAAACGTCGCCAAAAATGTTTTTTGTTGTAGTGATTGATTACGTGCCCTTCTAATAAGGCTTCAAGGAATTTAATAGGCGTAAACAACATCCCAAAAGTTCAATCCCATACCCATCTAGTCATATAAGCATGTTATTACACAACACCTAAAACATGGAACATCTCTTAGTTAAGCGAAATGAGCCCATAGTGTAAAATGACCACTTCCTACAAGCCCCAAGTATTCAAACATGGCATCTCTGATACCTAGTTGTAACGCTCTAAAGAAATTAACACAAAAAGACTCATTATCTTCCAACAACATAATCTTGTTTTCCAAATTAATAGCTTCTATTGCTTGAAGTATATGGAATATAAAGCCTCATCGTTAACATTATCACTAATATCTAACATTTGTATTCAATAAACTCTAGAGATTTGCCACCAAAAAAAAAATACTCCATATGCGATTATATATTCAATATTTCTAGAATATGAATCTATAGCATGTGACATAATAAGTCAAGTACAATTCAATGCCCTCAAGGGCAAGGCTTAAGCCCAGTTACACAAAAATGGTTTTCGAACCCATACATTTAAAGCCCTTGGCTTGTCAAAAAAAATTACAACAAAAGAAAAGAGACTTGTGCTCTCAAAATACATTCCATGCCTTTAACTCGGCAAGATCACCACATCCTTCCTTACACAAAATCTCATAGGGTGAGCACAAAGCCCAGTAGGAAGATCTTAACAAAGTATATACATTTTATATAGTCTCCTGAGATGAATGCATATACCATGTCATTCTCAAACATATATTTGTATCTTTTGAAAATCTTGTGCTCAATGCAAGTTGAAAAAACAACAATTCAATAACTTCAATGTAGTTCAAGGTGTGGTAAATACAATTCAGGTAATCCCTAAATTGGTGTTTGCAAGTAGGCATATCAAGCACTACCAACCACCACTTTACCGGTTGCTAACTGGAAAGCACGTTGTACCTTCTCCGCACGTATTTTCGGTCTTTCACCATAGATACTCAGGCCAACTTAACCAATACCAAACTACAATCCCTATCTAGACTAGCCAACGTATTTATCCCAAAACAATTCAAGGTGATCTTGTTTCACAAAACAATTTCTTTCTCAAAGCAATAATTTTCCAATGCAAGATTCAAAATCAATTGCAACAGTGATTAAATGAAATAGCAATGCAAAATATAATAATGCATTAATATAGTTCCATTATCAAATTTACCACACAATCCTCCATTGTGATCAAATTTTCACATGTCTTATCAATGTAACATCATAATACATTTACAAGAGAGAATATAACATTATCATCATTTATACATTCTCCACATATTAACCATTTGGTCTTTCTAAGACAAACAACAATAAGCTATTCCTCAAGTTTCCCAAATCAACAATTCTCATTTTCTCATGAAATTTCCTCATTTGATACAACTATAAAAATTTCCTCCATCATTTATTCACATAACAACGTATCAAGCATAAATTTCACAATAACTCAACATCTTTCCCTAAATCCCAAACTTCTAGGGTTTCTACCAAAATTAGGTTTTTGTTCCATTTTTGAAAATATTTTTATAAAACAATACCCACACTCTAGAACATAGCTCACACTTTCAAATGCTTTGGGAAAAAAAAAAAAAAAAAACAGAGAAAATCCACTTCTAATTTTATCTAGGGTTCATCAACCCAAAATCATGATCCAAACATATACGAAATACTCCAAACAAGTTTGGACTTGCAAAAACATATATATAACTCTAAGAATATCCTTGCCTCAAGCTTGGGAGTTAAAGGGATGAAAACCCTAAAACTCAACGTTAATGAAAACTTGATTCAATCGTTATAAATGTAGCCCTCTTCGCCCTCTTCGATTTGGTATAAAAAACCCTCTCAAATTCTTGAAAATTTTAGCTAAATCTTAGAGTGAAATTTAGATTTGGGTGTGTTTGCAGAGAGAAGGAAGAGAAAAGATGAGTAGAGAGAGAGAGAGAGAGAGAGAGAGAGAGAGAGAGAGAAGTGAAAAAGTGTGTCAGAGAAAACCCAGATTTTTCGCAGAAAATCCGCTTGAGCGGAACCCAAATCCACATGAGCAATTTTGCCTAGAAAACCCAGAATTTGATTTCCCATCCCAAAACAAATTCCAATGCCCAAAACTCAATATTTTTAACCTAGAAATTTAAGAGAGGTTACAAAAAAGCGGAAAAGGATTCTCAAAGACCCAATACGATAAACAAAATGCTGGAAGTAAAGCACACCATCTTACTACACAATACTAGTCAAGTCCAACACCCAGGACATCACAGCCCCTATAGCTTTGGAAATTACAAATACATCATTGTTAGATTTTGTCATTCAACATTGATAGAAAAACTAATATCTTAACTATCATCTTAGGTGTTGATTGATAAAACTGAAAATTAAAATTGAAGACTGAAAATTGAGTATTAAAAACTTAATGCTGAATTTATTAAGTTAAAAAGCTACTTGATAAAAATTTAAGTACTGAACTAAAAATAAATTGTTTGATATGTATAAGATTAAATTTAAAATTTATTATTTTCAAATTATATATTTTAATTTTTGTATTGTGATGGTTGTTGTGATGGTGGTGGTGATGGTATGATGATGGTGGCGGTAGTGGTAGTGGTGATAGTAGTGGTAGCAATTGTGGTGGCAGTGGTAGTGGTAGCAGCGGTGGTAGCATGGTGGTGGTTGTAGTTTGCTTTTCGTGCTCCTTTCGGATACGACTAGCCTTATAGCTCAAATTCTTATAGTTCTGAATCTGATTCCACAAGTGCAACGTGAAATAGATAAATACAAATGAGTCCAAATCCGACAATTCTTTTGAAAAATCGATTTTGAATCAAAATGCCAAAACTAGACTGCTTTGCCAGATATAGAGTCGCCACCTAAATATTTTTGAAAAATTTAGGAAACCTGAGACTGGTGCCAAAGGCCACTTATCCGTCATCACCAAAGTGTCTTGGCTCGGGAACTTAGGTACGAGAGAGGAATGTCATGAATTGAGCACCCCACTCGCCCGATTAAATATCGACATCTATTAATCATGATGTAAATCTTATTTACAATATATGCTCTTGATTTGATTATTAGGCTAAAATTACTATGCGTTGCACACAAATATAGACTAATTTGTAAAAATTGGAATACTTTGATCTCATGTTTGTTTTTTAAAATTGTTTCGAATATGTACCACTTGAAAAAGTGATCTCATATGCGCATTACTCAAATTATCCCAATTTAAGTAATTAGCCTTCATTCACAGGCATTCAAACAGGTATATCAATTAAGCACTTAGCCTCATGGAGAACATGTTTGATATGGCAATAATCACACTTATGCAATATGCTAAAGCAATAAGTGCTCACCTAGTACTCCAAGACAAACCGAAACAAAGCAAAAGAATTAGAAAGCATGCATGCTCCTAACGAATGCAACATGACTAATGCAACACATGTGATATGCAATTAATAGGCTTGGCTATGAATATGGCATATGAATCAATTTGATAGCATGCGGTTTTAAGCACGTTTTCAAAGAAGTATTTAAACAACAATGCTTATTAGTATGATGAACCGAGCCTTATGCATGCAAGACAATGGATGTTGTGTACATGGAAAATGCTAAACAAAATATGATGTGCTACACTATCCATCATAAGCAGGGAAACAAAAGGAAGAAAAACGTGGGGTTGGAAGACATACACACTTATTACATATTTCGCCCTCGCACAGGAGGGTCCAAAGAAATGAATTAGCTAAGCTAGCTAACTAATTAATATTACAACACCAAATCTAACTAACTATTCTGGCTAATTAAATAATCACAACACAAAATTAATTACTTTAACTAATTAATACAAATTAACTAATTAAACTAACTAACTAGTTACATTACGGAATTAATTAACTAAGTAATTAATTACAAGTTCACTCACAACATACTATTAGTAACAAAAACAAGTCTAACGGGTCCCGAGGAGCAAGGAAATGGCTTATGCATACACATGAATTTCTCCTCCCGAGAATGCCTCTGCACCGTTTTGCACCTCAGCCTCTGCTTTGCTCTATGAAGAAAATGGTACTGCTTGGTTGAAAAAGGTGGCCAGCAGGCCAGCAGTGGTAGTTGGCCGCCCACTAATAGTGGCCTGCCGCCCAGTAAAGGTGGCCTATCGGCCACTAATGTTGGGTTTCCCCTGCTGCAACAGAAACAAACAAAGTACAAACAGAGCATTCTCAGTGGATGTCTGTCCACCCTGCCTCTTCTTATCATCAAACAGCTCAAAGGATGCAAGCCATCAATCGATACAAATTCATTGCATGATGGCTTACGAATCAAGGGATACAATTTCAATAAAGGCACAATTAAAGGCTCATAAACCTTCCCTCTATCATGATGTTGATCAAGGAAAGCAGTTGACATCAACTCTTGAATCGTTTTTATCACTAACATGTATGAAACGACTCAAGACTCAATGGGTTCAATTAACGTCTGATTGAGCCCAAGTTGATTTTATTATCTTGCTTCATTTTACCCCAAATTTATTACTCCATTTCATTACCTTTCTATTCATTAATCGATTGAGTCCAATAATGAGCATTAAGTCCACTAAAGGAGGGAAGTGTCAAACCAAGGGTTGGTTTAAGGTATGAGAGAGATGTCATGCCGTTAGTAATTAACCTCCGAAGAGATTACACCATTAAACACAATAATCTCTATCTCAAGCTTAAACAAACAATCGGTTTGAAACGACTTTCAAGGAAAGGAAGAGGCCAAGAAAAGGGAGAAGTACCGAGATGATTAGAGGTGAACACAAGTATGAAAAATTTGAAATAAATGCTATCAACTCAAATAGGTTGGTGTCTAATGCCTAAGACACCAAACCTATGAGGACCGTTAAACTACAAGCATGCAATACAAAGCATAAATGACATGAACAACTAAAAAGAGTCCTAAAATAGGCTAAAACAGCACTGAAATTAAGGTAAAAACATCTACCAAAAGAAACTAAAATAATGGAGCAATTAAGCTAGTAAACAAGCCAAAGGACGGGAGGCTAACCCCTCTATTTTTAGGACTTCAAAATCACATTTTAGCCTCTGAAAAACCTCTAAAAATCAGTGTTCCAAAGCTCAAAAAAAGATAATGAAAAGATGGGAAACACTCTGTAAAGGCCTAAGAAGCAAGGTTCAAGGAAATGTGATTCACCCCTCTATCTTTAATGGCCTTAAACCACAAGTTTTAGCCCATAAATAGAGGTGAAACAAGTACAAAAACAACAATAAATGATGGTCAATGAATAAGGAAAATGAGCTTGGAGTTGTACCTCTTGAAGAGGAATGACCCTTTGAATTACAAACCACTAATTTCACACCCTCATGAGCTTAAAATGCAAGCTCAAATACCTTAGCAAATAACCCTCAAGGTTTGGTATGGAGTGCCTAGGCAAAGGGTATAGAAGTTGCAAGAGAGAGATAGAGAAATATTTTTCAAAACTTTATTCCACAAATTTTTTTAAGCCTAATTTTTGTGAGAGAGTCATCTATATATAGAAATATATGAGACTGCCTCAAAAATATCCATACAAATACAGCTAAGGCAGTGCATGAACCTATGGAGACAGCTGGCACAGTTGGGAAAAAGATCTGAATTTTTACACAAATGGCCGGCAGGCCGCTAATAGTGGGCAGCAGGCCACTAGTGGGTCTATTGGTCCCTTGGATGGTCAGGTTTGAAAAATTACTGTTTTGGTCCAAAAACAAGGCACAAGGTTTGTAGGTTTTTTTTAGGCTCAAAATTGAGGTTTCTTGTTGAAGGAATCGAGCATGTGGACAAGCATACAAATCATCATTGGATGATTAATTGGTGGCGCTCAAATCTTAAAGGCGGTAAAAAATGAGGTGTCTACAGTGATGGTAAGTGGTAGTAGTAGTGGTAGCAATAGTGATTGTAGTGGTGGTAGTGATGGCAACAGTGGCGGTAGTGCTGGCAACGATGGCATGCTGGTGGTGGTGATGGTAGTAAGTTTATAATAGTGTATACTGATATTTATAAATTCAATCAGAATTAAAGTAAGTTTCATATGATTTAAAATTTTCTTAAGTTTTAGCTTACATTTTAAGACGCACTTAAATTTTTAAGTGATATCAATTGTGGTTATCAAACAGATTTAATTAATTATCACTTACAATAATAAAATTACAAGAACTATTAATTGAAATATATTACTAATATGATTAAAAATAATTAATTAAGTTAATAATTAATTAATTAATTAAAATATTGATTATGCAGTTAGAGATTTTAATAAGCGAGAGGTAAGTTTTATAATCACAAGAGATAATTAATATTCGAAGTAAATCTCTATATATATTTATCATTTATTCAAAATAAGAAAAATATAGTATATGTAAACATTTTTTATTTTTATTTTTAGATTTAAGTATATGCAAACATTACTCCCAAAAAGTGTTGTCCAAAAACTTCTTTTTCTAGGAAGTTTCATAGCAACTTGATGCCCGCGAGTCTCTTATCTAAATTATATGGTCTCAACAAACATTTATCCTTCCTATAAAAAAAAAGGAAAAATTGTCCAGAATTCTTTTTTGAAAAACGTATAATCTATTTAGTCCCATAATATTTTGTTGATACCTAAAAGTGCTATAATGTTATTCTTCTTCTCTGTCTCTCTTCTTCTCTACCTCTTTTGCTATTTGTAATTTCTGGCGATCGTTGACGGGTAATCATATCTTACTTCGTCTCTTTTTTTTTTCCGATATATAGTCACCGGCGACCGACGACTATTATTGATTGGGATTCACCGGCAACCACCGACCGCCGACTGTTTACTTCACCCTCACCGACGGTGAAGAAGATATATTTCCAACGAAGAAGATGGGTAGATTTACTTAGATCCGATGTAGATCTACATCAGATTTGGCTAGATCTAAACAAAAAATAGTTGCCGAAGTACAATCATCTTTTTATATCCGTCTTTCTCCTTCGATCTCTTTTTTTTTTTTCTATATTTTCTCTGCTATACACTTCTCTTTTTATATTCTAATGGAGAAAATTTTCAAGTTCTGAACAAGTAGTTTTCGAGTTTTAGTTACAGGCGGTGAAAATTGTAAAATTTTGTAGTTTCAAATTTTTTTGGTGCTGGAATGAATCATGGTATAAAACTGTAAAATTTTGCAGTTTCATAACATTCTTTAGAACTGTAAAACTTTTCATATCGTGTTTTTCAGTTTGATTAATAAGGATAAATGCTTAATAGATTTTAGTTTTGAAACTGTAACATTTTACAATTTCAAAACTTACTGTTCAGTTTGATCAATATTGGAGATTATTTACTTAAACCTTACAAAAATTGAAAAATAGCATATGTTTTTTCCATCGTTGCTATTTTTTGTCGTTTCACTTTTTTTTCTTGTAGTTTATCAATATTTAGCACATTTTGCTATGTTTTTTTGCTCTAATTTCTCCATTTATTCTTTTTTTTTTTGACAATATTCTATATATTCCGGTAAGTCTCCAATGATGTTCTTAACGTCTAATGAACGTTCTGAGCATTCCGGCAAACTTCCATTAATGTTCTTAATACTCCGGTGAACTCCAAGCGATACTCCGGCGACTTTCTGGTGATGTTGAACATTCCGACAAGTCTCCGGTGACCGTTTGATGGAAGTCCGACGGTAGTAAGATATAACAGTGTCTGTAAATTTATAAAAAAAAAAAAAAAAGATTTTTTGTTAACAATTAAAAATGTATAGGACTAATTGGTGCAAGTGTTGTGTTTGAGAATTAGATTAGCCTTGAACTTTGTATATGAGACTTATTGGTAAGTTCTAAAAAAAAAAAAAAAAAAAAAAAAGCAAACATTTATAGTACACAAGTTATTAAGTTTATTTGGTATTTATAGGTTAAAAGATAATAATTAGAAATTAGAAATTAAATATATATTTTTTTAATTTTAAATAATTAATTTTTTTAATCTAATTAAATTGTTTTTATTTAATAAATTATAAAAAAATATATCAAACAATTTGATAGACTTCTAAAATAAAATAAATTATGAACATGTCATATAACTTTTGGAAATCATAAATTTTAATTAAAAAGTCAAAAAATTATTACAAATTATCAGAGGACACTTTTTTTTTTGTTTACATACTTTTTTAAAAAATTAAAAAATTAATTAAAACAGCCCATTTTCAAATGGTGCTAAAGTAATAAAGCCCATTGCCCTTTGAAATGAGTCAAGATCCCATCCTTGCACTTTTTCCTTACATTTCTTACTTGCAAGGTTATTGGGCTTACTTTTAGGCCTAATTTTGATAATCTGAACTGTTCATATTTTAAGATTTGTTCAGTATATCATACATGTAAAAAATTAAGTTGATCGGATATCAAAAAACATGTATTCCGAAAACTGTTTATTAAATTTTTTAAAAAGATAGTTTTTAGTTCGATTTTTTCAAACACATGTTTTCTGATATCCGATCAACTTATTTTTTTACAGGTATGATATACTAAACAAATTTTAAAACATAAACGGTTCGAATTATTAAAATTAGACCTAAAAATAAGCCCAATAACCCTACAAATAGAAAATAATGCAAGGAGTTGCTCCTTTGAAATGGCCTCAACCAACATTTGTACAAGTCAGTATAGTGACTTTTCTTTTTTCTTGTACGACATGGACCCCCTGATGTGGACCACACACTGCGTGGCTAGAAATTTCACAGAAGGCTCTGTTTTTGCTCTGTGAAATTGGCTGTGGATATTATTTGTAACCATTCACTATCAACTTTCTCCAATTTTTAGATCCTTTTCCCCGCATTATTGGTTTGATTTTTAAAATGAGTTGATTTCTGTAATATTTTACATTTCAATAATCTTATCTCATGTTTTATCTGCAAATCAAACGGGTCCTCAAGGTTAATAGTTTTCGTATTGGCTTCATATGTAAATTACACTTTGCCCTTTTTAGGTTTGTGGGCCCATTTTTTCATTTTGATTTTTAAAATTTATTTGTACTTTGCCTTTTTATATTTCAAGTTTTTTTTTTCTTTTTCAATTTACTCTTTAAACTAATTTCTTTTCAAAATTGAAAAAAAAAATATTATGATAATTATCACATAACATAAAAAATATATTATTATATTAAAATTTGAGTTAACAAAATATTTTTATATCACTTGACTGTTAATGTGTTATCTTCTGTTAGATTTTTAGCAAAAATTAATTTTAAGAATAAATTGAGAAAAACTTGAAATATGGAGGACCAAAGTAAAAAAAAATAAAATAAATAAACTTTAAAAGCCCAAACTAAAAAAGTGGTCAACCATAAAAGGGCAAACAAAAATGATTTGTCTCCCTAAAAACAATCCCCCTAATCCCCCTAATTTCCTTTTTTGGAAAACTGTTTTCTTTTTGTTTTTTGTTTTCTTTTTTTTTTTTTTACTTAAATAGGCATTTAGGGGGATTCGGGGTCCCCCATTTCGGGGGACCTAGCACGGCTGAAAGTGCAAAATATAATTTACATTACATTTTATTCTCTTATTTGGATGTGTATCAACTAATACTTGCACTCGGATTTAAAATTTATTAAAAAATAAATGACAAATTATAAAAATAATTTTAGAATTTGACCTTTATAGTAAAATATATTTTTATTTTTTTAATTTAAGCATGTTTTTCTAAACTGGTCTTGATGTCAAACTTTCATCATATATGTATAATTAATGTTTTTCCCTTTCTTATTTAAATTTTTTTTTTTTTTTAAGTCACATTAGTATATCTTTTCTATTTACATATAAAACTCTACACAAATTTAATTTTAATTATAATAATCAATTTTATATGGAATCTATTTGAGAAGTACTTATTTTTCATATATATAATCATAATTTAATTATTATGATATTTGAAAAAAATATACCTTGATATACAAATAAATAAATAAATAAATAAGACAAAATGTGCTTAATTATGTGTATTGCACGGATCAAATTAATTTTATTTTATATTTTTTTATTTTTTGCCTATCTTATTAATGTCTTAATATTAATTTATATTTAATTTTTTATTTAACATCAAATTATTTATTAAAAATATTTATATTTAATTTAAATTTTATATACCTATATACAATATGTATATATAATTCAAAAAGATTATTAAAAAAAAATCAATACTCTGTCTAATTTATTTATGTATTGTTTTCTTAATTCAATCACAACATATTTATATTTAATCTTCTAAATAAATTTTTTATAGTTCTATTTCAATATATTTTTATTATCCAAATACATATAAATATAAAAATAAAAATAAAAATAAATAATTAGAATCAAATTTAGTTTTGTATTACTAATTTTCTTTCTAATTTAACTATTATTTTTAATATCAAAATGAGTGCTTATTTTACCATCTTATAATTTAATATGTATCATATAAAATCAGTATATGATAATAACACTTTCGTAGCACCATAGAACTAAAATTATCGAAATAAATAAATAATTTAACTAAATTTATTATATATAAGTATTTAAGTAACATTTTTATAAAATGGTAAGGCTAAAATTATTAAAATAAATAATTCAAATTTAAGTTTTATTAATATTATTCTTTTGTAACACATATCATAATATAAAATATTATTATATCAATTAAAGTTAATTCCATTATGATTTTATTTCAAATATCATATTTCTAGTTCTAGAAGTGATTTACATACATTTGTAGAGTCCAATTTGATACTGATTGATTAAAATAATGGAACGAAATTATTCTTTTTTTGTTAAGTTTTTAGAAGATAGATTGACGAATGCCAAATGATAAATGATGTGGAGTATTATTTTAAGAAATAATGATTCATCGAAAATGATTGTGTATATTTAAGGCACCTATTGATATTTCTTGAATAATTTTTAAATAAAAATTTTGAAGTTATAGTATTACTGATAATGCACATTCATGAATTCTGCCAAAAAAATATGCAAAAATAATTTTGCTGAAGTAAAAAATTTGTGATTATTATGTGTCACATAATTAATTAGAACCCATTTGAGAACTGAAATTATTAAGTTTATAGAAATTTTGTGTCTGATTCCCTTTGAGGACACTATTTATTATTTGAATTTGTAATTTTTTATGTATCAATATGAATAACTCTTACGATTTTACTGATACAAGTATAAATCCTATTTTTGAGTCAACCCACCTTAAACATTTTTTTCGTGTAATAAAATACTTCAATATTGTCATATAAAAGTGTTACAATAGATCATAATTAAACATTACTTGAAGTATAATTAAAGACCCAATGCACCACTTTATACCTAACCAAAAACATAAACAAATTAGCAAAGACATTTTCAGTTAAGAACCAAAATAATGCACTATGAATTATAACCAAATCATAACTTGTATATTATAGAATTTTTCGTTGTTTTTATTTTTTTTTTCAAAAAAAAATTATTTTGATACAAGTGTAATTCATGATTTTTGGTAAATTTGATTAATACAAATGAGAATTTGATTTCAAGTTGAGAATACACATTTTTTTTTATAAAAAAAAAAAAAATTGAAAGAAATTATTTTTATGAGCCTTTTACGTAGGATCACACACGCAGTGAAAAAAATTTCATCAGCCATTAGCAAATCTGTTTGTATTTGACTTTCAATTATTAAAATTTTCAACATATAAAATATTAAGACTCAAAATTAATTTTCTATTTTAAAAATAAATTATTGTACATCGCGCAAGTCACCTACTAAATTTTTATACAAAAATACTCTTATTCATGTCTTAATATTTGAAATCAAGTACCACACACAACAAACATATTATATTTGTATTCGAAATAGATTTCAAAACTTAAAAATTAAAATTAAAAAAAAATCAATAACTTCTCATATATGACTTTATTTTTCGTAAAATTTATTTTTTTAAATTCCTCTAGTTGAGATCTATTCAACAAAAGAATTTGAAATTTTGAGAAAAGGAAAAAAAAAAAAATTCACTAAGTTTTCTATCATTGGACAGTGAAATTTTATAACAATGATTCATCCCATTAAAAACACCACCACTAATAGCACTAATGCATTAAAAAAGTAAAAAAAAAATAAAAAAATACAACTCCAAAATCAAAACATCACATCATTACTGCCGGGACCCATTGCCACCTAATTAGTGGGAGCACTAATTAGTGCTCCCAAGCATTTTTCGAAATTTTATTGACAAATTCAGTAAAATTAGTGAAATTTTACTATCAATGGCCAAGATAGATCGTGTACATATTCTTTTCATGGGCAAGTTACATGTACCCCTCGAGATTTAGTAAAATTACAGATATCCTTTTGAGGTTTGAGAAATTACAGATACACTCTTGAAGGTACTATTTGCATAACAAATTAGGGGGGCAAATTGTTATGAAAATATAAATCTCATGGAGCAATTTGTTATGAAAATATAAACCTCAGGAGGTATCTGTAATTTTTAAAATCTCAAAAGATATCTATAATTTAACTAAATCTCAAGAGAGATATATGTAATTTGTCCTCTTTTTCTTATAATTGTCCTTTTGCTTTAGCTTTTTCTTTATACCTATCGTGCTTTTCCTTTTGCTTTACTCTTGATTTGCCTATTGCTTTGGCTTTCACTTTGCAGCCATCGATACCCTGTTCTTCATTGTACCATCCGACCAAAAGTATCAGCTTCGAAGATATCCTGGTGCCTCTGATTCTTCAGTCAAGGTTCAATTGTATACGTGGTTGATTGCATATGGAAAATTTGAAAGACTACAAAAAAAAAAAAAAAAAAAAAAAAAAAAGCATTTAGCATGTTTGGTTCTAATTTTTCAGAAGGGCAAATTACATATACTCCCTCGAAGTTTAGTAAAATTACAGATATTTCCCTAAGGTTTGAGAAATTACAGATACTCTCCTGAAGGTACTATTTGCATAACAAATTAGGGGGCAAATTGTTACGAAAATATGAACCTCATGGGGCAATTTATTATGAAAATATAAACATCAGGAGGGTATCTGTAATTTTCAAAATCTCAGGAGAGTATTTGTAATTTAGCTAAACCTCAAAGGAGGTATATGTAATTTGCCCTTTTAATTTTTAGACACACCTAATATAAATACACTTAAAAAGTATAATATTTGTGAAAAAAAATCTTTAAAAAATATACTAAATACCAAAAAATTATAAAAAAATTAAGGTTTGAGAGACTAAAATTTAGGGACAAAATTATTCTTTAAGAACCAAATATTTTTGTTGCGAAAAGTGTTGTTATTATATTTTTAGCAACAAAAATTGAACATTAGTGATTAATTATTATTCTTTTGGGAGCAAATTTTTTGTCTAAAAAAAAAAAACATTTGAGACCAAATTATTTTGTCCTTAAAAGTTTATTTATTAGTGACATTTTCAAAATTTTGTCACTAAAAACTTTGTTTTTTACTTTTCAGGATAAACTTTTAGCGACAATCGTCAAGATGATAGAAATTGGTCCCTAAATACCTTCTGTAACAAAATTTTCATTTTTAGAAACAAAAAAATTTGGTTTCTAAAATTATGATATATTGTAGTGTTCTCTTCACTCTTCTATTTCATGTATTATTTAGACATCACAAAGTTTCTAATTAATTGCACAAAAGAAAAAATTTAAAACAAATAAATAAACCAATTATAAGAACATAAAATAAATCAAAATACATAAATATATAAATACAAAAGCACACAAATTTAATATAAAAAAATTATAAATAATAATAATAATAATATAAGAGGAGATAGAACAATATTCACAATTTAACTGACTTGACTAGAGGTTTGGGGCCATTTGGTGGCTATTAGGCCTATTTTAGCAATTAGGAAAAAAATAAATAATAATAATAATAATAATAATAATAATAATAATAATAATAATAATAATAATAATAATAATAATAATAATAATTTATTGACTTATTTGGATCACATTATTTTTTTGCTCTTTTTTTCAAAAAAAAAATCAACAAGTCAAAAAAAACAAAAATCCCTCTCCAAAATAGGCCTAACTTATATAATGGTTAAAATGGCATCTGTCTTTTTAACAAACTATTTTTGGAGGGAAAACCAGCAAAGAGACAAACAGGTGCATAACAAACAAGTGTGACACACACCACGTTTGTTTTGACAGAAAAGCTGACAAATATAGATTAATCCAAAATCACAAAGGGATGATAAAGTGCTCTATCGTCAAACCATAGGAGAGTAAAGTAAATTTTGTCTTACATTAATTATGTGTTCACTACTAAGAAAGAAGATTTTTGAGTCAACAGCGTGCCGTCGCAAATAGTATATTTGTCGATACAAAAAGTTTTTGTGACGGCAACTCAAGAGACAAAAATGGTAGGGTTACAAAAAGTTAGACTCAGCAGGTTGCCGATGCAAAAAGTTTCAATTTTTTGGGACGGTAATTTCCTGACGTAAAAAGTACTTAAATATTTTTAAAAATCTAACTCATGATTTCCTCGTTGAAGCTCTCAAGATTTGAACCCAATTCAAATCTAACTAGAACACAACGTACCACACTTAACCCACTTCACCACAATGCCTCTTTTTAACTTTAAATGAGATATATATTATTTATTTATTTTTATTTTTTTTGATCGGCAAAGAAAAATTTCATTAACGGCATGAAATTAAAAGTACAGGGAGATGAGATGCATCGAGAGAGATTCGAAAGTATAAAAATACCCCTACTACTGCTACTCGCATTCATACAACCAACCCCTAAGCCTCTCGATTTTTTTTTTTTTTTAAAAAAAAAAAAAAGTTAAGAAGAACTTAACTAAAAAATTACAAAATACATGAATCCCCACAAAAACCCACAAGGACACCCAAAACAAACTAAAAATAGAAACGCAACAACACCCAAGTCACACTGCTGCTCCAACTCCCCAAGCCTCACACTTGCACCTGATAACACCCCACAAGACCCGCTCCTCTTTTCTTTTCTTTTTTTGAATTTTGAACACGCCAAGTCACACTGAAGACACCCCAAATCGCTTCTGCAACCACCCTATGCACACGCTACCTGCTGTACCAAATTTACGCTACCTACACACCTCTGCTGCCCCCATGACGCCATGCCGAGAAAAAACTCTCCGGCCGAGTGGCCTCCAAACCAACACCGACAACAAGACCTAGAACCCCGCCAGAACCAACACCGGCCGAGTGAAACTCCAAGCTTCCACCTACGCCTCTACTGCTTCTTACACACCCCCAAATTCTTCTTTCGAACACCCGCTGCTGCTCCAAGATCCACTGCAGATCCAAGATCCAAATTCTTCTTCATACATACCAAGACCCAAGATCACACCCTCAGATCTCTGCTGCATCAGGTCTTCCTTCGTACTCACACCCAAAACCCTCTGCCAAGCTCCCAATCTCACTACAAGCTACTACTACTACTCCTCTCCCTGAAACAATTCCTAACGGCTGAGGATTTGAAAAGCCCCACACCACCCAAAGCACCAACACATCTTCAAACAAGTCACCAACGCCAATACCCTCTGCCAAACTCCATAACCAACACGGCTTCAATCTCACGCCGCGGATCCGCACACCCACCGAACACCGACCACCTGCAGGGACAAAAAGTAGAACTTCACCCCTCAAACTCTTCACTCGAGGAGGAGCGCTCGAGTGAAATACCAGGACGCCAAACTCACTCCTGCAGCAAACACTCCAAACACATTCCCGCAGCAACGAAACACTCCAAAGTGGGTAGAAACGGGGGACTCAAGTTTATTGAAAGGGAAAATATTTATCAAGTAAATATATATATCTTGAGTATAAAAATATTTTTGTTACCACGACATCAGTTGCTGACACAAAAAGGTCTAATATTTTGTGTCGGCACGGGTTTGCCGACGCAAAAGGTCTATATTTTGCATCAATAAATTCAACCGACTCAAGTAATGTTATAAAATATTAATTTTTTGTATTGACCAACGGTGCCGACGCTAAAGTTTGATATTTACATCAGTAACTTCGTATCGTCGTAAAAATATTACCTTTTGTGATAGCAAAATCTATCGACTCAAAAGGTTATTTAATTAGTAGTGGTTCAGTTTTTTTAGTCATGATTGTTGTGCATGTTATGATAGCAAGCACATGATTTTTTTTATACAAAGTTTTTTTTTTTGTTTATTTAAAGGATTACGCAGATCATGCGATTTAATAATGCATTTGCCATAATTCAAATAATCTACTTTCTTCTGGATGAGAATTCTATGCAATGGATCTATGTACAAAGGTCTTGTTGCAGTAACCCAACCTCTTATTAAAGCAAAAGTACATTGTTTTTAAAATGTTTTGTTTAAATGTCATTTAGTTAAGTTTATACTGAATTGTTGGATTATATATTGAAAAATGTTGTAAGTCTCAAATTTTTTACTAAATAAATGACCAAAAATCAACAAAGAGACAGCAGGTGCACAATAGGCGCGTGTGACACACACCACGTTTGTTTTGACAGAAAAGCTAACAAATACAGATTAGTCCAAATTCACAAAAGGATGATAAAGTTCTCTATCATCAAATCACAAGAGAGTAAAGTAAACTTTGTCCTACATTAATTGTGTGTTCGGTTTTTTAGTTATAATTGTTAGCACATGATTGTTTTTACAAAGGTTTTTTTTTATTTTTTTTTTATTTTTTTTTATTTTTTATTTTTTATTTTTTATTTTAAAGGTTTACGCAGATCATGTCATTTAATAATGCATCTGCCATAATTCAAATAATCTAATTTCTTCTGGATGAGAATTCTATGCAATGGATCTATGTACAAAGGTCTTGTTGCAGTAATCATTAAAGCAAAACTACATTGTTTTAAAATGTTTTGTTTAAATGTCATTTAGTTAGATTTATACTAAATCGTTGGATTATATATTGAAAAATATTATAAGTCTCAAATTTTCTACCAAATAAAGGACAAAATGTAAGACATTTGGTCATTTATTTGGTATTCCTAACATTAACCATATATACTTTATTGGTGGAGTAGTGCTATGGTATATGCAAATTATGACATTTATGGGTTTGATTGTCATATATGTCATACCTCAATCTTTTGGAAGTTATAATATGCAAAATTAAGTTATAATCAAACACCACATTTATATATTATAAGCAAAAGGAGGTTTCTAACCTATTAAAGTATCTACATCAATCTTAGCGAATTTTGAGCCAAATTATAACCCGAAATCTACTTTTGTATTTTAGGTAGCTTCTTTTTTTATGTACACACTCTATTAAACTCTCTATTTCAAAATTCTAATTCGTTAAAACATTAATTTTTATTCGTTTATCTTTTTCAATTTAAATATATGACGGATTAGTCCCAAAAGAGCAGCAAACAACAAGCAAACAGCAGCAACACAATCACACAAAGAAGTCAGCCGGGTGGTCGACCGGCCGAACGACCCGGCGGTCAACCAGTCAGGCCTATTTTGGGCATTTTCCTTCTTTGTTACAGGGCACTCATGAGACATCTAGGAAGACATCTAGAGGGACATTCGAGTGGACAACCGGCCATGACTTTTTGGCCCAGTTTTGCTCCAAAAAATATAAATAAAAAAAAAGATTACCGTATGAACAGTGTCTCAATAAATCAAGCGAGGCACTTTAGCAATCACAAAATAAATGAAGGCTATAGAGATTTTGATGGAGTTGATATTCACATCTTTTGCTCTCTACAATAGCTTCAAAGTCTTTGTAGAGAGGCTGATGCGAATGCTCTAGGGCCTCTAAGAGTTTCAAGTTCCAAATCTAAATTTCATAATTTTTTGATTTTTTAAAAATTAAAAAAAAAAATCTTCTATTGACTAGCCCTTATTCAAGAAAAAAAAGTATACAATTTAAAAAAATTAATATCTCTTGATTTATCATGTTCAAATTAAAATTAAAATTTAGAAATTTAAAAAGAAAAGTTAATTAATCAGTTTTAAAATTTTAAATTTTGTACCAATAAAATATATGAATCAACTCACATCTTCCATAGATTTTTTTCTCTTAATCTTTAATAGTTTTATATGCATCAACATTCCAATCTATATATCTATATTATATCAAAGAAACATTTTATTAATAAAGACAGTGAAACTTCCAAAGTTCCATTTGAAAATTTCAAATTTCAGTAATTATAATAAAAACATTAAAAAAAAATTATCGGTTCTCCTACCCGAACAAATTTCATAACCAATTAACCTATCTGACCAAAAGATTTTTACAAGATTATTGACCTATAATTCTTATAATTTTGTTCTTTCTTTTAAAATATATTTTTAGGCATGTTTTATTTGCTTAAACCCCTAAGCTATACTTCCATACGTAGAATTTTATAGTTTTTTTGAGATAGTGTTTATCAATATAATAAAGGATTCAAAACTCCTTTCAAATATGGATAATATGTTTGGTTCATAATTTTGAGCAGAAATTTTGAAAGGAAAAAGGAAAAGGTGTGTGAAATTAGGTAAAATATAATTATATTTCATTAATATTTCACCTACTATTTTGTTTTGTTTTTTTTTTTTTTTTTCAAATTCTTACCTAAATCCATGAATCAAAGATAACATAAAATTGGGTACATTACTTTTTCAAATTCCTTTATCTTTTTCTAAAATTTTTGAATTAATATTAGTTTTCAAAGTTGTGTACTACAAACTCTTACAATACATATCTCTGCATATAATAATAATTAAAATTTGTTTTAGTTGCTATCTCAAAGATTAGTGATAGAGTCCAAGAAAATGGATAGGTCTTAAAGTTTTAAAGTAAAAATTTTATATTAGAATTTGTTCAAATGTAATTCTCTTAATATTTATAAAAATAAAATAAAATTATTGATTGATAAAAAAAGCACCGTAAAGATTAAGATTTTTTTTTAAATTTATTTTTTATTTTTTATGATATTGAGTTATTAAAATATGATGCGTTATAGGCTTAAACCAAAAATTATTGGGGAAAAAAAAATCAACTCGATTTTTTGGGCTCATTTTTATTATTTAATCCAATATTGGAATTCCCAAACTTACTCATATCTGCCACAAACTGAGAAATTCATTTTTTAATGATCAAGAATTTTTTTAATTATTAGGTGGATGTCACATTGGCATAAACATTGGCATAACTATTAAGTCGACTAGTTTCTAACTCACTTCTAATTTTTAGTCAAATACCACAAGTCAATCCTAATTCATTTTCATGAAAGAGTTATGACATATCACAATTTATAATTTTGAATAAACAAATTTTCAGGCTTTACAAAATAAGAAAAAAATTAGTACATTCACAAATGTAATTTACTACTATCATATTGTAAATTAAAATTATGAAATTTATAAAATGAAATGTATTTATATTTTATCGTAAATATAATTTCTGTAATTTTTTCTTTAATTTTTACTAATTAAATTATGACATGAAAATTTTCATTAAGACCTTCTCTTATGTGTAACTTTGATAACTTTGCTTTTCAAATTTCTAAATTTAAATTTTAAAATATATTATTAACTTTCCTTTTGAAATCTATAAATTAAGGTATAATAAGATTTTTTTTTTAAAAAAAAATAATTCAATAAAAACTAACTAATAGAAGATTTTTTTTAATTATTTAAAAAATAAGAAATCAAGAAAAATAGTAGGTGAGTTATAGCGACCCCGGTCTTTTTCCCATTTGATTATTGTATCCGGACTTACGTTCCGCGGATTCTGTTGTTATATTTGTTGTTCTCTAATTCCTCAATTGAGTTATAGGATGTGTTGGGCAGGTTTGTTTCAAAGTTGGTTGGGTTCTAAATCAAATCTTGTCCCGCTTTTTGAGTTGGTCGCCGGCGAGGGTTTGGTCGCCGGCGAGGGTTGAGTTTTGTTTCTAGTGGCTCGAGCCAGGATTTCTTCGCCGGCGAGATTGCGTCTAGTATAGACCAGAGAGCGAGTGTTTTCGCCGGCGAGCTTTCTTCGCCGAGCGAGCGAGTTGTATGGATGTTTTTCGCTCGAGCGAGCATTCTGTCGCTCGAGCATGCTTCTGGGTTGCAGACCTGAAGCATCGAGTTCTTGGCTCGAGCGAGCTTTTCTTCGCTCGAGCGAGGATTTCTTGTGTCTGGTCGCTCGAGCGACCATGTCTTCGCCGAGCGAGCCTGGCCAAAGATTTAAACGCAGCAGCAGCTTTTAAAACGCCCTTTTTCACAATTTTGATCCAAAACCCTAGTTCCGAAGTTTCTTCTTTCTCAACTCATCTTTTCCTTGGGTTTGATCTATCTAGAGGGTGTTTCTAACCTAGTTCCTTCATTAAAAAGGTAGAGGAGAGTGAGGGCTTTCATTTAATCGAGCATTGTTGGATTTGGAGCACTTTAACATTTGGGCAAACATCTTCATCTTCTTCTCATTGGGTTCATTGCTTTGAGGTAGGGATTTCCTACTCCTTGTATACGTTTTAATCCTAAGTGTTGGTGTTCGGTATATGGGGAGGGTGGTTTAGTAATTCTGGGAGAAATCCTAGGGTTTTGTCGTAGATTAATTCATGTAATTAATTTAAAAGGGGAACTGTGTATTGGGTTAAATTCATGAGATTTGAGAAATTGAGATTGGTTGATGTAATTGAATATTAAATCACTCATATGTGGATTTGATAATGTATATACATTGTGATATTTATTTCTCGCTTAGAAATAACTGTTTTGGGCTATCGGTGGAGGATAGCCATTGATTGTTGTAGACCTTGCATGCTGCTTAGGTATAACTGGAATTAAGTCACATATGTTGACTGTTGAATTAATACAGAACATTACTTGTATTGATTGTGTGTTGCATATAGCAATTTGTATGTTTCATTGCATATGCATGATGTTTGGAGGAGATAGGGGATGAACTCCACGGTTTAGGGGAAGATAGGGGATGGACCTCTAAACCGGATTTGTTTGGAGGAGATAGGGGATGAACTCCACGGTTTAGGGGAAGATAGGGGATGGACCTCTAAACCGGATTTTTGTTTGGGAGGAGATAGGGGATGGACTCCATTAGCATCACTTTTATGTGTGCTTATTTATATTGAAGTGTCTTTATTGATACAGCACAAAAATGTGTGTCAATTGGGAAGTATGGAAGTGAATTGATTATGATTGATATAATATCAACTCGTGTATTTGTTATGATTAGGTTTAACTTGAATTGTTATTCCTGTGGAATTGGAAGTCTTGTTAATAAAAGATGAAACCCCGTTGAGTTATTTGGCGGTGTTCGAGCCATAGAAGAAAAGTAAGATGTGCCATAGACAATGTGTCATAGGCAATATAGACATTCATGTCTTAAAAAGTGTAATCAATTATAGCGTGTTAACCATGTATTAGATGCTAATACTTTAGTTAATTCTTATGCTTGGTTTAGTATTTCTCTATTGGTGTGGCTCACCCTATATGGGAACTTCATTTTTCAGTATTGTGTGGTTCACTACCTCCAAGGACTTAGCTTGTGAGGAATTGAATTGGAAGACTTGTTTTATTATGTTTTATTTATTTTATTTGAACAATGTAAACTTTCAAGCCTAGGGCTTTATTTGTTTTGAGTTAGAACTCATGAATTTGTGTCCAAGTGTTGGCTTGGCAAGATGTAAGCCCATAGGGCATTTATTTGATGTTTTATTCCACATTACTTTGGTGGCGTAAATAATATCTGTTTTTCTTTCAAGAATGCATGTCATGTTTCGGTTTAATTTTGAGGCCGTTACAACTTGGTATCAGAGCGTACCGGGTTTGAATACTTTGGGTACGTGGGAAGTGATTAGAATCACAATGGGTTCGTCTCGTTTGATAGAGACTTAGTGTAATGATTGCATGCTTATATGATAACATGTTTATGTGACTATGTGGGTATGGAATGTAGTTTCGGATGTTGACCGGACCCTTGAGTCTCTGAATGTCTTGTTGGAAAGGCACTTGATCAATGTTGTTTCCAACCGAACTTTAGCGACGTCTCGGACTGTCATTATCCAGAATGAAATTCGAGGTGCTTATGTGATTATGTGCTTACGTGGTGTGATTTATTGTTGTCCAATGTATTAGGACGCAAGTGTTATAGTTTTGGCACATTATTTAGAGTGCTAACGTCTTTGTTTCCTTCATTAGGATGTCGACGAGGACGAGGTCGCGTAGGCGTGGTAGGCGTGCTAGGCAGAAGTGCCTATACCGGAGGAGATACCGCGATTCAGAGGGTGTTGGCCAAGCCAATGTGGCCGAGCCAAGAGGCTGGAAGAAGGTATGGGCGCTTTGGCCCAAGAGATAGCTGGAGCTTTTAGGGAGTCTGTGGGCATTCTTAGGGCTCAGAATCAGGCTCAGGTAGTTGTGGCAGATGCAGGGCCTTCTTTTCTGAAGAGGGAATTCTTCCGGTCTCAACCGGACGTGTTTATAGGTGATCCTAGCGAGCCGCTTAAGGCAGACGAATGGCTCGAACAGACAACGAAAACGTTTGAGATGCTTGGCATTGAAGACGAGGGGTTGAAGGTGACCTTAGCATCGTTCCAGCTGAAGGGAGATGCGGGTCAGTGGTGGAAGTTCACCAAGGGTCGTATTGGAGGTACGTGGAAGGCTTTTGTTGATGCTTTTCAGGAGAAGTACTTGTCTCCAGCTGTTCAGGAGAAGTTGAGAGATCAGTTCCGCCATCTTGAGCAGAACAGTTTATCAGTGGCCGAGTTTGAAGCGGCATTCACTAGTCTGTCCAGGTTTGCACCTGAGTTGGTGGCAACTGAGGAGCGCCGCTGCATTGAGTTTGAGAAGAAGTTGAGGCGTGGCCTCATGCTGAGAGTTGTTGGGTCTATGATTAGGGATTTCGGGCGATTGGTTGATGCAGCAGCCCACACTGAGATTATGATGCAGGAAGAGGAAAGGCGAAAGGCTCCAAGAGGAGTCGGGATGGCCAGAGTGATGGCAGGAGGCGAGAGGTTTCACTCTCGGCTGACCTCAGAGTAGTTTTTCTAGATCCACTTTTCCAAAGGCCGAGTGCTAGTTACGGGAAAGGCAACAGGAGACATTACTGTTTCAAGTGTGGTCACCGGGCCACAAGTCTCCGCTTGTCCTCGAGAGGAGGAGTTCAGAGGGCAAGATCTTCTTGGCTCGATCTCGAGCGAGTCGAGTAGAGGCCAGCCGTCCTCTTGTTTTCAGTGCGGTCAGCCAGGGCACATGAAGAGGTTTTGCCCATTGGGTGGCACACCGGTGCATCGTTCGAGGCGCACTCAGAGTCGATGCCTACTCGGTCGATTCAGCCTTGAGGGCCAACCAGGGGGCTTCTTCGTCCCAATCAGGCAATCTTACGCTCCGAGGGTGAGCAGTTGATCGAGGTCATCTGGGCGTGTATCTTTATTCTGCCACAGGATCTTATACCACTCCATCTGTGGTTAGAGGTACCTTCTTGTTTTGCAATTCGGTTGCTAGTGTATTGATCGACACGCTGCCTCATTCCTTTGTGTCTCCAGATTTGCATCTATTTTGGAATTGGAGTTAGCTCAGTTAGCATCTCCTATTTGTGTAGTGTCGCCTCTTGGGGGTGAGTTGATTTTGAAACAAGGTGTTAGGGGTTGTGATATAGAGGTCGATGATCATAGAATCCCTTTCTCTTTTGTAGTGATGCCCATGGAGGGGTTCGATGTAATTTTGGGTATGGATGGTTATCATCATACCGGCATTTATTGATTGCTACCGAGGGTAACTTGTTGTACAAAGGAGCGGAGAACGCTTTCATTTTACGGGGACAGGTTGGTAGTGTTTTGCCACCGAGGTATGATCCATGAGCGGAGTGAGCTTAGTAGTTTACTTGCTAGTCTTGCGATTAGTGAGGATGTTGAGACTCGATTGTGTTACCAAGGGTGGTTTGTGAGTACTCTGGACGTCTTTCCCGAGGATCTGGTCATTTACCACCGCGTCGAGATTGAGTTCTCTATTGACTTAGTGCCCCAGACGGCGCCGATTTCTATAGCACCTTATCGTTTTGCCCACGAGCTAGTTGAATTGAAGATTCACCTCCGGAGTTGTTAGATAAGGGTTATATCCGTCCTAGTGTTTCACCGTGGGAGCGCCAAATTTTCGTTAAAAAGAAAGGTGGTGCTTTGAGACTTTGTATAGATTAGGAAGTTGAATCGGGTGACGGTTAAGAATAAGTACCCGATGCCTCGTATAGATGATTTGTTCGATCAGTTGAAGGGTTCCGGTTGTATCTCTAAGATAGACTTGAGATCGGGATATCACCAGTGGAGAGTCAGGGAGGAGGATATTCCAAAGACAGCATTAAAATGCACGGTATGGCCACTACTGAGTTTCTAGTGATGCCGCTTTGGGCTCACCAATGCACCAGCGGTATTTATGGATTTGATGAACCGGATCTTCGAGCATTTTTGGATCGCTTTTGTGGTCGTCTTCGTGGACGACATTTTGATTTATTCACCTTCAGAGGAAGAGCACGAGGAACACTTGAGAGTAGTGCTAGAATTACTTAGAACCCATAAGCTTTATGCTAAGTTTGGGAAGTGTGAGTTCTGGCTAGAAGAGGTGAAGTTCTTAGGCCATGTAGTTTAGGAAGGGGTGTCTGGATACATCCAAGACGGAGGCAGTGCAAGATTGGGCACAACCTAAGAGTGTATTTGAGATCCGCAGTTTTCTGGGATTAGCTGGGTATTACCGTCGGTTTGTGAAGGATTTCTCCAGGTTAGCTTCACCGTTGACTAGATTGACTCGGAAGGGAGTCAAATTTGTTTGGAGTGAGACTTGTGAAAGGTCTTTTCAGGAGTTGAAAGTTAGATTGACCACCGCTCCAGTTTTGATTATTCTGGAGAGAGGGTTGGGTTATTCGGTTTATTGTGACGCCTCACGAGAGGGTCTAGGTTGTGTGTTGATGCAAGAGGGGAAAGTGGTTGCCTATGGCTCACGTCAGTTGAAAATTCACGAGAAGAATTACCCTACGCATGATCTAGAGCTAGCAGCTGTGATATTTGCCCTAAAAATTTGGAGACATTATTTGTATGGTGAGAAATTCGAGGTATTCTCCGACCATAAGAGTTTAAAATATTTGTTCACTCAGAAGGACTTGAATTTGAGGCAGAGGAGGTGGATGGAGTTCATTGAGGATTATGACTTCGAGTTGCACTATCATCCAGGGAAGGCCAATGTTGTGGCCGATGCCCTTAGCGTAAAATCTGTTGGTGACGTTGCGAGATAGCCATCCCGGAGTGGGAGATGTTGGGTCTTGTTGGGGAGTTTGATTTGCATTTAGGCGAATCCGCTGAAATTTCTTGACCTTGTTTTCGATTGTTGCTGACCTACACTTGTGACTCGAGTGTTAGAGGCTCGAGGGGTGATCTTGAGGTAGAATCTCTCAGAAAAGATTTCCATTGGGAAGGTTGGGAAGGGTTTGACGGGGTATCCTGTCCTGAGCGTGTAATACTGAGATCGTCTGTTTGTAGGAATCTTGCCGTGAGGAGGTACTCGAGAGTTTCATCATTCGCGCTTTGCGGTGCATCCGGAGGTACTAAGATGTATCGGATTTGGGCCGCCAGTTTTGCTGGCGGGGTATGAAGAGAGATGTGGCGACTTCAGATCTAAGTGCCTTACTTGTCAGCAAGTGAAGGCCGAGCATCAGAGGCCAGCGGGTTTGTTGCAACCCTTGCCTATTGCCGAGTGGAAGTGGGAGCATGTCACTATGGACTTCGTTGTGGGTCTTCCGAAGACTCAGCGAGGTAGTGATGCTATTTGGGTTGTGGTAGACCGGTTGACGAAGTCAGCGCACTTCATTCCTATGCGTGTTAGAGATTCGGTAGATCATCTTGCCGATTTGTATGTTCGGGACATAGTGAGGTTGCACGGGGTCCCAGTGACGATTGTTTCAGATAGAGATCCTCGTTTCACTGCCAGGTTGTGGCAGAGTTTGCAGAGTGCTTTAGGCACTAAGTTGACCCTTAGTACGGCTTATCATCCTCAGACTGACGGGCAGTCCGAGCGTACTATTCAGATCCTGGAGGATATGCTTCGAGGTTGTGTTCTCGACCTTAATGGGTCGTGGGAGAAGCACTTGCCATTAGTGGAGTTTGCTTACAACAATAGCTTTCGTCTAGTATCGGTATGGCACCGCTTGAGGCCTTATATGGCCGGCGTGTGTAGATCTCCGGTTTGTTGGGCCGAGGTGGGTGACGACCTTTGTTGGGTCCGAGTTGGTGAGGAAACCACGGAGAAAGTTGAGCTTATCCGTAAGAGGTCGGTTCTGACCTGAGTCGTCGAAATCTTATGCCGACCGTAGGAGGAGACCTTTGATGTTTGAGGTAGGTGATCATGTCTTTCGAAAATATCACCTAGGCGAGGTTTGATGAGATTTGGGAAGAGCGGAAGTTGTCCCTCGGTTCATTGGGCCTTTTGAGATCCTTGAGAGGATTGGCGAGGTCGCTTATCGCTTAGCTTTGCCACCGCAGCTTATCCGGAGTTCATGACGTGTTTCATGTGGAAGTATATGAGCGATCCGTCACATGTGTTGGATTGGACGGAATTAGTGGTTGATGAGGATGTCTCGTATGAGAGACCGGTCCGGGTTTTGGATAGGCGGGATCAAGTTTTATGGCAAGACTATCCCTTTGGTGAAAGTTCTGTGGAAGCATCACGAGTGGAGGAAGCCACTTGGGAACGTGAGTTGGAAGTCCGTGAGAAATATCCGGATTTGTTTATTGATTTGTAATCTTGTACTTAGATTATATAATATTGCGGAACTTAAGAATTTTATATATGTCTTGAGTTGGAAAACATTGAGAACAGTTTGATTGAATGTTAACATTTTGAAACTTGCCACATAATGGGAGTAATGTGTTGTTTATACCATGAGATTGAATACGATATGGAATTTGTTAACATCGAAAGGAATAATGCATAATATTGATGCAGGTTGAAATATATGTTGGTTTATACATATTGTGAGATGCCTCTTAATGAGAGATGAAGTGACCAATATAGGTCAAGATTGTTGATTATTGTTTTATATATCATTGGGAATTAAGAAAAACTTGTTTTTTTTCAAACTCATGCTTAATTTCGGGGACGAAATTCTTTTAAGGGGGGGAGGTTATAGCGACCCCGGTCTTTTTCCCATTTGATTATTGTATCCGGACTTACGTTCCGCGGATTCTGTTGTTATATTTGTTGTTCTCTAATTCCTCAATTGAGTTATAGGATGTGTTGGGCAGGTTTGTTTCAGGTTGGTTGGGTTCGGAAATCAAATCTTGCTGTCCAGTTTTTGAGTTGGTCGCTCGAGCGAGGGTTTGGTCGCTCGAGCGAGGGTTGAGTTTTGTTTCTAGTGGCTCGAGCCAGGATTTCTTCGCTCGAGCGAGAGATTGCGTCTAGTATAGACCAGAGAGCAGAGTGTTTTCGCTCGAGCGAGCTTTCTTCGCTCGAGCGAGCGAGTTGTATGTTTTCGAGTTCTTCGCTCGAGCGAGCATTCTGTCGCTCGAGCATGCTTCTGGGTTGCAGACCTGAAGCATCGAGTTCTTGGCTCGAGCGAGCTTTTCTTCGCTCGAGCGAGTATTTCTTGTGTCTGGTCGCTCGAGCGACCATGTCTTCGCTCGAGCGAGCCTGTCCAGTATTTAAACGCAGCAGCAGTTTTAAAACGTCCTTTTTCACAATTTTTGATCCAAAACCCTAGTTCCGAGTTTCTTCTTTCTCAACTCATCTTTTCCTTGGGTTTGATCTATCTAGAGGGTGTTTCTAACCTAGTTCCTTCATTAAAAAGGTAGAGGAGAGTGAGGGCTTTCATTTAATCGGAGCATTGTTGGATTTGGAGCACTTTAACATTTGGGCAAACATCTTCATCTTCTTCTATTGGGTTCATTGCTTTGAGGTAGGGATTTCCTACTCCTTGTATACGTTTTAATCCTAAGTGTTGGTGTTCTGGTATATGGGAGGGGGTGGTTTAGTAATTCTGGGAGAAATCCTAGGGTTTTGTCGTAGATTAATTCATGTAATTAATTTAAAAGGAACTGTATTGGGTTAAATTCATGAGATTTGAGAAATTGAGATTGGTTGATGTAATTGAATATTAAATCACTCATATGTGGATTTGATAATGTATATACATTGTGATATTTATTTCTCGCTTAGAAATAATCGTTTTGGGCTATCGGTGGAGGATAGCCATTGATTGTTGTAGACCTTGCATCTTGCTTAGGTATAATCGAATTAAGTCACATATGTTGTTGAATTAATACGTAACATTACTTGTATTGATTGTGTGTTGCATATAGCAATTTGTATGTTTCATTGCATATGCATGATGTTTGGAGGAGATAGGGATGAACTCCACGGTTTAGGGAAGATAGGGGATGGACCTCTAAACCGGATTTGTTTGGAGGAGATAGGGGATGAACTCCACGGTTTAGGGAAGATAGGGATGGACCTCTAAACCGGATTTTTGTTTGGGAGGAGATAGGATGGACTCCATTAGCATCACTTTTATGTGTGCTTATTTATATTGAAGTGTCTTTATTGATACAGCACAAAAATGTGTGTCAATTGGGAAGTATGGAAGTGAATTGATTAGGATTGATATAATATCAACTCGTGTATTTGTTATGTTTAGGTTTAACTTGAATTGTTATTCCGGTGGAATTGGAAGTCTTGTTAATAAAAGATGAAACCCCGTTGAGTTATTTGGCCAGGTTCTGAGCCATAGAAGAAAAGTAAGATGTGCCATAGACAATGTGTCATAGGCAATATAGACATTCATGTCTTAAAAAGTGTAATCAATTATAGCGTGTTAACCATGTATTAGATGCTAATACTTTAGTTAATTCTTATGCTTGGTTTAGTATTTCTCTATTGAACGTGGCTCACCCTATATAGAACTTCATTTTTCAGTATGTGGTTCACTACCTCCAAGGACTTAGCTTGTGAGGAATTGAATTGGAAGACTTGTTTTATTATGTTTTATTTATTTTATTTGAACAATGTAAACTTTCAAGCCTAGGGCTTTATTTGTTTTGAGTTAGAACTCATGAATTTGTGTCCAAGTGTTGGCTTGGCAAGATGTAAGCCCATAGGGCATTTATTTGATGTTTTATTCCATATTACTTTGGTGACTTAAATAATATACTGTTTTTCTTTCAGTAATGCATGTCATGTTTCGGGTTTAATTTTGAGGGCGTTACATGAGTTTTGAACTTCATGAGATCCCCCTTATTAGAAATCCCCTTCATTAGAAATCCCCTTCCTTAATATATCGGAGCTGCTGCAGAGCTCTAATTAGAGCTGCTGCAGTACAACTCTAATGAGCTGTCCATGAATAAATAAATAAATAAAAAAAGTGAAGTAGAAGACAAAAAAGGAGGAGGAAAAAGACAAATTAGAGCTCCATTAGAGCTCTTTTTTTAGAGGTCTAAATCATTTTTCTTAATATATTTACTGGTGAAACCCCATGCTATGCATGGGATGTGAAAAAATTAATAAAATGTGTTTATATAAAATAAAATAAATAGTTATATTTTTGTATGTAAATTATGAAAACAAAAATTATTGAAACTTACAATTTAAGTTTCACAATTTGTGTATCAATTTTTAATTTGTCACATTTTCAATAATGTAACTTTCAACCCCCGTGCTAGAATTGTAAATTTGGGCGAGTTGAATCCAAACAACTTGAGTCAAACCTGTTAATTCTTAAAGATTGGACAACATAATTTTTAATTCGGTGAGAATCTATTTAAAATTCAAAAATTTCAATAAATTTAAATAGACTTGGACAGAGACACCAAATAACTTGAGTAATCAAAACAAAATTGTATATATAAATATAATTGATTATGTATAACTTCTCTTGTGTGTAACTTTGATAAAAATGAATAAAATTTAATTGATTATAAATTAGTTTTGCTACATATTTTAAATGAATTTTATATTATTATTTTTATTTAACAACTAATTTTTGCTTATTTATTATACCCGTACATAGCACGAATAATTTGCTAGTAAAATATAACTAAAAAAGTCTTACATCATAATAAACATCACAATATTTTATAACGAACATTATAATATGTAATAATGAAAAGGTACATATGATACAAAATGAGTTTGACCTCTCTTTTTTTTTTTTCATTCATTTCAAATAAAAAAAATTCATTAAAATGATTTACAATTATTAAAATGTTAATACTATAAATCTGTATATATATATATATATATTATTTTATTTTTATTTTTATGAAATTTTCATTTGCCAACCACTTTCATAAAAAAATAGGCTTGTTCAGGTTTTATGTCATTATAACAACATGATTGTCCCCAACCGTCCACCATAAAACAAAGAGAAATAGTTTTATAAAAGAATATAGATCCTAAGACACTAAAATTACATAAACACACAAACACAAGAGTATCTGAAAAAAAAAAAAAAAAAACACACACACACACACACACACACACACAAAACACAAAACAAGGTTACAAAAGCAAAAACATGACTCTAATAGTTTCTTAAGACTGTGAACATGGCCCAAAGCAACAAAGAGAGAGCGAATGTCATGGAAGCCATGGAAGAGTACTCACAGAACTTAACCAGAAAGGAGCTGTCATTGATTAACAATGCACTCAGAGAGCCAGCAAAGGCAAAGACAAGGCACACAACAAATGCTTGGAAAGTGGAGGGCAGTCCTGCAAATATGAGAGTGGGAACTGGGCTGCCATTGATGAATTCACATGGGATTATCAAGAGAAGTGTGGTGATTGTGAAGGATGCTACCAATATAGATTCCAAGATTTTGGTTTGGATTGGCTGGACTGAGTTCAACTTCAAGCCATCTCTCAGAGCTCCAAGAACAGCTGATTCCATCCTTGCAATCTCATGTGGAGTGGATAAGTTGTTTCGGTGGTAGTAGTATATCAGGAAGTGCTTATGGTGGTGGTTGGTGCTCAACCAATCACCAATTGCCAAGTTGTTCTACTTTATCTCAATCACCAACCTAAATTAGTAAGCCCTTACCTTTTCAGCTAATTACGTTTGAGTTGGTACTGAGTTTGTTGGATCAAGATCCTCTCTTTTATCTCTCTTTAATTCCTTATTTGTTAGGTTATTGGAATTACTTTTGGATCTAATTTTGATAATTCAAACTGTTCATATTTTAAGACCTATTCAGTATATTATACCTGTAAAAACTCAAGTTGATCGGATATCAAAAAACATGTGTTCAGAAAATTGTTTATTAGATTTTTTTAAAAAAAAATGGTTTGTAGTTCGATGATCAGAACACATAGTTTATCTATCCGATCATTTTGATCTTTTACAAGTATGATATACTCAACAAATATTAAAATGTAAACGGTTCAGATCATTGAAATTAGACCCAAAAGTAAAACCAAACGACCTAACAAGTAGAGAGTTAAAAAGAGAGATACAGAAGAGGATCTTGATTTGAGTTTGTCAGGGTGACAATTTTTTATGGATTAATTACACTTTTTATTTTTATAATCTAATTTAAATTACACTTTAATTTTTATAATTTCAATTTAAATAATTTAATTCATACACTTTAAATTTAGTTTTACTCTCCGTTTATTTGGATAAAAAATATTTTCAAATAAAGACATTTTTTGTAGAAAACTTTTTTTCAAAAAAAAAATTCTAGAAAAATATATTTCTATGTTTAGTAGTGATAGTGGTGCAACAAATGTGGAGGTGGGGAGCAGCATGGTGGTGGGGGACGATGGCAGTGATAACGACGGTAGTGATGAGAGTTGCCATGGTGATGGTGGTGTGGTGATGGAGATGAGAGTGGTTGTGATAGTGTAGTGACATTGGTAAAACTTGAGTTTGGAAAATATTTTTTACCTTGTAAAATTGAAAAATATTTTTCTGTCCATATAGGCTTGTATCTATTGATTATAGAAAATATTTTCTGTTGACTTTTATTTTCTATTATATCAAACTCCATAAAATATTTTCCGCCCAAACAAATGGAGCGTTAATTTGGTCCTACCGTTTAAATTGGAGGTTGAAATTAATAATTTTAGGACATTTGTTAATTTTATAAGTTTTCAATTAGGTTTTTCTATTAAAGATTAAAATTAATAAGGGGTTGACTTAGTATATAAAACTTGGGTGTATTCCGTGCAAGTCTCAGGTTCAATACCCACTAGCAACAATAAACTCCTTGGGTCATGTTTATCTAGAGTGTTCACCTTGACTTTAAATGGGCTCTCACAAGTGGGCGGTGGGATTAGTCACAAGTGGGAGGTGAGATTGGTCTCTTGACGTTAGTCGAGGTGTAAGTTGGCCCGGGCACTCAATTATCAAAAAAAATATTGGAACATTAGTCAATCTTTTAAGGTGTACATATAGACAAAATTAACAAAAAATTAGACTAAGGGACCAAATTGAAATTATATTTAAAGTGTAGAGACCAAATTATTCAAATTAAAACTAAAAGGATTAAAATAAATTTAAATCAAACTATGGGGTGAAAAGTGTAATTAACCTAATGAACATGTGGCCGCTTTAAAATAATGGGACAAATAATGGGAACAGAAGACCTCAACTCCATCTTTCTAAAATTATTCAAAGCCAACACCATCAGTTGTGTCAATGTCACCAACATATCTTCACCTTTGAATTTTATTTTTTTTATTTGGTTTTTATGGGATTCACATGAAGCTTTCATGAATTCCATAAAAAATAAGGGTAGTTATGTGTTTTAACATTGCCACATTAATATCACCCATGACACTAAATAATTTTAAAAAATGTTAGAAATTTTAAAAATCTTATTAAAATTTTTATCAAATGTCTTACATGAATTTGGTATTCACACGAGACTCATATTAATTGTATGAGTCCTACACCCATGATATCTGATAAAAAATTTAATAAAATTTTTGAGATTTCTAATATTACTCAATAGTTGTTCCTTATTTTTGAAGGATTGAAAGGTTAATATCAGCAGAATCCTCTCCATTACATGGTTAGAATGGAAAAGCATTCATTATATAATGGCTGAGAAAGACAAAAATCTCTATTTGAAATTCAAAAATAGTGGAGGGAAGATTTGAAATTTAAATCAATATAATAATTATAAATTATTGATTTTAAATTTTAAGGAGACTTATGTGTAGGTTTTACTAGTACACTTGTTATCCAATAGGTTCTATAATAATTAATGGTATTTTTCATCATATACTATTAAAAAATGTCATTAATTGTTAATTTTCAACAACAGTTTAAAAATTATCATAGAAAATGTCATTAATTATAGTTTTAGAGACATTTTAAAAAATCGTAACAAAAAAAGTCATTAATTTTCAACTTTCAATGACAATTTAAAAAATTCGTTACAAAAAAATGTTACTAATTGTAAGTTTTAGAGACAATTTATTAAAACCGTGACAAAAAAAAAGTCACTAATTGTCAATTTTTAGTGACATGTAAAAAATTGTCACAAAAAATTATTTTTAGCGACGATTATAATAAAACTTATTTTCAATAAAATTTGATAGGAATTAAGTTAAACTATTAAAATCTATTAGTAGTTTGTCCTAAATTATAATGACTTATAATAACCTCATGCATTATAAATTTGTAATAGAGATCTCTACTCCAACCGTATAAAAGTGTACATGGTATGTGACTTATTATAATATTATGAGAGTGTTTTAATCCAAAAATTAAAAAATTATTAAAAAAATCAAAAAGTTTATAATGCATATCAAAAACTCAAAAATTTTATTTTTCCTCTACTTTTCGCACATCTTGTCGTAAAAAATTAAAAAGTCATTCCAAATATACTATTTGTTTTTAACTCGTATTTTAACTAAAAAAAATAAAAAATTACTAAAGTAACATGTTCCTAAACGAGATTATGAAATAAGTAAGTGAAATATCATTTTCTCTCATGATTAACACCACATTGTATAAGTTGGGTCTTTACCTTAGAGCATCTCCAACGGTGAATCAAATTCTTCATCAAATTTGAGTAAAAAATAACTCATTTTACCAAATCTGGTATCACATGCTCCAACGATTCACCTTTCACCAAATCTGTTCCGGGACAACCGAGTGGTCTATCGTCCGGTTGACCGGTTAGGCAAAAAAAAATTTTTTTTTTTTTTTTTTTTTTTAACTTTCTGAACTTTTTTCGGGACGACCGGGTGGTCGACCGGCCGGTTGACCGATTAGGCAAAAAATTTTTTTTTTTTTTTTTTAACGGTTTGAACTTTTTTTCCTAAACTGTTTGAATCTTTTACTAATTAACCGGTTGGTCAATCGGCCAGTCAACCGGCTGGTCGATCGGTTGTTATAACCCAACAGTCAATAATAGTGATTTGGTGAAATGCTTTGTCTGTTCTCAGTTTGATGAAATGTTTGGTGAAATCTCATTTTGATATCGATTTGGTGCAACCGTTAGAGCAGTGAACAGTAGCTTTTTCATCAAATTTTGAATTTGATACTGGTTTTGATGAACCGTTGAAAATGGTCTTAATGGTTGTGTATCAATTCTTATAGAGACGAATCTGAATTTTTTGTGGTTAATTTTTCCTTTACTATAGAGGTTGTATGTAGGGAATGGTGGTTGGGCTAATTACTTGTTTAATATAATATTTTGACACATTTATTGATTACCCTTATTAATTAGACTTATTTATCTATAAGTTCTGATTGATAAATTTATTATTGTAAATTTATTGATAAAAATAAAAAAGATTATAAAATAATAATTCCTAAAAATAAGACCTATGATAATTTATCCTAATATTTTTACTTTTCTATTTATAATTATTTTTCTAGACAACATAGGAGAAAAATTCGAGGTCAAGTTCTCGTAAAAGTTTTCAGCCCATGCCGACTAATTAGTGGGTTCTAAAAATTTTAAAATTATTAAAGAATTACGAAATTATACAGATTCTCTTGAAATTAAAATGGAGACTACGGTGGGCCTCACTCCAATGATCTTATTTGTTTATTTTTTAAACCCTGTTTGAAAATAATTTATGAAAAAATATTAAACTGTGACAATCATATTATTTCAATATTTTTGTTATAAAAATAAAATAAAACATCTATTTGCAAACCATTTACCGTATATATTTCTAGTTATAATTATTAAATTAATTTTTTTTAATGAACAGTTGAGCCTATAAAATAAACAGACTGGGTCTTGAGATTTTTAGAGTCTGACCCGAACTCAAGAAATCAAATTTGAGAGGGAGATTTATGATCTGGATTTGGGCCGAGGTAACGGCCGACAAGATTGGTAGCCAAGTGGATCATTGGACCGAAATGATCACTGTCCACCCAGAATTGGGCTACAAGGACCTGGGCTGGGCAGGTGTTGGGCCAAGTATGCGCCGCCCAGTCCGGATATAAGTTGCTCGGTTAAGGCAACGCTCGGTTAGACCGAGCTATGTGTATGGCATAGGCGAAGCGGATCGAGTTAATTTGAGCGGCGCCGGAAGGCGTCATCGACCGAGGTACTTGCCTGCTCGGCAAGAAGACCAACCACAGTCGAGTTGAATGACCAGCGCCCGGAAAGGCGCAGTCAGCCGAGATACCTGTTTGCTCAGTAGGGAGGCCGACCGCAGGTGCTCACGAGATGTCTCGGGCTCGGCTATGCCGAGGTTCTCTTGAGCGTAGCCAGTGAAGTACTTGGGCGTAAGCGCGACCATGGATAGAGCGGCTTAGGCCGAGCTCAGCAGAAGAGTGGCAGTTGAGATTAGGTGATGTTCAGCGAGGTTTACGCTGACAGATGGGATAGCAGAGCCTCGTGTTAAGAGATGATTGGGAGTGGATATTGGGCGCAGAGGGTATATAGGCATGTCTGCGCCCCCATACAGAAGAGAGACTTTTTGTAACAAAACTTTTACACTCAAACACTCTCCTCTCTCTCTCTATCCCAAGGTGTGTGCTAACTTGATCGTCGGAGGGGTTTTCCGGCCACACACCGCCGGGTAGCTCACCGCCGTTGTGCTTTCGGGTGATTGGACAGAAACGGAGCTCGGAAGAAAGGAGTGCGGGCTAGCCTGAATATTTGCTCCCCGTACAATTGGCGCCGTCTGTGGGAACTTGCAGACAAAACCTTGTCTTCCACGCTCGTCTGATCGCCGACTATGGCGAACAACGAAGAGTTTCCGTTGTCCGCCATCGATGGAGTCACACCGGAGTCCGACAGGCGGAGAGAGGGCACCCCGACATCATTCCGATGTCTAACCTGGAGACATTTCCAGGCGGACAGTCGGGTGACGCGCGTGATAAGCGCAGCAGGAGTCATGGCCATTCACGGAGTCCAGACGGACATCGGCGGCGGAGAGACTCACATACCAGGCGCCTGGAAAACAAGCTGAAGGACCAGGACGCCATCATCCGGCGCATGGCGGCAGAAATGGAGGAGCTGAAGCGGCATGTCAAAGGGAAGGGTGTAGCTGGAGTGGGAGACCACAGTGAGCGCACCCAACCCCGCCGTTCAGGTAGTCAGAGTCAGCGACACACTCCGTCCATCTCCATTACCAGAAGTTACAAGGTTGGTGATTCCGATGTGCGCGCAGAGAAGTCCAGCGCACAAGATAGCACTTACCAACCCTCACTTCCGGCGACGACGTCGAGGTACACCTATTCCGCTCGAACGAAGGATTTGCGGGTAGTTCTTGAGGAGCGGGCTCGCCGGCGGGAGGCTCAGAGGATACCGGCGTTTCAGCGGTTATCCTACGGAGTTCACACCAGCGAGGAGGTCGGAATGCCTCCACCCCGCCAAGCGGCACCGCTCCTGGTGGATTCCGACTTGGCAAGGTTGAGCGCCACCCCTTTCTTACTGGAGATAGAGACAACACCTCTTCCGTCGGGCTTCCACCAGCCAAAGTTTACATTGTACGACGGGAAGACAGATCCTTATATGCACGTAAGTCATTTCCGACAGGTTATGGCCGGACATAGGCGAAATGACGCCCTTATGTGCCTCATCTTTCCGTCCAGTTTGGGCGAACTGGGTTTGAAGTGGTTCGAGAGGTTGCCGGAGGGGAGTATAGAGAGGTGGCATCAGTTGGCCGAAACCTTTGTGACGCGCTTCAAAACCAACACCAAGACACCCAAGGAAGTGGATCACCTACTGAGTGTCAAGATGGAACCGAGCGACACATTGAAGGCATACAACTCCAGGTATTGGGAGACCTTCAATGAGATCTTGGATTGCCCGGTCAACCTAGCAATCACTCAGTACAAGCATGGTCTCCCGGTCAGACATAGACTGCGGGACTCACTTACCATGCATCAGCCGACGTCCATGGGCCAGCTCATGCACCGCATCAATGAGCACATCCGGGTTGAGGATGATGCGTCGGCGTCTACTGTAAAGACAACTCCGGCAGCGACAGACAAGAAGACAGCGGGCAAAGTGCACACAGTTGGACAGGAGTCCAGCCGCTTAAGTGACAGAGCAGAGGAATCAGACCGTGGTTCGAATCGTAAGAACCGGGGTAGAGGACGTCGTAACGACCGAGATGATTACGCCCGAGATGATATAGCAGATGCCAACAGAAGGTTGAAGGCAAGGACTGGCATCACCACGGTCTTCAAGATTCCAATCTATCGCATACTTAGTGAAATCCGAGACGAGGAGTACATCCGGTTTCCTGCTAAGTTGGGCGATGGACAGAAGGGCTACAATCCGCGGTATCGTTGCACATTCCACCGGGAGAGAGGTCACCGAACTGAGGATTGTTTGCCTTTAAGGCAGCACTTAGAAGAGCTGGTCGCAGCCGGGCACCTAGACCTTTACATTGATGGCGGCGTAGAGCCGAATCATGCTTCGGTTGATCCCAGGGGTCAGGACGACCGAGATGCGCCGCCACAAGGAGTTATTAATGTCATCCTGGCATAGTGGAGCCGGAGCGCGTTTGTGAACTTCGGGGTATGATCAAGAAAGCAGAACAAATGAGGGAAGTTTTGTCGGTACAGCCTACCATCAAGAGGGGGAAGACCGAAATGAAAGATGTGATTCGTTTCACTTCGAGGGATTTAGAGCGTATCCAGACGCCGCACAACGATGCCCTAGTTGTGACACTTCGCGTCAAGGAATTTGATGTTAAACGGATCTTGATCGATCAAGGAAGCTCGGTCGAGATCATGTATTACGATGCGTTCAAGCAGCTCAAGCTCCGTGAAACAGACTTGGCTCCGGCAACATCACCACTTGTTGGTTTCAACTCACAACCAGAGTGGCCCTTGGGCAAGATTATCCTGCCGGTCAAAGCGGGATCCGTGGTCAAGCAAGTGGAGTTTTGGGTGTTACAAGTGCCCTCGACCTACAACTTCATCCTTGGAAGGGGATGGCTTCACCCCATGCAAGCTGTAGCATCGACCTACCACCAGGTGATGAGATTCCCCTCGGCTATGGGGGCAATCGAGGAGATTTGCGGGGATCAGGTCATGTCCAAACAGTGCTTCGTGGCAGTGAACGGCAGCCGGGCTGCCAAAGGCTTCGTGCAAATGATAGAGGGACCGGAGGACCGAGGTGTGTTGGAGGATGTGGGCACCAAGGCAGAGGACAAAGCTGTGGAGGACCTGGTTGAGGTACGAATCGATGTGGAGTGGCCGGACAAGTTCTTCCTGCTCGGATCCAGCCTCACCGCTAAGGAAAGGACCAAGATGGTTGAATTCTTGATGGCCAACATCGAAGTCTTTGCGTGGTCGCCTTACGACATGCCCGGCCTTGATCCAAGCTTTATCTGCCATCATCTCAACGTCTTCCCTGGAGCAAAGCCAGTCATCCAGCGAACAAGGAGATCAGCGTTGCATCACGCCGAGGTAGTGGCAGAGGAAGTCAAAAATTTGCTTGAGGCACGAGCAATTTAGGAAGTGCATTACCCTAGGTGGATCTCCAACACAGTGGTGGTGCCCAAGAAGAATGGCAAGTGGCGAGTTTGTGTCGACTACAAGACGGTCAACCGAGCTTGTCCCAAAGATATCTTCCCCCTGCCGCGAATTGACCAGCTTGTGGATTTGACAGCAGGACATAATAGGCTCAGTTTCCTGGATGCCTACCGCGGCTACCATCAGATCGCCATGCATGGGCGAGACCGAGAAATCACCTCTTTCACGACTCCAGGAGGACTCTTTTGCTACCGGGTCATGCCTTTTGGTTTAAAGAACGCCGGGGCAACTTTTCAGAGGATGGTGACCAAAATGTTCGCTCCTTTGCTTGGTCGGACAATGGAGGCTTACATCGATGATATGGTGGTAAAAAGCCGACATGAAGCAAACCATTTGTCCGACCTAGCCGAGATGTTTTCCATTCTCAAGAAGCACAAGCTGCGCCTGAACGCGTCCAAGTGTGCCTTTGGCGTGGGATCCGGAAAATTTTTGGGATTCCTAGTCACAAACCGAGGCATCGAAGCAGACCCGACTCAGATCAGAGCCATGCAAGAGTTGAAGCAGCCCAGCTCGGCAAAGGACGTTCAGCATCTTGCCGGAATGGCCGCCGCACTTAATCAATTTATAAGCCGGTCATCAGATCGCTGCCGTTCATTCTTTCAGGCATTGAAATCAAAGTTCTCGTGGGATGAAGAGTGTGACCGAGCTTTAGCTGAGCTCAAGGAATATCTTTCTTCTCCGCCATTGTTGGTTACGCCTAAGCTGGGTGAGGAACTTTACCTTTACCTTGCTGTCTCACAGTACACAGTCAGTGCGGTGCTTGTCCGAGCTGAAGGAATCAAGCACCTCCCAATCTTCTACGTCAGTAAAACCTTGCTGCCGGCAGAGATGAGATACTTGCCGTTGGAGAAGCTTGCGTTGGCATTGATGATGGCTTCAAGGAAGTTGGCACATTATTTCCACGCTCATACCATCATCGTACCGACCGAGTTCCCCCTGAAGGCCTTGTTTGAACGGGCGGACTTCTCTGGCCGAATTCTCAAATGGGCGGTCGAATTGGGGCAATTTGATGTCAAGTTTCAGCCGTGCACAGCTATAAAGGCCCAGACTTTGGCTGATTTCGTTGCAGAATTCTCACCAGGGACCCATCCAGTATGCCCGATCGATATTGCCGCGGCAGAAGAAGAAGAGAATGCAAGCCAGTCCGAGTTACAACAACTTGGTGGAGTTGGCGTCGCGGAATTTGCACGCCCCACCGAAGTGACTTCACCTTGTACAAATCTATCAACCGGTGACGCGACCACGGAGTCAGGTATTGTAGTCCCACCCACTCTATCCGGTACCGCATCACCAGGAGGGGAGGTAATGGAATTACTCAGCACAGAGCCTGCGGCCGGCATAATACCGCGACCAGGTGATTCGCCTACGGACTTAGGCATTGTAGATCGACTTGCTGAGTCCGGTGCCGAATCACCAAGGAGGGCTGGAGTGAAACCAGTCAACGCAGAACTTGAAACCGGACAGCCGAGCAACCGTGATCCCATCACCCTTCGCAACTCTCAGGACCCATCAGACTGTTGGAAGCTTTTCGTGGGGGAGATGTGGAAGCTTTTTGTTGATGAAGCGTCCAACTGTCACGGTGCCGAGCTAGGTATCGTTCTTATCTCTCCTGACGGCCTAACCATTGAACATTCCATCACCCTTGGCTTCCTTGCATCTAACAACGAGGCTGAGTACGAGGCCCTTTTGGCCGAGCTCAAGAGCGCTATTCAGATGAAGGCTGCCGAGCTAATGGTGTACAGTGATTCCCAGCTTGTGGTTAACCAAGTCTCTGGGATTTACGAAGCCAAGGATGGCAGGATGGCGAAGTACCAAGCTCTGGTCAGGGAACACATCAAGCAGTTTCAGGCAATCAGAGTCCAACAGATTGGCCGTGAAGAAAATAGCTGAGCTGATGAGCTGGTCGGCCTCGCTTCGATGGTAGATAGTATGTCTCCAAACCCCCTGTTAATTGACTTTCTTCCACGGCCAAGCATTGAAGACGCCGGGCAGACGGATGTACTCTGCGCCGCGCTAGGTCCTTCCTAGATGGACCCCATAATCTTGTTCCTCAGAGACCGGACTCTTCCAACCGACAAGAAGGAAGCGCACAAAGTCCAGGTGAAATCAAAGCGGTTTTGGCTCTCTTCATCTGGTGCGTTGTATAAAAGTCCTTCACTGGTCCTTATCTGAAGTGCGTACACCCAAGTAGTGTGGAGGCATTCTTGTACGAAATTCACGAAGGTATCTGCGGCAGTCATATAGGAGGCCGGTGATTGGCCTACCGAGCTATTTCGCAGGGATACTGGTGGCCGTGCATGCAGGCCGACGCACAAAAGTATGTCCGCAAGTGCGAAAAATGTCAGAAATTCGCCCATCAGATCCACCAGCCTGCTAGGGAACTTCTTCCGCTCACCAGTCCTTGGCCCTTCGCCATGTAGGGGCTAGATATAGTGGGGCCATTGCCAACAGCACCGAGCAGCCGGAAATTCTTCATCGCAGCCACAGATTACTTCACGAAATGGGTTGAAGCTGAGCCATTGACAACAATCAAAGAGAAAGACGTGAAGCGGTTTGTCTGGCAGAATGTTGTCACACGATTTGGCATCCCAAAAATTTTGATCTCTGACAATGGCACCCAGTTCGATGGTTGCCTATTTAGAGGATTTTGTGAAGATCTGAAGATCGAGTTCTACAACTCCACTCCGGCTTACCCGCAGTCTAATGGTCAAGCCGAAGCATCGAACAAGACTATTCTGGATGGGTTGAAGAAATGACTGGAAAAGGCAAAGGGAAAATAGGCCGAGGAATTACCCAGTGTCCTTTGGGCATACCGAACAACCCCCCGGCGATCTACCAAGGAAACTCCATTTGCTTTGGCTTATGGCATGGAGGCGGTCATACCTTTGGAAGTTGGCATGCCCACCCTAAGAAGCGAGAGCTTTGAACCAGAACTGAATGCCGAGGCTATTGCCTTGGAGTTGGACCTAGTGGAAGAGCGTCGGGAGAAGGTCCTCATCCACGTCGCCGCCTACCAATATGATCTCTCAAAGAAGTACAACAAAAAGGTGCACCCCAGACCGTTCAAAGTTGGCGGTTGGGTTTTGAGGAAAGTCATGGGCAATACCCTGGTTCCAAGTGAAGGCAAGCTAGGGGCAAACTGGGAAGGACCTTACAAGATCATCGGTCTGGCGAGCAAGGGGGCATACCACTTGGAGGATCTGGATGGCAGAGCAATACCCCGGCCATGGAATGCGGCCAACCTTAAACTGTATTATTTCTAGCTTTAGCTTTCTCTTCTTGTGCAAAGGAATTTTTTGGCTTGCACTTTAGAATGTAATTCTTTTTGTCAATATATAGAAGTGATTCTGCTTTAGCACTTGGATTGTTGTCTTAATGTAAAAACCGTGATGATTTGCTCCGGTTGGTGCAGTTGATGTTTTGTTCAACTTAGATATTTCTTGCCGAGATGTTTTGCTCCGGCTGGAAGAGTTGGTGTTCTGTCCAACTTAAGTCTCCCAACCGTGATGATTTGCTCCGGTTGGTGCAGTTGATGTTTTGTTCAACTTAGATATTTCTTGTCGAGATGTTTTGCTCCGGCTGGAAGAGTTGGTGTTTTGTCCAACTTAAGTCTACCAACCGTGATGATTTGCTCCAGTCGGTGCAGTTGATGTTTTATTCAACTTAGATATTTCTTACCGAGATGTTTTCCTCCGGTCGGAAGAGTTGGTGTTTTGTCCAACTTAAGTCACCCCAACCGAGATGATTTACTCCGGTTGGAGGAGTTGATCTTTTGTTCAACTTAAGATTCCCAACCGAGATGATTATTCCGGTTGGAAGAGTTGGTTGTTCGTTAAACTTGTTATCACCAACCGAAATGGATATTCCAGTTTTTGAAGTTGCTGTTTTGTTATGCTTAAGTACTTCAACCGAGTTATGTATTCCGGTTGACGAAGTGTTCAAATTTATGATCTATACCGAGATGTTTTGCTTAAGATGGAATTAATGACAATCGTGCAAACACTTAGCAAAAATATCAAGTTTTTCATTGCTAGAAAGTCAGTACAAAAGGTGGAGACAGAGCCCGGTTACATCAGAAGTGCAGAAAGCAAACATACAAAGAAGAAAAAACTAAACTAGGGGGGAGAGGTTGGTAAACTCGTCCTTGGTGGTTTCAAGGTTAATGGTTGGGCTCTTGTCTTGGGCAATCGCTGCTGCCGGGTCGCCTCGCAACTCGGCATCCTCTGCCTCAGTATCTGTCTCGTCGTCTCTTTCTTCAAGCCCTTCCTCGACCTCGGCTTGCAACGCGCTGAAGACGTCGTTTGGGTAAGGCACGAGGTAGGCCGGTAGGGAAGCTGGAGGAGGATTGGCAAACACGTCGGTGCCGGAGCCCTGGCCGAGATGCTCACAAGCGGATTTCCAGCCGGCTTTGAAGTAGACGTCCTGAGTTGCGAACACCTGCTTCTTGTAGCTTTCTTCGGCTTCGTTGAAATCGGCATTGTTTGCATCTCGGCAGTCCTTTTTTCTTGATTTCTTCAAAGCGTCTAGCTCGGCCTGGAGCTCATCTCATTTTTTCTCGGCCGCATCCAGCTGACCGAGCAGTCTGTTGTTGTCTACTTTGGCATTTTCAAGTGAAGTTTTTGCCTGGCCAAGCTCAGCTTGGAGGCTTTGGACTTGGCTGGCTGTGTCATTGGCCTTTTACCTAAGTCTGTGGATGCGCTCCATTACCAAGTGTTGTTTTTGAATGGCCTGCAAGAAGCAAAGCTTATTAGAGGAGGAACCGAGCAAACACTTGTGGAAATTTCAAATTGAGAGGAAGATTGGCTTACCCTGGCCATCGACTTTACTGATGATTTTACCAACCGAGTGTCAGGGACGTGGTCACTGCCGACCACGTCGCTCGGTAGTAGGAGTGCCTTGGAGAGATCGAAGGCGAGTAAGTGCTCCTTGTTAGCCTTGATCGAAGCAGTCGCTGGGATGTCCTGACCCCGGTGTTTCAACTGTGGGCGCCAGGCCGGTATTGGGTTGACTGTTTCAGTGGGTTGCTCGGTGGTGAGTTCGGCCACCAGCTCGGCGGACGGATCCGCGCGAGCACTTTTCCTAGCCCGGCGTTGTGTTGGTTGCTTGCTGGATTGCCCGGCTGAGGGGGTAGAAAGAGCGATCATGGCGTCGCTAGCTTGTCCGGCTGTTGGCGAGCAGATGACAACGCTTGGGATCTCAGCTGATGTGGCGGTGAGCAAGTTCTTGATTCTGCTTCTTTTTGCCATCTCTTGCTCCTCGGTTAGACGGATGAGCGGAACGTCTGGAAGGGTTGGATCTGGTGGAGGTGATGGAGCGCGAAGGAAGTCTGTGACTTTACTCCGGTGGGGAGCGGAACATCTGTACGTGGCGGTGTAGCCGAGCAACTGGTTGCAATCTCGGTTGCGATACTGGAGTGCGGTCCTGATTGCCTCGATGTTGGGGAAGTGCTAGTTGGCTTGTAAGGCTTGGATTGCTGCAAAAAATGACCAGAGAAAATGATTAAGTACAGAAACAGGGAAAAAGTAAGTCAATCGAGTTAACTTGTACGGCTTACATGTACTGCCAAAATTTTTGCTGATCATCCAAAGACGCAGATCATGGGTCAGGTCGTAATTGCCCAACACCCAGAAAAAATCATCATCGTGAAGATCCTTGTCTGGAGTGCCAGTCACGATTTTCTCTCTGCCTAGTCTAATTTTGAGGTAATAGGCGAGACCGTCGCCGGTGTGGCCTAATGTGTATTGGCGAAGGATCTCGGCTAGACCTAGGCTTATGCCTAGCCGCTTGTTCGGGCCAGGCACACCGTTTATTATCCGGTTTGTGTTGGTGGATACTTGGGTTGGCGCCAGCCCGGTTCGGCGCAGGAACTCGGTCATGAGTGGATTGACCGGGAAGCGGAGGCATCCTTCTACTATTGACAGTATGGTGAAGGGGCATTGGTCAAGTCTGCCCCAGGGTGTTGTCTTCTCTTCCGCCAGCTCTAGATGGACGCCGTCGATGCCGCATTCTCTAAAGGCATCTAGCGTGGCTGGAGAGTCCACTAGGAAGCGGAATTTCCCCATGAGACCGAGCTAGTGTATCACGGCTGAAGGGTTTGGCACAGTGATAGTTGGATTTTGCTCGGTCTTGAGAGCCTCGGGCCAGGTCAAAGGTCCCCTTGGACTCTGCAGGAAAAGGATGGCAAGTACGAGTGTGAGCGCGGTCGCGCAAAGCGAGCTTGATTTTAGCTCGGTCATGAAAAGTGCCAAACCACCTCGGTGTTCTAAGCTTACCAAGGAGCCCGGTCGCTCAAGCGGACTAGATATTAGCCCGGTTGAACGACCTGGTCCACTTTGCTATCTCGGTTTTAGCTGGGTTTGTGACAAACATGTTATTTGCTCAGTTCTTAGAGTTTTTTGGATCAAAGGAAGACCAGGAGCCCGGTCCGCCCCAGTTCTTCAGTGTTCTTCAGGAAAAATGAAGAACACCATGAATGTTCGAAGGTTTAGGGTGGTTTTTGATGCCCAGATCCTAAAAGCTACGTTTTTCTACCCTAATGTGTGAAATACCAGAAGAAATGGCAACAAAAGAGAGGTTAAAGGGCATACCTGTGAAGGGCAGTGGCTCTTCCTTCTTCCAACACAAGCTCAACGATGGCGAGGGAGAAGGGGACACAGGAGCTCTGAGATGCTTGAACGAGGAAATGGCAGTAGGAAGGAATGAGAGAGGGGAGTGGCCTATATATAGCCTGAAAACCGCCAAAATTTGAATTTCATTCGATGGCAGTTGGCCGCTCGAGGACGAATGAGAGGGCGCCACCTGTCACCATTAATGGCAGCATCAGAGTTGAAAAGACGGGGGACAGGTGAGGCGTCAGCCGAGCAAAACGAAGAGACAGGCTGGAGAGTCGAGGAGTCAACCAGGCTACATTTGAAGCAGGGATCACCAGCCGTGGAGTATAACCGGGCAAGTTTGCAAACAGGAATGTTTAACTAGCCCGGTCACCATTTCGCATTCTGACAACCGAGGAGGTGTAATCCCGGTCGAAGTGAATAATCCCAGTCACGCTTTTGCGGACAGAATTAAGGGGCAATTGAGAAGGAGATTTATGATCTGGAATTGGGCTGAGGTAACGGCCGAGAAGGTTGGTAGCCAAGTGGATCATTGGACCGAAATGATCCACTATCCACCCAGAATTGGGCTACTAGGACCTGGGCGGGGCAGGTGTTGGGCCAAGTATGCGCCGCCCAGTCCGGATATAAGTTGCTCGGTTAAGACAACGCTTGGTTAGACCGAGCTATGTGTATGGCATAGGCGAAGCCAGTCAGGTTGGCTGAACGGCGCCCGGAAAGGCGTCATCGGCCGAGGTACTTGCTTGCTCGGTAAGAAGGCCAACTACAGTTGAGTTGAATGACTAGCGCCCGGAAAGGCGTAGTCAGCCGAGATACCTGTTTGCTCGGTAGGGAGGCCGATCGCAGGGTGCTCACGAGATGTCTCGGGCTCGGCTATGCCGAGGTGCTGCCTAGCCCGGTTCTCTTGAGCGTAGCCAGTGAAGTGCTTGGGCGTAAAGCGCAGCCCGGCCATGGATAGAGCAGCTCGGCTGCCGAGCTCCAGCAGAGAGGGCTGGCAGTTGAGATTAGGTGATGTTCAGCGAGGTTTACGCTGACAGATGAGATAGTAGAGCCACGTGACAGGAGATGATTGGGAGTGGATATTGGGCGCAGAGGGTATATAGGCATGTCTGCGCCCCCATACAGAAGAGAGACTTTTTGTAACAAAACTTTTACACTCAAACACTCTCCTCTCTCTCTCTATCCCAAGGTGTGTGCTAACTTGATCGTCGGAGGGGTTTTCCGGCCACACACCGCCGGGTAGCTCACCGTCATTGTGCTTTTAGGTGATTGGACAGAAACAGAGCTTGGAAGAAAGGAGTGCGGGCTAGCCTAAATATTTGCTCCCCGTACAATCGGCGCCGTCTGTGGGAACTTGCAGACAAAACCTTGTCTTCCACGCTCGTCTGATCGCTGACTATGGCGAACAACGAAGAGTTTCTGTTGTCCGCCATCGATGGAGTCACACCGGAGTCCGGCAGGCGGAGAGAGGGGCACCCCGACATCATTCCGATGTCTAACCTGGAGACATTTCTAGGCGGACAGTCGGGTGACGCGCGCGATAAGCGCGGCAGGAGTCATGCCCATTCACGGAGTCCAGACGGACATCGGCGGCGGAGAGACTCACACGCCAGGCGCCTGGAAAACAAGCTGAAGGACCAGGACGCCGTCATCTGGCGCATGGCGGCAGAAATGGAGGAGCTGAAGCGGCATGTCAAAGGGAAGGGTGTAGCTGGAGTGGGAGACCACAGTGAGCGCACCCAACCCCGCCGTTCAGGTAGTCAGAGTCAGCGACACACTCCGTCCATCTCCATTACCAGAAGCTACAAGGTTGGTGATTCCGATGTGCGCGCAGAGAAGTCCAGCGCACAAGATTGCACTTACCAACCCTCACGTCCGGCGACGACGTCGAGGTACACCTATTCCGCTCGAACGGAGGATTTGCGGGCAGTTCTTGAGGAGCGGGCTCGCCGGCGGGAGGCTCAGAGGATACCGGCGTTTCAGCGGTTATCCTACGGAGTTCATGCTAGCGAGGAGGTCGGAATGCCTCCACCCCGCCAAGCGGCACCGCTCCTGGTGGATTTCGACTTGGCAAGGTTGAGCGCCGCCCCTTTCTCACTGGAGATAGAGACAACACCTCTTCCGTCGGGCTTCCACCAGCCAAAGTTTACATTGTACGACGGGAAGACAGATCCTTATATGCACGTAAGTCATTTCCGACAGGTTATGGGTGGACATAGGCGAAATGACGCCCTTATGTGCCTCTTCTTTCCGTCCAGTTTGGGTGAACTGGGTTTGAAGTGGTTCGAGAGGTTGTCGGAGGGGAGTATAGAGAGGTGGCATCAGTTGGCCAAAGCCTTTGTGACGCGCTTCAAAACCAACACCAAGACACCCAAGGAAGTGGATCACCTACTGAGTGTCAAGATGGAACCGAGCGACACATTGAAGGCATACAACTCCAGGTATTGGGAGACCGTCAATGAGATCTTGGATTGCCCGGTCAACCTAGAAATCACTCAGTACAAGCGTGGTCTCCCGGTCGGAGATAGACTGCGGGACTCGCTTACCATGTATCAGCCGACGTCCATGGGCCAACTCATGCAGCGCATCAATGAGCACATCCGGGTTGAGGATGATGCGTCGGCGTCTACCGTAAAGACAACTCCGGCAGCGACATACAAGAAGACAGCGGGCAAAATGCACGCAGTTGGACAGGAGTCCAGCCGCTCAAGTGACAGAGCAGAGGAATCAGACCGTGGTTCGAATCGTAAGAAGCGGGGTAGAAGACGTCGTAACGACCGAGATGATTACGCCCGAGATGATGTAGCAGATGCCAACAGAAGGTTGAAGGCAAGGACTGGCATCACCACGATCTTCAAGATTCCAATCTATCGCATACTTAGTGAAATCCGAGACGAGGAGTACGTTCGGTTTCCTGCTAAGTTGGGCGATGGACAGAAGGGCTACAATCCGCGGTATCGTTGCACATTCCACCGGGAGAGAGGTCACCGAACTGAGGATTGTTTGCCTTTAAGGCAGCACTTAGAAGAGCTGGTCGCAATGGCACCTAGACCTTTACATTGATGGCGGCGAAAGTCAATCATGCTCCGCTGATCCTGTGGGTTAGGATGACCGAGATGCGCCGCCACAAGGAGTTATTAATGTCATCCACGGCATAGTGGAACCGGAGCGTTTGTGAACTCCCGGTATGATCAAGAAAGGTAACATATGAGGGAAGTTTTGTCAGACAACCTACCATCAAGAGGGGAAGACCGAAGTGAAAGATGTGATTAGTTTCACTTCGAGGGATTTAGAGCGTATCCAGACGCTGCACAACGATGCCCTAGTTGTGACACTTCGCGTCAAGGAATTTGACGTTAAATGGATCTTGATCGATCAGGGAAGCTCGGTCGAGATCATGTATTACGATGCGTTCAAGCAGCTCAAGCTCCGAGAAACAGACTTGGCTCCGGCAACATCACCACTTGTTGGTTTCAACTCACAACCAGAGTGGCCCTTGGGCAAGATTATCCTGCCGGTCAAAGCGGGATCCGTGGTCAAGCAAATGGAGTTTTGGGTGTTACAAGTGCCCTCGACCTACAACCTCATCCTTGGAAGGGGATGGCTTCACCCCATGCAAGCTGTAGCATCGACCTACCACCAAGTGATGAGATTTCCCTCGGCTATGGGGGCAATCAAGGAGATTTGGGGGGATCAGGTCATGTCCAAACAGTGCTTCGTGGCAGTGAACGGCAGCCGGGCTGGCAAAGGCTTCGTGCAAATGATAGAGGGACCGGAGGACCGAGGTGTGTTGAAGGATGTGGGCACCAAGGCAGAGGACAAAGCTGTGGAGGACCTGGTTGAGGTGCGAATCGATGTGGAGCGGCCGGACAAGTTCTTCCTGCTCGGATCCAGCCTCACCGCTAAGGAAAGGACCGAGATGGTTGAATTCTTGATGGCCAACCTTGAAGTCTTTGCGTGGTCGCCTTACGACATGCCCGGCCTTGATCCAAGCTTTATCTGCCATCACCTCAACGTCTACCCTGGAGCAAAGCCAGTCATCCAGCGAACAAGGAGATCAGCGTTGCATCACGCCGAGGTAGTGGCGGAGGAATTCAAAAATTTGCTTGAGGCACGAGCAATTCAGGAAGTGCATTACCCTAGGTGGATCTCCAACACAGTGGTGGTGCCCAAGAAGAATGGCAAGTGGCGAGTTTGTGTCGACTACAATACGGTCAACCGAGCTTGTCCCAAAGATAGCTTCCCCCTGCCGTGAATTGACCAGCTTGTGGATTTGACAGCTGGACATAATAGGCTTAGTTTCTTGGATGCCTACCGCGGCTACCATCAGATCGCCATGCATGGGCCAGATCGAGAAATCACCTCTTTCACGACTCCAAGAGGACTCTTTTGCTACCGGGTCATGCCTTTTGGTTTAAAGAACGCCGGGGCAACTTTTCAGAGGATGGTGACCAAAATGTTCGCTCCTTTGCTTGGTCGGACAATGGAGGCTTACATCGATGATATGGTGGTAAAAAGCCGACATGAAGCAAACCATTTGTCCGACCTAGCCGAGATGTTTTCCATTCTCAAGCACAAAGCACGCGCCTGAACGCGTCCAAGTGTGCCTTTGGCGTGGGATCCGGAAAATTTTTGGGATTCCTAGTCACAAACCGAGGCATCGAAGCAGACCCGACTCAGATCAGAGCCGTGCAAGAGTTGAAGCAGCCCAGCTCGGCAAAGGACGTTCAGCATCTGGCCGGAATGGCCGCCGCGCTTAATCGATTTATAAGCCGGTCATCAGATCGCTGCCGTCCATTCTTTCAGGCATTGAAATCAAAGTTCTCGTGGGATGAAGAGTGTGACCGAGATTTTGCTGAGCTCTAGGAATATCTTTCTTCTCCGCCATTGTTGGTTATGCCTAAGCTGGGTGAGGAACTTTACCTTTACCTTCTTTGCCTCACAAAGACGCAACAAGGCGGTGCTTGTCCGAGCTGAAGGAATCAAGCACCTCCCAATCTTCTACGTCAGTAAAACCTTACTGCCGGCAGAGATAAGATACTTGCCATTGGAGAAGCTTACGTTGGCATTGATGATTGCTTCAAGGAAGTTGGTACATTATTTCCACGCTCATACCGTCATCGTACTGACCGAGTTCCCCCTGAAGGCCTTGTTTGAAAGGGCAGATTTCTCTGGCCGAATTCTCAAATAGGCGGTCGAATTGGGGAAATTTGATGTCAAGTTTCAGCCGCGCACAGCTATAAAGGCCCAGACTTTGGCCGATTTCGTTGCAGAATTCTCACCAGGGACCCATCCGGTATGCCCGGTCGATATTGTCGCGGCAGAAGAAGAAGAGAATGCAAGCCAGTCCGAGTTACAACAACTTGGTGGAGTTGGCGTCGCGGAATTTGCACGCCCTACCGAAGTGACCTCAACTTGTACAAATCTATCAACCGGTGACGCGACCCCGGAGTCGGGTATTGTAGTCCCACCCACTCTATCCGGTATCGCATCATCAGGAGGGGAGGTAATGGAACTACTCAGCACAGAGCCTGCGGCCGGCATAATACCGCGACCAGGTGATTCGCCTACGGACTTAGGCATTGTAGATCGACTTGCTGAGTCTGGTGCCGAATCACCAAGGGGGGCTGGAGTGAAACCAGTCAACGCAGAACTTGAAACCGGACAGCTGAGCAACCGTGATCCCATCACCCTTCGCAACTCTCAGGACCCATCAGACTGTTGGAAGCTTTTCGTGGGGGAGATGTGGAAGCTTTTTGTTGATGGAGCGTCCAACCGTCACGGTGCCAAGCTAGGTATCGTTCTTATCTCTCCTGACGGCCTAACCATTGAACATTCCATCACCTTTGGCTTCCCCGCATCTAACAACGACGCTGAGTACGAGGCCCTTTTGGCCGAGCTCAAGAGCGCTATTCAGATGAAGGCTGCCGAGCTAATGGTGTATAGTGATTCCCAGCTTGTGGTTAACCAAGTCTCTGGGATTTACGAAGCCAAGGATGACAGGATGGCGAAGTACCAAGCTCTGGTCAGGGAACACATCAAGCAGTTTCAGGCAATCAGAGTTCAACAGATTGGCCGTGAAGAAAATAGCCGAGCTGATGAGCTGGTCGGCCTCGCTTCGATGGTAGATAGTACGTCTCCAAACCCCCTGTTAATTGACTTTCTTCCACGGCCAAGCATTGAAGACGCCAGGCAGACGGATGTACTCTGTGCCGCGCTAGGTCCTTCCTGGATGGACCCCATAATCTTGTTCCTCAGAGACCAGACTCTTCTAACTGACAAGAAGGAAGCGCACAAAGTCCAGGTGAAATCAGTGCGGTTTTGGCTCTCTCCATCTGGTGCGTTGTATAAAAAGCCCTTCACTGGTCCTTATCTGAAGTGCGTACACCCAAGTAGTGTGGAGGCATTCTTGTACAAAATTCACGAAGGTATCTGCGGCAGTCATATAGGAGGCCGGTAATTGGCCTACCGAGCTATTTCGCAGGGATACTGGTGGCCGTACATGCAGGCCGACGCACAAAAGTATGTCCGCAAGTGCGAAAAATGCCAGAAATTCGCCCATCAGATCCATCAGCCTGCTAGGGAACTTCTTCCCCTCACCAGCCCTTGGCCCTTCGCCATGTGGGGGCTAGATATAGTGGGGCCATTGCCAACAGCACCGGGCAACCGGAAATTCTTCATCGCGGCCACAGATTACTTCACGAAATGGGTTGAAGCTGAGCCATTGACAACAATCAAAGAGAAAGACGTGAAGCGGTTTGTCTGGCAGAACGTTGTCACACGGTTTGGCGTCCCAAAAATTTTGATCTCTGACAATGGCACCCAGTTCGATGGTCGCCTATTTAGAGGATTTTGTGAAGATCTGAAGATCGAGTTCTACAACTCCACTCTGGCTTACCCGCAGTCCAATGGTCAAGCCGAAGCATCGAACAAGACTATTCTGGATGGGTTGAAGAAACGACTGGAAAAGGCAAAGGGAAAATGGGCCGAGGAATTACCCAGCGTCCTTTGGGCATACCGAACAACCCCCCGGCAATCTACCGGGGAAACTCCATTTGCTTTGGCTTATGGCATGGAGGCAGTCATACCTTTGGAAGTTGGCATGCCCACCCTAAGAAGCGAGAGTTTTGAACTAGAACTGAATGCCGAGGCTATTGCCTTGGAGTTGGACCTAGTGGAAGAGCGTCGGGAGAAGGTCCTCATCCACGTCGCCGCCTACCAACAAGAGCTCTCAAAGAAGTACAACAAAAAGGTGCACCCCAGACCGTTCAAAGTTGGCGATTGGATTTTGAGGAAAGTCATGGGCAACACCCTGGTTCCAGGTGAAGGCAAGCTAGGGGCAAACTGGGAAGGTCCTTACAAGATCACCGGTTTGGCGGGCAAGGGGGCATTCCACTTGGAGGATCTGGATGACAGAGCAATACCCCGGCCATGGAATGCGGCCAACCTTAAACTGTATTATTTCTAGCTTTAGCTTTCTCTTCTTGTGCAAAAGAATTTTTTGGCTTGCACTTCAGAATGTAATTCTTTTTGTCAATATATAGAAGTGATTTTGCTTTAGCACTTGGATTGTTGTCTTAATGTAAAAACCGTGATGATTTGCTCCGGTTGGTGCAGTTGATGTTTTGTTCAACTTAGCTATTTCTTGCCGAGATGTTTTGCTCCGGCTGGAAGAGTTGGTGTTCTGTCCAACTTAAGTCTCCCAACCGTGATGATTTGCTCCAGTTGGTGGAGTTGATGTTTTGTTCAACTTAGATATTTCTTGCCGAGATGTTTTGCTCCGGCTGGAAGAGTTGGTGTTTTGTCCAACTTAAGTCTCCCAACCGTGATGACTTGCTCCGGTTGGTGCAGTTGATGTTTTATTCAACTTAGATATTTATTACCGAGATGTTTTGCTCCGGTCGGAAGAGTTGGTGTTTTGTCCAACTTAAGTCACCCCAACCGAGATGATTTACTCCGGTTGGAGGAGTTGATCTTTTGTTCAACTTAAGATTCCCAACCGAGATGATTATTCCGGTTGGAAGAGTTGGTTGTTCGTTAAACTTGTTATCACCAACCGAGATGGATATTCCGGTTTTTGAAGTTGCTGTTTTGTTATGCTTAAGTACTTCAACCGAGTTATGTATTCCGGTTGACGAAGTGTTCAAATTTATGATCTGTACCGAGATGTTTTGCTTAAGATGGAATTAATGACAATCGTGCAAACACTTAGCAAAAATATCAAGTTTTTCATTGCTAGAAAGTCAGTACAAAAGGTGGAGACAGAGCCCGGTTACATCAGAAGTGCAGAAAGCAAACATACAAAGAAGAAAAAACTAAACTAGGGAAGAGAGGTTAGTAAACTCGTCCTTGGTGGTTTCAAGGTTAATGGTTGGGCTCTTGTCTTGGGCTCAAGCCGCTCGCAACTCGGCATCCTCTCGCCTCAGATTCGCTCTCATTGTCTCTTTCTTCAAGCCCTTCCTCGGCCTCGGCTTGCAACGCGCTGAAGACGTCGTTTGCGTAAGGCACGAGGTAGGCCGGTAGGGAAGCTGGAGGAGGATTGGCGAACACGTCGGTGCCGGAGCCCTGGTCGAGATGCTCACAAGCGGATTTCCAGCCGGCTTTGAAGTAGATGTCCTAAGTTGCGAACACCTGCTTCTTGTAGCTTTCTTCGGCTTCGTTGAAACCGACATTGTTTGCATCTCGGTAGTCCTTTTTTCTTGATTTCTTCAGAGCGTCTAGCTCGGCCTGGAGCTCATCTCGTTTTTTCTCGGCCGCATCTAGTTGACCGAGCAGTCTGTTGTTGTCTGCATTGGCATTTTCAAGTGAAGTTTTTGCTTGGCCAAGCTCGGCTTGGAGGCTCTGGACTTGGCTGGCTGTGTCATTGGCCTTTTGCCTAAGTCTGTGGATGCGCTCCATTACCAAGTGTTGTTTTTGAATGGCCTGCAAGAAGCAAAGCTCATTAGAGGAGGAACGGGGCAAACACTTGTGGAAATTTCAAATTGAGAGGAAGATTGGCTTACCCTGGCTATCGACTTTACTGATGATTTTACCAACCGAGTGTCAGGGACGTGGTCACTGCCGACCACGTCGCTCGGTAGTAGGAGTGCCTTGGAGAGATCGAAGGCGAGTAAGTGCTCCTTGTCAGCCTTGATCAAAGCAGTCGCCGGGATGTCCTGACCCCGGTGTTTCAACTGTGGGCGCCAGGCTGGTATTGGGTTGACTGTTTTAGTGGGTTGCTCGGTGGTGAGTTCGGCCACCAGCTCGGCGGACGGATCCGCGCGAGCTCTTTTGCTAGCTCGGCGTTGTGTTGGTTGCTTGCTGGATTGCTCGGCTGAGGGGGTAAAAAGAGCGATCACGACGTCGCTAGCTTGTCCGGCTGTTGGCGAGCGGATGACAACGCTCGGGATCTCAGCTGATGTGGCGGTGAGCAAGTTCTTGATTCTGCTTCTTTTTGCCATCTCTTGCTCCTCGGTTAGACGGATGAGCGGAACGTCTGGAAGGGTTGGATCTGGTGGAGGTGATGGAGCGCGAAGGAAGTCTGTGACTTTACTCCGGTGGGGAGTGGAACATCTGTACGTGGCGGTGTAGCCGAGCAACTGGTTGCAATCTCGGTTGCGATACTGGAGTGCGGTCCTGATTGCCTCGATGTTGGGGAAGTGCTAGTTGGCTTGTAAGGCTTGGATTGCTGCAAAAAATGACCAGAGAAAATGATTAAGTACAGAAACAGGGAAAAAGTAAGTCAATCGAGTTAACTTGTACGGCTTACATGTACTGCCAAAATTTTTGCTGATCATCCAGCACGGTACTGCGGCTGTGTCGTAATTGCCCAACACCCAGAAAAAATCATCATCGTGAAGATCCTTGTCTGGAGTGCCAGTCACGATTTTCTCTCTGCCCGGTCTAATTTTGAGGTAATAGGCGAGACCGTCGCCGGTGTGGCCTAATGTGTATTGGCGAAGGATCTCGGCTAGACCTAGGCTTATGCCTAGCCGCTTGTTCAGTTCGTGCACACCGTTTATTATCCGGTTTGTGTTGGTGGATACTTGGGTTGGCGCCAGCCCGGTTCGGCGCAGGAACTCGGTCATGAGGGGATTGACCGGGAAGCGGAGGCATCCTTCTACTATGGACAGTATGGTGAAGGGGCATTGGTCAAGTCTGCCCCAGGGTGTTGTCTTCTCTTCCGCCAGCTCTAGATGGACGTCGGCCGGGATGCCGTACTCCTCTCTAAAGGCATCTAGCGCGGCTGGAGAGTCCACTAGGAAGCGGAATTTCCCCATGAGACCGAGCTAGTGTATCACGGCTGAAGGGTTTGGCACAGTGATAGTTGGATTTTGCTCGGTCTTGAGAGCCTCAGTTGTGGTCAAAGGTCCCCTTGGACTCTGCAGGAAAAGGATGGCAAGTACGAGTGTGAGCGCGGTCGCGCAAAGCGAGCTTGATTTTAGCTCGGTCATGAAAAGTGCCAAACCACCTCGGTGTTCTAAGCTTACCAAGGAGCCTAGTCGCTCAAGCGGACTAGATATTAGCCCGGTTGAACGACCTGGTCCACTTTGCTATCTCGATTTTAGCTGGGTTTGTGACAAACATGTTATTTGCTCAGTTCTTAGAGTTTTTTGGATCAAAGGAAGACCAGGAGCCCGGTCTGCCCCAGTTCTTCAGTGTTCTTCAGGAAAAATGAAGAACACCATGAATGTTCGAAGGTTTAGGGTGGTTTTTGATGCACAGATCCTAAAAGCTACATTTTTCTACCCTAATGTGTGAAATACCAGAAGAAATGGCAACAAAAGAGAGGTTAAAGGGCATACCTGTGAAGGGCAGTGGCTCTTCCTTCTTCCAACACAAGCTCAACGATGGCGAGGGAGAAGGGGGCACAGGAGCTCTGAGATGCTTGAACGAGGAAATGGCAGTAGGAAGGAATGAGAGAGGGGAGTGGCCTGCATATAGCCTGAAAACCGCCAAAATTTGAATTTCATTCGATGGCGGTTGGCCGCTCGAGGGCGAATGAGAGGGCGCCACTTGTCACCATTAATGGCAGCATCAGAGTTGAAGAGACCGGGGACAGGTGAGGCGTCAGCCGAGCAAAATGAAGAGATAGGCTGGAGAGTCGTGGAGTCAACCGGGCTACATTTGAAGCAGGGATCACCAGCCATGGAGTACAACCGGGCAAGTTTTGCAAACAAGAATGTTTAACTAGCCCGGTCACCATTTCGCATTCTGACAACCGAGGAGGTGTAATCCCGGTCGAAGTGAATAATCCCAGTCACACTTTTGCGGACGGAATTAAGGGGCAATTGAGAGGGAGATTTATGATCTGGAATTGGGCCGAGGTAACGGCCGAGAAGATTGGTAGCCAAGTGGATCATTGGACCGAAATGATCCACTGTCCACCCAGAATTGGGCTACTAGGACCTAGGCTGAGCAGGTGTTGGGCCAAGTATGCGCCGCCCAGTCCGGATATAAGTTGCTCGGTTAAGGCAACGCTCGGTTAGACCAAGCTATGTGTATGGCATAGGTGAAGCCAGTCAGGTTGGCTGAACGGCGCCTGGAAAAGCGTCATCGACTGAGGTACTTGCCTGCTCGGCAAGAAGGCCAACCACAGTCGAGTTGAATGACCGGCGCCCGGAAAGGAGCAGTCAGCCGAGATACCTGTTTGCTCGGTAGGGAGGCCGACTGCAGGTGCTCACGAGATGTCTCGGGCTCGGCTATGCCGAGATGCTACCTAGCCCGGTTCTCTTGAGCGTAGCCAGTGAAGTGCTTGGGCGTAAAGCACAGCCCGGCCATGGATAGAGCAGCTCGGCTGCCGAGCTCCAGCAGAGAGGGCTGGCAGTTGAGATTAGGTGATGTTCAGCGAGGTTTATGCTGATAGATGGGATAGCAGAGCCACGTGTCAGGAGATGATTGGGAGTGGATATTGGGCGTAGAGGGTATATAGGCATGTCTGCACCCCCATATAGAAGAGAGACTTTTTGTAAGAAAACTTTTACACTCAAACACTCTCCTCTCTCTCTATCCCAAGGTGTGTGCTAACTTGATCGTCAGAGGGGTTTTCTGGCCACACACCGCCGGGTAGATCACCGCCGTTGTGCTTTCAGGTGATTGGACAGAAACGGAGCTTGGAAGAAAGGAGTGCGGGCTAGCCTGAATATTTGCTCCCCGTACTCAAGAAATCAAATCTAAATTTGGGCCGAAAACAAGTCATCTCCTCTCAAATATGCATTTTTAATTATTCTCTACATCCTAGTAAACTTTGTGCTTTACGAAGAAATATGAATAAATTACGCTTTTAACTCCTATAATTTCTCAAATTTCACTTTGATTTATATAATTTTAAATTGAACAATTTGGTCTTAACACTTTAAATTTAATTTCAATTTGGTTATTCGGTTTAATTTTGAAGTTAAATTTCCTGAGATGTACAAGTAACAAAAATTAACAGAAATTTGAATAAAATTATCAAATTAAAACTGAATTTAAAGTGTAAGAACTAAATTGTTCAATTTAAAACAATATGAATCAAAATAAGATTTGATTAAATTATAAAGGAAAAAATATAATTTGCCCAAGAAATGTTTGTAAGTGTGATGCAGACAAAATATTAATGGGTGAATTTAGAATCTTGAGTTAATTATACTTTTCACTCTTATAATTTGACATAAATTTTACTTTAATTCCTATAGTTTAATTTAAACAATTTGGTCATTACAATTTAAGTGTAGTTTCAATTTGATCATTCTATCTAAATTTCTATTAATTTTGTGTATGTGCACACCATAAAAAATATTTAAAAAAAAAAAAAACAAGTGTCTCAAAAATATTAATTTTAATATTAAATTTAGACGGAATGACGAAATTGAAACTACTAAATGTAGGGAATAGATTGTTTAATTTGAAACTATAAGAACAAAATTGAAATTTGAATCAAACTATGAAGTGTAATTAACCCTAGAATCTTCCTTGCGGTAGTGTTTTTGAAAAGTAAAATTGAATGGCCTCCCTAATAGAAATTTGATAAAAAAAACTTGAATTTTATTTTTTTGGGTTGAGAAAATTAAGATTAATTGCATATTTTCCTTCTCTCTTTGCATTTTCCAAAACAACATTAAGACAAAACAAACATATTTATAAGGTGATATTTGATAGAATTAAAAATTAAATATTAAAAACTAAATGCTGAATTTTGTAAGTTAAAAAGTTGTTTGACACAAATTTAAGTGTTGAACTAAAAATAAGTTGTTTGATATGTATAAGAGCAAATTTGAAATTTATTATTTTCAAATTGTATATTTCAATTTTTATATTGTGATGGTAGCAGTGGTAGTGATAGCGATAGCGGTAGCGTTGATGGTGGTGGTGGCGGCATGATGGTGGTTGTAGCGGTAGCAATAGCGATAGTGGTACTTATGGAAATAATGACAATAGTGAAAAAGGTGATAGTATAGTAGTGGTGGTGGTGGTGGTGGTAGCGGCGGCGGCGGTAGTGATTGTAAGGCCCCTAAAAATTTTATTTTCTTAAAAGTCTCTTACTTGTGCAATCTTGTAATGAAGACCCTTGATTTCTTAAATAATTTCAACTCTAACCCTAGAAGCGAAAACTCGCAAATCCTAATCAATTTCGGTAACCTAGGAATCATCTCTAATACCCTAATACTAATTAAATGACTCCCTAAATATGGATTTACCACTTGAAACCGTAGATTTTTCTGGTTTGCATCATGTTTGTCGATTGATAGCCTTTTTATTCGAAACTAGAAATCAATACCAAATTAGATTCTGTAACCCTAATTTAATTTAATTTAATTCTACATTTAAATAAACATTCCAATTTATAAATTAAAGCCAAAACCCTCACATTTTTATTAGCCCCAAGTTAGTACTATTATATATAAATACATACATGTTGTAACTTTAAACTTATTTAAATCTTTTGTACACAAAAATATCTACAAATAGTATACAAATTGTACACAAAATAAAAATAAAAATCCCCTCAAATCCACCCCACATGGGCCAACCACCCCCTTGAAGATATATATATATATATATATGTACTTTGGAGACAAATTGCTTTATTTTAGGAAGAATATTTGACCAAAGTACAAATGCATTATGTACATGTCTTGTACTTGTAACCAAGTTGGTTTACTCTAGCCCTAAGCCTAACTAGATTATGTTTTAGTATACAATCAGGCTTTATAGACGTGCCCGAACGACCCGGCTCCGCGCGGGAAGGTGCGAAATCGTTTTGTTCATTAAGCTACTACAGTTCAGACTCGTGTCATGGTTCTGAATCTAATCTCATAAAGTGCAATGTAAGACTGATAAATCACCAAAGAGTCTAAATCCGGCAAATCATTTTGAAAAATCGATTTTAATCAAAAAGCGCCAAACATGGACTGCTTTGCCAGATTTCAGAGTCGCCACCTAAATATTTTGTTTTGGAAAATTTAGGAAACCCTGACTCATGCCTAAGGCCACATGTCCGTCATCACCAAAGTTGCCTCGGCTCGGGAACTTGGGTACGAGAGGGGAAGGTCCTGAAATGAGCACCCTCACTCGCCCGATCAAAGATTGGCCTCTACTAAGCATGGTATGTTGTTTTTGAAAATACACGTGTTCTTATTCCGGTTTATTAGCTAGCTTACTACGTGATGCACACAGTACACAAGTATAGAGTAGATCGCCTAAGTTGGAACAAAACAACTCATGTTTGTTTTTTAAAGTGGTTTGAAAGTGCTACTCGTAAGTAGGCTAAGACGCGGATTTGCCACCCTCAGGTGGGCTTAGAAAACAACATGATTTTGCTACTTCAAGTGGGCTTAAAACTCGCATTTGATAAATTGTTCCAATTCAAGCAATCCAACCTTCACCCACGGGCATTCAGGCAGTTGTATCATTTAAGCAAATAGCCTCATGGCAAGCATGCTGTCATGTTAACACTCATACATGCAAGATGCTAAAGCATAAACACTTACAGTGTACTCCGAGCCAAAACAACAACTAGTTAGAAATCATGCATGATCCTAGTTTATGTTAATATGGCTAATGCAACGCATGCAAAATGCAACTAGAACTAGGCTCGGCTATTCTAAGATGGCATATGAAATGCAACTTGATAACATGTATTCAAATTGGAATTGAAACACAATGCAGTTAGTATGATGCCCCGAGTCTAGTGCATGCTGTCATGACCCGAACCCGCCCCTATGGGTTAAGGACATAACCGGCCAGTAATCCTGTGATTACCTATGGCCTCAAACCAAAACAGACATAACTCGTCAGAGTAAAGGGGCCAAACGGAAGCAAAAATTTAAAAACTTTGTCCATAAAGCCGTGCTTATATGCACATCAAATAAACCATACTCATATACGTTAATAACCTACATCAAGAGTACAGTAGCATAAACTTCTTTACAGACAGGATCATCTAAACTGAGCCAACCCATAACAGACTATATACAAATATACACAAAGTCCTTGCCACCAAGACAAAACGTAAATGCATAACAAAATGGCAAGGATAGGTCTCGTGTGTGAGTCACAAGGCTGACTCTCCAAAACTCGTGTTGTTCATGGCAGACTTCACTGGGGCTGGGTTTGGACTTCTCTTGGCTCATCTACAAACACATGAATGAGCGTGAGCAATTGCCCAGTGAATAATATCAAATACAGAAGTTACATAACAATGTAGAACAACAGGTTCCAAACGGACCCCTCGAGCGGACCCCTCGAGGCCTGCAAAAGTACTAGATAGGTGAAATTTACGCTCGATTGTCCAATATGGCGCTTGAGCGAAGGCCTCTCAACATCACTCCTCGCTTGGGCGTGAACTTACCCGCTCGAGCGGACGCTATGTCTGCAAAAAGTACTGGATGCATCATTTTTATGCTCGAGCGTGAACTAGGACGCTCGAGCGGAAGTTCATCCTCCAAGATCCCCGCTCGAGCATGAACTTCCCCACTTGAGTGGACACCATGCCTGCAAGAAAATACTGGGAGCTCGAAATCCCTGCTCGAGCGGATATTCCCCCGCTCGAGTGGACATCAAAATTCTGGGTTTCCTAGATTGTGTTCTTGAGCTCCAATTCAACTTTCAAACAACATTCATTGCATGCAATGGCTCAAATATCACATATTCACATACTAACATGATACCAATACCAAATTACAACATAAGGAAGCTCAATTTCTTGATCTATCTACATGCATGTCCCAAAATATTTCAAACTCATCACCAACATGCTCAAATTCAAACATTTAAGACTTATTCTCCCATGATTTGTACATGCGTGTGGGAGATGCCCAATATCCTCAACTTAATTGGTGAAGAGGTGGCCAAAACATGAGTTTCAACTACAATTTACATGGATCATACCCTTTGAGCTCAAAACATGCAATATTCAAGGCAATTACACACATGCATGCATATATGGGTCTCCATTACAACAAATTCAACTCAATCTCCCTATGATCAAACCAATCCATGTTCTTGACCCTCCTTCAAACTTGAACACACAAGATAAGAACTAAAAATACATGAATTACTCACCAAGGAGTTTAAGCTTCACAATCTATGGCAATTCTTGTGTTATCTTCAAGGCATTCAAGGATCAAGAGCAAAACTTAGATTTTTCTCCCCTCCCTTTCTCTAATAACCGACCCTCTCCTTTTTCTTTTAGAGTTGATTAGCCAAAGTCATGTAAGGGAAGGAATTGAACATAATAAGGCTTATAATATAGCCCCACTCACATACATTAATTTAACATAAAATAATTGGGCATTAAACCATTAATTAATCAATTTAATCTGACCTGAATCAATTTTCAATTAAATTTCACCGTAGGCTCTAAAAATTATGCCAATCATGATGGCGTAATCAATTTTGGGTTCTGTGGCCGATAAGGCCCTCAATTTAATTTCCGAAGCAGATTATTCAAACAGATATTCCTACAATGAACAGATAGAATTTCAAAATCACATATATTCACATAATGACACATAAAATCATGCCAAACACATAAGCATACTCAAATTAAGGACCAATTAGCGCACTACGAAACAGGGGTATCATAGTCTTTCCCCTTTTAGGAAGTTTGGTCCTCCAAACTTAAGTTACCATCGTCGGGAAACAAATGTGGATAGCGTAGTCGCATTTCCTCCTCTTTTTTCCATGTGTCATCCGTCCCATAGTGCTCTTTCCATTCCACTTTCACCATTGGGATGGACTTGCTTCTCAATTGTTTCACTTGCCGATCAACAATCCGTTCCGGCCATTCAGCATATTCTATATTTTCATCAATAACAACTCAGTGATGATCAATCACATGAAACGGGTCTCGGAGGTAACCCCTCAACATCAATACATGAAACACATTATGGATTTGCTCAAATCCCGGCAGCAAAGCAACTCTATAAGCAACTGGACCAAGCCTTTCCAAAATCTGAAACGGTCCAATGTAGCGGGGCGACAACTTCCCATTTTTCCCAAATTTGACTTGGCCTTTCATTAGAGAAACACGGATGAACACACGGTCACCAACCTCATACTCAAGAGGTCTTCTCCGAACGTCTGCATAATTCTTTTGTCGGTCCTAAGCTGTTTTGAGCCTTTGACGAATAGTCTTGATTTTCTCAGAAGTGTCTTGCACAATTGCTGGCCCAAGCAAAGCTCTATCCCCGACCTCTGCCCAACAAATAGGTGATCTACACCTCCTACCATACAAAGCCTCGTATGGTGCCATGCCGATGCTGGAGTGGAAGCTATTATTATAAGCAAACTCTACAAGTGGCAAATAGTCTTCCCAACTCCCCTGAAAATCCAAAGCACATATGTGAAGCATATCTTCTAAAGTTTGTATCGTTCGTTCTGACTGCCCATCTGTCTGTGAGTGGAATGCAGTACTGAATCTTAGTTCTGTTTCCATAGCTTCCTGCAAACTCTTCCATAGTCTAGACACGAATTTCGGATCTCTATCCGACACAGTGGATACCGGAACTCCGTTTAAACTGACAATCTCATCAACATAAATGGTAGCAAATCTATAAGCCGTAAACGTAGTTTTGACAGGCAAAAAATGTGCAGATTTAGTCAGTCTATCAACTACAACCCAAACAGAATCCATACCTCGAGAAGTCCGAGGTAGGCCAACAACGAAATCCATAGTCACATGTTCCCACTTCCATTCAGGAATAGGGAGAGGTTGAAGTAGACCACCTGGTTTCTGATGTTCAACCTTAACTTGCTGACACTGAAGGCACTTGGACACATATTCTGCAATCTCTTTCTGCATTTTAGGCCACCAATAGGTTTGTTTCAAGTCCCAATACATTTTATTGTTACCCGGATGCATAGCAAATACGGATCTGTGGGCTTCATCTAGGACCCTCTTATTTAGTTCCGGGATATCAGGGACACATAGTCGGTTTTGAAATTTCAACACTTCATTTTCAATGCCAAACTCTGCTTTCAGACTTGTCTCAAATTCATCAATCACCTTTCTGAGGAACTTATCCTCTTTCTGTTTCTGTTTGATTTCATCAACAATGGCCGGCTCGGCGGTAATAGCGGCTATCAATCCGCCCTGCCCACATACTATTACTTCAATTTCAGACCTCTCAAAGTCTTGCAAAATTTTCCTTTGTTCTGTAAGCAAACAAGCCATACTACCTGTTGATTTTCTGCTCAAGGCATCAGCAACTGTATTGGCTTTCCTGAGGTGGTACTGAATCTCAAGATCATAGTCTTTGATCAGTTCAAGCCATCTCCTCCGTCGCATATTCAGTTCTTTCTGTGTAAAGAAGTATTCACTACAAGAAATTGCACTTTTGGCAACTACTTTTGGCGATGACGTCAATTTTTCATTGCCAAAAGTATATTTTTGGCGACACAGTGATCAATTTCGTTGGTAAAAGTATACCTTTACCAACGCAATTTGCTATCGTCGCTAAAAAAGCATAACATTCTTTTAGCGCCAAAATTTTTGGTTGGCGCCAAAATTTCAGAACTTTTAGCTACGAGGCTTATGTTTTAACAACACAATGAGCGTTGCTATAGTGTGCATACTTTTGGCAATGACAAGTTGGCGTGGGCAAAGAGTTAATCATTTAGCGACAATAACACTATTCGTCGGTAAAAATTTTGCTAGTGGAATGATGTGATTTAGTGATTTGTATTTTTGATTACAATTTTTCAAAAAGTTTTAAATATTCGAATTACTGAATTGTAAAATTAAAATGATCATTGAATTAGATCACAAAATGAATCCATTAACACTACAACAAAACTGAGTTTTTATGGCTTCACATCAACGATATATAGTAAATGCAAGCCATGGTTTCTCATTTTTACGATTTGCTTTTTTTGCATGTCGTAAATAATTTTCCAATCACAACATGTCTATTACGTAAGTCGTGAATGCTAATAATGATGATTTTTTTACGACTTGCAATGTTAGTCGCAAATAATAAAGTTTTTTATGACATGCATATAACATGCCGTTAATATATTAACTATACATGACACACGTATACTAGCCGTTAAATATATTTTATTTTTTACGGCACCCAATTTATATCATGAATAGTATGAAAAAAACATAGACGCCAAAGTAAAAAAAAAAAAAAAATTAGGCGCCAAACACTAAAACACATATTAAAAAAAAATCAAATACATTCAACTCTTGGGCTTTTTATAATCAAAAGAACTAGGGTTCGTCAAAAGGCAGAGAGTGACTGACCAAAACCCTTGCTCCACCATTATTGCTCTTTCTGTAGTGAGAAACAAAGGCAAAGGAAAAATCAAAAGCCCCATCACTATTTTGAACCATCGAATTGCCTTCCTCTAAATCCCTCAAATGCGTCCATCAATCGCTTACTTTGTAGTTTTTCCAGTCGACAAGACGACCGAATCGACATGTCGAAGTACCGAGAAGCTTTCGCAAAGAGGATGGCCACGGTTGGTCTCAAACCTCATCATCGTATCGGTCTCTCTCTATACTCTCTTCTATTTGTTTGAGTCTTTTTTTTTTCCACAAATATTTGGATTTGTTGAGTTTATTTGTTTTCATTTTCATGGGTGAATTGGATTCTGGATTGTTAAATTTCACCAATCGTTGGCTGATGTTGATGACTAGGGCTACGGCTATAGTTTCTCTACTGCTGTATCTGTGTTGTCTAGGCTATCTCCGCACTGTGCTGCCTCTGTGTTTGTTGAATTGGCTTTTTGTGGCTTGTTTCTCTCATTTGCTGGTTGCAGTTTTCTTTTTGTTGTTGGCTGTTTTGTGTAAGACCCCTATCATCTACTGGACATGGTTCTTGAACAATATTTTGTTCGATTTGCTCTGTGTGGTGCCTATGCTCAATGAAGATGGTTGAAGGCAGGTTTTGTTAGTTAGTTTGTTAATTTTTTTTCCTTGTCTTAGATAATTTTTTTTTGTTGGCTGTTGTTGTGTGGCTTTGCTTCAGTGGTTTCGTTACATGTGGCTTCTTAGCTGTTGTGTTGTGTAGGTAGGGCCTGGGGCATGCCGCTTGTAAACTTGTAAATTTTTCTGTTCTATTTTATGTCTTATTCACCCAAAAATTTTTTTTTTCACCAATTGAAGCCAATTAGTTGTTCGCATTAGGCAATACCAGTGAGATTTTACTTCATTCTTTCCAAATGACCTAAATATGAGCAAATATCAAAATGAGGAATCAGTAAAAATTGAGTATTTTCCTCAGCTACTCCATTTGGTAATTGGGAAACAGAAGATAGTCTATAAAAACCAAATCTTGAATCTTTTTTTTCTTCTATATTTTTTGAAATAATTTTTAGCTTTCACAGTGAATATTTCTTCTCCTCCTAAGTAGCTGCAACCTACAAGGCAGTTCTATTATATTGAACAATTCTTGACCAAGATGAAATCATATTTTCAGATTCTAACTGCTCTAAATCTTTCTTGTTAGGTGAATATGAGCATTGCAATACTTCCATTGTCATAGGAGTTTAACTGGAGCAATTACCTTGATTGGTCTCATTCACTCTTCCTTTTTCTGGGGCTATCTTCTCACTCAGGTTGACTCAAACATTGGCAGTTTTATTGCAATGCTTCCAATGTCACAGGAGTTTAACTGGAACAGTGCAACAGTTGGTCTCATTCACTTTTCCTTTTTCTAGGGCTATCTCCTCACTCAAGTTGACTCAAACATTGGCAGTTTTTTCTTTTTAGAAAAGGCAATTTTAGAATTTATGTTAAACTCCATAAAAGTGCTTTTTCTAACTTCCACCACCCACATATATGGTTCTAAGGGGTTTAAAATTGTTATATTTTTTTTTTCACTAACTTAGAACTAGCAATTGGTTCTGATCTTCAAATGTCATTTATATGTTGTATCGACCCTGATACTTGGCCTTTTAGAATTGTAATGCAGATATATCTAGCGTGCACACATATACTCACACGACCCTTCTTGTTTATCACCTATAGTAGGTCTTGGTCCTTTTATCTGGGAACAATTAACTGTCACGATTTTGAATCTGTATGAGTCTGGCTGTCATCATCTAAGCCAGTGGTTGAAATTGTAATCCACATACTTTGGTGATTGTACATTTGAAATAGTGATCAACTCTTCATTGCTCTTGATGAGATATTGTCCTTCCATGTAATTTTTTTTTTTATTGAAGGTCAAAACTTAATTCTTGCCATCCTTCTTTACTAACTGGATTTTGTTTATATTTCTTTGGCAAATAGATTCTTGGAGATATCTGGGCAGATAAAATTAGTGGGAAACTAGTATTGGGTTTTGGAGTGATCTGGTGGTCAACTACAACAGTTTTGATACCTATTGCTGCCAGAGTTGGGCTTCCTTTCTTGCTTGTCATGTGTGCCTTTATGGGGATTGGTGAGGTTAGCCTATTCTTATGCTTCTTTGAGGTGCTTTTATGGTTTACTGGACTATGATAAGCTTCACATTCCCGCGTTTCATCCTTCAATTTGGGGTTTCTTCCAAGTCCTCTTCAACCATCGCCAGAAACCATGGTTTTTTCGTCTTATCCACCAACAAAAGAAGATACAATACACCTAAACCCTTATTGTCTCAACAGGTAACAAATTTTTACAAACCTAAATGTATGCATGAGTGACTACATACATATACACAAACAAATTCAGAGGATTGTGAGTTTTGTTTTTGACTTGTGTATCTGTATATTAATCGGTGGGTAGTCAAGTGAAGCAGAGTTACTGGTGGTGGTTGGCGGTGGAGCAGCAGGAATTTATGGAGCAATTAGGGCTAAAACCATTGCACCAATCTGAATGTGGTTGTTATTGAAAAGGGGAAGCCCTTGTCAAAAGTTTGTATTGTTTTTGGAGTGTATATATTTGGGTTATTGTGCATAGTTAGATAATTAGAACACTATTGAATTATTTTTGTAACTTAAAACAGTATTCATTTGTCCAATTAGTAAATTATACATGTTTGTAATTTGCTGAAGTAAATGATTTTCTATTTGGAAGGTTAAAATTTCTGGAGGTGGCCGATGTAATGTGAGAAATGGGCATTGTAGTGACAATTTGGTGAGCATTTTTATGTTTCAAATTTACTATGTCTACACATATATTTCTGTAATGTGAATTTGTTATTTAATGAGACCATTATGGTTATAACTAATTCTTGAACATGATATAGTTCTTTAAGTTTAATAATGGGGCTAGAGTCCTTTTGATTTTAAAAAAAATATCATTTTGGCTTATATGTAGTCAATGCCACCAAAGTAATTTTGTGAAGCCTGTTTGTATTACTTGATATGTATAAAGAATAAACATTTGTTATCTTGTTGAGGACTTTAGCCAAGCACTCCATGCTTTGTCTAGTTTTTGGTCAGCTCCTATATGGTGGGTTGAACTCTCACTTGATGGTAGTTTTGCCCTTGATTGAAAGGAAAAATGTCAGCTGCATTTGACTTTCTTAAAGTGATTCAACTGATATCAAACACTTGTTCTATTTGTTTTTGCTGACTTAATCAATATCTGGGTCCTGTGTTAGTATTGTAATCTCAATTTTTATTTATCAATTTTATTTATTTATTTATTTTTATTGTAATCTCAATTTCTCCCGTGCCATAATCTTAAGGCTATATGTTTTATATATAGAGATTACTCAGCTTGTCATTGTTTTCTTTGACGTGGAATAAGATGTACATCAGTGGGAAGAGTGTCGAAAATCATTACTGTGAAACTCTGGGCTCCCCAGTTCTAGCTTTGGATTTTCACATGGGTTTCTCACACTAGAAGTTATGACATTTTTTGGCCCATGTTGGACTTTGGTGGAGTATCTTTAAATTGAAGTAGCTATGATTAAGACAAAAAGGAAATTAAATAATCCAATGATTTTTTTGAATATTCTTGACTTTGAAGTTCCCCTGCTATCTTACATGCTAAATGAAACCAAAATACAAAATAATTTCACTAAAGAGCTTGTTTTAATTCAATGGATTGAACTCAATCTACCCTCTTTAGTTGCCTTTGTGTATATATATTTTAATTTCTGTAAATAAACTATTCAGTTTAGCTGAAGTGTCTTATGTAATCATATGATGTTCATAATGCTGACTTTCTGAATAGATTTTGGCAAAACATTATCCTAGGGGTAATAAGGAACTAGGCTCTTTCTTCAGTATGCATGGTCCCAAGGATACCATGTCCTGGTTTTCTGATCTTGGGGTGAAACTGAAGGTCATCTAGAAACTACACACTTTTGCTTTCTTTCTTCTATTTCATTTATGCTGTTAATGCTTTCTTTTACAATATCATGTATTGGCTTCAGTCATTTATGCTTAGAATCAAGTGTTACCATTCTAGTGTCAGACTGAGGATGATGGAAGGGTATTTCCAGTCAGTAACAACTCATCTTCTGTAGTCGATTGCCTTTTGTCAGAAGCAAAGCAAAGGGGAGGTATGTATTGGTATTAACTATTGCATGTACCGTCTGCGTACTTCTCTTACTATATTTATTTTCACAGTTCAATTTATTTATCTTTTTCGGTAGATGCTGTTTGGACCCTTTTTCCCACCAAACCTCAGTCAACCAATCCTAACATATGAGTTAATTTAAAGGTTTGAACTGTCAGATTGTTAGGTTTCCTGATCAGGCACTTTGATAATACCTTTCTTAAGGCAGCCATTGGTGCCAAGTTCAAATATTGCATATAAAGTCTATTATTTAGCACTAATATACATACATATATTAGTGAATGTGAAAGATGAAACTCATTATGGAATACGTGTATTGCTTTTGTTTGGTGCAACTTACTGGGGTTGCTTATGATTTTTAGTTATTTATATTTTTGAAAATTTGTGGCAACATAGGTCCACAATTGATTGTTGCGGCATGGGAAACAACAAGGACTATCTGTTTAGTAATTGATTGGTGATATGAGTCACGTGGTGTCCCTAGAGCATCGAATAATTTTGCAAGATTAACATTACCATGTTCACAGGAGGTCAGAGACTGGCAATTATGTGCTCTTGATGTCAATAATTGCTTGATTTTGAGAATTATTAGTGGGGTCTGATTGTCACCATCCTGATTTTTTCAAATCATTGTTATAGCTTTAGCAAAGATGCATGCACTCATCATGGTTGATTGAAGACAAGCAATTGGACAATTCAACAGCTTAAAATGCTGAAAAGAATAAGAAAAATGATTGGTAGCTTAAATTTGAGTTTGTCTCAAAGTCTGAATTTGTGTTTGCCGGTTGATCGTTTGGTTGACAGGTGAAATATTTGTCTACCGCGGTTGTTACCCAGCACTGGTGGCTGATGGTTGTTGCTTGCTGGTCTGCTGCTGCTGCCGGTGTGCTACTACAGAATTTTGCTGGGCTGCTGCTGCTGCAATGTTGCTGTGAAGCGGGCTGTTACTAGATGCTGGTCTGCTGCAAATTTGGGGGGTTGTTAGTTTCATGTTTTCAATTTGTTATCTACTGTTTTTACTATGGGTTCACAATTTGGATGTATTTGAGTATTTTAGTGAGTTTACCCTTTCAGGTTTTATACACCGCTTCCAAAAGCATATTTCTTAGCAGTGCTTTTTTACCTACACATCAACTTTAGGTGATTTAATATCAATGTTATTAGTTTGTAATAGTAGTGCCTGAGGGATGCCTCTTGTAAATATGTAAATCTTATAAAAAATTATAAATGATTTTCAATTTTTTTTGCCGCTACAAATTTGTCGTTTTCAAAAAGTAAAGCTTTCTCGACAAACAACTTGCCGGTAAATGTGTAGCCAAAAGTTTATTTTTGCCCACTCATATTGTGTGGTTAAAAGTGTATTTTTTGCCAATGCCAATTTATTTTTAGCGACAAACAAATCGTCGGCAAATGGCAACATTTACCGACGTAAATGTGTCGCCAAAAGTTTACTTTTGTCGACACATATTTTGTTGCTAAAAGTATATTTTTTGCCCATGCAAATTTGTGTTGCAAAAAGTGCCACACAATCATTATATTTGAATGACTTTTACCAACGCAAGGTAAATTGCCGACGATGGATGAAGGCTTTTATCGACGACTATGTTCGTCGTTAAAGGCATTACTTTTACCAATGCAATGATAATTTCGTCGGCATAAACTTTTGCCCACTTACTTTTGCCTACGAGTTGCCAACGTAGCTTTGTGTGTCGGCAAAACTCTTTGCCAATGAATTTTCCCTTTTAGCAACATATTTTGTTGCATTGCAAAAAATGCAATTTCTTGTAGTGATTTTAGGCTCTTGTGATCTGTGTAGACTTCACACTTTGCCCCATACAAATAATGCCGCCAGATTTTCAAAGCAAAAACAACTGCGGCCAATTCCAGGTCATGCGTTGGATAATTCTTCTCATGTGGCCTCAACTGTCGGGAGGCGTAGGCAATAACTTTTCCGCTCTGCATTAACACACAACCCAAACCTTTATAAGACGCATCATTGAAGATTACAAAATTTTCCGTACCTGAAGGTAGTGTCAAAATTGGTGCAGTGGTCAATCTTGTTTTCAATTCTTGAAAAGCAGATTCTCTTTCACCATTCCATTCAAATGGCTGCCCTTTACGTGTCAATTGGGTAAGAGGTACGGCTAATTTCGAAAAGTCCTTCACAAACCTCCAGTAGTACCCAGCTAAGCCCATAAAACTGCGAACCTCTGTCACATTAGTCGGTGTAGGTCAATTTATAATTGCCTCTATTTTCTGCAGGTCCACTGAAATTCCTTCCTTGCTGATCACATGCCATAAGAAAACGACTTCATCTAACCAAAACTCACATTTCTTTAGTTTAGCAAATAATTTCCTTTCCCGAAGTATTTGTAAAACAGTCCTCAAATGATGTTCATGTTCAAGTCTATCTTTAGAGTATATCAAAATATCATCGATGAAGACTACAACAAACTCATCAAGGTAGGTTTTAAAAATTCTATTCATTAGGTCCATAAATGTTGTCGGAGCATTAGTCACTCCAAATGGCATAACAAGAAACTCAAAATGACCATACCTCGTTCTGAATGCTGTTTTCTCAACATCCTCTGCCTTAACTTTCAGCTGATGATACCTGGATCTCAAATCAATCTTAGAAAACACCTGTGATCCCTGCAACTGGTCAAATAAATCATCAATACAGGGTAAGGGATACTTGTTCTTTATCGTTACCTTGTTCAATTCCCGATAATCAATGCACAGATGCAAGGTACCATCCTTCTTTTTCACAAATAACACCGGTGCGCCCCAAGGCGTAGTGCTAGGCCAGATAAACCCCTTGTTAAGCAGGTCTTGCAACTGTTCCTTCAATTCTTTCATCTTGGCAGTAGCCATTCTGTAGGGAGTCTTAGAAATAGGCTGGGTGCCTGGCACAGTCTCAATAGTAAACTCTATCTCTCTGTCTACCAATTCCCCTGATAATTCATTTGGAAACACATCTGGGAATTCCCTAACAATAGGAATATCATTCAATTCAACATTCACAGATTGTTCAGTCAACACATAGCACAGATAACCCTAGCACCCCTTTCTGATCAGTTATATGCTCACTACCCCATTACCCACAAACACAATCCCTTTCTGTTCTGGTGGTTTAAATACAACCCTTTTTGTCACACAATCTATGGTGGCACAGTATTTGGTCAACCAATCCATGCCCAAAATTACATCGAAATGTCTAAAGTTCAAGGGCAACAAATCTACATATAGGGTAGCATCCTTGATATGCATGTCACAAAACCGATATATATAGTCACATAACACAGATTCCCCCGATGGAGCAGACACACATAACAAATATGGCAATAACTCTAGGGGTCTATTCAGTCTAGATGCAAATGTATATGTCACGAATGAGTGTGTTGATCCAGAATCAATTAATACAAAGGCATCCTGATTACATATTGAAATAGTACCTAAGACAACGGCATTGACATTCTGTGTATCGCCCGGAACAAGCGCAAAAACTCTCCCCTGTCTCACTGTATCCCCAGTAGTAGCAGACCTCAAAGTGTTTCCCGACTTTGGAACTGATGCAGTTGAGCTAGCTGCGAGTTTTCCACTGTTCTGATTACATTCTCGGGCTATGTGCCCTTGCTTCCCATATTTGAAACAGGCTCCTGATGCACGGTAACAGACTCTACGGTGCCTTTTGCTACAGATATTGCACATGGGAGCTGTGTCTTAGGAAGAATTTGAAGTAGTGGAGGAGCCCGTGTTTTGCTTTTTCAGGAATTTTTTCTTCGAAAAGAAGCCTTGCCTTTTGTTACCCTTCCATTCTGTTACTGGCTTAGCTTGTCTAGCTATATTAGCCTCTGATATGATGGCCCTGTCAAGCACCCCAATGTAGGTTTCCAACTTTAGAACTTTCACCCTCTCTAGGATGTCACTGCGGAGTCCACCTTCAAAGTGTCTTGCCTTTTTATAATCGGTGTCAATCACGTGTGGTGCAAACCTGGCCAATTCAGTGAATTTGGCCACATACTCAGCCACTGTCATGCTATCTTGCTTGAGTTCCATGAACTCGGCTACTTTCCTATCCCAAACGCATTGCGGGAAGTACTTGTCATAAAAGATCTCCAGAAATTTCACCCAACCCACATCTTTATGATTTTCTCACATCAACATCCACCATCTTCTTGCTTCGTCTTCTAGTATAAAAGTGGCTAGGAGCACTTTCTGAGTCTCTGAACAGGAGAACACTTCAAATAATTTCTTAATGCCGAGGACCCACGCTTCGGCTTTCAATGGATCTAATCCCCTGTGGAACTGTGGTGGTTTCATTTTCTTGAATTCCTTGGTGAGAGATATTATCCGATCATCATTTTGATTATCTGGCATGGGTGGTGCCGGAGGTTGAGGTGGCGGGTGTGGTTGCTGCCACTGTTGTTGCCACTCCTGTTGCTGTCTCAAAGCTTCTGCCATTTCCTGGATCAACCTTTCCATTCTGTCTATTCTGGCAGTAGAGGACTCCTCTATCTCATCACCTCTGGTTCTCACCATCTGATTAAACTTGCATTATATTTCATACAAAAGATTCACAAATATGTATACACTAAGAGCACACATATTCAAATAATTGCAATACAAGTAAATTGCAACTTATAGCACATAATTACTCAAATCAAACACTTAAGCATATTCTTGATGCTTTCACAGTTCGTATCAAAATAGTTAAGAATGTTATTAATGCCTCCAAATTCATATTTACCACATGAATGCATCCTAGATCTTATCTAGACGCGTATTACTCTTTTGGACAAGTGTGTGAGTTATTAACTCGTGTCCTGATACCACTCTGTCATGACCCGAACTCGCCCCTATGGGTTAAGGACATAACCGGCCAGTAATCCTGTGATTATCTACGGCCTCAAACCAAAACAGACATAACTCGTCAGAGTAAAGGGGCCAAACGGAAGCAAAAATTTAAAAACTTTGTCCATAGAGCTATGCGTATATGCACATCAAATAAACCATACTCATATACGTTAATAACCCACATCAAAAGTACAGTAGCATAAACTTCTTTACAGACAGGATCATCTAAACTGAGCCAACCCATAGCAGACTATATATAAATATACACAAAGTCCTTGCCACCAAGACAAAACGTAAATGCATAACAAAATGGCAAGGATGGGTCTCGTGTGTGAGACACAAGACTGACTCTCCAAAACTCGTGTTGTTCATGGCAGACTTCACTGGGGCTAGGTTTGGACTTCTTTTGGCTCACCTATAAACACATGAATGAGTGTGAGCGATTGCCCAGTGAATAATATCAAATACAGAAGTTACATAACAATGTAGAACAACAGGTTCCAAACGGCCTTGGGCCCAATTCATATTTCTATTTAACATATATATAACTATACGAATTTCAAATCAAGTGACTTGTAGTTTCAACATTCTGGCCTTTGGCCCATTCAGATTTCCATTCATGTCAAAACGGCCTTCGGCCCACTCATTTATGTCAAAACGGCCTTCGGCTTGATCACTTATGTCAAAACGGCCTTCGACCTGTTCATTCTTGTCAAACGGCCTTTGGCCCACTCATTTATGTGAAAACAGCCTTCGGCCCACTCATTCATGTCAAAACGACCTTCGGTCCATTCATTCATGTCAAAACGACCTTCGGTCCATTCGTTTCAATCAAAACGACCTTCGGTCCATTCCTTTCTATCAAAACGACCTTCGATCCATTCATATCTATCAAAACGACCTTCGATCCATCCATTTCTATCAAAACGACCTTCGGTCCATCCATTTCTATCAAAATGACCTTTGGTCCATTCATTTATATCATGTCAAACTTTTGTCCGCAATCCCAATTAGCAACGCATAAAGCTTATAAGGGAAATAAACAATTAGACATTGACAAGCTTTCAAAAATTGATATTACTCACGGTGATCGGCTTGTGGATTTGCCATGGAGCTTGACCCTACATATTTCATGAACACAAAAGGGTCACTAACGGTTCAATCCGTTCTTTAATTCGCATATTCCTCTTTAGGCTTTATTCTTATCTTAATAACTCATTTACAACGTTTAACACATGCCTCAGAGTGGTTACAAGTGAAAGGGAACGGAAAACGAAACACAGAACGAGCATACAAAATTTCAGAAAACAGGGTCCCTGCTCGAGCGTGGACTTATCCACTCAAGCGGACCCCTCGAGGCCTGCAAAAGTGCTGGCTAGGTGAAATTTACGCTCAATCGTTTAATATATGGCGCTCGAGCAGAAGGCCTCTCAACATCACTCCCTGCTCGAGCGTGAACTTACCTGCTCGAGCGGACACTATGTCTGCAAAAAGTACTGGATGCATCATTTTTATGCTCGAGCGTGAACTAGGACGCTTGAGCGAAAGTTCATCCTCCAAATTCATATTTACCACACAGTTGAGCATATTATCAATGCCTCCAAATTCATATTTACCACATGAATGCATCCTAGATCTTATCTAGACGCATATTGCTCTTTTGGACAAGTGTGTGAGTTATTAACTCGTGCTCTGATACCACTCTGTCACTACCCGAACCCGCCCCCATGGGTTAAGGACGTAACCGGCCAGTAATCACGAGATTACCTACGACCTCAGACCAAAACAGGCTTAACTCATCAGAGTACAGGGGCCAAAAGGGAAGCAAAATTTAAACCTTTGTCCATAGAGCTGCGCTTACATGGCAAATCAAAACAAACCATACATATGTGCGTTAATAACTCACAACAGAAACACAGTGACATAGGTTCTGTACAGACAGGATCATCCAAAACTAAGTCAACCCATAAAAACTACATACATACACATTCAAAGACTTCGCCAGCCTAACAAAATATAAATGCATAACAAAAGGGCGAAGACGTGTCTCGTGCGTGAGACGCAAGGGCTGACTCCTCAAAACCTTAGTTGTTCCAACTAACTTCCGTGAGGCTGGGTCTGGACCTCTCCTGGCTCACCTACAAACACATGAATGAGTGTGAGCGAAAGCCCAGTGAATAATATCAAATAAAGAATATACTTTGGAACAATGTACATCAAACGGCCTTGGGCCCAATTTGCATTTCTAACTAATACATACATACATAGACATATGTAAGTTAAGTAACTGAGGTTCCAAACATATCATACGGCCTCGGGCCCAATTCATTCATGTCCATCGGCCTTTGGCCCAATCGTCCATGTCAATCGGCCTTCGGCCCCACATTTATATCAAACGGCCTCCGGCCCACATTTTATCAATCGGCCTTCGGCCCACATTTAATCAAACGGCCTCTGGCCCACATTTTATCTATCGGCCTTCGGCCCACATTTAATCAAACGGCCTCTGGCCCACATTTTATCTATCGGCCTTCAGCCCACATTTAATCAAACGGCCTCTGGCCCACATTTTATCTATCGGCCTTCGGACCACATTTAATCAAATGGCCTCTGGCCCACATTTTATCTATCTGGCTCATAGGCCTTTCATATTAGACTGGTCCACCATTCAAATTAATGAACTTTACAAAACTTACATAAGAGTAAGCAAATGGGACAATAACATAATTTAGACATTACTCACAGTGGTCGGCATGTGGATTTGCCCTTGAGCTTGACCCTACATATCACATAACACATATGGGTCACAAATAGTTCAATCCGTTTTTTAATTCACATATTCCTCTTTAGGCTTTATTCTTATCTCTTTAATTCAATCACAATGCTCAATGCATGCCTAAGAGTGTTTAGAAGTGAAAGGGAACGGAAAACAGAACACCAAATGCATTTTCAAAATTTCAGAAAATAGGGTCCCCGCTCGAGCGTGGAATTCCCCGCTCGAGCGAACCCTTAGGTCTGCAAAAGTACTGGTTGCCTTCAATTCCCGCTCGAGCGCGAACTCGGCCGCTCGAGCGGACTTCCTGCCTACATGGCTCCCCGCTCGAGCGTCAACTTCCCCGCTCGAGTGGGAACCAGGTCTGCAGAAAATGCTGGGAGCTCGATTTCTCCGCTCGAGCGGCACTTCCCCCGCTCGAGCGGAAGTCAAAATTCTAGGAATTCCAGGTTGTGTTCTTGAGCCGAAATTCAATTTCCCAGCAACAATTCTTGCATGCAATGGCTCAAATCTCATGTATAATCATGCTAACATGGTATAGACCCCAAACTACAACTCAATGACACTCAATTTCACAAATAAGTCACATGCATGCCCCAAAACCCATTCCAATATGGTAAAATCATGCATTCAAGCTTATCTCTTAATTATTCAAACATGCATGCTAATTTTTGACCTCATTTCCAACCCAAACAAAGCAAATGGTGTTCATTCTCATGGGATACAACAAAAACATGTTTGCATGTAAGATTTAGCACCTTCACTTCCATGTTCAACTCAATACATGCTAGATTATGCAATTCTATAACCATTACATACATGCATAGCTTCATTGACCATCAAATGGACACAAACAACTCAATTTCCTCAACATCAAGCTAACTCATGTTCTTGATCATCAAATACACTTGAATCTACACATTTACAACAAAAATCCATGAGTTCACTTACCTAGGAGCTTTAATCTTTTAAGCTCTAGTCAATTCTTGGACTTAATCTTCAAGGTTCCCAAGTCTTGAGCCAAAATCACACAACTCTCTCCCCTCTCTCTCTAAGGCCGACCCTCTCTCTCTCTTTTCTTGAGTTCAATATCAGCCAAAGTGTTAAAAAGGGGAGGAATTGAAGTGTAATGGCCCTTATGTATAAGCCCACTAATCAAGTTTAATAATAATAAATAATATGGCACTAATTCATTAATTAAATCAATTTAATCTGGCCCGAATCAAATTTTCAATTAAATTTCACCGTAGGCTCTAAAAATTTTGCCAATCACAATGGCGTAATCGATTTCGGGTTCTGTGGCCGATAAGGCCTCTAATTAAATTTCCAAAGCAGGTTATTCAAATAGATATTCCTACGATGAACAGATAGGAATTCAAAACCACATATTTTCACATAATGGCACACAAAATCATATCAAAACACTTAATCACCTCCGTATTAGGGACCAATTAGCTTAATACAGAACAGGGGTATCACAGTCTTCCCCCCTTTAGGAAGTTTGGTCCTCCAAACTTAATTTACCTTTAGCGAAAAACAATTCGGAATACCTTTTTATTCAATGGTCCCAATCCTTCTTGATAGCCATTCATTTAGTCTCAAAATCAAGCAATACTCTAATCTCAATCAGTCAGAGACTTACTTTTTCCGCCATACAAGGCATGTATGGTGCCATGCCGAAACTAGAGTGTGAGCTGTTGTTGTAAGCAAGGTTTGCCAACGGTGGATAGATCTTTCCAACTCCCCTTAAAAATCTAATGCACACATTCAAAACATTCTCCCAGAGTCTAAATAATTCCTTCTGATTATGCATCAATTTGCGAATGGAAAGTAACACCGAATAACAATTCAGTTCCCATTGCCTCCCGAAGGCTTGTCGAAATTCAAACACATTTTCAGATTCTTGTCTAAGCAACAGACACTGGGACCCCATACAAACAAGCAACCTTATTAATGTAACCAGTGGCCAATCTACAAGCATCGTATGAAAATGTCACAGGGGGGAAACAAGCAATTTAAGTAATTCCTCATACAACAACCCAAACGGGATTTACACCTTGAGTGCTCAAGGTAGCCCCACAACAAAATTCGTAGTCACATATTCCCATTTCCATTCCAAAATAGAGAGGTTGAAGTAGTTCCGCCACTATCTGATATTCGGCTTTGACCTGTCGGCCTCGAAAAATACTTAGACACCAATTCACCAATTACCCTCTTCAAAGCAGGTCACTAACATATTTATTTCAAATATCAGCTAACTTGTCACAAAAGTTCAGTCTATTCCCTTGTCACAAAAGTTCAATTCATTCTTCAATAGTTCCATAATTCACAATCCGATTCGGTATTTAATCCAGTGACTCATCACAGTTATCCAAGGTCAATCAAAAGTCTTCAGAAATTCAAAGTAAATCCAGACACCGATTCCCTAATTAACAAGGGTAGTATCGAGGCAATTACCCATACAACGCATATGGTCCGTATATCCCCATAGTACCAATTGTAAAATACAACAACACTGAGGCAGTCGACTTCGAATAGAATGCGTGTATTCTCAGTTCATTCAACAGTTACAGTTCACAATTCAGTTCAATATTCAATTCCCTGTTCTATCGAGTCTTTCCACATTATCTGATAGTCATCAAAAGCATAAGACAATTCATATATAAACCCCCATAATGGCAAAGGTAATATCAAAGGAGTCAATCACGTGTTAAGCACAATTTACACGTCCTCAGGGCCCCAATTACAGAATATAATGGCGCTGGGCAGGCGTTCACAAGGTGTACTAAATTCGCACACTTACGGATAATCAGGATTTTTCAAAGCTTCTTGGATGTCTATAACATCCGCATAATACCAAAGGATGACATTCCGGACAAAACAAAGGGATAATCGTCTCGGAATCAAGCTCACCCGTTCACGACCGTTGGTGGTCGGCTCGAGATCGACTAGTCAAACCCACCTGTACGAAACCGTCGGTGGCAAAAGGTATCTTGATCAAAGGTGCTACATAGGCTTAACGTCCCCTAGCACGAAAGGACGCCCCAAGAATGTCATCAAAACACACATAATACCACTTACCGTAACCTGATCTTCCAAAATCCAGTATTACTGAAGCAACTACTCTCCCATACACAACATATTCTAATCAGTCAAGGACAACTGTTCAGTACTGCTTATAGCTAAATCAATCTGCCATCATCAGTCCCCATAGCGTCAAACCAACCAGGATGGGACAATACACAAGCATCGTTCCTTAAGACACCCAATCACGGGATTTGTACAACTCAACTCATCTATAACACATATGTCCTCAATAGTTGAAGGTTGGTTCTCAATGGTGTTCATAGGTAGATCAATCTGTTGATAGCCCACAAGAGGTCTTTCAAATAAGTCAAGCACTCCAAACGGATTCAAGTTTTGGGTCCATCAGTTTTCCTGCCAATAATAATCTGGCCATTTATTTATGGACAACTCTTACCCCCCCCCTTTTACAAAATCAACTCAGATAGAGGTTCTTATCAATCAATCCAAGCAAAGGTCTCGTCAGATTAAATCAAACAAAAGTCCCATCAAATTATAACCAATGGGGGTTCTATCGGGTCAATTCAGACAAAGGTTCTATTGGATCAAGTCAGATAGAAGTTTTCTCAAATAGGGTACATTTGGTTCTGTAAAGCTCACTTCGTTTGTTTAGGTACATGGTTGATAGTTTCTCAGCTGCCCTAAGTTCATCAGTTCTCAAGGTCATATCAGACCCATTTGTCTCAATAGTTCATATCAAAGTGTTTCAAATCAGGTATACACAGTATAGGATTGTTACGCAAAAGTTCCAAATTAGTCACATAATCCAGTCAACTTTCTACCAATCAAAATACATGGCCTCACAGTCATAGAATTCATTATTTGGGGTGCTCAACTCGGTCACACAATCACAAAGTCATAATTCCAGTGGTTTAGTCATTGAAGACAGTAGTATAACAAATCACCTTAAGCATAGATTCAGCTGTACATGTGCATGTGCAGAGTTAATCGATATCCTAATACATATTTCACAAATTTCTCAAATGGAGTATATACATTTAAGGGATATGGTCCCGATCTTGTGGGTCTAACCAATCTAAATACACATGCGGCAGATACGAAAGAACATGCCAATCCGAATCAATTAATATCCCAAGCAAAGATATGCACATGTGCTAATTCAGAATCAATCAACACATAAGCATTCATTTATAACAGTACAGATACCTGGAATAACGGTCACGGCATTCTGAGCACTTCCTGGGACAAGTGCAATTACTCTATCTTGATCAGCAATTCCTACCATTGGTACGGATCCAACTGAGACAGAGGATCTATTCACATTTTGCTCATTTCGGGGACAGTTCCTTACCAAATGGTCCATTCCACCACACCCATAACAAGCCCCAAAAATTCGATGACAAACCCCTCGGTGTTTCTTACCACATTCATTACATGTCGGTGCTGTATTCCTTGTAAAGTTTGAAGTGCGCGATGATCCCATATTTTGCTTTTTAAATAACTCCTTCTTTGAGAAAAAGCCTTGTCTCTTGCTTTTCCATTCAGAAGATCGGTTCATGTTAGCTTTGGTCATCAGCGTTCGGTTCGGCACCTTAACACATTTTGTGACTTCCAATCCATTCACTTGGTGCTCTTGCACTGGTGGTGGCAAAGGTTCTTGCCGTAGCGGCAGCTAGTATTGTTGTCTTAAGATCTTTGCCATTTCTTGTACTGTTCTTTCCAGTCTATCCAGTCGGGCTGTGGGAGAGTCTACCAACTCATGTGCCTTTACTTTATCCATAGCCTACACAAACTCTTATTAAACCTTGCCAATTACTGGGATGCTCAATATGAAACAACATAGATACACATGGGTACATTCGCACATTGTTATATTCTCATTTCACACATCGTACGCAATTAATCACATAGGTAACAGATGGTTGCATACTTATCAGATATCGCATGCTAAACATTTACTAAGTAATCACGTACTCAAATTATGTTCATATTTCACATAAATACCCATTGACAAAATCGAACGCACATAAGCAACTTTTCATGGTTCATATATTCATGTATGTGCATTATATCGAAACAAACTTGTTGTACACATTAGTGTAACAATTCATATCTCATATTCGAATCATGTGTGGTACTTCCTTTAGCATGACATATCATGTTGGTCAAGCTTATTAACGTATCTCGTACATAGGCCACGGTATTGTTTCCCCCGGGCTAGGGCCTCATGACCATAAGCCACAGTATTATGTCCCCTGGGCGAGGGCCTCCGCTAAGGATACCACAATTATGTTCAAGGAGAACTTAGACAATCATTCATTTATACCAAACATAGCATTTCAGGGGACTTGTCATTTCATATCATCAGAACATAATTAGGGCTAAACATAACCTTATAGAGTTCTTATTCACCATCCGATTAAACTTGCACTATATGCTATACAAAAATTCACAAGTATGCATATACCAGAAAGCATACATATTCCGATAATTGCAATGTGAGTAAATTACGACTTATAGCACATAATTACTCAAATCAAAACACTTAAGCATATTCTTGATGCTTTCAAAGTTCATATTGAAACAGTTGAGCATATTATCAATGCCTCCAAATTCATATTTACCACATGAATGCATCCTAGATCTTATCTAGACGCGTATTGCTCTTTTGGACAAGTGTGTGAGTTATTAACTCATGCTCTGATACCACTCTGTCACTACCCGAACCCGCCCCCATGGGTTAAGGACGTAACCGGCCAGTAATCACGAGATTACCTACGGCCTCAGACCAAAACAGGCTTAACTCATTAGAGTATAGGGGCCAAAAGGGAAGCAAAATTTAAACCTTTGTCCATAGAGCTGTGCTTACATGGCACATCAAAACAAACCATACATATGTGTGTTAATAACTCACAACAGAAACACAGTGACGTAGGTTCTGTACAGACAGGATCATCCAAAACTAAGTCAACCCATAAAAACTACATACATACACATTCAAAGACTTCGCCAGCCTGACAAAATATAAATGCATAACAAAAGGGCGAAGACGTGTCTCGTGCGTGAGACGCAAGGGCTGACTCCTCAAAACCTTAGTTGTTCCAACTAACTTCCGTGAGGCTGGGTCTGGACCTCTCCTGGCTCACCTACAAACACATGAATGAGCGTGAGCGAAAGCCCAGTGAATAATATCAAATAAAGAATATACTTTGGAACAATGTACATCAAACGGCCTTGGGCCCAATTTGCATTTCTAACTAATACATACATACATAGACATATGTAAGTTAAGTAACTGAGGTTCCAAACATATCATACGGCCTCGGGCCCAATTCATTCATGTCCATCGGCCTTTGGCCCAATCGTCCATGTCAATCGGCCTTCGGCCCACATTTATATCAAACGGCCTCCGGCCCACATTTTATCAATCGGCCTTCGGCCCACATTTAATCAAACGGCCTCTGGCCCACATTTTATCTCTCGGCCTTCGGTCCACATTTAATCAAACGGCCTCTGGCCCACATTTTATCTATCGGCCTTTGGCCCACATTTAATCAAATGGCCTCTGGCCCACATTTTATCTATCTAGCTCATAGGCCTTTCATATCAGACTGGTCCACCATTCAAATTAATGAACTTTACAAAAATTACATAAGAGTAAGCAAATGGGACAATAACATAATTTAGACATTACTCACAGTGGTCGGCATGTGGATTTGCCCTGGAGCTTGACCCTACATATCACATAACACATATGGGTCACAAATAGTTCAATCCGTTCTTTAATTCACATATTCCTCTTTAGGCTTTATTCTTATCTCTTTAATTCAATCACAATGCTCAATGCATGCCTAAGAGTGTTTAGAAGTGAAAGGGAACGGAAAACAGAACAACAAATGCATTTTCAAAATTTCAGAAAACAGGGTCCCTGCTCGAGCGTGGAATTCCCTGCTCGAGCGGACCCTTACGTTTGCAAAAGTACTGGTTGCCTTCAATTCCCGCTCGAGCGCGAACTCGGCCTCTCAAGCGGACTTCCTGCCTACATGGCTCCCTGCTCGAGCATCAACTTCCCCGCTCGAGCAGGAACTAGGTCTGCAGAAAATGATGGGAGCTCGATTTCTCCGCTCGAGCGACACTTCCCCCACTCGAGCGGAAGTCAAAATTCTGGGAATTCCAGGTTGTGTTCTTGAGCCGAAATTCAATTTCCCAGCTACAATTCTTGCATGCAATGGCTCAAATCTCATGTATAATCATGCTAACATGGTATAGACCCCAAACTACAACTCAATGACACTCAATTTCACAAATAAGTCACATGCATGCCCCAAAACCCATTCCAATATGGTAAAATCATGCATTCAAGCTTATCTCTTAATTATTCAAACATGCATGCTAATTTTTGACCTCATTTCCAACCCAAACAAAGCAAATGGTGTTCATTCTCATGGGATACAACAAAAACATGTTTGCATGTAAGATTTAGCACCTTCACTTCCATGTTCAACTCAATACATGCTAGATTATGCAATTCTATAACCATTACATACATGCATAGCTTCATTGACCATCAAATGGACACAAACAACTCAATTTCCTCAACATCAAGCTAACTCATGTTCTTGATCATCAAATACACTTGAATCTACACATTTACAACAAAAATCCATGAGTTCACTTACCTAGGAGCTTTAATCTTTTAAGCTCTAGTCAATTCTTGGACTTAATCTTCAAGGTTCCCAAGTCTTGAGCCAAAATCACACAACTCTCTCCCCTCTCTCTCTAAGGCCGACCCTCTCTCTCTCTTTTCTTGAGTTCAATATCAGCCAAAGTGTTAAAAAGGGGAGGAATTGAAGTGTAATGGCCCTTATGTATAAGCCCACTAATCAAGTTTAATAATAATAAATAATATGGCACTAATTCATTAATTAAATCAATTTAATCTGGCCCGAATCAAATTTTCAATTAAATTTCACCGTAGGCTCTAAAAATTTTGCCAATCACAGTGGCGTAATCGATTTCGGGTTCTGTGGCCGATAAGGCCTCTAATTAAATTTCCAAAGCAGGTTATTCAAACAGATATTCCTACGATGAGCAGATAGGAATTCAAAACCACATATTTTCACATAATGGCACACAAAATCATATCAAAACACATAATCACCTCCGTATTAGGGACCAATTAACTTAATACAGAACAGGGGTATCACAGTGTTCTTGAGCTCCAATTCAACTTTCAAACAGCATTCCTTGCATGCAATGGCTCAAATATCACATATTCACATACTAACATGATACCAATACCAAATTACAACATAAGGAAGCTCAATTTCTTGATCTATCTACATGCATGTCCCAAAATATTTCAAACTCATCACCAACATGCTCAAATTCAAACATTTAAGACTTATTCTCCCATGATTTGTACATGCATGTGGAAGATGCCCAATATCCTCAACTTAATTGGTGAAGAGGTGGCCAAAACATGAGTTTCAACTACAATTTACATGGATCATACCCTTTGAGCTCAAAACATGCAATATTCAAGGCAATTACACACATGCATGCATATATGGGTCTCTATTACAACAAATTCAACTCAATCTCCTTATGATCAAACCAATCCATGTTCTTGACCCTCCTTCAAACTTGAACACATAAGATAATAACTAAAAATACATGAATTACTCACCAAGGAGTTTAATCTTCACAATCTATGGCAATTCTTGTGTTATCTTCAAGGCATTCAAGGATCAAGAGCAAAACTTAGATTTTTCTCCCCTCCCTCTCTCTAATAGCCGACCCTCTCCTTTTTCTTTTAGAGTTGATCAGCCAAAGTCGTGTAAGGGAAGGAATTGAACTTAATAAGGCTTCTAATATAGCCCCACTCACATACATTAATTTAACATAAAATAATTGGGCATTAAACCATTAATTAATCAACTTAATCTGACCCGAATCAATTTTTAATTAAATTTCACCGTAGACTCTAAAAATTATGCCAACCACGATGGCGTAATCAATTCTGGGTTCTGTGGCCGATAAGGCCCTCAATTTAATTTCTAAAACAGATTATTCAAACAGATATTCCTACGGTGAACAAATAGAATTTCAAAATCACATATATTCACATAATGACACATAAAATCATGCCAAACACATAATCATACTCAAATTAAGGACCAATTAGCGCACTACGAAACAGGGGCATCACACATGCAATATCGATGAATGATGCAAACATGCATAGCATAAGGATGCTAATCAAAATATGACCTAGAACTAACCATCGTAAGTGGTTAAGTAAAAAAGGGAGAAAGACGTGGGGTTGGAAGACATTCACACACTCATGCACACTTATTACAAAATTCGCCATTTCGACGGAGGGTCCGAATAAATCAATTAGCTAGCTACGCTACACTAATTAATTATTACAAAACCTTATTGAAAATTAGCTATACTAAGCTAATTAAGAATTTGCAATGATGGATTAAATTAGCTAACACATTAACTAATCAATTACAAATTAACTAACTATTCAAAGCAGTTAAAACAGCCTCGAGAAGAGGGGCATATGCATGCTTGGTCGGCTTCGTTCGGAAATCCAATGCCGTGCCCCATGTTGCCTCTGTTTGCATTGTTTTAGACTTTTGAAAACTCTGGAAATCTCCAAAACACCTCTAATCCACCTTATGGACATGCTGAGAGGTCATCGGCTAAGAGAAGTGGTCATCGGCTGGAGAACAATAGCCATCGGCCAAATTTCAGGCTATCGGCCAAATATTTGTAGCCGATCAGCACACCAGATAGCCGATTTGCCATCTCTTCTTGCAAACTCTCCTATTTGCTGCAACAGAGCACAAACAGAGGCATGGCAATGTATTTGCAAGAAAATGTGTGTGCAACCACACTCCTTATCATGTCTGAGACTTAAAGGTGTGTAGTGCTCGACTCTCGAGCCATCAATCACGCATTTCGATGCATGATGGCCAAAGAGGCCGAGTTGCACAAATCAATATCACATGAATGCACAAAAACACACAAATGCCTTAAACTCTATCATGTTTGATCAAGAGTATCGGCGACTGAGAATTGAGGCACGTTTCATCACTTCAAGTATGAAATGTTTCTCGTTCCTCATGTTTGGCTTGACACCCAAACCAAACACAATGCAATGCAATGCAAGGTATGCCAAACACAATGCAAATAACAAGCATGCAAACAACATGACATGTAACCAATATGCAACAATGTCAGGCAATGCAACTAGCATGCAACAACATGCAATGTGATAAGCATGCAACAACATGCAAAATGGACTTAAACTAAAATGGACAGACCTCAAACATGCCCAAATCAGTGGCCAAAATGTTGAAATGATGGCATGAAATGCAAGACAATGCATGCACATGCTCTAGCCCACCAACTAAGCATAAAAACATAACTCTCAAAAGTGCTTAAGGAGTGACAAATGTAAGAGTGTAGCAACGCTATAAACACTGAAATAAGGTATGAAATGATGCCAAATCATTCAATCAATACAAGCATGGCATGCTAGGGTCCTTAAAGCATAAAGCTACCAAAGAGGACTACAAAGGAGGCATGCAATACATGGTACAAAGGCATGAACCAATCATGGACAGAGTTCAAATAGGTCTAAACGAAGACCAAAATATGATAAGATTGAGGCACAAATGCCTAGGCATGCATGCACACACACTAAGCCACAAACAAGGTAACAAATGCACAACCCTTAGAGGCACTCAAAGGGTGAATGAAGTGGGAACATGGCGATGCTACATGCTCTGAAATGTCATGTGGAATGATGCCAATTCATGTACATGATAGAAATGAAGCATGCTATGGTGCCCAAAGCTTAAGGCTAGCAAGGCACTTGCACTACAACTATGCAAAACATGAAGCATATGGCCAAGGAAACCCAAAAAAGTCCTAGAGCATACCAAAGTGATTCTAAAACATGCATGGAGCAAAGCCAAAACAAACCAACATTAAGGGCATAAGGCATGAATGCATGTAAGGCCAATAAGGGTGGTTACACTACACCTATCAAGACCAAGCATGAGATGGCTTCGCCAACAAAAATCAGAGTTCTATCATGGCAAAATAACCCCAAATACACATTGAAATGATAGCTCACAAGCTTAGGCATGAAGGCATACGCAAAGGCTCATGTTCAAGGCATAAAGGACCAACCCTTCAACGCATTGAAAGTGTGAAAGATGTGAGTGCATGGCAATGAAACATGCTCTGAAATCTCATAAAAAATGATGCCAAATCATTCAAATAGGTCAAGCAATGCATGCTAGTGGACTTGATGCACAAAGCTAACAAGCTAGGATGAACCATAGCTATACAAATCATGGCATGCATGGCCAAAACAACAAAAATCAGAGCTTAAGAATGCTAAAACATGACCAAAATATTCTTAGAGTTAAGCCAAAATCATGCTAGAATGACATGTTAAAGCATGATACACATTAAGCTAATTCATGGAATTGCACTACAACTGCATGGAGCATGCAAGGGCCAACCAAACCAAACCTTAACAGAGGTATGACATGGAAAAACATCACCAAAAACATGCTGAAATAGAATCAAATCATGCTAGAAAGGCATGCTACTTCATGAAGCATACAAGACTAGTTTGTGAGAAATACACTACAAGTGTATAAACCATGCAAGGAGTGAATCCACCAATCAAAATTAGAGTTATAACATGTCAAGATAACACCAAAACATGCTTGAACTAAGCTAATTTAAACCACAAAAGCATGCTACTTTGTAAGGCTAACAAGGCTAGCAAAGGGGATTTACACTACAAGTGCAATAAGCATGCAAGAGGTGACCAAGACAGCCAAAAACAGAGTTATGACAAGTTTGATAAGCCACAAAAATGAGCCTAAACAAAGCCATAAAGAAGTAAAAACACATGCTCATTTGGTTGGCCATCAACACTAGCAAGCAAGACAAGAGGAGAGGGAACCACCCTCTCCTATTTGGGCCCTCAAAATAGGGTTTTAACCACTGAAAATCCTCTGGATTTCAGTGGTTAAAAGGGCACAAAAAGCTGTTATGAAAAGCCTTGGAAGATGGCCCAAAAGCTATACAAGCTAAGGAACAAAAGGGAGAGACAACCCCCTAGCCAAACAAGGCTTAAGCCAACATTTTTAGGATTGAAAATCAGACCTTTCTTCAGTTCAAAACCAAGCCAAAAAAAGTTTGAAATGGTGGCAAAACAATAGTGCAAGACAAGCTTAAATGCGGTAAGTTGTATACATTTGAAGCAAAGCACACACTAGGCACAAAAGAGGCACTAAACCAAGCTTTAATCCTCCTTTTAGAGCTCAAACAAGGCTCCAAGTAAGCTTCAAGCAAACTTAACCCATAGATGGACCACTTTCACCAAGAATGTCTGGGCAAAAGAGAGGTATTTCTCTACTTGCATGCACAAAAGGCAAGAGGGAGAGGCTTTAGAGAGAGGGGCAGAGATCAAGCCTTGAAAATTGTAGAGAGAGAGGGAGTTTTAGTGAGAGAAGCTGTCAAAACTTGCTTAAGAAGTTCTCACCCTTTGAATATGAGATATTTGGCTTCATATATAGCAATTCAAAGCTTTTGGTCGAAAATATCTAAATATGGGACAGCTGGAGGATGTGTGGAATAGCTGGAGGTAAAATATCTTCAAAAAATCTGAGTTTGGGTCACTCTTGGCCGATCGGACATCTATTGTGCCGATCTGCTATTTATCTGCTACTTTTTTGGCCGATTGGCCACAAAAATATGCTTTTCAGGCCCAACTTCAAATGGGCATAACTCCTTCATGTGAACTCCTTTTCAGGTCATTCTTGTGTCCAAATTAAATCCCCGAAAGTAATCTTTCCAATGGTGGGAGCCTTGCATCAAAATTCCAACTGTGAAAAAAGTTATGCCTCTTTTAGGGAAGATTACTCAGTTTTGGTCCAACCGGAATGATGCCCAACTTCAACCAATCATATCTCCCCCATCCGGACTCGGCTTTAGGAGATTATTGAGTGAAAAATTAAGCCCCGGAAGTCTTATTTCCAAAGGTGGTGACCTCATAGCTTAAATCCAAGTGCATAGATAGATATTCCTGATTTAGCGAGGACCGCTCGACTCTCTCTTAGCTGTTTATACCCAACTTCTTCCTCAATTAGGTTTCTTCTCTCCACTCTTCTTTTCTTCAACTCCAAACCCATAAACAAGGTGTTTTGAAAGATTTTTCAAAGATTTCATCTCTCTTTCATTCATTTCCACTTTGTTCTTGCTCGGTTTACCGAAAAGCGCAACATTTAACGAAATGTGAGCCTCGGAGCGTCGCACAAACCTTGTTTTAAAATATTTCGAAAGAGAGGGTTTTAAGATCTAATATCTTTTTGGTCCAACAATGGGGTGTGAGGTTTGGATTTGACGCTCTCCTTGCCAAAGAAATCAAACCTTTGCCCTGCACATCTTTCATTACCAAAGAAGCTATCTGTAGCGCCCAAGTCTTAAGGGCGGTAAAAAATGGGGTGTCTACAGTTGCCCCTCTTTGACAGAGCTTGAAAGTCATGAAATGACGTGAGTGAATGTCTAAGTCCAGAGACGACCCATTTTTGACAAGGCCAAAGACTTGGACAAACAAGCAAAATCAGATAAATAAATAATGCGCCCGCAGGCTGCCTACGTATCCCTTTGTAAGGAATCAAACTAGCGTAGTTCAGGGGCAGGATGCAAATGATACACAATATTACAAAACAATGTAATGAAACAGTGCAAATGATATGCAATGTAATTGAGATAATCAAATCACGAGCAGTGCAAAACCACACAAATATCATAAAGGGATGGAGATGCAACATCAAACTACGTTTATCATAGAAAAGGTGCCAGAGCATTCTAACCACAATTCTCTTTAGTGGGATAGGTGCATGCACAGACAAAACTATAAGTTTCGTAGCAAGAATACAAGTAATTGGATGGCATGATATAAGTGTGGAATGATCTGCTGAGGAAAGATAATGATCCTATATGCTGAATACAACAACAAACTACGATGCAATGGATGCAATGGATGAAGTGAATAAGACGCACGGCCAAACCACATTTTGCCTAGAAAAGGCATGGACACAAAACAGACCACGTCTTAACACAGAAAAGGTGCCGACACCCTCAGACCACAATTCTCTTAGTGGAATAGGCGTGTACACATAATCACAAAACCATGCTTCAACGAAAGAAATGTATGAGCACATACCAGACTAAGCTTAACATGGAAAGGATGCAAGTAATAAAATGGATAATGCAGTAGATGCAATAGGTCGTGCAGTAGATGCAAAAGGGTGACATACTCCAATCATACTGAAATTATGAAAGGAGGAAGAAAAGATTCCAAACAAGCCGAAATCGTGTAAGGAAGGAGACACTCAAATCACACTGAAATCGTGAGAAGAGGTCAAAAAATAACTAATCAGGAGTGCGTTCCACGCACCCTGAGACAAATTCTAAACACGCTGAAATCGTGTGAGGAAAGGAACACTCTAACCATGCTGAAATCGTGAGAAGAGAGGAACACTCAAATCTCGCCGAAATCGTGAGAAGAGGTCCGAAAACAACTGCTCAGGGGCGCACTCGACGCAACCTGAGATAAATTCCAAACACGTTGAAATCGTGTGAGGAAAAGAACACTTTAACCACGTTGAAATCGTGAGAAGAGTTTTGAAAAATCGCTCGGGCTCGCGCTTCACGCGTCCCGAGATAAAACACGCCCAAGGTCACACTTCACGCGTCCTGAGATAAATTCCAAACACGCTATAATCGTGTGAGGAAGAAAACGTTCTAACCACGCTGAACTCGTGAGAAGAGGAAAACAAATTCCAAACACGCTGAAATCGTGTGAGGAATGGCACACTCTAATCACGCTGAACACGTGAGAACAGGATGGAAATAACTTGGGAGCGCGTTCCACGCAGCCTAAGTTAAGTCCCGGGGGATAACGATCCCAAACGCTGCTCAGCGTAAAAGGATAAACGATAGAAGATAACACAAGATGCAAATAAATGCAATAAGTGCGATGATACGATACATGTTATAGGCAATGTAGAGTATGATGTTTAGGGAATGCAATAAACAAACAAAGCGGCGCTTTAGAAAGCACCTCAAGGGGTGGGCGGCGATGAACCGCTCTACTCGGACGGGGATCTCCCTTTGTATTCTTCGAACACTTACCTTCAACTCACAGTACAAAGGTCCTGAAATACTGACAAGGGGTAACTTCTACATGTAGAAACCACAAATGTCGTTTTCCTTCCTGATCATATTCAATACTTTCCCTATTCTCCGATAGGGTGACAGACTAGGTTGGTTCAGTATCCAGAATTGAGGCACATACACATGCTATCTCAATCTATGGGGCCGCCATACAGATTTCAAGCCGAGGATACACCCCTGGGTATTTAAACCATACTTTAGTCTCAGAAATTCCAAACCTTTGTGCTCTAGGCATTAGCCATTCAAACTCTAGTTTCCACCGTCGTAGTTGGTCTCCTAGGAACTCACTGTAAACACGGCCGAGATGTCCCTGGCAGGGAATGGTACTCAGGGAGAGCACTTCTGATCGCCATTCTAGCTTTGAAGCAGGCTTGATCTTGAGCTTGAGGTAGAGGCACACTCATACTTCGGAGCATTGACAAGGCCTGAAAAGGTACACCCAGAATGCGACGACGGAACTTACTGAAGTTGAAACAAACTCAGATGCCTAACATTTTCCTTCTTTTCTTTTGCTTTGCAATTTGGAACCCATATAGCTTCAGATAGGTCCTGGTTTTACTGTTCTCACATGACTTGGGTTGAACCCTGCAGTTTTATGAAAGAATAAATCCTATTTTGCACAAATGTGGAGAATGACACAGCACTCCGAGCACAAAACGATTTTATTTTTGACATTCAGTTTGAGAAACAAGTTCTTAACTGGGTATTGAGCCTACGAATGACCACAGTCAAAACGACTCAACAAAGGAAAAACAAAGGTAAAACAACCAAAACACTTCTGTTGACACTCAAAACAACTCAAGACAAGAATCAAAACAAACCAAAAAAACACAACAAAACACAAGACTCAAATGCACACAGGGAGCCTGTTTCTTCGGGTATTGTTTCCCACTATTTCTCATTTGTGATTCTCACATCACTCTGGCACTCACTCTTTTTTTCTCTGAAAAAGCCCTTTTCTCACTTTTTCCCTCATCGCACACCTATCTATTCTTCAATCTCTCTTATTTTATTTTTTATCCCTCCCCTGGGTGGTTGATGGATAAGCAGAAAGTTGCGGGCTCTTGCCCCTTGGCATTCTGCTAGATTCTCTTTCTTATGTTCACAACCGTAAGCTTCTCCCACAGAGAGATTGCGCTACAACTGGGCATGTAGCAAATCTGCAGCTGACATCGGTTGATGACGCCCTTGGCCTGTTCGGATGTGACTAGACCTTTTCGGATAAGGGAGTGGAATATCCTGGTCCCTTTCCAGTTCGTGCTTCACACTTGATTTGATACCTCGCTACTCGGAGGATGAAAGAGCTTTCGGCCCTTTGCTGTTAGCTTCAATTGTGCCCTTTTCTGGCAAGTATGTTGCCCTTTCTGGCAGGTATGCTGACTATGGGGGAACAGACAGGAAGCCTGACTCAACTGTGCCCCTAGTTCATCATTTTGACCATTTTTTGTTTTAGTTTTCTACTAAAACATTTTTGACCAACACAAGAGTTAGATTAACATACTTGTTCAACTTTTTGATTTGAAATCATGCAAGTCAGGCTATGAGCACTGAAAATTTTCCTTTTTTGGGTCCAAGAAAAGGTCTAGTTTTGGAAAAGATGAGAGAAATAGTCAACCTCAGTAAAAATTCTCAAAACTATTTTTGCAAATGGCCACTACTCGACCAACACAGAATTTACTCTTGAGATGCACGACCTCAGATCCAAAACAATGGAAAATTGCCTCTTGTGTAAATGGCACTGCACGGCAACAGAAAGTTGCCCCTTGTTTGAATGGCACCACAGCACACTGTAATCAGTCCTTAAAGTGACGATCACAACCGAACTCTCGGATACAGAGAAGACAAAGATGACCTGTTCGATCTCATAGACAGTACAGTTAAATTTGAAGTGTGTATGGCTGGACTTCAGAATGAAGTTGGCTACGTATCCCAAACATGGGAATCAAGCCTTACGTAGTTCTTGGTTAAGGTACCCTCGGGTATTAACCTCTCCTTTTGTGCTCTAACTTTTGCCAAGGCCGCCCTTCCGGGTTTTCAACCTTGCGAGATATGTTTTTCTTTTCTTTTCAATTCTTTTCATTTCTTTTCTTTTCATCTTTCATTTTCTTCATTTTTTTTTCCAATTTTTTTTTTTTTTTTTTTTTTTTTTTTTTTCATTTTTCTTCTATTTCTTGCTCTAACTTTTGCCTGGGTCGCCCTTCTGGGTTTTCGGCCCAGCAAGCCTCTCAAGGGTAAAAGTGTAGCATGTCCATGTTGAATGGTTTGAGATCTCGAAGCCATCTGAATCCAGGAGAATGGCTGCTGTTTGCGGATGATGTAGAAGTCCATCCGATAGGGGCTGAAGTTGCCCCTAGTGTTGTGGATAGGAACTTGATTGTCTTTTAGTAATAAACTTTCTTCTTTCCTCCCTTCTGGGATTTGACATTCTTGCCGATCTTCGTTAGCTTGAGAAATGTCCCAATTTTTTGACTCTTCGAGCACATTTGACATTTTTTGTGCCCCTAGTTCAGGGGATGCTTCTGATCTAGCTTCACAAGCTTCCTTTGATGATATCTGATCTTCTTGATCTGACTTTCTTGCCCCTAGTCCAAGGGTTGCTTCTGATCTGGCCACGCAAGGCTTACATTGTGGTTGACTGTTGAACATTCTGAATCTAAGTTCAAGGTTTGAAAGCAAAGGGGTTGAGAGCGATCCTAGGCTGCACAATCTCAAGAGCGATTCCACACAAGTCTTCGCAGGACCACGCAAAACATTTTTTGAAATCTTTTAAGAAAGCGACTAATCGCTAGCGTCGAAGACAATGTAGAACCAATCTGGATCAAGCCAGGATCCTCCTCAGTACTCACATTAACAAACATGATCTCATTCATTAAGGGCTTAGCATGCCTCTCTTTCTCTCAGTTGATCAGATTTTTGCAAAACCCAAGGAATTCCTGTTTACACCACAGTGTTCAAAAGGTTTTGAAAAACTTAGGTCAATGCAATGATTTCAAGGCACAGAAAAGACACAGTTTTTAGTCAAATATTGCCATCTTATTCAGAACTTCTGGTACAACTGGTGCAAAGGCAAAAACAGACGTAAAAGAGTGAAAATCACTGCTGCTTCATTCAAAACTGTTGGCACAACTGGCTCCACAGCAGGAACAGACTCAAAAGAAAGAGTGCAAAAGACAAAACACAAAACAAGACAGTGATGTCCGAGGTAACACCCTGAAAACACCCGACTCTAACACAACAGGACTGACTCGATATAACAAGACAGTCTCGACTGACTCAGAACAAAAAGACTGACTCAATACAAAACAACAAGACTGGCACAATACCCAAGTCAGAAAGTAAAATTAACAGCATTTGTACATTGCTCAAAACAGTGCATGCCATCCACCATATCTAGAGTAAAACGAGCGCCATCCGCAGGTGGTTCATCCCCCGATCACATAATCACATTATCCCCGAAGTTCACTGACCCAGTGCCGATACACTTTGCAGGACCTGGCGCGATGATGACCTCTTTATCAATCAGATCTTTTATTTCGTTGCGAAGACGAAAACACATGTTAGTGTCATGGCTAGCTTGTTAATGGAAGGCACAGTAGTTAGCCGGGTTATGGGATGGAGGAAGGTTTTTCAGTAATGGCCGTGGCTCCAGGGGTTTCAGATGGCCCTTTTCTATAAGGATTTGGGGAGTTTTGGACAAAGTCATGTAGAGGGGATGAAAGACCCTCTGGCCTCAGGGTGGGTACTTCAAGGTCGGTAAAGTGTTGGATGTACTAGCAAAGAGATTGGCAGGTGCTGACTGGGTTTGATGATCTCTTCTAAGTGTAGGATTGGAGCTGAAAGGAACGTTTTTGGCACGACATCCCTTTTCCCAGCTTGCCCCTTGATTCAAACTGCCCTCAACTTGAGCGACAAAAGTGTCATCCATAGTTTTTGCAACAACTGCAAGCACTTGCTGTTTGTTCAGTCCCTCGGCTTTCAAAGCCTCAACAGTCCACTGAAGGTGTTCATGGGGACCAACACCTGCCTCTACCTTGTTCTTTCCACTCACCTCCACTTTACCAAGGGATCGAGTCGCTATATCAGAGTGGAGCCCAGTTATTGTTGACATGCCAACACCCAGATTTAAGATGGCTTCAGGTTAGCCCTTTTCAATTGCTGCTTGCCCCAAGATCAAGGAGCCTTTTGGGCTTAAACCTCTGGCCTATGATGTGGTCGATGACGAAGCCAATATCCCGAAGGCCAGATTTGCCACAATTCTCTAAAGATCTTCAATCATTCTCATTAGCTTAGAAGTAGTGGGTTCATGGGTTTGAGATGATTGGGGTTCAGGTGCATTCATCATGCATAAGTCCATGCTGTCTGGAATGAACACCTCAGGCTTAGGTAAATGGCCTGGCGTGATGTATATGCTGGGGTTGTAGTCGGATGGCAATATATGGATCTGATTGAGATGAAGAGAAGACAGGTCAGTGCTGGCCTGAGGTCTTTTAGGTAGAGGTATGATCTCTTCGTCAATAAGATCCTGAATCTTATGACGGAGGCGGATGCAACAGTTCGTATCATGACCGTGTTGTTGATGATAGGCACAGTATTTAGCTGGGTCATATCTTGGTGAAAGAGGATTTGAAAGGGGTTGAGGTTCTAGGAGCTCTAGGTTCCCTTCATCTCGCAGCATTTTCAAAGCTTGAAAGAGACTCATGTAAAAAGGATGGAAATTTCGAGCTTGGGGCCGAGTTGAAGCAATTGGTTTTTGGCCATTGAGGGAAGTGATGATAATGTCTACTTTTGAGCATTTCACAGTTGTGCTACCTTCAGTAGTAGCATTGGAACTACAAGCAACATTCCTCTTCAAAGGCTCATTATCTTCTGCAAAGATCCCTTGTCGAATGGCATCCTCGATTTGAACCCCCATTCCATGAAGGTCTGGAAAGGTAAACAGTGGTAGAACGATCATCTTCTGTAGTAACTTGCCATGCAGATTCCGAACAATCATCCTAATCTGATCCTTTTTGGAAGGCCTTGTAGTCACCATTGAGGCCTTTGCTCTCCATCTCGTCACGAACTCTAAAAAACCCTCATTTGGCTCTTGGCGGGTGACTTTAAGATCACGAGTTGTGACCTCGATCTGTGTGTTGTAGGAGTATTGAGCACTAAAGGCCTCCGCCAACTCTTCCCAGTTCTGTTTCACAAAGTCCTCTAATTTCGTATACCAGATTGCGGCTATCCCAGACATGGTTCGGCCGAAGAGAGACAACTTCTGGGCTGTGGTCAAACCCATTGGCCTCAAGATATTAGAAAACAGGTGGAGGTGCACCATTGGGTCTCCAGAGTCATCGAAGCAGTCGATACGTGGCATTTTAAACTGCTCCGGTAAGGTAACTGTAGATTCAGTATACCCGTCCTCTAAATCCGTGATGGAGTTCACTCCTTGTGCTCGTTTGAATAACTTCTCCAGTTTATTGACCTTAAGTGCAGTTGAGTCAACCTCAAACTCAAACAGAGCTTCACTTTGATGGACAGGAGCTTTAGAGACCTGCTCTGGGATTGGCTCCGTCGGATTGCCCTGAGTCTTTTGGACATTACCAATATAGGTAGTGGCTCCGGGTGTCGGGTTATTCGTGGGAGGTGCATGAGGTGTAGAAGCTGCAGCCTGCTGTAGACGCCCCCGAACACCCCGGGAGGGTTAGTCCCGTTCCGTTCATATTGGGTTTACTACAGTTCGGACTCGATTTGTGTCGGTTCTAAATCTGGACCAAAGAGTCCAAATCCGGCAAATCGTTTTGAAGAAAAACAGATTTTGAAAAGTAGTGCCAAACATGGACTGCTTTGCCAGATTACAGAGTCGCCACCTAAATATTTAAAATGGGAAATTTAGGAAACCCTGACTCGGTGCTGAAGGCCACGTGTCCGTCATCACCAAAGTGGTCTTGGCTCGGGAGCTTGGGTACGATCGGGGAAGGTCAGCTATGAGCACCCCCTTTCGCCCGGTCCGACGACCGGCCTCTACTAACCGTGATATCTGATTTTGAAAACTTTATGCGTTCTTATTCCAGTTATTAGCCTAGAATTACTATGTTATGCGCACAGCAAACAAGTATAGACTAGATTGCCTAATTTGGAAATAAACATTGCATATCCGTTTTGTCTCGAAAAACGTGTTGCTTTTTGCTACTCGCAAGTAGGCTAAAATACGGATTTCAATGAGTTGTTCCAACTCACGCAATCCAACCTCCACCCACAGGCATTCAAACAGTAATATCACATAAGCATGTAGCGGCATGGTAGTCATACTGTCATGTCAACATTCACACGCATGTGATATGCTAAAGCATAAATACTTACATCGTACTCCGTGCCAAAACAAGAAACTAGTTAGCAAACATGCATGTCCTAGTTCATGTTAAGTGGCTAATGCAACACAGGCATAGATGCAATCTAGAGTAGGCTCGGCTAACCCTAAACGTGGCATGTGAAATGCGCGAGTAGCACGTATTCAATTTGAATTGAAAATTGCTATGCAGTTTGTATGATGTACCGAGCCCGGTGCATGTAAACAAATGCGTGAATGCGCACATGCATTGCATAAAGTATGCTAAAATAAACGTGCCCTAATCTACCATCATAAGCGGGTAAATAAAAGGGAGAAAGAAATGGGGATTGGAAGACATACACCCACTCACCCACACTTATTACAATTGTGCCCTCACTCGGAGGGACCAAAATAATAATACAGTCCAAAAATAAATGAATAAATATTACAAATTCTAATTACTGAATAAATAAATGTGAAATAAAAGGGGGCCACAGCCCCTCGCCTCGGGATGCGCGAATGATGCATGCTCGATGTCCGCCTTGCCCAGGAACCCGCACCATGCCTCTCGCTTTTCTTTGCCGCCTCTCTCGAAAATTGCCGAGTCCCGGACACCTTCCACATACCCTCAATATTACCACCGTCAAGGGTTGGACCATCGGTCGCAGGTTTGGCCACCGGCTGCAATTGAGATTATCGGCACAAAAAGTGTGCCGGTCGGCACTAAATTCCTGCAGGAGACAGTTTTGACAGCAGCGGACAGCAACAGAGCATGGTATGGAATTTTGGGACAAATGTATGCACGGACACACTCCCTATCATGCAATGGACTCAAGGGAGCATGGCTCTCGACCCCCGGGCCACCAATCACGCATTTCAATGCATGATGGCCCAAGAAGCCAAAGTGTGCAACTTCAATGTGGAATGAAATGCACATAAACAAACAAAGAGCTCAACCTCTATCATACTCAATTCAAGAGGTAAAGCATGCATGTCAAACGCAACCTAAGCATGCAATCTATCATGCAATATGAACATGCAAGTATATAAACATGCTAGGCACACAACCTAAGCAACACATACAAAGTAAGCATGCTACAACACATGAGGGAATGGACTTAAACTAGATTAGGCAGCCTCAAACAAGCCTAAAACAGTGGCCAAAATGCTAAGTCAAGAGGGCCAAACACACATGCACACATGTATAAGTTAAGGCACCAACACTCAAGCATAATTAAGCAACTCTTAAACACATCTAAGAGGCACAAACATGGACTATTAGCATACATGAAAAGCTCTGAAATCATGCAAAACATGGTGCCAAACCAAGCTAAACAAGACCAAACAAAGCATGCAAATAGCCCGAGTGCTTGAAGCAATGTAATGAGGCTTTGAACCACACTTGACAAGACCAATCATGGCAAGACTTGAGCAACCAAAAACAGGTTTTCAGCAAGTGAAAATACACCCAAAACTCACACTCACGGCATCCTAAAAGCTCTAAACACACAAGCATGCACAAGGCACCCTTGAATGCATAAAAGGACACACCCTTAAAGCATGAAAGAGATGACAAAAATGAACATGTGAGCATGGATTAGGGTCTGAAATAGCATGTAAGAGGGTTCCAAACCCTTGAAATCATGGAGGCAATGCATCCTACACATGCACCTACTTGAAGCATACAAGCTACAATGCAAAGGGGCAATACGAAGCATGCCAAGATTGACCCAAAAAACCTAGGACAGACCTTATACATGGCAAAACAAGCACATTTCCAGTTTATGACCAGCCACAAAAATAGAAGCAAGATAGGCTAACAAAGCATGCAAAATTACGGTAAATAGAAGAGATTATGAAACAAGTGCAAGATAGGGGTCCCAAACAGGGTTGAGCCCTTCTTCAATGTTGAAGAATGGCTCAAAATAAGCCTACTTACAGTTTATTATATGCTCAAAAACAGATTATACGCCAGCTAAATATACTATGCAAGAATCATGGCATACAAGGGGGTAAAGAGATAGGTGCTAGATGCTATCATCAAACAGCCAAATACCCTTCATGAGACATGTAGAGGGGGGAAAAATAAGACACTTTTCAGGCCTGTCAAAGCCCCAAAAATGGAAGCATGGTAGGCTAAAGAAACATGCAACAACATAAGGACCCAAGAGGGTATTGAAGCAAGTCATACATGGGGGTCCCAAACAAGGTTGAGCCCTTCTTCAATGTTGAAGAAGGGCTCAAAACAAGCCTCTTTTCAGTTTACATCGAAGCTCAAAAATACATGCAACTATGGCTTAGATATGAACCAAGAAAATGCTAGTTTTGGGGAAAAGTGTGGTTACCCTTGTAGACCAACAAACCAGCACCCCTTGGTCCAAGTTTCTGAGCTCCTAACCTCTGGAAATGACCTCCCAAATGCTGTAATGGAAGATGGAGGTGTTGTGCTAGGTGTTGTAGAGCAAATGATACAAGAACCAAGGTGTTTGGAAGCTTGGATAGGATAGATATAGAGAAGGAGGTGGGATATATGTATCTATATCAGAATATATGTATATCCTCTAGTTTTTTGCTTAAGAATCTCCAACCCCTCAATGGAGAGGAAGGCCTCTCTTAAATAGACAAAGCTTAGCTTCCAAAACAAGCTTCAAAGGGTCAAAAGAGTTCAAGGGGGGGTGCAAGGCTTATTCAACAAGCTTGGACAGCTGGTAGGCTTCTTGAGGAAGCCAAGACAAGGGGTCAAGGCTTCCTCAAGAAGCCTTCAGCAAAGGGTGCAAAATAAGGGCCAAAAGGGTGCAAAATAGGCACATGGATGCACGTGGATCTGATTCTGTGCATCCCAGCTTGCACAGCTGGCATGCACCAAGCTTGGGGGGTGCAAAGGGTTCAAACCGGCCAGAAGATTCGATCATTGTCCAAAATAAAGTGCCGGTCGGCACTCTTTTCTGCCGGTCGGATAAATAGAGTGCCGATGGATGATTCCTTGGTCAAAACATGGCCGGTGGGTATGCAAATCGAAGCCCCGGAAGTTAGCTTTCCAATGGCGGAAACCTTGCATCAAAATTCCTCCTATGAAAAAAGTTATGTCCTTTTCCGTGAAGTCGCGCAGACTCGATCCAACCGGGATGATCCCCTGCTTCAACCCAACATATCTCCTCCACCCGGACTTGGCTTTGGGAGATTCTTGAGTACAAAGTGAAGCCCCGGAAGTCTTCTTTCCAACGATGGTGGACTCATAGCTTAACTCCAAGTATGCAATTGAATAAGCCCGATTCAGCGAGGGCTGCTCGATTCTCTCCTACCTGGATTCATGGCGAACTTCTTCTTCAACCTATTTTCTCCCCTCCTCTCCTCTTTTCTTCAACTCCAAACCCTTAAACAAAGTGTTTGGGAAGATTTTCCTCTCTTCTTGCCGCAGAAATCAACTCAGGTTCTCGCACATCTCTCAACACCGAGCAAACCATCAAGAATGCCCAAGTCTTGAGGGCGGTCAAAATGGGTGTCTACAGCTGTTCTCTTGACAGAACTCGAAAGTCATAACAATGACGGGAGTGAATGTCAAAGCTCCGAGACGACCCATTTTTGACAGGGCCGAAGACTTGGACAAATAATCAAAGTATAGATAGATAAATGGTTGTGCCCGCAGGCTGCCTACGTATCCCTTTGCAAGGAATAAAACCAGCGTAGTTCAGGGGCAGGATGCAAAGTGATGTACAATGCAAGTGCATAACCTATGATCATGCAAAGGATGCTGTGATGAAGCAATTATGCAAAATAAATGCAACATTTTAAGCGAATGCTATGTAAGCAAGTAAACGTGAACCAACCTATATGTCATGCAGAAAGGATGTAAGAAAATTATGCAATTTTCACGGCGTCTTGCGCGGAGAAGGCTAAAAGTGACTACCGAGAGTACCCGGAGTCTAACACATAACATCTCTCCGCGTATCACACACAGGAGGGGAAGAAGGTAAACCTTTCAGCGTATCACACGCAAGAGAGGAAAGGTAACTTTCTCAGCGTAACACACGCAAGAGAAGAAAGGTAGACCTCTTAGCATATCACATGCAAGAGAGGAGAAGATCATCTCTCAGCGTATCACACGCAAGAGAGGAAAAGGTAGATTTCTCAGCGTATCACACGCAAGAGAAGAAAGATAGACCTTTCAGCATATCACATGCAAGAGAGGAAAGGTAGACCTCTTAGCATATCACATGCAAGAGAGGAAAAGATCATCTCTCAACGTATCACACGCAAGAGAGGAAAAGATAGATTTCTCAGCGTATCACACGCAAGAGAAGAAAGGTAGACCTCTCAGCATATCACATGCAAGAGAGGAAAAGATATATTTCTCAGCGTATCACACGCAAGAGAAGAAAGGTAGACCTCTCAGCATATCACATGCAAGAGAGAAAAAGATAGATTTCTCAGCGTATCACACGCAAGAGAAGAAAGGTAGATCTCTCAAAGATATCACATGCAAGAGAGGAAAAGATAGATTTCAACAGATCACACGCAAGAGAAGAAAGGTAGACCTCTCAAAGATATCACATGCAAGAGAGGAGAAGATCATCTCCAAACAGATCACACGCAAGAGAGGAAAGGTAGATTTCTCGACGTATCATACGCAAGAGAAGAAAAGATAGATTTCTCAGATCACACGCAAGAGAAGAAAGGTAGATTTCTCAACAGATCACACGCAAGAGAAGAAGGTAGACCTCTCAAAGATATCACATGCAAGAGAGGAAAGATCATCTCAAAGATATCACACGCAAGAGAGGAAAAGGTAGATTTCAACAGATCACACGCAAGAGAAGAAAGGTAGACCTCTCAAAGATATCACATGCAAGAGAAGAAAGATCATCTCTCAGGTATCACACGCCAGAGAGGAAAAGGTAGATTTCTCAGATCACACACAAGAGAAGAAGGTAGACCTCTCAAAGATATCACATGCAAGAGAGGAAAGATCATCTCTCAGATCACACGCAAGAGAGGAAAAGGTAGATTTCTCAACAGATCACACGCAAGAGAAGAAAGGTAGACCTCTCAAAGATATCACATGCAAGAGAGGAAAGATCATCTCTCAAAGATCACACGCAAGAGAGGAAAAGGTAGATTTCTCGGCGTATCATACGCAAGAGAAGAAAGATCAACTATGTAAGTAAAAAGGTGCATAACCATGCAGGTAGATGTGCACAACAATGCAAGTGAAAAGGGTGCATATCAATGCAGGTAGAGTGTGTATAACAATGCAAGTGAAAAAGGTGCATAACAATGCGAGATAGATGTGCATATCAATGCAACGAATGAGCATAACAATGCTAGATAGATGTGCATAACAATGCAAGTGAAAAAGGTGCATAACAATGGAGTTGGAACGTGCATCACAATGCAAGTGAAAAAGGTGCATAACAATGCGAGATAGATGTGCATATCAATGCAACGAATGAGCATAACAATGCTAGATAGATGTGCATAACAATGCAAGTGAAAAAGGTGCATAACAATGCAGTTGGAACGTGCATCACAATGTATATTTGAAACAAAATGCCGAATAAGGGATTACAAGCCTTGAGGAGACCAAACTCCAAATGCAACCTCCGATTTACCTCTTGGAGGGGTCACAATAGATTCCAAAAGGATACAACTTGTGCATGCGAACCGACGATGAGCTACGTATCGAAGACATCAGTTGATACTTCCGCAGAAACATTTTGAGCTTGAGGTAGAGGCACACCTATACTTCGGAGCATTGACAAGGCTTGAAGGGGTACATCCCATGGAATTTGCTGGAGGTGAAACACACTCAGATGCTTCGATTTTCCCTCTTTTCTTTTGCTTTGCAGTCTGGAACCTATATAGCTTCAGATAGATCCTGATTTTACTGTTCTCACATGACCTGGGTTAAACCTTGCAGTTTTTGAAAGAACAAATTCCTTTTTTTGCACAAATGTGGAGAATGGCACAGCACTCTGAGCACACAACAAATCATTTTTGAAATTTGAGAAAATGAGTTTTAACTGTATTGAGCCTACAACTGAACACAGCGAAAAAGACTCAATAACGGAAAACAAAAGGTAACAACCTAAACACAAACACAGACACTTGAAACGACTCAAAACAAGACTCGATACAAACAAAACACAACAAAAGACTCAAATGCGCACAGGGAGCCTGTTTCACCCGGGATTATTCCCACCCTTTCTTATTTGTGATTCTCTCATCACTTGGCACTCAAGCTCTAGTTTTCTCGAAAAGCCCTTTTCTCACTTTTTCTCTCAATGTACATCTCTATTCTTTAATCTCTCATTTTATCCCTCCCCGAGTGGTTGGTAGATAGACAAGAAGTTGCGGCTTTTGCCCCTAGCATTCTGCTAGATTCTTTTTCTTCCGCACACAGCAGTGAACTTTCCCACAGAGAGGTTGTGCCACAATTGGGTGTGTAGCAAATCTGCAGCTAACATCGGTTGATGATGCCCTGCTAGGGAGTTTGGACGTGGTTAGATCTGTCCAGATGAGGAAGTGGAACATCTCGCCCATTCCAATTTATGCTTTCACAAGATGGCTTGATACCTCGCTGTTGAGGATGGGAGAGCTTTCGCCCTTTGTTGTTGACTTCAGCCAGCCCTCTTCTCGCGTGTAGAGTGCCCTTCTTGGCAAGTATGTTGATGATGGGGAAAAGACAGAACACCTGACTCAACTGTGCCCCTTGTTCATCATTTTGACCATTTCTTTTGGTTTTAAAACAATTTTGACCAACATGAAAGTTAGATTAACATGCTTATTCAACTTTTTGATTTAAAATCATGCAAGTCAGGCTATGAGCACCGAAAATTTTCCTTTTTTGGGTCCAAGAAAATGGTCCAGTTTTTGGAAAGGATGGAATAATTTTCGAGAGAATTAGTCAACCTCAGTAAAAATTCTCAAAAACTATTTTTTTGCAAATGATCAATGCTCAACAAGCACGGAACCTACTCTTGAGATGCATAACCTCGGATCCATAAGCAATGGAAAATTGCCCCTTGTCTGAAGGACACTGCATGGCAACAGAAAGTAGCCCCTTGTTTGAAGTGACACCGCGACGTTTTGAATGGCAACGGAAAGTTGCCCCTTGTTTGGATAGCATCGCAAGGTACTTGTAGTCACCCTCGAGCGATTTAACACAACCAGACTCTGGATACAGAGAAGGCAAAGATGATCAAAACCATCACATGGACACAATTGAATTTGAAATGTTTATGGTCGACTTCAATGAAGTTGCCTACGATCCCAAAGATGGGAATCAAGCCTTCACGAGTTCGGGTTAAGGTACACTCGGTATTTAACCTCCTTTTTAGGCTCTAATTTTTGCCAAGGCGCCTGTTGCAGGTTTTCGACCTTGCGAGCTTTGTTCTTCTTTTCTTTTCAATTCTTTTTCATTTTTTCATTTTTTTCTTTTTCTTTTAGGCTCTAACTTTTGCCAAGGCGCCCGATGCGGGTTTTCGACCTTGCGAGCTTCTTTTTCTTTTTCTTTTTTCTTTTTTTTTGTATATATTTTTTTTCTTTTGTATGTATTTTTTGCTTGCTCTAACTTTTGCCTGGGTAGCCCTTCCGGGTTTTCAGCCCAGCGAGCCTCTCAAAGGGTAAAAGTGTAATAAGTCCATGCCAAATGGTTTTTGAGATTGAAGCCCTCTGTATCCAGGAGAGTGGCTGTTGATTCGCAAGAGAACTCATCTTCGGCTCTTCGGGCACATCTGACATCTTTGCCCCCTAGTTTGAAGGGGGGGCTTCTGATCTAGCTTTACAAGCTTCTCTTGAAAACACTTGAACTTCTTGATCTGACTCTCTTGCCCCTAGTTCAAGGGTTGCTTTGAATTTGGCCACGCAGGCCTCACGCTAGAAGTTAACCGCTGAACATTCCGAGTTTGAGTCCAAGGTTCAAAATGAGGGTCGAGTCTCGAGGCCGAGAGCGATCCTAGGATGCACAATCTCAAGAGCGATTCCACACATGTCTTCGCAGGACACAAGAAACATTTTTTGAAAGTTTTTAAGAAAAGACAAATCGTCATAATAAGACAAGTAGGACCAATCTGATCAAAGCTAGGGTCCTTCTCAAGATTCAAACTAACAAGCATGATTTCATTCATTAAGGGCTTAGCACGCCTTCTTTCTCTCAATTGATCAAAGTTTTGCAAATCCCGAGGAATTCCTTCTTCGCTTTCACCGCAGTTGTTCAAAAAGTTTTGAAAAACTTAGGTCATTACAATGACTTCAAGGCACGTAAAAGACAGAGTTCTTAGTCAAATACTTCCATCTTATTTAGAAATTTTGGCACAACCTGCACATGGCGTATAAGCACAAAGAGTGTGAAAATCATCACGTTTATTCAAAATCATGGCACAACTAGCTCTCGCAAAAACAGACTTAAAACAAAATGAAAAGACAGACGCAGCAAGCAAGTGATGTCCGAGGTAACACCCCAAATCACCCGACTGACAAAACAGATCGACTCGATACAACAAGACAGATCCAATCGACTCAAGATGAAGAGATCGACACAATACAAAACGACCAGACGACCCAATACCCAAGTCGAAGTACAAAAACTAGCGTCGCAAATGCTCAAAACAAAGGCATGCCATCCACCATATCCGAGTAAACCGAAGGCCGCCCGCAGTAGTTCATCTCTTGATCACATCACGTTATCCCCACAAGTTCACCGATCAAGTGCCGATAGACTTTATGGACCCGGCAAGGGATGACTCGTTGTCGATCGATCTTGTATTTCGTGGCGAAGACGAAGCACATGTCAAGGTCATGGCTACCAGATGGAAGGCATGAGTCGGTCGGGTTGTGTGAGAGAGAGAGGTTCTTGGTAGTGGTCATGGCCTGTGGGCTTCAGATGCCCTTTCTTGATCAAAACCCCTAAAGCTTTGGATAGGGGCATGTATAGTGGAGCAAACACCCTTTGGCCCCGAGGTGGGTTTTTGGCTATTTGTGAGCTAGCTCCGACACACCGTGAATGAGGTGGCTGTTTTTGTGTGGTGGTGGTAACCATGCCCACGTCAAGCTTCCTGCATTTTCAAGATCGCCACGCCTCAGATTTACATTGCGGTTGAAGGTCCTCCTAGGTTGCTCCCTATCACCGCTAATCAAGCCTTGTTTCATAGCATCCTCAATTTGTACCCCCATCTCATGCAAATCGTAAAAGGTAGGGAAGGGAGCACGATCATTTTCTGATTAGTTACGGAGGTTGCGCACAACCATCCGTGATTTGATCCTTATCTGCTGGCCTAATGGTCATCATTGAGGCCTTGGCCTCCAAATGAGCCACGAGTCGAGAAGCTCTCCTTAGGCTCTCGCTCGTTGTCTCAAGATCACGGGTTGTGATCTCGATCCGGTATTGTATGAATATTGTGCGACGAAGGCCCTGACATCTCCTCCCAAATTTCGCTTCACTAAGTCCTCTAATTTGGCGCATCAGATGGTCGCGATACCGACAGGTCCCGCTAAAGAGGGAGAGCTTCAGAATCTTGTCAAGCCCATCGGGCGCAGAACATCCGAAACAAACTCAGTGGACCATGGGATCTCGACCCGCCAAAACGGTCGATTTGTGGCATCTTGAACCGATCCGCAACGCCACAATGCCGGTATACCCATCCTCGATGTCCGGATGGACTTTACCCCGGGATTTCTTAAACATTCTTTCCAACCCGCCTTCAAAGGTTGGGGTCTACCGAACTCAAAGGAGAGTCCGCAGATATTGACGGCGGGCGCCTTGGATAGTTGTGGTAGAATCGGGCGGAGTCGTTCGACCGAATGTCCGTGATTTGCTCGACATTAGTTGTTTCCGAGCGTTGGAACTCGGGTGGGAGGAGCCGATGTGAAGTGGATGTTCCTGCTTGTCGCTCTAACTCGCAATTGTTTCGCCATTGGGCTATGACCACACCGCTGTTTGGCGGATTCTCGCTGATGACAAAGATCTTGCTGCATGGCTTTCATACTATCCTGGAGTTAGCGCACCATCTCTTCCAGACTCGACATATTGTCCTGATCTAATTGTGCAACCGGTATATCTGTGTCTGCAGTAGGCTCGGAAATCTCTTCCCGACTACTCAAAGATCACCGATCCGTAGTCATGGTACATATGGTCTCAGACCTGACTAACCTTCTCGCCGACATTACCCTTGAATCGAAGTCTCGACTGACAGAGTCTATCAGCACAAATAAGATGAACCACGAGGATATTAGAGCCTTCTAAAGCTATAATTCCAAGACTACCCTAGCAAAAGAGAAAACAGACAAAGATCTCAAATTTCAATTTCATCGAACGGATAGTGGAACGACTGTACTCAACACTGATAACTGTTTCCCAAATATCTGCCTGTAAACTAATACCCTTGGGTAAAGCTGATTCCCAAATATCGATGTCGATGCCCACAGTTCGATACCTGCATCAAGAACTGGTATATGCATTCCCTGTAGAGATACACTCTAAAAGCACATAGCAAGTAAATGAGAGCCAATACACCCCTATATTGGGGTAGGGTTTCCCTGTCCTATTTTGTCAGGAGCTAGGGTTTCACTACGCACGCAGTGGTTTCAAACAACCTATATCGGGTGAGCAACATGTCCTAGCTTGGAATGGTCACTACGGATTTCGATATGCACTAGGTCGAATGGTCAAAAAGGGTGCCCCGGTAAAACCGGGGTTTGTGTTCCAATCGGCAGAGTCGCAACCGTCACCTTATGGACATGCCTTGACAAGACAAGCCTCCCAAGAAACCGCCAGAATAGTAGATGGCCAACACGGTGTCCTAGGCGCACTAATGCACATGCAATGCAAAGAAACACATAAGTGTAGTCAAAACAGATATCACGAAGTTCGAGTTAAGCTCTCTAAATCCCAATGAGTCACCAGAAATCAGACGCCTAACGCCCGGAGGGTTAGGTCCTGCCTGCTCATATTGGGTTTACTACGCGACTCGATTTGTTTGTTCTAAATCTGGACCAAAGAGTCCAAATCCGCAAATCATTTTGAAGAAAACAGATTTTGAAAAGTAGTGCCAAACATGGATCGCTTGCCAGACATGAGTCGCCACCTAAATATTTAAAATGGGAAATTTAGGAAACCCCGACTTCGGTCAAGGCCACGTGTCCGTCATCACCAAAGTGGTCATGGCTCGAGAGCTTGGGTACGATCGGGGAAGGTCAGCTATGAGCACCCCCTTTCGCCCGGTCCGACGACCGGCCTCTACTAACCGTGATATCTGATTTTGAAAACTTTATGCGTTCTTATTCCAGTTATTAGCCTAGAATTACTATGTTATGCGCACAGCAAACAAGTATAGACTAGATTGCCTAATTTGGAAATAAACATTGCATATCCGTTTTGTCTCGAAAAACGTGTTGCTTTTTGCTACTCGCAAGTAGGCTAAAATACGGATTTCAATGAGTTGTTCCAACTCACGCAATCCAACCTCCACCCACAGGCATTCAAACAGTAATATCACATAAGCATTTAGCCGCATGGTAGTCATACTGTCATGTCAACATTCACACGCATGCGATATGCTAAAGCATAAATACTTACATCGTACTCCGTGCCAAAACAAGAAACTAGTTAGCAAACATGCATGTCCTAGTTCATGTTAAGTGGCTAATGCAACACAGGCATAGATGCAATCTAGAGTAGGCTCGGCTAACCCTAAACGTGGCATGTGAAATGCGCGAGTAGCACGTATTCAATTTGAATTGAAAATTGCTATGCAGTTTGTATGATGTACCGAGCCTGGTGCATGTAAACAAATGCGTGAATGCGCACATGCATTGCATAAAGTATGCTAAAATAAACGCGCCCTAATCTACCATCATAAGCGGGTAAATAAAAGGGAGAAAGAAATGGGGATTGGAAGACATACACCCACTCACCCACACTTATTACAATTGCGCCCTCACTCGGAGGGACCAAAATAATAATACAATCCAAAAATAAATGAATAAATATTACAAATTCTAATTACTGAATAAATAAATGTGAAATAAAAGGGGGCCACAGCCCCTCGCCTCGGGATGCGCGAATGATGCATGCTCGATGTCCGCCTTGCCCAGGAACCCGCACCATACCTCTGTTCTCTGCTTGCTGCCTGCCTCTCGAAAATTGCGAGTCCCGGGACACCTTCCACATACCTGAATATTACCACCGGTGAAGGGTTGGACCATCGGCTGCAGGTTTGGCCACCGCCGCAATTGAGATTATCGGCACAAAAAGTGCTTGCGGCACTAAATTCTCAGGAGACAGTTTGACAAAGAGCAGACAGCAACAGAGCATGGTATGGAATTTTGGGACAAATGTATGCACGGATACACTCCCTATCCTGCAATGGACTCGAGGGGCGATGGCCCTCGACCCCCGGGCCACCAATCACGCATTTCAATGCATGATGGCACAAGAAGCCAAAGTGTGCAACTTCAATGTGGAATGAAATGCACATAAACAAACAAAGAGCTCAACCTCTATCATACTCAATTCAAGAGGTAAAGCATGCATGTCAAATGCAACCTAAGCATGCAATCTATCATGCAATATGAACATGCAAGTATATAAACATGCTAGGCACACAACCTAAGCAACACATACAAAGTAAGCATGCTACAACACATGAGGGAATGGACTTGAACTAGATTAGGCAACCTCAAACAAGCCTAAAACAGTGGCCAAAATGCTAAGTCAAGAGGGCCAAACACACATGCACACATGTATAAGTTAAGGCACCAACACTCAAGCATAATTAAGCAACTCTTAAACACATCTAAGAGGCACAAACATGGACTATTAGCATACATGAAAAGCTCTGAAATCATGCAAAACATGGTGCCAAACCAAGCTAAACAAGACCAAACAAAGCATGCAAACAGCCCGAGTGCTTGAAGCAATGTAATGAGGCTTTGAACCACACTTGACAAGACCAATCATGGCAAGACTTGAGCAACCAAAAACAGGTTTTCAGCATGTGAAAATACACCCAAAACTCACACTCACGGCATCCTAAAAGCTCTAAACACACAAGCATGCACAAGGCACCCTTGAATGCATAAAAGGACACACCCTTAAAGCATGAAAGAGATGACAAAAATGAACATGTGAGCATGGATTAGGGTCTGAAATAGCATGTAAGAGGGTTCCAAACCCTTGAAATCATGGAGGCAATGCATCCTACACATGCACCTACTTGAAGCATACAAGCTACAATGCAAAGGGGCTATACGAAGCATGCCAAGATTGACCCAAACAACCTAGGACAGACCTTATACATGGAAAAACAAGCACATTTCCAGTTTATGACCAGCCACAAAAATAGAAGCAAGATAGGCTAACAAAGCATGCAAAATTACGGTAAATAGAAGAGATTATGAAACAAGTGCAAGATAGGGGTCCCAAACAGGGTTGAGCCCTTCTTCAATGTTGAAGAAGGGCTCAAAATAAGCCTACTTACAGTTTATTATATGCTCAAAAACAGATTATACGCCAGCCAAATATACTATGCAAGAATCGTGGCATACAAGGGGGTAAAGAGATAGGTGCTAGATGCTATCATCAAACAGCCAAATACCCTTCATGAGACATGTAGAGGGGGGAAAAATAAGACACTTTTCAGGCCTGTCAAAGCCCCAAAAATGGATGCATGGTAGGCTAAAGAAACATGCAACAAAATAAGGACCCAAGAGGGTATTGAAGCAAGTCATACATGGGGGTCCCAAAAAAGGTTGAGCCCTTCTTCAATGTTGAAGAAGGGCTCAAAACAAGCCTCTTTGCAGTTTACATCGAAGCTCAAAAATACATGAAACTATGGCTTAGATATGAACCAAGAAAATGCTAGTTTTGGGGAAAAGTGTGCTTACCCTTGTAGACCAACAAACCAGCACCCCTTGGTCCAAGTTTCTGAGCTCCTAACCTCTGCAAATGACCTCCCAAATGCTGGAATGGAAGATGGAGGTGTTGTGCTAGATGTTGTAGAGCAAATGATACAAGAACCAAGGTGTTTGGAAGCTTGGATAGGATAGATATAGAGAAGGAGGTGGGATATATGTATCTATATCAGAATATATGTATATCCTCTGGTTTTTGCTTAAGAATCTCCAACCCCTCAATGGAGAGGAAGGCCTCTCTTAAATAGACAAAGCTTAGCTTCCAAAACAAGCTTCAAAGGGTCAAAAGAGTTCAAGGGGGGGTGCAAGGCTTATTCAACAAGCTTGGACAGCTGGTAGGCTTCTTGAGGAAGCCAAGACAAGGGGTCAAGGCTTCCTCAAGAAGCCTTGAGCAAAGGGTGCAAAATAAGGGCCAAAAGGGTGCAAAATAGGCACATGGATGCACGTGGATCTGATTCTGTGCATCCCAGCTGGCACAGCTGGCATGCACCAAGCTTGGGGGGTGCAAAGGGTTCAAACCGGCCAGAAGATTCGATCATTGTCCAAAATAAAGTGCCGGTCGGCACTCTTTTCTGCCGGTCGGATAAATAGAGTGCCGATGGATGATTCCTTGGTCAAAACATGGCCGGTGGGTATGCAAATCGAAGCCCCGGAAGTTAGCTTTCCAATGGCGCAAACCTTGCATCAAAATTCCTCCTATGAAAAAAGTTATGCCCTTTTCCGTGAATTCGCGCAGACTCGATCCAACCGGGATGATCCCCTGCTTTAACCCAACATATCTCCTCCACCCGGACTTGGCTTTGGGAGATTCTTGAGTACAAAGTGAAGCCCTGGAAGTCTTCTTTCCAACGATGGTGGCCTCATAGCTTAACTCCAAGTATGCAATTGAATAAGCCCGATTCAGCGAGCGCTGCTCGATTCTCTCCTACCTGGATTCATGGCGAACTTCTCCTTCAACCTATTTTCTCCCCTCCTCTCCTCTTTTCTTCAACTCCAAACCCTTAAACAAAGTGTTTGGGAAGATTTTCCTCTCTTCTTGCCAAAGAAACTGAACTTGTGCCCTGCACATCTCTCAACACCGAGCAAACCATCAGTAATGCCCAAGTCTTGAGGGCGGTCAAAAATGGGGTGTCTACAGTTGCCCCTCTTTGACAGAACTCGAAAGTCATAACAATGACGGGAGTGAATGTCAAAGCTCCGAGACGACCCATTTTTGACAGGGCCGAAGACTTGGACAAATAATCAAAGTACAGATAGATAAATGGTTGTGCCCGCAGGCTGCCTACGTATCCCTTTGCAAGGAATAAAACCAGCGTAGTTCAGGGGCATGATGCAAAGTGATGCACAATGCAAGTGCATAACTTATGATCATGCAAAGGACGCTGTGATGAAGCAATTATGCAAAATAAATGCAACATTTTAAGCGAATGCTATGTAAGCAAGTAAACGTGAACCAACCTACATCTCATGCAGAAAGGATGTAAGAAAATTATGCAATTCTCACGGCGTCTTGCGCGGAGAAGGCTAAAAGTGACTACCGAGAGTACCCGGAGTCTAACACATAACATCTCTCCGCGTATCACACACAGGAGGGGAAGAAGGTAAACCTTTCAGCGTATCACACGCAAGAGAGGAAAGGTAACTTTCTCAGCGTAACACACGCAAGAGAAGAAAGGTAGACCTCTTAGCATATCACATGCAAGAGAGGAGAAGATCATCTCTCAGCGTATCACACGCAAGAGAGGAAAAGGTAGATTTCTCAGCGTATCACACGCAAGAGAAGAAAGATAGACCTTTCAGCATATCACATGCAAGAGAGGAAAGGTAGACCTCTTAGCATATCACATGCAAGAGAGGAAAAGATCATCTCTCAGCGTATCACACGCAAGAGAGGAAAAGATAGATTTCTCAGCGTATCACACGCAAGAGAAGAAAGGTAGACCTCTCAGCATATCACATGCAAGAGAGGAAAAGATATATTTCTCAGCGTATCACACGCAAGAGAAGAAAGGTAGACCTCTCAGCATATCACATGCAAGAGAGAAAAAGATAGATTTCTCAGCGTATCACACGCAAGAGAAGAAAGGTAGACCTCTCAGCATATCACATGCAAGAGAGGAAAAGATAGATTTCTCAGCGTATCACACGCAAGAGAAGAAAGGTAGACCTCTCAGCATATCACATGCAAGAGAGGAGAAGATCATCTCCCAGCGTATCACACGCAAGAGAGGAAAAGGTAGATTTCTCGACGTATCATACGCAAGAGAAGAAAAGATAGATTTCTCAGCGTATCACACGCAAGAGAAGAAAGGTAGATTTCTCAGCGTATCACACGCAAGAGAAGAAAGGTAGACCTCTCAGCATATCACATGCAAGAGAGGAAAAGATCATCTCTCAGCATATCACACGCAAGAGAGGAAAAGGTAGATTTCTCAGCGTATCACACGCAAGAGAAGAAATGTAGACCTCTCAGCATATCACATGCAAGAGAAGAAAAGATCATCATTCAGCGTATCACACGCAAGAGAGGAAAAGGTAGATTTCTCGGCGTATCACACACAAGAGAAGAAAGGTAGACCTCTCAGCATATCACATGCAAGAGAGGAAAAGATCATCTCTCAGCGTATCACACGCAAGAGAGGAAAAGGTAGATTTCTCAGCGTATCACACGCAAGAGAAGAAAGGTAGACCTCTCAGCATATCACATGCAAGAGAGGAAAAGATCATCTCTCAGCGTATCACACGCAAGAGAGGAAAAGGTAGATTTCTCGGCGTATCATACGCAAGAGAAGAAAGATCAACTATGTAAGTAAAAAGGTGCATAACCATGCAGGTAGATGTGCACAACAATGCAAGTGAAAAGGGTGCATATCAATGCAGGTAGAGTGTGTATAACAATGCAAGTGAAAAAGGTGCATAACAATGCGAGATAGATGTGCATATCAATGCAACGAATGAGCATAACAATGCTAGATAGATGTGCATAAAAATGCAAGTGAAAAACGTGCATAACAATGCAGTTGGAACGTGAATCACAATGCAAGTGAAAAAGGTGCATAACAATGCGAGATAGATGTGCATATCAATGCAACGAATGAGCATAACAATGCTAGATAGATGTGCATAACAATGCAAGTGAAAAAGGTGCATAACAATGCAGTTGGAACGTGCATCACAATGTATATTTGAAACAAAATGCCGAATAAGGGATTACAAGCCTTGAGGAGACCAAACTCCAAATGCAACCTCCGATTTACCTCTTGGAGGGGTCACAATAGATTCCAAAAGGATACAACTTGTGCATGCGAACCGACGATGAGCTACGTATCGAAGACATCAGTTGATACTTCCGCAGAAACATTTTGAGCTTGAGGTAGAGGCACACCTATACTTCGGAGCATTGACAAGGCTTGAAGGGGTACATCCCATGGAATTTGCTGGAGGTGAAACACACTCAGATGCTTCGATTTTCCCTCTTTTCTTTTGCTTTGCAGTCTGGAACCTATATAGCTTCAGATAGATCCTGATTTTACTGTTCTCACATGACCTGGGTTAAACCTTGCAGTTTTTGAAAGAACAAATTCCTTTTTTTGCACAAATGTGGAGAATGGCACAGCACTCTGAGCACACAACAAATCATTTTTGAAATTTGAGAAAAATGAGTTTTCGACCGGGTATTGAGCCTACAACTGAACACAGCGAAAAAGACTCAATAACGGAAAACAAAAGGTAACAACCTAAACACAAACACAGACACTTGAAACGACTCAAAACAAGACTCGATACAAACAAAACACAACAAAAGACTCAAATGCGCACAGGGAGCCTGTTTCACCGGGTATTATTCCCACCCTTTCTTATTTGTGATTCTCTCATCACTTGGCACTCAATCTCTAGTTTTCTGAAAAAGCCCTTTTCTCACTTTTTCTCTCAACGTACATCTCTCTATTCTTTAATCTCTCATTTTTATCCCTCCCCAGAGTGGTTGGTAGATAGACAAGAAGTTGCGGGCTTTTGCCCCTAGCATTCTGCTAGATTCTTTTTCTTCCGCACACAGTAGTGAACTTTCCCACAGAGAGGTTGTGCCACAATTGGGTGTGTAGCAAATCTGCAGCTAACATCGGTTGATGATGCCCTGCTGGGGAGTTTGGACGTGGTTAGATCTGTCCAGATGAGGAAGTGGAACATCTCGCTCCATTCCAATTTATGCTTCGCGCATGGCTTGATACCTCGTTGCTCGGAGGATGGGAGAGCTTTCGGCCCTTTGCTGTTGACTTCAGTTGTGCCCTCTTCTGGCAGGTAGAGTGCCCTTCTTGGCAAGTATGTTGATGATGGGGAAAAGACAGAACACCTGACTCAACTGTGCCCCTAGTTCATCATTTTGACCATTTCTTTTGGTTTTAAAACAATTTTGACCAACATGAAAGTTAGATTAACATGCTTATTCAACTTTTTGATTTAAAATCATGCAAGTCAGGCTATGAGCACCGAAAATTTTCCTTTTTTGGGTCCAAGAAAATGGTCCAGTTTTTGGAAAAGATGGAATAATTTTCGAGAGAATTAGTCAACCTCAGTAAAAATTCTCAAAAACTATTTTTTTGCAAATGATCAATGCTCAACAAGCACGGAACCTACTCTTGAGATGCATAACCTCGGATCCATAAGCAATGGAAAATTGCCCCTTGTCTGAAGGACACTGCATGGCAACAGAAAGTAGCCCCTTGTTTGAAGTGACACCGCGACGTTTTGAATGGCAACGGAAAGTTGCCCCTTGTTTGGATAGCATCGCAGTGTACTTGTAGTCAGTCCTCAGAGCGACGAACACAACCAGACTCTCGGATACAGAGGAGGCAAAGATGATCAAAACCATCACATGGCCACAATTGAATTGGAAATGTTTATGGCTGGACTTCAAGGTGAAGTTGCCTACGTATCCCAAAGATGGGAATCAAGCCTTACGTAGTTCGGGGTTAAGGTACACTCGGGTATTTAACCTCTCCTTTTTATGCTCTAACTTTTGCCAAGGTGCACATGTGCGGGTTTTCGACCTTGCGAGCTTCTTTTCTTTTCTTTTCAATTCTTTTTCATTTTTTCATTTTTTCTTTTCTTTTAGGCTCTAACTTTTGCCGATCACGGGTTTTCGACCTTGCGAGCTTGTTTTTCTTTTTCTTTTTTCTTTTTTTTTTGTATATATTTTTTTTCTTTTGTATGTATTTTTTGCTTGCTCTAACTTTTGCTGGTAGCCCTTAGGGTTTTCGGCCAATGAGCCTCTCAAAGGGTAAAAGTGTAATAAGTCCATGCCAAATGGTTTTTGAGATTGAAGCCCTTTGTATCCGGAGAGTGGTCATTGATTCAAGAAGAGAACTCATCTTGGCTCTTGAGCACATCTCGACATCTTTGCCCCTAGTTTGAAGGGGGCTTCGATCTAACTTTACAAGCTTCTCTTGAAAACACTTGAACTTCTTGATCTGACTCTCTTGCCCCTAGTTCGAGGGTTGCTTTGAATTTGGCCACGCAGGCCTCACGTTGTAGTTAACCGTTGAACATTCTGAGTTTGAGTCCAAGGTTCGAAAATGAGGGGTCGAGTCTCGAGGCCGAGAGCGATCCTAGGATGCACAATCTCAAGAGCGATTCCACACATGTCTTCGCAGGACCGCGCAAAACATTTTTTGAAAGTTTTTAAGAAAAGCGACAAATCGCTCGCGCTGAAGACAGTGTAGGACCAATCTGGATCAAAGCTAGGGTCCTTCTCAGTATTCAAACTAACAAGCATGATTTCATTCATTAAGGGCTTAGCACGCCTCTCTTTCTCTCAATTGATCAAAGTTTTGCAAATCTCGAGGAATTCCTTCCTCTTCGTTTTCACCGCAGTGTTCAAAAAGTTTTGAAAAACTCAGGTGATTACAATGACTTCAAGGCACAGGAAAGGCAGAGTTCTTAGTTAAATACTTCCATCTTATTTAGAAATTTTGGCACAACTGGCACATGGCAGAAGCAAGCACAAAGAGTGTGAAAATCACTGCTGTTTCATTCAAAATCTGTTGGCACAACTAGCTCCCTGGCAAAAACAGACTTAAAACAAAATGAAAAGACAGACGCAAAGCAAGCAAGTGATGTCCGAGGTAACACCCCCGAAATCACCCGACTCTGACAAAACAGGACTGACTCGATACAACAAGACAGATCCAACTGACTCAGTATGAAGAGACTGACACAATACAAAAGCGACGGTGACCCAATACCCAAGTCTGAATGTACAAATACTAGCGTACGCACATGCTCAAAACGAAGGCATGCCATCCACCATATCCGAGTAAACCGAAGCGCCGCAGGTAGTTCATCTCTTGATCACATCACGTTATCCCCCACAAGTTCACTGATCAAGTGCCGATAGACTTTGCGGGACCCGGTGCGGGGATGACTCTGTTGTCGATCAGATCTTGTATTTCGTGGCGAAGACGAAAGCACATGTCAGTGTCATGGCCAGCTCGCTGATGGAAGGCACAGTAGTCGGCTGGGTTGTGTGAGAGAGAGAGGTTCTTTGGTAGTGGCTGCGGCTCCAGGGGCTTCAGATGCCCTTTCTTGATCAAAACCCCTAAAGCTTTGGATAGGGGCATGTATAGTGGAGCAAACACCCTTTGGCCCTGAGGTGGGTTTTTGGCTATTTGTGAGCTAGCTCCGGACACACCGGTGAATGAGGTGGCTGTTTTTTGTGTGGTGGTGGTAACCATGCCCACGTCTGAAGCTCGGGCATTTTCAGCACTGCTTACGTCTGTATTTACATTGCGGTTGAAGGTCCTCCTAGGTTGCTCCCTATCACTGTCAATCAAGCCTTGTTTCATAGCATCCTCAATTTGTACCCCCATCTCATGCAAATCAGAAAAGGTAGGGAAGGGGAGCACGATCATTTTCTGCATTAGCTTGGGCTGGAGGTTGCGCACAACCATCCGTATTTGATCCTTATCTGTTGGCCGAATGGTCATCATTGAGGCCTTGGCCCTCCAGCGAGCCACGAATTCTGAGAAGCTCTCCTTAGGCTCCTGCCTCGTCGTCTCAAGATCACGGGTTGTTATCTCGATCTGGGTATTGTATGAATATTGTGCGACGAAGGCCTCGGACATCTCCTTCCAGCTTCGTTTCACTAAGTCCTCTAATTTGGCGTACCAGATGGCTGTGATACCCGACAGGGTCCTGCTAAAGAGGGAGAGCTTCTGTAATCTTGTCAAGCCCATCGGGCGCAGAACATCTGAAAACAACCTCAGGTGGACCATGGGATCTCCTGACTCGTCAAAACGGTCGATTTGTGGCATCTTGAACCGATCTGGCAACGTCACAGCCACGTCGGTATACCTATCCTCGATGTCCGGGATGGACTTTACCCCCTGGGATTTCTTAAACATTCTTTCCAACCTGCTCAGCTTCAGTGCTATGGGGTCTACTTCGAACTCAAAGGGAGAGTCCGGTACATTGACGGGCGTGGGCGCCTTGGATAGTTGTGGTAGAATCGGGCGGAGTCGTTCGGATTGTCCGTATTTGCCTGGACATTAGTTGTTTCCCCGAGCGTTGGAACTCTGGGTGGGGGAGGAGCCTGATGTGAAGTGGATGTTCCTGTTTGCTGCTCTAACCTGGCAATTGTTTCTGCCTGTTGGGCTATGACCACAGCCTGTTGCTTGGCGTGTTCTGCTTGACAGACAGCATCTTGATGCATGGCTTTCATACTATCCTGGAGTTGGCGCACCATCTCTTCCAAACTCGACATATTGTCCTGATCTAATTGAGCAACCGGTATATCTGTGTCTGCAGTAGGCTCGGAAATCTCAACCCGACTACTCAAAGATCACTGATCTGGTAGCTGTTGTACATATGGTCTGTACCTGACTAACCTTCTCTGGCCCTGATTACCCTTGAACTGAGTCTCTGACCTGACAGAGTCTATCAGCACAAATCCGATGAACCTCGAGGATATTAGAGCCTTCTAAAGCTATAATTCCAAGACTACCCTAGCAAAAGAGAAAACAGACAGCATCTCAGCCCAATTTCACTGGAACGGATAGTGGAACGACTGTACTCAACACTGATAACTGTTTCCCAAATATCTGCCTGTAAACTAATACCCTCGGGTAAAGCTGATTCCCCAAATACTGATGCTGATGCCCACAGGCCTGATACCCAGACTCGCAAACTGGTATATGCATTCCCTGTAGAGATACACTCTAAAAGCACATAGCAAGTAAATGAGAACCAATACACCCCTATGTTGGGGTAGGGTTTCCCTGTCCTATTTTGTCAGGAGCTAGGGTTTCACTACGCACGCAGTGGTTTCAAACAACCTATATCGGGTGAGCAACATGTCCTAGCTTGGAATGGTCACTACGGATTTCGATATGCACTAGGTCGAATGGTCAAAAAGGGTGCCCCGGTAAAACCGGGGTTTGTGTTCCAATACTGGCAGAGCCCGCAACCGGTCAGCCTTATGGACATGCCTTGACAAGACAAGCCTCCGGCAAACCGCTCAGGAATAGTAGATGGCCAACACGGTGTCCTAGGCGCACCAATGCACATGCAATGCAAAGAAACACATAAGTGTAGTCAAAACAGGATATCACGAGTTCGAGTTAAGCTCTCTAAATCCCCAGCGGAGTCACCAGAAACTGTAGATGCCCCCGAACGCCCCGGGAGGGTTAGGTCCCGTTCCGTTCATATTGGGTTTACTACAGTTCGGACTCGATTTGTGTCGGTTCTAAATCTGGACCAAAGAGTCCAAATCCGGCAAATCGTTTTGAAGAAAAACAGATTTTGAAAAGTAGTGCCAAACATGGACTGCTTTGCCAGATTACAGAGTCACCACCTAAATATTTAAAATGGGAAATTTAGGAAACCCTGACTCGGTCTTAAGGCCACGCGGTCCGGCTCATCACCAAAGTGGTCATGGCTCGGAGCTTGGGTACGATCGGGAAGGTCACTATGAGCACCCTTCGCTTGGGTCCAACGACCGGCCTCTACTAACCGTGATATCCAATTTTGAAAACTTTATGCGTTCTTATTCCGGTTTTTAGCCTAGAATTACTATGTTGTGCGCACAGCAAACAAGTATAGACTAGATTGCCTAATTTGGAAATAAACATTGCATATCCGTTTTGTCTCGAAAAACGTGTTGCTTTTTGCTACTCGCAAGTAGGCTAAAATACGGATTTCAATGAGTTGTTCCAACTCACGCAATCCAACCTCCACCCACAGGCATTCAAACAGTAATATCACATAAGCATTTAGCCGCATGGTAGTCATACTGTCATGTCAACATTCACACGCATGCGATATGCTAAAGCATAAATACTTACATCGTACTCCGTGCCAAAACAAGAAACTAGTTAGCAAACATGCATGCCCTAGTTCATGTTAAGTGGCTAATGCAACACAGGCATAGATGCAATCTAGAGTAGGCTCGGCTAACCCTAAACGTGGCATGTGAAATGCGCGAGTAGCACGTATTCAATTTGAATTGAAAATTGCTATGCAGTTTGTATGATGTACCGAGCCCGGTGCATGTAAACAAATGCGTAAATGCGCACATGCATTGCATAAAGTATGCTAAAATAAACGTGCCCTAATCTACCATCATAAGCGGGTAAATAAAAGGGAGAAAGAAATGGGGATTGGAAGACATACACCCACTCACCCACACTTATTACAATTGCGCCCTCACTCGGAGGGACCAAAATAATAATACAGTCCAAAAATAAATGAATAAATATTACAAATTCTAATTACTGAATAAATAAATGTGAAATAAAAGGGGGCCACAGCCCCTCGCCTCGGGATGCGCGAATGATGCATGCTCGATGTCCGCCTTGCCCAGGAACCCGCACCATACCTCTGTTCCCTCTGCTTTTGCTGCCCTGCCTCTCTGGAAAATTGCCAGAGTCCTGGGACACCTTCCACATACCCTGAATATTACCACCGGCTGAAGGGTTGGACCATCGGCTGCAGGGTTTGGCCACCGGCTGCAATTGAGATTATCGGCACAAAAAGTGTGCCGGTCGGCACTGAAGAGTGCCGGTCGGCACTAAATTCCTGCAGGAGACAGTTTTGACAGCAGCAGACAGCAACAGAGCATGGTATGGAATTTTGGGACAAATGTATGCACGGACACACTCCCTATCATGCAATGGACTCAAGGGAGCATGGCCCTCGACCCCCGGGCCACCAATCACGCATTTCAATGCATGATGGCCCAAGAAGCCAAAGTGTGCAACTTCAATGTGGAATGAAATGCACATAAACAAACAAAGAGCTCAACCTCTATCATACTCAATTCAAGAGGTAAAGCATGCATGTCAAATGCAACCTAAGCATGCAATCTAACATGCAATATGAACATGCAAGTATATAAACATGCTAGGCACACAACCTAAGCAACACATACAAAGTAAGCATGCTACAACACATGAGGGAATGGACTTGAACTAGATTAGGCAGCCTCAAACAAGCCTAAAACAGTGGCCAAAATGCTAAGTCAAGAGGGCCAAACACACATGCACACATGTATAAGTTAAGGCACCAACACTCAAGCATAATTAAGCAACTCTTAAACACATCTAAGAGGCACAAACATGGACTATTAGCATACATGAAAAGCTCTGAAATCATGCAAAACATGGTGCCAAACCAAGCTAAACAAGACCAAACAAAGCATGCAAATAGCCAGAGTGGTTGAAGCAATGTAATGAGGCTTTGAACCACACTTGACAAGACCAATCATGGCAAGACTTGAGCAACCAAAAACAGGTTTTCAGCATGTGAAAATACACCCAAAACTCACACTCACGGCATCCTAAAAGCTCTAAACACACAAGCATGCACAAGGCACCCTTGAATGCATAAAAGGACACACCCTTAAAGCATGAAAGAGATGACAAAAATGAACATGTGAGCATGGATTAGGGTCTGAAATAGCATGTAAGAGGGTTCCAAACCCTTGAAATCATGGAGGCAATGCATCCTACACATGCACCTACTTGAAGCATACAAGCTACAATGCAAAGGGGCTATACGAAGCATGCCAAGATTGACCCAAACAACCTAGGACAGACCTTATACATGGCAAAACAAGCACATTTCCAGTTTATGACCAGCCACAAAAATAGAAGCAAGATAGGCTAACAAAGCATGCAAAATTACGGTAAATAGAAGAGATTATGAAACAAGTGCAAGATAGGGGTCCCAAACAGGGTTGAGCCCTCTTCAATGTTGAAGAAGGGCTCAAAATAAGCCTACTTACAGTTTATTATATGCTCAAAAACAGATTATACGCCAGCCAAATATACTATGCAAGAATCATGGCATACAAGGGGGTAAAGAGATAGGTGCTAGATGCTATCATCAAACAGCCAAATACCCTTCATGAGACATGTAGAGGGGGGAAAAATAAGACACTTTTCAGGCCTGTCAAAGCCCCAAAAATGGAAGCATGGTAGGCTAAAGAAACATGCAACAAAATAAGGACCCAAGAGGGTATTGAAGCAAGTCATACATGGGGGTCCCAAACAAGGTTGAGCCCTTCTTCAATGTTGAAGAAGGGCTCAAAACAAGCCTCTTTGCAGTTTACATCGAAGCTCAAAAATACATGAAACTATGGCTTAGATATGAACCAAGAAAATGCTAGTTTTGGGGAAAAGTGTGCTTACCCTTGTAGACCAACAAACCAGCACCCCTTGGTCCAAGTTTCTGAGCTCCTAACCTCTGCAAATGACCTCCCAAATGCTGGAATGGAAGATGGAGGTGTTGTGCTAGGTGTTGTAGAGCAAATGATACAAGAACCAAGGTGTTTGGAAGCTTGGATAGGATAGATATAGAGAAGGAGGTGGGATATATGTATCTATATCAGAATATATGTATATCCTCTGGTTTTTGCTTAAGAATCTCCAACCCCTCAATGGAGAGGAAGGCCTCTCTTAAATAGACAAAGCTTAGCTTCCAAAACAAGCTTCAAAGGGTCAAAAGAGTTCAAGGGGGGGTGCAAGGCTTATTCAACAAGCTTGGACAGCTGGTAGGCTTCTTGAGGAAGCCAAGACAAGGGGTCAAGGCTTCCTCAAGAAGCCTTGAGCAAAGGGTGCAAAATAAGGGCCAAAAGGGTGCAAAATAGGCACATGGATGCACGTAGATCTGATTCTGTGCATCCCAGCTGGAACAGCTGGCATGCACCAAGCTTGGGGGGTGCAAAGGGTTCAAACCGGCCAGAAGATTCGATCATTGTCCAAAATAAAGTGCCGGTCGGCACTCTTTTCTGCCGGTCGGCTAAATAGAGTGCCGATGGATGATTCCTTGGTCGAAACATGGCCGGTGGGTATGCAAATCGAAGCCCCGGAAGTTAGCTTTCCAATGGCGCAAACCTTGCATCAAAATTCCTCCTATGAAAAAAGTTATGCCTTTTTCTGTGAAGTCGCGCAGACTCAATCCAACCAGGATGATCCCCTGCTTCAACCCAACATATCTCCTCCACCCGGACTTGGCTTTGGGAGATTCTTGAGTACAAAGTGAAGCCCCGGAAGTCTTCTTTCCAACGATGGTGGCCTCATAGCTTAACTCCAAGTATGCAATTGAATAAGCCCGATTCAATGAGGGTCGCTCGATTCTCTCCTACGGATTCATGGCGAACTTCTTCTTCAACCTATTTTCTCCCTCCTCTCCTCTTTTCTTCAACTCCAAACCCTTAAACAAAGTGTTTGGGAAGATTTGCCTCTCTTCTTGCGAAGAAATCAACTCATTCGCACATCTCTCAACACCGAGCAAACCATCAGTAATGCCCAAGTCTTGAGGGCGGTCAAAAATGGGGTGTCTACACCTGCTATGGCTGTTGTTGTAGCTGGGTTATCACTTCGGCTTGACGAGCCATAACTTCAGCCTGACGAGCTGTGACTTCAGCCTGATGGAACGCGTCTTGCTGCAGTGCCTCGATTGTTTGTTGTAGGTACTGCATCTGTTTTTCCATACTGGCTGGGGAATACTGAGCCATGGGAATGGGTGATTGATCTTGTGCTGAGCTGAATGCAGACAATTGTTCCCAGACCAGACTAGACCTGGGTGAATTGAGGTATGATTGCTGGAGAAACTGGATTGGTGAATTCTGCCTGAACCGGTGGGGGTGAGGCAAACACAGGTTACTTCTGAACCAATTCTGACCTGACAAAGTCTATCAATACAAGTCGAATGTACTCGGGGCATATTGGAGCCTTCTGAAGCTATGGTTCCAAGACTACCCTGCAAAAAAGAAAACAGACAACATCTCAGCCTGATTTCACCAAAACAGATATGAGCATAGTTGAATGACTCCACTCTTTACTGAATTCTGCCCAAAATCAGAACCAAACTGATACCCTCAGGCCGATACTCAAACTTGCAATTGATACATACATCCTGTAGAGACACACTCCTAGCAGCACATAGCAAGCAAGTAAGAGCCAAAACACCCCTATGGAGGGGTAGGGTTTCCCTGTCCTATCTTGTCAGGAGCTAGGGTTTCACTACGCACGCAGCGGTTTCAAACAACCTACAATCGAGTAAGCAACCTGTCCTAGTTTGGAATGGTCACTACGGATTCCGATATGCACTAGGTCGAATGGTCAAAAAGAGTGCCCCGGTAAAAATCGAGGTTTGTGTTCCCATCGTGGCAGAGCTCGCAACCAGTCAGCCTTTTGGCGCGCTTCTCAAAGCAAGCCTCCGGCAAACCGTTCAGGAATAGCAAATGACAAACACGGTGTCACGACCCAAACCCGGCCCTATGGGTTTAGCATCAGAATCGCCGATGTCCGAGATTACCAAAGGCACGCCAATCGATACTGATAAATCTGAGTTCGGGGCTGGCGAAGCCAAAAGCAGTAAAACTAGTGTCCATAGAGCATGTTAATCAGTATGCCAAAACATTTTTCATACATTTATGCATTCAAACCAAGACAAGATACACAATCATTCTGAGACATTCAAGACGGACTTAATCCCTTGATAACAAGCAAGATAACAAGAAACGGTCTATACAAAACAATACAAAACAAAGAAGGAGACCTATGGGGACACAAAACACCCCAAGCCATGGCATGGCGTCTCGAACCTCACAAAGTGAGGCACGAAGGTGACAAAAGCGGGGACCAATCCCACGCTCCTAGCTTCATGCGGTGAGCACCTACATATATATATAAACAAAGGAGCTAAAGCCCGGCCGAATAACATACGATGTAAAGAGGTTATGAATGAATGTCCTTACGAATGAAATCAGTTCATTTAAACAAGAGTTCATCTTGCAAGATTTCGATCAAACAATCATATGTGGTACATCCAATAGCCTATAAACAAGAGGTCCAAAAGGACCGAGTCTTCTTAACAGAACAAAGGATGATGGCCAATCATTCAAGAACAGTATGGTTCCACAAGGAAACCGACAGAGCTCAGTAACGATCAATAATGAGGTGCTAAGGATGCCACAATACAGATTGAAATAGGACATACATTCATTCAAGAATAATATCGATTCAAGAACAGATTCGATTAAGATTCAAAAGATAACCATTTTGAACATATCTTTACACATCTGTGACTCACAGGATTGGGCTATCGATAGCTAGAGCGCGTCGTCCCGAGAGTCAACCCTAAACAGTCAATCAATAGAACACACACTAAGTTTACAGTTGGAAAGGATGATAATTAAATCCCTAAATTCCTCGGTGTGGTTCTATGCTTAAATCCTCATTAAGGTGCTTTAAACTAGGCCTAAGAATGCCTAGGATGCGATGAGGATGCAAAAATGCACTAAGGAAGCAATTCGAATTTTTTCAAGTGAAACAGGCCTCCGCCGCTCGGCCGAGTTTCCCTTCGGCGGACAAGCACACAAAGGCCCACGCTCGAGCGTACATTCCGCCGCTCAAGCGGACTGATGAAAGGTGCAAAAATGCTGGATACGCGATTTTCCCGCTCGAGCGTTAAAATCCCCGCTCGAGCGGACTGTAAAACAATGCGAGAAAATACTGGGAGCATGCATTCCCCGCTCGAGCGGCACTTCCCCCGCTCGAGCGGACGTCCAAAATCTGGAAAATCCATATTCAACCTCTGAGTTTCAAACCAAGTTTCAATGCTCCAAATTCGATCCTCTTGGGCCCATTTTCTGGAAAAACTCTTTCAAACACATAGAATAACAAGTTTTAAAACTCAATTTAAGAAATCAAGGCCCAAGGGTGTTTCAATTAAACTCAATTTCAAACCATTTTCAAGAACACTTTCAAAACATGACATGCATGAGCTTTAAACTAATTTCAATCTTTAAATCTTGCTCCAAAGAGCTCAATAGTTGGCAAATGAGATGAAATCATGGACTAGAATATAAACATGGACATGCATGTGACAATTCTCCAAGAATTCAACTCAAACTCATCAATACATACATGCATGCATGAATTTGACTTCAATCCAACATATATGAACAATTCCATAACTTAGCTCTACAATGATGCATGAATCATGCAAGAATGAAGTTTAAACTCAACAAGGAGAAGATGAATTCACTCACCTAAGTCTCAATTACAAGGTGAGGAGGTTAAATTAAGCCAATATACTTCAATTTCTTCAACAATTTGAGCTTAATTCTTCAAGATGAACTCAACTCTCTCTCAATTCTCCCTACTCTCTCTTGTTGGTCGGTTATGAGGGGAGGAGAGTGGCTGATCAAATATGTGTGTAGGCTCAAGTGATAGAAACTAAACAAATGGTCCACTCAAGGGCAATTCGGTAAATACGTCCAAGTTCACAATTAACTCTATTCAATCTAATTTCATCATTCCTAATCAATTTTCAGATAAAAATACCATAAAATCAGAAATATTCTACTGATCCTAAAACATCAAGCGGTTTCTAAATCGGCCGCCGATAAGGCCTTCAATTAGCAGTTTAAACATAAAATGCAAACAGATAATCATACACTCAAACAGATGCAACACGCAATTCAATAGACAAACTCATTCAGTTTCCGTTTCAGTTTCATTCAGTTTGTTCAGTAGTTCATCCAGTTCACTTATCAGTCAATAGCAGTTCAGTTTAATGGTAATCAGTATATAATTCAGTGGTTTAACGGTAATCGATGCGAGGTTATTCTGATCTCCTCCTCCTTATAAGGAGTTTAGTCCTCTAAACTCGAGTTACCTTCGATCCGAAGAAAACAGGTCCAGCAATGAACAGATCGGATATCGCCTAGCCATGACATCTTGCCTTTCCCAAGTGGCATACACCCCACCATGGTTCTGCCGATCAACTTTCACTAGCGGAAACTCTTTGTTTCTCGGTTTCTTGATCCGTCGGTTTACAATCAGATAGGCCGTTCCTCGTAAGTGTAGTCATCACTCAACACGATACGGGTAGGCTCAATCACATGAAACGGATCTCGAAGATAGTCTCTCAACATCGAAATGTGGAAGGCGTTATGCATATGCTCCATTTCAGAGGAGTGCAACTTGATCGCCACCGGATTGATTTTCTCAATAATGCATGCGGTCCGACGTATCTCGGTGCTAACTTGCCTTTGACTCCAAAGCGAGTCTGGCCTTTCATTGGTGTCACTTTCACAAACACGTGATCACCCACTTCATATTCTCTATCCCGTCTTCTGACATCTGCATAACTTTTCTCTGCCTACTGCGGTTTTAGGTCTTTCTTTGTATCAGTTTTACTTTCTCAGTCGTTTCGTACACAATCTCGGGCCCAAGCAACGGCCCATCTCCAACTTCTGCCCAGCAGATTGGAGATCTACACTTTCTGCCATACAATGCCTCGAAAGGCGCCATACCGATACTCGAATGGTAGCTGTTGTTGTAGGCGAATTCAGCCAACGGCAAATGACTTTCCCAATTTCCCTGAAAGTCCAGTACACACATTCTCAGTAGGTCCTCTAGAGTTTGGATGGTCCTTTCTGACTGTCCATCTGTCTGAGGATGATAGGCACTACTCAGCCTCAATTCAGTACCCAATGCAGTCTGTAGGCTCTGCCAGAACCTCGATGTAAACTTCGAATCCCTGTCAGAAACAATAGATACAGGCACTCCATGCAATCTCACAATCTCATCAATATAGATAACAGCCAATCTATCTGCATTATAAATTGTCTTGACAGGTAGGAAGTGTGCAGATTTAGTCAGTCTATCAACAATAACCCAAATAGAGACCATACCTTTCACGGAGCGCTAATCACGATAAAATCCATCGTGATATGCTCCCATTTCCACTCTGGTATGGGTAAGGGTTGCGATGTCCGGCAGTCGTTGATGTTCGACTTTGACTGTTGGCGGTGAAGGCATTTGGACACAAAGTCGGCAATTTCCTTCTTCATTCTCGCCACGAAATTGCATTTGAGATCTTGATACATTTTCGTATTCCCTGGGTGAATAGAAAACTTCGAACTGTGGCCTTCTTGTAGAACTCTTCTTTTCAATTCAGTGTCATTCGGTACACACAGTCTGTCTTGAAATTTCAATATATTGTTCTCAAATTTGAACCCCGGTCTCGGTTTTGAATCTCTTTCTTCAATAACCTTTTTCAAGAAATCATCTAGTTGTTGTTTTTCTTTAATTTCCTCAATCAATGCTGGTTGAGCAGAAATAGCAGCTAAGGTTCCACCTTGTTCTTTCAAAACAATTTCAATTTCAGACTTTTCCAGATCAAGAAGCAACTCTTTCTGTCCAGTCAACAAACAGGCTAAGTTGGCAATCGATTTTCGGCTCAATGCGTCGGCAACGGTGTTGGCTTTTCCCGGATGGTACAAAATCTGTAGGTCATAGTCTTTTATCAGTTCAAGCCATCTCCACTGTCTCATATTCAGTTCTTTCTAAGTGAAAAAGTACTTCAGGCTCTTGTGGTCAGTATACACTTCACAGGTTGCTCCATACAAATAGTGACGCCAGATTTTTAGTGCAAAGACTACTGCAGCAAGTTCTAGGTCATGGGTCGGGTAGTTCTTTTCATGCGGTCTCAACTGTCGGGAAGCATAAGCAATAACTCTCCCACTCTGCAATAAAACACACCCCAAACCCTTATGAGAAGCATCACTAAACACAGTATAACCATCCGTACCTGAAGGTAGAGTCAGAATCGGTGCAGTCACAAGTCGGGTTTTCAGTTCTTGAAATGCTGATTCCCTTTGGTCAGTCCAGTCAAATGATATCCCTTTCTGTGTCAACTGATTCAGTGGTAAGGCAATCTTAGAGAAATCTTTGACAAACCTTCTGTAATATCCAGCCAGTCCCAAAAAGCTTCAGACTTCGGTTACATTCGTTGGTCTAGGCCAGTTCACTACAGCTTCAATTTTCTGTGGGTCAACAGAAATTCCATCCTTGCTAACAACATGTCCCAAAAACATTATATGATCAAGCCAAAATTCACATTTAGACAGTTTAGCATACAGTTTCTGTTCTCTTAAGGTTTGCAGGGCAAGTCTCAGATGGTGTTCATGTTCTTCTACAGTCTTCGAATAGATCAGTATGTCATCAATAAATACTACAATAAAATCGTCAAGGTATGGTTTAAAAATTTTGTTCATGAGGTCCATAAATGCGGCAGGGGCATTCGTAACTCCGAACGGCATAACTAAAAATTCAAAGTGGCCATACCTCGTTCTGAAAGCAGTTTTATCAATGTCTTCCGGTTTGACTTTCAGTTGATGATACCCCGATCTAAGATCAATTTTGGAAAACACTTGTGCACCCTGTAACTGATCAAATAAGTCATCAATACGCGGTAATGGATATTTATTCTTTACAGTTACCTTGTTCAGTTCACGGTAATCAATGCACAGTCTCAGTGAGCCGTCTTTCTTTTTCACAAACAAAACAGGTGCACCCCACGGTGAAGTACTGGGTCTGATAAACTTCTTGTCTAACAGTTCCTGCAATTGTACCTTCAATTCTTTCAGTTCGGTTGGAGCCATTCTATAGGGGGCTTTAGATGTCGGCTGGGTACCCGGAACCACATCCACAATAAATTCAATTTCCCTGTCAATCAAATCCCCTGGCAATTCATCTGGAAATACATCTGGGAACTCTCTGACTATAGGAATACAATTCACATCAGTTTTAACATTATCATTAGCAGGTACAGTCAATACAGAACACAGATATCCTTTACACCCCTTTCTAATCAATTTGACAGCCTTTACAAAAGAAATCATATATGGAGGAGGTACTACTCCACTCCCATTAAACACAAATTCGGGCAAACTCGGTGGACGGAAAACTACTTGTTTTGTTACACAGTCGATAGTGGCATGATATTTTTGTAGCCAATCCATCCCCAATATTACATCGAAATGATCTATGTTCAATGGCAGTAAATCAATAAATAGGTGCATATCCCCAACAATAATCTCACAAGCAGGATACATATATGCACATGTCATGGATCCCCCAACAGGTGATGATACAGCTAACAAATAGTTCATGGGTTCTAAGGGTCTATTCAATTTACGCGAAAAAGCATGCGACACATAAGAATGTGTAGCCCCGAATCAATCAATACATAAGCATTCTGAGCACAGATAGAGAGGATACCTGACACAACGGTCTCAGTGTTTTGCACGTCTCCCGGTACTAGGGCAAACACTCGGCCCTGCCTCAAAAGCTCTTTCCCGGTAGCTTTGGGGTTCGGTTTTGGTGCTACATTTGATGCTGCTGCGCTTGGTGCAGCTTTACTACTACTAGTGAGTGGAAGTGAAGGCCAGTCTTTAATCCTGTGGCCCACTTTGCCACATCTGAAACAAGCTCCAGAAATCTGGTAGCAAACCCCTTTGTGCTTGTTGCCACATATGGAACAGGGTGGAGTAAATCCACTCCCTTGGCTGGGGCTAGTAGTCGACCCCGTATTCTGTTTCTTGTTTGCTGGGTTATGCTTACCTTTCTTAAACTTAAAACCCTGTCTTTTCCCTTGCCACTCACTTGTCGGTGTTTTGATTGTTTCATCTTTGCAATGTTTGTCTCGCCATCAATGCCCTACGAGAACACCTACATAAGTTGGCATTTTCAAAACATTTATTCGGTCCTGGATAGCAACACTAAGGCCGCCTTCAAACCTCCTGGCCTTCTTATAATCGGTATCCACCATATGTGGTGCATACCTAGCAAGTTCGGTAAATTGCTTCTCATACTCGGCAACAGATGTTTTGCCCTGTCTCAGCTGTTCAAACTCAGTCACTTTTCTGTCCCTGATGCACTGGGGAAAATACTTTTCAAAGAAGGACTCCTTGAACTGAGCCCAAGTCACAATAGTATTTGCATCTCGGGTCAACATCCACCATCTTCTGGCTTCTTCCTGAAGGGTGAAGGTTGCTAACAAAACTTTGTTTGCTTCAGAGCACGGAAAAACCTCAAACAACTTTTCGGTCTCAAAAACCCAAGCTTCAGCCTTTAACGGTTCTAAGCCTCCTTGAAAGGACGGCGGTTTCATTTTGCTGAATTTCGGAGTCAGTGCAATAATGTCCACCTCATTAGCATTCACATTTTGTACATTCTGTTCCGGTTGTACCGGAGGAGGAGGAGGAGGAGGTGGTGGGGGCTGTTGGTTCGGTTGTTGTTCGAGTCTTTCAATTATCAGTCCCATCATTTGTTCAAGTCTGGCCATTCTGGCCTCAGAGGATGATGCTTCAGTTTCATTTGCATTATCCATTTCACTATAGCAGTTATAACAGTTATCATTATAAACAGTTGTACAATTAAACAGTTTAACACTTTAACATATAATCAGTCAGTCATAAGCACACACTTTTCAAATTCATGAGATGCCCTAATTGCTTTTCTAGGACACCCTATAGCTCATTTGGACACGTGTGTGCGGTATAACTCGTGGTTAAGTATCGCTCTGATACCACTCTGTCACGACCCAAACCGGCCCCTATGGGTTTAGCATCAGAATCGCCAAGAATCCGAGATTACCAAAGGCACGCCAATCAAGAATACAAGATACAGAGTTCGGCTGGCGGAAGCCAAAACAGTAAAAACTAGTGTCCATAGAGCTGTGTTAATCTGTATGCCAAAAACATTTTTCATACATTTATGCATTCAAACCAGTACAGTATACACAATCATTACAGACATTCAGTACGGGGACTTAATCCCTTGATAACAGTGCAGTATAACAGTAAACGGTCTATACAAAACAATACAAAACAGTAAGGAGACCTATGGGGACACAAAAACACCCCAAGCCATGGCATGGCGTCTCGGAACCTCACAGTGAGAGGCAGAAGGTGGTGACAAAAGCGGGGACCAATCCCACGCTCCTAGCTTCATGCGGTGAGCACCTACATATATATATAACAAAGTGAGCTAAAGCCCAATGAATAACATACAAAGGTAAAGAGGTTATGAATGACCTGTCCTTACAAGAATGAAATCAGTTCATTTAAACAAGAGTTCGATCTTCAAGATTTCACCAAACAATCATATGTGGTACATCCAATAGCCTATAAAAGAGGGTCCAAAAGGACCGAGTCTTAACAGACCAACAAAGGATGATGGCCAATCATTCAAGAAACAGATGGTTCCACAAGGAAACCGACAGAGCTCAGAATACCAATAACAAGAGGTGCTAAGGATGCCACAATACAGCTCAGAAATAGGACATACATTCATTCAAGAATAAATAATATCGATTCGATAAACAAATGATTCAAAAAGATAACCATTTTGAACATATCTTTACACATCTGTTACTCACAGTGATTGGGCTATCAGTAGCTAGAGCGCGTCCCCGAGAGTCAACCCTAAACAGTCAATCAATAGAACACACACTAAGTTTACAGTTGGAAAGGATGATAATTAAATCCCTAAATTCCTCGGTGTGGTTCTATGCTTAAATCCTCATTAAGGTGCTTTAAACTAGGCCTAAGAATGCCTAGGATGCGATGAGGATGCAAAAATGCACTAAGGAAGCAATTCCAGAATTTTCAGTGAACAGGGCCTCCGCTCGAGCGCAGGTTTCCCCGCTCGAGCGGACAAGCACACAAAGGCCCACGCTCGAGCGTACATTCCGCCGCTCAAGCGGACTGATGAAAGGTGCAAAAATGCTGGATACGCGATTTTCCCGCTCGAGCGTTAAAATCCTTCGCCGAGCGATCAGAAACAATGCGAGAAAATATCGAGCATGCATTCCCCGAAGCGGCACTTCGCCGAGCGACGTCCAAAATCTGGAAAATCCATATTCAACCTCTGAGTTTCAAACCAAGTTTCAATGCTCCAAATTCGATCCTCTTGGGCCCATTTTCTGGAAAAACTCTTTCAAACACATAGAATAACAAGTTTTAAAACTCAATTTAAGAAATCAAGGCCCAAGGGTGTTTCAATTAAACTCAATTTCAAACCATTTTCAAGAACACTTTCAAAACATGACATGCATGAGCTTTAAACTAATTTCAATCTTTAAATCTTGCTCCAAAGAGCTCAATAGTTGGCAAATGAGATGAAATCATGGACTAGAATATAAACATGGACATGCATGTGACAATTCTCCAAGAATTCAACTCAAACTCATCAATACATACATGCATGCATGAATTTGACTTCAATCCAACATATATGAACAATTCCATAACTTAGCTCTACAATGATGCATGAATCATGCAAGAATGAAGTTTAAACTCAACAAGGAGAAGATGAATTCACTCACCTAAGTCTCAATTACAAGGTGAGGAGGTTAAATTAAGCCAATATACTTCAATTTCTTCAACAATTTGAGCTTAATTCTTCAAGATGAACTCAACTCTCTCTCAATTCTTCCTACTCTCTCTTGTTGGTCGGTTATGAGGGGAGGAGAGTGGCTGATCAAATATGTGTGTAGGCTCAAGTGATAGAAACTAAACAAATGGTCCACTCAAGGGCAATTCGGTAAATACGTCCAAGTTTTCAATTAACTCTATTCAATCTAATTTAATCATTCCTAATCAATTTTCAGATAAAAATACCATAAAATCAGAAATATTCTATTGATCCTAAAACATCAAGCGGTTTCTAAATCGGCCGCCGATAAGGCCTTCAATTAGCAGTTTAAACATAAAATGCAAACAGATAATCATACACTCAAACAGATGCAACACGCAATTCAATAGACAAACTCATTCAGTTTCCGTTTCAGTTTCATTCAGTTTGTTCAGTAGTTCATCCAGTTCACTTATCAGTCAATAGCAGTTCAGTTTAATGGTAATCAGTATATAATTCAGTGGTTTAACGGTAATCAGTACGAGGGTTGTTACACACGGTGTTCTAGACGCACCAATGCAAATGCAATGCAAAGAAACACATAAGTGTAGACAAAACAACACATTATGAGTTCGAGTCAAGTTCTCTAAGTCCCCAGTAGAGTCGCCAGAAATTGTAGACGTGCCCGAACGTCTCGACTACGGGCGCAAAGGCGCGAAATCGTTTTGTTCATTAAGCTACTACAGTTCAGACTCGTGTCACGGTTCTGAATCTAATCTCACAAAGTGCAATATAAGACTGATAAATCACCAAAGAGTCCAAATCCGGCAAATCATTTTGGAAAATCGATTTTAATCAAAAAGCGCCAAACATGGACTGCTTTGCCAGATTTCAGAGTCGCCACCTAAATATTTTGTTTTGGGAAATTTAGGAAACCCTAACTCGTGCCTCAGGCCATCTGTCCGTCATCACCAAAGTTGCCTCGGCTCGGGAACTTGAGTACGAGAGGGGAAGGTCTTGAAATGAGCACCCCCACTCGCCCGATCAAAGATCGGCTTCTACTGAGCATGATATGTTGTTTTTGAAAATACACGTGTTCTTATTCCGGTTTATTAGCTAGCTTACTACGTGATGCGCATAGCACACAAGTATAGACTAGATCGCCTAAGTTGGAACAAAACAACTCATGTTTGTTTTTTAAAGTGGTTTGAAAGTGCTACTCGTAAGTAGGCTAAGACGCAGATTTGCCACCCTCAGGTGGGCTTAGAAAACAACATGATTTTGCTACTTCAAGTGGGCTTAAAACTCGCATTTGATGAATTGCTCCAATTCAAGCAATCCAACATTCACCCACGGGCATTCAGACAGTTATATCATTTAAGCAAATAGCCTCATGGCAAGCATGCTGTCATGTTAACACTCATACATGCAAGATGCTAAAGCATAAACACTTACAGCGTACTCCGAGCCAAAACAACAACTAGTTAGAAATCATGCATGATCCCAGTTTATGTTAAGATGGCTAATGCAACGCATGCAAAATGCAACTAGAAATAGGCTCGGCTATTCTAAGATGGCATATGAAATGTAACTTGATAACATGTATTCAAATCGGAATTGAAACACAATGTAGCTAGTATGATGCGCTGAGCTCGGTGCATGCAATACATATGAATGATGCAAACATGCATAGCATAAGGATGCTAATCAAAATATGACCTGGAACTAACTATCATAAGCGGTTAAGTAAAAAAGGGAGAAAGACGTGGGGTTGGAAGACATTCACACACTCACGCACACTTATTACAAAATTCGCCCTCTTGACGGAGGGTTTGAATAAATCAACTAGCTAGCTACGCTACACTAATTAATTATTACAAAACCTTATTGAAAATTAGCTATGCTAAGCTAATTAAGAATTTACAACGATGGATTAAATTAGCTAACACATTAACTAATCAATTACAAATTAACTAACTATTCAAAGTAGTTAAAACAGCCTCTAGAAGAGGGGCATATGCATGCTTGGTCGGCTTCGCTCGGAAATCTAATGCCGTCCCTCATGTTGCCTCTGTTTGCACTGTTTTAGACTTCTGAAAACTCTGCAAATCTCCAAAACACCTCTGATCCACCTCATGGATATGCTGAGAGGTCATCGGCCAAGAGAAGTGGTCATTGGCTAGAGAACAATGGCCATCGGCCAAATTTGAGGCTATCGGCCAAATATTTGTAGCCGATCGGCACACCAGATAGCCGATCGGCCATTTCTTCCTGCAAACTCTCCTTTTTGCTGCAACAGAGCACAAACAGAGGCATGGCAATGTATTTGCAAGAAAATGTGTGTGTAACCACACTCCTTATCATGTCTGAGACTTAAATGTGTGTAGTGCTCGACTCTCAAGCCATCAATCGCGCATTTCGATGCATGATGGCCAAAGAGGCCGAGTTGCACAAATCAATATCACATGAATGCACAAAAACACAAAAATGCCTTAAACTCTATCATCTTTGATCAAGAGTGTCGGCAACTGAGGATTGAGGCACGTTTCATCACTTCAAGTATAAAACGTTCCTCGTTCCTCATGTTTGGCTTGACACCCAAACCAAACACAATGCAATGCAATGCAAGGTATGCCAAACACAATGCAAATAACAAGCATGCAAACAACATGGCATGTAACCAATATGCAACAATGTCAGGCAATGCAACTAGCATGCAACAACATGCAATGCGATAAGCATGCAACAACATGCAAAATGGACATAAACTAAAATGGACACACCTCAAACATGCCCAAATCAGTGGCCAAAATGTTGAAATGATGGCATGAAATGCAAGACAATGCATGCACATGCTCTAGCCCACCAACTAAGCATAAAAGCATAACTCTCAAAAGTGCTCAATGAGTGAAAAATGTAAGAGTGTAGCAACACTATAAGCACTGAAATAAGGTATGAAATGATGCCAAATCATTCAATCAATACAAGCATGGCATGCTAGGGTCCTTAAAGCATAAAGCTACTAAAGAGGACTACAAAGGAGGCATGCAATACATGGTACAAAGGCATGAACCAATCATAGACAGAGTTCAAATAGGTCTAAACAAATACCAAAATATGATAAGATTGAGGCACAAATGCCTAGGCATGCATGCATACACACTAAGCCACAAACAAGGTAACAAATGCACAACCCTTAGAGGCACTCAAAGGGTGAATGAAGTGGGAACATGGCAATGCTACGTGCTCTGAAATGTCATATGGAATTATGCCAATTCATGTACATGATACAAATGAAGCATGCTATGGTGCCCAAAGCTTAAGGCTAGCAAGGCACTTGCACTACAACTATGCAAAACATGAAGCATATGGCCAAGGAAACCCAAAAAAGTCCTAGAGCATACCAAAGTGATTCTAAAACATGCATGGAGCAAAGCCAAAACAAACCAACATGAAGGGCATAAGGCATGAATGCATGTAAGGCCAATAAGGATGGTTAAACTACACCTATCAAGACCAAGCATGAGATGGCTTCACCAACAAAAATCAGAGTTCTATCATGGAAAAATAACCCCAAATATACATTGAAATGATAGCTCGCAAGCTTAGGCATGAAGGCATACACAAAGGCTCATGTTCAAGGCATAAAGGACCAACCCTTCAACGCATTGAAAGAGTGAAAGATGTGAGTGCATGGAAATGAAACATGCTCTGAAATCTCATAAAAAAATGATGCCAAATCATTCAAATAGGTCAAGCAATGCATGCTAGTAGACTTGATGCACAAAGCTAACAAGCTAGGATGAACCATAGCTATACAAATCATGGCATGCATGGCCAAAACAACAAAAATCAGAGCTTAAGAATGCTAAAACATGACCAAAATCTTCTTAGAGTTAAGCCAAAATCATGCTAGCATGACATGTTAAAGCATGATACACATTAGGCTAATTCATGGAATAGCACTACAAGTGCATGGAGCATGCAAGGGCCAACCAAACCAAACCTTAACAGAGGTATGACATGGAAAAACATCACCAAAAACATGCTGAAATAGAATCAAATCATGCTAGAAAGGCATGCTACTTCATGAAGCATACAAGACTAGTTTGTGAGAAATACACTACAAGTGTATAAACCATGCAAGGAGTGAATCCATCAATCAAAGTTGGAGTTATAACATGTCAAAATAACACCAAAAACATGCTTGAACTAAGCTAATTCAAGCCACAAAAGCATGCTACTTTGTAAGGCTAACAAGGCTAGCAAAGAGGATTTACACTACAAGTGCAATAAGGATGCAAGAGGTGACCAAGACAGCCAAAAACAGAGTTATGGAAGGTCTGATAAGTCACAAAAATGAGCCTAAACAAAGCCATAAAGAAGTAAAAATACATGCTCATCTGGTTGGCCATTAACACTAGCAAGCAATACAAGAGGAGAGAGGACCACCCTCTCCTATTTGGGCCCTCAAAATAGGGTTTATACCACTGAAAATCCTCCGAATTTCAGCAGTTAAAAGGGCATGAAAAGGTTTTTTGAAAGGCCTTGGAAGATGGCTCAAAAGCTATACAAGCTAAGGAAGAAAAGGAAGAGACAACCCCCTAGCCAAACAAGGCTTAAGCCAACATTTTTAGGACTGAAAATCAGACCTTTCTTCAGTTGAAAACCAAGCCAAAAATAGTTTGAAATGGTGGCAAAACAATAGTGCAAGACAAGCTTAAATGCGGTAAGTTGTATACCTTTGAAGCAAAGTACACACTAGGCACAAAAGAGGCACTAAACCAAGCTTTAATCATCCTTTTAGAGCTCAAACAAGGCTCCAAGTAAGCTTCAAGCAACCTTAACCCATAGATGGACCACTTTCACCAAGGATGTCTGGGCAAAAGAGAGGTATTTCTCTACTTGCATGCACAAAAGGCAAGAGGGAGAGGCTTTAGAGAGAGGGGCAGAGATCAAGCCCTGAAAATTGTAGAGAGAGAGGGATTTTTAGTGACAGAAGCTCTCAAAACTTGCTTAAGTAGTTCTCACCCTTTGAATATGAGATATTTGGCTTCATATATAGCAATTCAAAGCTTTTGGTCGAAAATATCTAAATATGGGACAGCTAGAGGTTGTGTGTAATAGCTGGCGGTGAAATATCTTCAAAAAATCTGAGTTTGGGTCACTCTTGGCTGATCGGCCATCTTTTGTGCCGATCTGCTATTTATTTGCTACTTTTTTGGCTGATCGGCCACAAAAATTTGCTTTTCAGGCCCAACTTCAAATGGGTATAACTCCTTCATGTGAACTCCTTTTCAAGTCATTCTTATGTCCGAATTGAATCTTCGGAAGTAAGCTTTCCAATGGTGGAAGCCTTACATCAAAATTCCTACTGTGTAAAAAGTTATGCCTCTTTTAGTGAAGACTGCTCAATTTCGGACCAACCGGAATGATGCCCAACTTCAATCAATCATATCTCCCCCATCTGGACTTAGCTTTAGGAGATTATTGAGTGAAAAATGAAGCCCCAGAAGTCTTATTTCCAACGGTGGTAGCCTCATAGCTTAAATCCAAGTGCATAGACAGATATGCCTGATTTAGCGTGGACCGCTCAACTCTCTCTTAGCGATTTATACCCAACTTCTTCCTCAACTAGGTTTCTTCTCTCCACTCTTTTTTCTTCAACTCCAAACCCCTAAACAAGGTGTTTTGAAATATTTTTCAAAGATTTCATCTCTCTTTCATTCATTTCCACTTTGTCCTTTCTCGGTTTACCGAAAAGCGCAACATTTAACGAAATGTGAGCCTTGGAGCATCGCAAAAACCTTTTTTTAAAATATTTTGGAAGAGAGGGTTTTAAGATCTAAAATCTTTTTGATCCAACAATGGGGTGTGAGGTTTGGATTTGACGCTCTCCTTGCCAAAGAAATCGAATCTTTGCTCTGCACATTTTTCATCACCAGAAGCCATCAGTAGCGCCCAAGTCTTAAGGGCGGTCAAAAATGGGGTGTCTACAGGCTTCATAATCATCCTACATTCCATTGAATTCAAGCTAAATCTAAAATATCGAATCCATTTCCAACCAAAGGGAAATTTGGACTTTTCACACCAATTTTTCTGTAAATACACCAATTGTCTCTATACTTTTGAGCACAAAACACACTCACACACTTTGATGTTTGGCTGAGAGGAAAGAGAGGGCGAGAAAGTGAGCTTGGTGAAGGAAAAGAGAGAAAGAGAAAGTTTTGTTAGCAATTCAATCAAATCTCAAGTAAGCCACATCATCATCTCTCATTCTATTTTTTTTTTCATATACATGTTATTAGAAGTTTAAAATCACATTTTCAGATGTGTTGTGATGGTGTTCATATATTCAGAGTTGATGAGTTGAGCTTTGATCCTCCTTTTATTCATATTTTCTCTTAATAGATGCAAAACTACATTTTTCCTTCCATATCCCCCATTATTTCCAAAGACACACTATCACGCTAAAAATTTGACTTATTAATACATTGCTGAGTATATTTTCATCACAAAAGAAGTGAAAAATTTTCCTTAGTTGGCATCTTTTCTCACCAATCTTCTTATTTCGAGTATTATGCATGAAAAATTAGTTTTTACAGCGAACTTTTGAAAATTCTAGAAAAATGTAGCAAAATCTCCTGAACCTCAGCTTTATGTCAAAAACTTCCGTAAAGAGTTAGCTTTCAAGGAAAATTGGTTTAATTGAAAAAGAGTGCGCAGTTTGAAAGAAAATCCAATTTTTGTAATGATTAACGAATCTGGACAGTGTTGGAGTGTTTTGTAAATAACCAAAAATCTAGAAACGTTATTTTGTTTCCAAAAAATGTTCTAAAAATTAGATAAAATGATCTACGAACCATAGGAAGGCTAGGCTCAGGAAAAATTTGAAATGGTCCTTTTGATTTTAATCTTTAAATGGTATTGAATTTGTAAATTTAGTTTTGCATTGTTGTTTTATGCTCTCGTCCTTATGAATATGCTTATTATTAGTACATGATCATATCTTGGTATGATATTGCATGTGTTATGTTAATATACCCTTTATTTAGTCCTTTGATGATGCTTATATCTATGAAAATTGTTGGAAAATGACTTTGAAAAACCTTTATTTTTTACTAACTTTGAGTATTAATTAAAGTGAGACCCAAGCGTTATTTTTAACGTTTCTCATTGGGTTCATACTTAATGTTGCCTAGTGAATAACATCATTTATTTGGTTGCTCAAAACCATTTTTCGGATGAATGAGAATTCAATGCGCGTTTTTGGATTCGTGGAAATAGCTTTAGGTAGGTTTCCTACACATTTGTGAAATGTGCTTGTCCCACATTACAAAAGCTTAAGGATTTATTTGGGTATATATATATATATATATATTCTAGCTTGGGATACTTGGGATGGGCCCCAAGGGGTACCCAAGTTTGTGGAAGGGTGAGGTTATGGGTAAAGTGGGCTAGACCCGTTAGACCCAAAACAAAAACCACACAGGTGAGCTGGGCTGGGCTTGAGCACGAGTGTGAGGTTAGGCATGTCCGGCACAATACTTATCTTTTTGGGCCAAAAACTTTTGTATTTTATTTATTTATTTTTAAAATTAGATTTTCCTTTACCCAAACAGATCCCGAATAGGTTTTCTACCTGTTGAATTCCACCCAAACAGGTTCATACTTGTTGAAATTCAAACCGAACAAGTTTTCTACCTGTTGATTCCATTCGAACAGATTCAAAATCTGTCCGAACAGGTTTCTACCTATTCTGAAAAGGCACTTCTTATCCTATATATAGCCTGCCATTCCAACATTTCGTTGGATCGAAATTTTCCAAAAACTCTTTCTTTTTTTCTTATGTTCATCCTTCTGTGCTCTTGCATCTGTTTATCTATTTACTATTTAGTTTCTAAGAAAAGAAAGAGAAAGAGTTACAACACTGTTTGGTTCGCTAGACTTGATTTTGTAGTGCTGCAAATCAAGTGTTAGTTGTTGCATCCTAGGAAGTAGACATTGGAAAATCTCAAAACAACGGAGCAAGAGCGAAATCTACTTTAAGGAGATTGTATCCAACACAAGCCTCAATGTTTAAAGTTTCTGTAAGCAATTAATTCAGAATTTAATTTATATAATTATTTTCTGAATTATTTTATTTTGTTGTTTATTTTAATTATACATTTAATTTATACACACAGACACCACTATGGGGACAACAAAAATTTTATTTCAATTGCTTGTGCTAACTAACTTAAAATATTAATCTAAATGGAATACTTGATGAGGTGGCTAATGGAGTTTCGATCACATTGTTATGAGATAAGATTATGTTTAAATTGAATTGGTTAGTGGGGCGTGTTCCCTTTTGAAGATAAATTCTTCCGCAAGTGGTTGCTTCGGAACCCTTGAATGAAGCGATTGTATTCGGACCTTAGGTGGTTTTGGTGTGAGGAGAGAACGGGCAATGCTCTTATTTTACCGTCTCTTTTGAGGTCATTGGTTGGAGCTACGTGGTATGTAACCTTGGTATGCATTCGAGGTAAGGTCTGAAAAGCAACAAAAGAGGAGGCATACCGAATCTGTGTCCGATTCTTGTGGTTGGGAGGATAAAATCTCTTTGGGAGATTTCTAGACTACTCACAACTAACCTTGTAACCCTTGTTGTTTACTTGAATAGCATGTTTCTTTTCCCTATTATTGTAATTGCTATTGTGTATTAGATTGGGAAAAAGAGATGGGATGTATGCGCGTTTACTGGGCATTCAAAACTCACGGAGTTTCATGCTAGGTATCGAAGAGGATTTTGCAGCAGAAAATGACAAGCCGAAAACTTTCAAAGAGAAGCTAGAATTTTTTTGTTTAGTAAAGTCCATCTGAAGCTATATTTTTTGGGTGTAATATCGATGGACTATCTTTTGTAACTAAGGATATTTTGTATCTATTCTCTTATTATTATATGCCTGTTTTTTTTTTTAACAAAAAAAAAAAAAACACCAACATAGTTCCCCACGTTGCTTATGAGACCTTACGTCAATGCCTTCTAAGATCTGTCAAAAGGGTAGACTTGCTACCTAAGAAAGCTGGACTTAGAATGGAGATTAATTTCACTCCTCCGGCAACTTGGGATCTGACTTGGTCATTGACCATAGAACTCATTAGTGACTTTCCTTGACTACAACCCTTATTGTAGATTTTGAGGGGTCACAATGGTGGTAGTGGTGGTGGTGGTGGTAGCAATAGTGATGGTGGTTGTGGTAGTAGTTGTGGTGGCATAATAGTGATAGTGGTGGTAAGTTTATAATAATATATATTGATAGTTTTGTTTACTATTGTTAGGTTTTTATTCTTGGCAACCCCGTTTGACAAAACTCCTTTCAGATGTATTTATTTTCGCACTTTTATTTCAGTGAGACTATGAGTTTATTAGATGCAAATCCAAACCCGAATCGAGCCATGCAGAAAAGTTTGTGATGTTAATACTTTCAAGATTGCCACTTCACTGATTATTACGGGGGTCGAGCTGCCCGGTCAACTCGCAGCCGAAGTAAAATGCAAAATTGCATTCAAAATTGCATTCAAAATTGCATGTCTGCCATTGGTCGCTCGAGCCAAGAAGAGCTCACTCGAGCGAAGGTTTGCTCGCTCGATCCAAGGTGTTCTCACTCGAGCCAAGGATTGCGTCCATACAAAAACCTGAAAAGAGTGTATTCCTCGCTCGAGCCAAGGATTCGTCGCTCGAGCCAAGGCACTAGTAGAAATCACGAAAAATACACTCCTCGCTCGATCCAGCAAAGCTTCGCTCGAGCGAGCCTCAGAATCCGGATTTCTCAAGGAGTTTGTTTTCTTCCCAATCTAGGATTACTTTTGGTTCTCTATAAATACTTGGTTTTCTCCCAAAACTAAGTAATTGATTGAAGTCCTCCAGATCTTCTTTTTGGTTCTTAAAGGTTTATATCTGGGGATATTTTGTTATTTTCTTTGATATTTTATTGAGTATTCAACTCATGGTTTAAAGAGAGTACATCAAAGATTTGTTTGTTATACACAAAAGAGAGAGTTGTTCTTCAGTTGTGGATTCTGAAGAATTCGAGTCTGAAGCTTTGGTGGAATCCGGAGTGGCTCATCAGAAAGACAATTCCTTGGTGAAGATGGGGTTGGAAGAGGCACATAGAGGTTGGTTCAATTAGGCATTGTGGATTTGCTAGATAATTGAGAGTATACCTGTGTAATTCCTTTAATTCTTCTTAGTGGATTGTCTTGTGGCAGTTGCCCATAGTTTTTTTTTATCACAGTTGGAGGTGTCCAATTGTGGTTTTTCCACGTAAAAATCGTTGTGTCTCTTTCTCTTGATTGTTTGATTGGGATTATTTTTTTTTACTGCTTTTTATTAATACATAATTACAAATCAACATCTAGGGTTTCTAGATTTTTCAACTATGTATAAATTCAGTTAAAATCAAGTAAGTTTCATATGACTTAAAATGTTCTTTAAGTTCTACCCTATATTTTAAGAGGCAATCAAAATTTTAAGTGATATCAATTGTGGTTATTAAATGGGCTTAATTGATTATCACTTAATACATTTTGTTTTAAATGTTGAATCATATTATCAAACGTCCCCCAAGTCGTACACTTATAGGTTGTTACAAAAAACATTTAGGGATTAAATTCAATTTTCGCGAGGACAGTCGCTAAAAGGTCGTACCAAAAAATCAAAAAAAAAGAGAGTTTTTCCAAACAAAAATTTGAAAATGTCACTAATAAATACACTCTTAGAGGCAAAAGAATTTGGTCACAAAAAGGTTAGTGATTCATCACTAAATGTTTAATTTTGTTGGAAAAATAAAATAATAACACTTTTTGGCAATAAAAATATTTTGTCTCTAAAATGTGATTTTGTCCCTAAATTTTTGTCTCTAAACCCTTAATTTCTTGTAGTGAATTTTATAAGATTAAGCGATTGAATTATTAGCACGGTAATATTAGATTTGAGATGTAATACGGATTGATCATATTTGTTTTAACTTGTTGATTTGAGATTAACTTTATAAAATTTCCTAAAAAATTTATTACAAAAAAGGTAATTTCATTATTTGTATACAATGGGGATAAAATTATATTGGGTTAATTATACTTTTCACCTCTACAATTTATGTGTACACTCAAATACAATTGACAAATATTTTAAAATTATTAATTTTAACCTTCAATTTAGATATAAGGACCAAATTAGAACTATATTAAATTATTTAATTTAAAACTATAAAAATTCAAGTGAAATTTAAATCAAACCACCAGGGTGAAAATTGAATACCACATCCAAATAATTCTACAACCAAGCATGGTTTATTATGACTCAAATCCCATCTCCTATCACAATATTAGGACTCAAATCCCATCTCCTATCACAATAACAAAAAGGCTTGCCTTCAATTTTCACATGGTTATAGCCTGCAGTGAAATAGTTTGTGTACTTGTCAGGATGGAATCAAGATTTAATCACAGTAAAGGTTAAAAAATAAATAATATTTTTTTACCATATAAACAAACGCACATGTATTACAATACGATATATAAATTATATATATACAAAAAGGAAAAAAGAAAAAATTCAAATACTATAGAAACAATCTCTAATAAGATAAAAAATAAATTGGTAAAAACATAAAAAGAGAATGCAAGATGGGAGAAAAAATGAAATATATATATATTTCACACTAGGAGGTTATTTTATTTATGAAATTATAAGATATATATATTTAGAAATACTATGACAAACAAAAAAATTTCACAAAAAATGAGGACCATAGCCCCAATAATCTTTTCTTAATTCCATCCTGCTTGTCACCGAGTCATCAAAATTTTTACCAGTTGAAATCTCTAATTAGGAAATTTATTTGGTGGTTTTGGGATAAGTTTAGGTAACACTCCAACCTAATTTTTATTGGTTATACAGTGTGACTCTATTTTTTATTTTATTTATGAGAGGTAATATGAACCCCCCCCCCCCCCCCAAAAAAAAAAAAAAGAAAAGATAGAACAAAAATAGAAATTATGGCCTTATTTGTCATAACTTAAAAAAATTAAAAATTATTATTCCATTTAAATCACATCACCTCTCTACCAGATCACTTCAAACCCAACTCATATTTTATAAAAAGTTAAAAAATACACTTATTTAGATCATTCCATACCCCCATATTTTGCTCCCAGAGCAAATCTACCTATTGCTCCAATTTGTATTTGAATGCCAACAACAGTAGACTATAACACTTCTCCTCTTAAAAAAAAAAATAAAAAAATAAAAAACAAACATGATAAGTGTCATGCTCTCGGTAGTATGATATAATATTTCAAGATCATCAAATAATTTTTCAGAAAAGAGAGAGAAATGAGAGAAAAAAAAAGAAAAAAAAAAAAGAAAAGGTAGAACTATGGCCTTGTTTGGTTTGTTTTTGAGAAACCAATTTTGGAGAAAATTTTCTAAAATTTTGTTTGGTTTAATGATTTTGGAAAAAAAAATTCAAAATCATTTTCTCTCTCCTATATATCAATCAATTACTTTTTCTCTATCATCTCTCATTTTCAATCACTTTTTCTCTTACACATATCTACTCAACTACAACAAAATATCAAATCATCTCAAACTCTCATATTTCAAAACTATATGTTTTTTATTTAAATTTTTTTTTTGGCAGCATAAATAAAATAAAATAAAGAAAGAAGAATAAGAAGGATAAGCAAAACGATCCAAAAAATGTTATAGACCCCAAATAAATTACTAAAATTTCCACACATGTATGGAACCTATACACATATAATTTATGTGGGTCTTACACTTATATAAAAGGTTTAATAATTTATTTGATAATTTATTTAAACTCCCTAGTATAACTCAAACGATCCTCTTGTGTGCAGTTTCTGAGCTGTTATTATTCTAGCTCGGTAGGGACGCGGGATCGGTGCTGTGACAATTGTGGTGTGGTTTGCATCAAATTTTTTTAGGAAAATTATTTATAAATCATATTAGGGAGATTTATGTTACATATGGTCTTACTAAAAAATTTATGTTCCTATAAGTCCTGTGGGAAGTTTGTTGACACATTTACTCTCAATATTAGTTGTTAATATCATAAATAATAGTAAAACCGTATATAGAAAATTGAATGTTACCATAGATCATATTTATATAAACGTAACGTAACGTCACACTTAAATAAACATAACGTGACACCTCTGATCTATGACAACATTCAATTTCCATAGAACATGTCTACATAAACGTAACGTAACGTGACACCTACATAAACGTAACGTGACACCTATGATCTATGACAACATTCAATTTCCTATATAGGAAATTGAATGTTACCATATATCATATTTACATGAAACGTAACGTAACACCAACATAAACCAGCAACATTTTCACATTCAATTTTTTTTTAAAAAAAACTCATTAAGTTTGCGAAACGTAACGTGACACGTTACGTTATGTTTATGTAGGATCTTGTGGAATACATTCCTATCTAAATACGACTTGAGACTCTATAAGAAATTACACAGGATTAGCCTAGCATAAGTGTCTGAAAAATGACTTATAAATAAGTCTTCCAATTTTTTTTGTTTGTTTTTTTACTTTGTGCAATGATTTTTTATTTATTTGTTTATTTTTTTTTTTGGTTTTTGATCACTTGTTTATTATCAATTTTTTAAGGGTAAATTACAAATACGTTCCCTGAAGTTTACTTAAATTACAAATTATCCCTTGTAATTTGAAAAATTACAAATACTTCTCTGTCAGAATTTTTTATTTAATAGAATTAATTAGAAAAGTGAAATTTCTAACTGCTAACCTATACAATAATAAAATTATCTGAATTATTCATTGAAATAAAATTGTAACATTATTAAAAACTATTAATTAACTTAATGATTTATTAATAAAAGGACACATTTGTTATGAAATTAGAAATCTTAGGAGGCACAATATAATTTCTAAAATCATAAAGGATAATTTTTAATTTAAGTAAATTTCAGGGGGTGTATTTATAATTTATCTATTTTTTAGGATAAATTATAAATATACCTCCTGTGATTTATTTAAAATATAAATTCTTAACAATATCATTTTACTTTTTCATGAAAAAAGTGAGAATTAATAATAAAATAGACGAAAATAATTAAAATATATTGGGAGTGTAACTTTTCTTGTGTAAAAAATTCACAAGAAAAATGTGCCCATACCCAGAAATGAATTTGTTCACATGTTTTCTTAGTAATAAATACACTACAAAAAAAACACCTTTGGCGACTAAATTTTTAGTCGCCAAAGGTCCCATTTTAGTCGCCAAATGTCACAAATTCGCTTTCCCCGACTAAAAATTTTAGTCGCCCATTTTGTCGCCAAAACCTAGTCGCGGATGCTTTTGGCGACTAAAAATCTGGTAGTCGCCAATAGACAGGTCTTCAGCGACTAAAGATTTAGTCGCCAATAGTCAATTTCATTTTTTGGCATTTTACCTTTGGCGACTAAACCGTTTGTCGCCAATAGTTAATTGTTTATTTTATTATTTTTACCTTTGGCGACTAATAACTTTAGTCGCTGAAAGTCTTTTAAAAAAAATTTTTTTTTCCCCTCGTCTACCAAGATTCGAACTTGTGACCCCGACTTCAGGTGTGTCAACCTTCAGCAACACTCTTTTCCCCACTATGCCACTACACTCTCACGAATATTAATGCAACATATATTATTTATATACTAAATTTTCCGATTTTAGTACAAACTATATATATAAATAATTATTTTTATTTAATGTATTTAATGTAAAAAATAAAGTATTTACTAAAAAAATATGAGAATACTTTTGGCGACTAAATATGAATTTTAGTCGCCAATTTGATGCTTTTTGGCTACTAAATTGCTTTTGTCGCTAAAAAATTGAATTTCACCAAAAAATACTACAATCGGCGACTAAACTCTTTTTTGTCGCCAAAGCTGAGTTTTGCCGACTAAAATCAGTTTTAGTCGCCATTTGTCCGTGTATTAGCTACCAAAAGTTTGTTTGTCGGTAAAACAGCAACATTCGGCGACTAAATTATTTTTTAGTCGCCAAAAGGTACAGTTTTGGCTACTAAATGCTTTTAGTCGCCAAAAACCGTGCCATTTAGCTACTAAATTTTTTTCAGTCGCTAAAACTCGTATATTCGGCGACTAAAGTGACTTTTAGTCGCCAAAAGCCCTACTTTCGGCGACCAAACTGCTTTAGTCGGCAAAAGTTCCCACGTTTGGCGACAAACCTGATTTTAGTCGCCATTTGCACTACTTTTAGCGACGAAAATCAAACTTTTGGTCGCCAATGCTGCATTTTCTTGTAGTGATAGGGATGTAATCGATTTGATAGGATCGATATTTAGATAAAATTTCACCGAATCGATAATATTAGTTTTATTATTTTGAACATCGATACAAACTGTTTCTCCCATCAAACCGTGCCGAACCGAACCAAATCGAGCCGATTGAAACGGTTCAGTTTGGTGCTGTTTAATCAGTTTAGGACATTTTAAACTTGAGCCACTTTTAAATATAATTATTAATCTATATAAAAATAATAAATCAATTATTTGTCCGCTATTTCAAACATATTCAATCCATCCATTTAATAAATACTATTCAATTTTTAAATTAACAAAAAAAAGTTAAAAAATACTAAGGTTTCAAGAATAATGAATTTGAACTAAGATTATATATAATAAGAGTTTACATACTTAGGTTATAAAGATGATAAAGTTAATTAGCCCAGGTTAATAATTTATGATACTTATTAATATCATTACATTATTAGATTATATATATCTATTAAATACAATATATGTTGAAACGATTAGTTTCGGTTTAATTCAATGCATAAGATGGTTGAACCGATACCGAATTGAAAATTAAAAAAAAAAAAATTTAAAAACAGCACATACAGACTCTTGTTAAAAAACAGATCAAATATAGACAATTTGGTCCAATTCAATCGGTTTGATCGATTTTTTCGATTTTTCTTACCCTCTTAGTAATAAATATACAAAATATATTCAAAAAGTATAATGACTCCATTCAAAATATTATGTCCTATTATTTTAAAGGGCAAATTACACAAATAGTCATTGTAGTTTGGGACTCGTGTCATTTTGGTCCCTGACTTTTTAATTATGACAAATTTCACCCTAAATTTTGAATTTTGTTCCAAATAAGGACAATTAAAGATACCTTTGTTTAATTTCAATGGTAAAATCGTCAATTTAATAAAATATAAACTAATTTGACAAAAATAAATGTCAAAAAAATATTTTTAATTTTTTAAAAATTATTTTTATCCACCAATGATAAAATTATGTAAAATTGATAAAAATTAATAAAAATTACATGATTAATTTTTTAAAATTAATTTTACATGATTATTATCCAAACACATAATAAAAATTAAGTTGGTAACAAAAAGAAATGTCTAAAAAATTTATCAGTTTTACATAATTTTATTTTTAGTAGATAGAAATAATTTTTAAAAATTTAAAAATATTTGTTTGACATTTATTTTTGCCAAATTAGTTTATATTTTATCAAATTGACGATTTTACCCTTGAGAAATCTAATGATATCTTCAATTGTCTTTATTTGAAACAATATTCAAAATTCAGAGTCAAATGTGTCACAATTGAAAAATCCAGGACCAAAATGACACAAGCCTCAAACTATATAGACTAGTAGTGTAATTCACCCTATTTTAAAACCAATCAAAATATGTGTATAGTGCAAGAACAAAATTGGACTCTCCTTCATATAATTATTTTTAATCTATTACACTGCATACTAATTTTATTGGCAACTTACTTTAATGTAAAAAAACATAATTTGAGAAGCTGTTTATCAATTTCTGTAATAGATATGTTAATTTATAATTATACCCTTAAATTTTTTTAACCTTTTTTTTTTTTTTTGAAAATAGAAAAAGATCTAAATGGATTATGGATTAAATTTTTATTATTTTTTTATGAGAAATGTAAACTAGTAATGAATAACAAAAAAAGTAAAAGTTAATTCAATTTATAATTAACAGGGATAAAAATGATATTTAAAAAAAATTATTTCATAACTTATTTATCAAATACTACATAATAATTTAAATATATAGTCTAACTACTATACTAAACAAATTAATAATTTTTAATGATAATTATAATTTATAATTCATTAAATTATAACCTATAATATGTTTAAACAATTATACGTACCAAACACTCCATTGTCAGTGTTCTTATCCCAGCTGAAGCCCCACCAGAGAACAAAAGGTACCGGGAGAGAGAGAGAGAGAGAGAGAGAGAGAGAGGGAGGAGTACAATTGAATTAGACAAGTGAATGAACTTTTGTCCGTCACGTGAGAGTTGAAGCGACGGTGTGTGTTTATTGGTTGGGTTATGTTAAGAATATTAAATAAATTATTAAATTTTTTATATTGATGTAGAATTTATACAAATTACATGTGTGAATTTTATATTCATGTAAAATATTTGATAAAAAAATTAATAATTTATTTGAGATTTATAGTATTTTCTTTATTTGTTTGGTTTTTTTTTTTTTTAATTTTTTTGTAGGTATTTTGTTTTTTTTTTTGGGTAATTTTATAAAAAAAATTCAAAAAGAATTAAGTTGTTGGATTCTACTTGATTAAACAGATTGAAAAAATATATATTTTTTAATTTTAAAAGAAAAAATTAGAAAAGACCAAAATAAAGTAAAAAATTGTCCTCTTTTTGTTGAACTTTTAATTTTCTTTTAAATTCGTTTACACAAGTCAAATTGGAAGAGTAAAAAAATTTGGCATTATTTTAAAAAATATTGCTGAAGATAAAAAAAAATTAAAAAAATTATGAATTATTTAGATCTTCCCAAACATCTATTAAAATTGGTATTAAGCTAGCGAGTTTTTTTATGGGAACTTTTTTTAAGATCCATAGTATTAAGATTTTACAACATAAAGGACATTCAATATTTTCATAATATCTAAAGTCCCTCAACATCGACTCAGAGAAAATTCGATCCAATCTAGACATCGGTCTTTGGCCCAATCATTCATATCAAACGGCCCAATCGTTTATGTCAAACGTATGTTCGTTCACAATTCAAATTAACAAATCCATGAAACTCATATAGGAGTAAGCATTTGGAAGATAACATACTTGAAAATATCTTTACTAAGATATTACTCACAGTGTTCTGCCAATGGATTTGCCCTTGCACCTAACCCTACACATTACATAACATATTGGGTCACAAGCGATTCGATCCATTCTTAATTTATTTATTTCTCTTAAGCCTTTTTCTTATCCTTTTAGTTCATTTACAATGCTCAATGCATGCCCAAGAGTGTTTAGAAATGAAAAAGAACGCAAAATGAAACACAAAATAACTTTTCAAAATTTCTGAAATAGAGCTCTCCGCTCGAATGTAGTTTTGGTCGCTCTAGCGGACCCTTTTAGTCTGCAAAAGTATTGGTTGCATGCAATTTACGCTTGAGCAAGACTTTTGACGCTCGAGCGAGGAGTCTTGCAAAACAGGGTATGCTCGAGCACAGATTTGGCCGCTCGAGCCACTGTGCAATGTCTGAAAAACTTCTAGGAGCTCGACTTTGACGCTCGAGCGACACTTTTCTCGCTCGACTAGATAGGTCGAATTCTGGGTTTTCCATAATTCTGTTTGAAGCTCGAAACACACCTTCAAATGTCCAATTCGTGAACAACTCACTCAAATATGTAAGAATACTCCCAAAAACATATATTTGAAAAGAACTTTCAACCATAGTTCAAAATTCCATGGATTTAACAATTTTAAACCATAAACTTTATATATATATACAATCCATATTTTGTATCTTGCATAGACAAGTTTCAAGGCTTGAAATTGAGCATCAATGCATGAAAATTCTTACATACATGTGTCAAACAATCTTTAATGAAACATGATTGACATGTTTTACATTCAAATATGCAAAATTATGGCCAATTCTCACATGCATGCACCCAATGATCTCAAATTCACCAAGCTTAGCTTAATTTATGTCCTTGACTTCACATGTACTTTGAATTCATTTAGTTATGAACTTAAACTCAAGAATTTGAGCTCAATTACTCACTTAGGAGCTTCAACTCTTCCAATTATGGCTAATCCTTGAGCTTAGCTTCCGAATTCCCAAGCTCTTAGTTCAAATCTCCAATTTTGTGCTCCCTCTCTCTCTAAATTTGGCTCACTCTCTCTCTAGAGTGTCTATTTCAGATTTTTGAGCTCCAAGGAGAGAGTTTGAGTGTAATCAGGCTCTTATATATGCTTGTCTAATCAAATTTGATTAAGGCTAAGTAATTGTGCTTAATTTAATCAATTCGATCTAATTATTTTAATCTGAATCAATTTTTAATTAAATTTCACCGTTGACTCTAAAAATTACGCTAATCACAATAAGGCAGTCAATTTCGCTTTCTGACGCCTCTACGGCCTTCAATTTAGATTTTATAACAGAAAATCGAACATGTTTTCCTACGATGAACAGATAGAGAGTCAAAAACACATGTAATTATATAAATGGCAGTCAAAATCATATAAAGCACATAATCACAATCATAATGAAGATTAATTAACATAACACAGAGCAGGGTTATCACGCGGGGGAGGGGGGGAAGCAAAGGCATGATCAACTAATTTGTATATTTCTTTACAAAAAAAAAATACCAAGGCACAAAATTAAGACCATATATACAAGCACTATGCTTGACAAGCATACACCACATAAAAGCTACTCTACTTGAGCAAGTTCATCATTTTGATCATCCTTTGATCATGGTAATTTTTTTAAATTTAAAAAAATAATAGCAGTCCAAAAGCATAAAGTAGGCAACAAATTAATCAGCAACTTCACTAATATCATAAAATTTTAGTGGGTCATGCAAGAATTCTTAACTAAGTTAAGAAATTAAGTACTAAAATTCAAATAAAAATGAGCTACTAAGCATTAGAAGCTTACCGAATGATAATAGAACCAGAATAGCGATGAGAAACTCTATCCTCTGCTCTTAAGAATCAATTAATCGACTCGATGTAGAACGAGATTGAAACAAACCCAAAATCACAAGAATTCCACTAAAAAAAAATATCGAATTTAGAGCAAAATTGAAGTCATCAAGGTATCTTTCGAGCTTCTTCACAGAAAATAAGCAAATAATGGTTCAATGGAAGTTGTAGAAATAGCCAAATTCCGCAACCCCAATACACAATCTTCTTCGCTCGACACAAATTTAGTCCTTATGTCTATTTTTCAGAGGTAAGATTAGATTAACACGAACAAAGAAGCAAACCCACTAAAAAACAAGGCAAACCCAGAATTGGTAATACAGCACTAATCGAATATTTGGCTTTCACAAGCCCTTAATAGTACAAATCAAAGAGAAGAAGATGGTGAAGAAGAAGAAGAAAACTTGGAAATTGGTAACAATGGAGTCTCACCTTCCGATGCTCATGATGTTCAACTAGATCTGAAGTAGATCTGAAGTTCAACTAGCTTCACCGTTGACCTGCGCCAGCATCATAGTAGAGGTCGCTGACATGGATGAAGGACACAATTGTGGAAGTTGAGGTGGAGGCCGACAAGAGCGGATGTGGAGTTGGGGAAACAGGGTGTTGGAGTTACGACAGAGGGTGTAAAGCGGAGGTTTGATGCAGTTTTGGCGGTAACGCTAGAGATAAAGAACGGCGGTGTTGGGACAATGGTGGTGTCATCAGATATAAAGAAGAACGGTGTTGAGAAATGAAGAAAGAGAGAGAGAAGACAAAGGGTTGGGTTTGGTTTGGTATTTCCACTGTATACCATATATATGTACAACAAGAAGAAAATCAAGACATGTGAATCCAAAATAACATGTACAAAACCCTAATAAAAATAACAAACACAGATATGACAGAGCCAAACAAATATTCAGAGAGAATGAAATTCGAGTATCAAATCAGAAATTGAGAAAGGGTTTATACCTGTGGAAAGACCTATTGAAATGGAAAAAAATCTAAAGAGAGAAAGAGAGAGGTAAGGGGAAAGCACAGGGGTGTTCGGGAATTTTGAAGAGGAAATTTTGATGTTTGGCACTCGAAATTTTAATTTTGGGCCTATTTTTTTTTCGGTTGTACCTTTCACGATAGCAATTGCGTGTCGTGAAAAATGTAATATTTTAAACGACTAGCTTTTTGTGCATCGTGGAAAGTGAAATTTTTAACGGCTGGCTTTTTGTGCATTATGAAATGCTCAATATTTTTAATAGTTGGTGTACGTGTGTCGTGTATAGTTGATGTATTAGTGGCATGTCATAAGCACGTCATAGGAAGTTTTATTATTTACGGCTAACATTGCAAGCCGTAAAAAAATCATCGTTATTAGCATTCATGACTTACGCAATAGACACGCCGTGGTTGGAAAATTATTTATGACATCCAAAAAAAGCAAGTCATAAAAGTGAGAAACCACGGCTTGCATTTACTGTATGTCGTTGATTTGAAGCCGTAAAAACCTAGTTTTGTTGTAATGAATATTTTTGTGATTTATGTTTATGAAATTTTATAAAAAAAATTATGAAGAGCCTACCATATGCAATTTTGTAGAGGTGCATTACAACCTCTCCACTATCATCTCTATACATAAAATTATGAAGGGTGTTTGGAAACATTATTTGGAAAGAGAAGATTTCAGCGAAATAAGCTAATATAAAATGTTAACTTAATGTACTGTGGGGACATATTTTTTGCGTAGTCCACGTGGCCGAGGTTGTTATCCGAGGTGCCACGTGGACAGACCATGGTGCCGAGATATAGTGCGGTAATACCAAAATCCGAGATATCTAGATAGAGGACTAGAATCGTAGATGAAATCAATGATGAAATATAGATTCACGATGAATTGATATTATTTTCTTTTTTTAATGAATGAGTTGTATAGATTACATTGTATATATAGATCAGTTGGGGATCAGTTATAACAAACTCCTAATACACAATAATATCCTAACCAACTCCTAAGCTAACTGACTTTGTAACTAACTGATCTGACGTGGTTGTAGCTACACTAACTAAAAGTCGAGCCGATCGCACCGGCCAGGCCGATATGAGATGAAGACTTAGTCTGCTGCCGGCAATTAAAATGAGATGGTGATGATGAAGTATTCTCAACATGCCCCTGCAAGCTGATGGGGTGATAGAACTCCATAAGCTTGGATTTAAGATACAAGAACCTAGCCACAGATAAAGGTTTGGTGAAGATATCAGCCAACTGATCTTGAGTAGGAATATAGTGTAAACTGAGTTGTTTAGCAAGGACCTAATCCCTGACAAAATGACAATCCACCTCGATATGCTTGGACCGAGAATGGAAAACTAGATTAGAGGCAAGAGCAATAGAAGATACATTATCACACCATAAGATAGGGACAGTTGGAGAGGAAATAACCAAGTCCTGAAGTAGCATTTGAATCCAAGCTAATTCTGCAGCAGCATAAGCCAGTGCTCGATATTCTGCCTCAGTAGAGGAGCGAGACATAGTGACCTACTTTTTAACAAACCAAGAGATAAGGTTGGAACCCAAAAATATGCAATACCCAGAGGTGGACTTTCGATCAAGCACATCCCCTGCCCAGTTTGACTCTAACAAGGCATGAAGATTAAAGGTACTAGGCTGACATGTCAAACCATGAGCAATGGTGCCCTGAACATACCGTAGTAATCATTTAACAGTTGAAAAATGCCCAAAAGTGGGAGCATGCATGTGTTGACATGACTGGTTGATAGCTAAAGAAAGATCGGGCCGAGTGATGGTAAGATATTGCAAACCGCCTATAATATTGCGATATAAAGAAGGATTGTCAAAGGGCAAATGAGCATTAGAAGGAAGAGAAGGTTTGACTGCAATAGGAGAAGAGCATGGCTTGCAATCAGCCATGCCAGCTTTGTGAAGAAGATCTTGAGCATATTTCTGTTGAGAAAGGAAATAGCCTGAACCACCAGTGGACTGAACTGAAATGCCAAGAAAATAAGCAATATTCCCCAATTCCTTCATAGAGAATGCTTGATGCATTTGGAAACAAGAGACTTAATATGAGAGGCATTGTTGCTTGTGAGTAGAATGTCATCAACATAGATCAAAAGGACAGCAAATGAAATGGCAGTGTGTTGAATAAAGAGAAAGGTATCACACTTGCTATTGCAAAATCCGTGGGAGAGAAGAAATGCTGAGAAGGTGGAATACCAAGCACATGGTGCCTGTTTTAATCCATATAATGCTTTGTGCAGTTTACACACTTGAAAGGAAGAAGAAGGCTGCTCAAAACCAGGGGGTTGTAACATATACACCTCTTCCTCAAGAGTTCCATGAAGAAATGCATTAGAAATATCTAGGTGGCGAATTGGCCACTGGTGATGAAGAGCAAAGCACAACAAAATGCGAATTGTAGGTTGTTTGGCAACTGGACTAAAAGTCTCTTGAAAATGAATGCCTTCTTGTTGAAGGTAGCCCTTAGCCACGAGACGTGCCTTGTACTTGGCAATAGTCCCATCAGAATTCCATTTGATTTTAAAGACCCACTTACACCCAATGGCTGTCTTGTGAGGGGGCAAAGAAACAAGGGACTAGGTCTGCTGCTGTTGTAAAGCAGAATATTCCTTAGACATAGCTTTCGCCCAAAGCGGAGACTAAAGAGCTTCCTTATGAGTGGGAGGCTCAGAATCAGAATAAAGAGAAGAAGAATTTTTCTGAGCAGACAAACAAGTGGAAACTGTTTTAGACCTGGTGAGGAGGCCAAGAAAGAGGAAGCTGAATGGAGATGGACTGAATAGGAATGGAGTGAGACAATGGAGGAACAGAAAGAGAGGAGGAAGGGACCATTGAAGAAGAATGAGTACTAACAACTGGAGAAGAAGAAGAATAATGAGGAGGAACCATAGAGGAACTAGGATTAACTATAGAGGAAGGCAAACCAGAAGACCAGAAAAATGTATGATGCTGAGGTAAAGAAAGAGATGAAGAAGAAGAAGAAGAAGAAGAAGAAGAAAGAGAAGCATAGGGAAAAACAGACTCATTAAACACAACATGACGAGACAAATAAACTTTTCTTGTAAGAGGATCAAGACAACGATAGCCTTTGGCAAAGGGATGATAACCAAGAAATACATAAGAGATGGATTTGGGATAAAGTTTATGAGAAACATATGGCTTGAGCCAAGGGAAACATTGGCAACCAAAAACTCTTAACTGAGAATAATCGGGTAAGAAATGAAATAGCAGTTCAAAAGGAGATTTATTACCCAATTTAGAAGAAGGTAACCTACTAATAAGAAAAGTAGCAACAGCCACAGCATCAAACCAGAATTTCGAAGGCATGGTAGCATGATAGAAAAGAGCAATGGCTGTATTAATAATGTGTCTATGTTTCCTCTCAGCCACACCATTTTGTGGAGGTGTGTAGGGACAAGAATGTTGATGAATAATACCCTGGGTAGAAAGAAACTACTTCATTTTATTGTTAAAATACTCAATACCTCCATCAGTTCGTAAAACTTGTAAGGATGTGTTAAATTGGTTCTCTATATAGGCCTTAAACTCCACAAACTTAGCATAAACTTCACTTTTATAAGCCAATGGGTATAGCCATGTAAACCTAGTAAAATCAACTACAAAAAGAACATAGTATTTATAACCAGAATTAGAAGCATATGGACCCCATACATCACTATGAACAAGAGACAGTGGTTGATGAGTAGTAGAATTTGACAATTGAAAAGGCAGTTTGTGGCTCTTGGCAACACAACAATCAAGACATGATGATGAAGTGTGCTTATTAATAATACAAGGTAAAAGACTATGTAAGCTTTGAAACTTCAAGGAAGAGGGATGACCTAGTCTATTATGCCAAGTACTCTCACTAATAGGTGGAGAGAACCGGCTGAAATGCAAAGAATGTTGTGAAGTAGAAGAAGACAGAGGAGATGTCAAGAAATGGTAAAGACCATTGACATTAGAGCCCTTGTGAAGCACTCTCTTCAAAAGCTTGTCCTGAATCACAAAATTAGCATCATCAAATGTGATAAAGCAGTTGTTATCCTTTGCTAATTTCTGAACAGAACCAAGATTAGAAGAAATGGAAAAAGCATATAAAACACGATTGAGTTAGAAAGAATGATGAGGTGTAGGTAAAAGACCTTACCAGTATGCTGTATAGGGACAGAGTTACCATTGCCAATAGTGATGTGATCTATTCCTTGATAAGGCTGGTAAGAAGTCAGATTGTTCATGTCATTGGTGATGTGATCTGTTCCTGCAGAGTCAAGGTACCAGGGAATTTGAGAACAAGCAACAAGAAAACCAGATGCAGCAACAAAAGCTCTAGAACGTGAAGGAGCAGATGAAGAAAAAGGCTGATGATACTGTTGTGGTTGATACTGAGAATGTGGTTGTGGTTGTGGTTGATACTGAGAATCTATCCTATACCAACACTTAAGAGCAGTGTGGGTAAAACCACCACAAATTTGACATTGTTGAGTAGAATAAGGATTTCGACCTCCACCTCGACCAAAACTTCCTACAAACCTGCCAGAACCACTACCAATTCTGTAACCTTGAGATCGACCTCTATTGTCTCTGTAAGAGTTTCTGCCTCTGAAACCATAGGTTTGTCCTCTAGAATGAAAGTTTGATGAAGAAGAAGAACCTTTAACAGTTGAAAAGGCTACTATAGGCTCAAAGAGATTTTTCTTAGTTTTGGACTCTATATGGATGGTTTCAGAACAAAGCAATGCTGATAACTCATCCATGGTGATTGGTTCAGACTGAGATCGAGTAGAGGTGGTAAAAGCATCGAATTCATCAGGAAGACCATTCAATGTGAGTAAAACAAGATCTTCATCATCAATGATGACTGAAGCAAGGGCTAACTGATTGACAATTTCTTTGATTTTGAACAAATACTCTTCTATTGAATCTGTCTTGTTGGCAACACTGTTTAATTTGTTCTTTAACTGATGGGTGTATGATCTAGAAAGTGTAGTAAACCTCTTGTGCAAAGCAAACCAGATCTCAGATGAATGTTGACATTGCAATACAGTAGAATAGATTGTAGGAGACAGAGTTGGTGCAAGACAACTCAACAGATCAGAATCAATAAGATTCCATTGAAGATGATCAGGATTAGGAACCTCTGTTTCGGTTGAATCTGTGATCACAACAGAAGGACATGAAAATGTTCCATCAACATAGCCAATTAGATTTGTAGCTTTGAGAATATTGTGAATCTGGCTTTTCCAAATCACAAAACTACTGGATTTCACAGTAATGAATGAAGACAGATTAGAGATTAACATTGTGAGATTAGATAGAATCAAAGAAGAAGAAGAAGAAGAAGAAGAAGATATGTTGGCCATTAATGATAGATTAGCCATAGATCTGAGCTCGGAGAAGCTCTACTGCTCTGATACCATGATGAATTATAAATTCAAGATGAATTGATATTATTTTCTTTTTTTAATGAACGAGTTATACATATTACATTGTATATATAGATCAGTTAGGGATCAGTTATAACAAACTCCTAATACACAATAATATCCTAACCAACTCCTAAGCTAATTGACTTTGTAACTAACTGATCTGATGCGGCTATAGCTGGACTAATTGAAGCTGAAGTTGACTGCACTGCTGAGCTGATATGGGATGAAGACTTAGCTGCTGCTGCTGCTAAACTGAGCTGAGATGATGATGATGAAGTATTCTTAACAATCAAGCTACCTATTTGGATAGAAATGGGACTCTTGAGAAAGTTCATTTTAATTTGAATAGTATGAGTTGTGATAGATGTTATCCTTGTAAAGGATAGAGTCCCATGAAGTGAGACTTCTAGGGAAAGTTGGACACTGACCATTATAAAAGTGAGGCACTTCCGTAGGTCTAAGGTATGTTTTTATTTGTGATGCTTTGACTTGTGCATTGAGTACTTATTTGATATCTTTGAGAGATAAGTTGACTGACTTGATTGTCAAAGTGTCCCAGGGTGGACAAACCACCGTGGTATTCTCATCTTCTTGTTGGCAGGTGGTTGGCTTAATCTATTTTGCCATGTGCTCTCCAGCTAAGTTCCCTATTTGGTTGTGTGGTCAAAAATCAACATCCATAATTTGGCGACGTTTGTGGGAACTTAGTTAGAATAGATGACCATTATTGTGCAAGATCAACGTGTCAGCAATGACGAGTTCAGCGAAGATGGAGAATGTGTCAACATTGACAGAATGAAAACCCTTCTAGAAGGGATAAATGCAAACATTAGGGGGCATGAGCGGTCCTGAGGAAATGAAGGAGACCTTCAAGTAGAAAAGACATTGGCCTAGCTGGAGTAGATCCATATCCTAAAAGACAAGATCCTAGATCCTACTGGAAGCTGGACTAGACCATTAGGTCCAAAAAGACAAAAGCTTAGCCTAAGTGAGTAGATCCTAGATCCCAGAAGACAAGATTTCAGCTTAGATGAGTAGTTCTGGGAAGACATGAGCTTAACCTAAGTGAGCAAATCCCAGATCTAGAAGACAAGATCTCAGCCTAGATGATTAGATTCGAGAAGACAAGAACTTAGTCGAAGTGTGCAAATCCCAGATTCAGAAGACAAGATCTCGGCATAGATGAGTAGATCTGAGAAGATAAGAGCCCAACCTAACTGAGCAGATCCCAGATCCAGAAGACAAGATCTCGGCCTAGATCATCAGGTCCAAGAAAACAAAAGCTTAGCCTGAGTGAGTAGATCCCAGATCCAAAAGATAAGATCTCGGCCTAGATGAGTAGGTCCGAGAAGACAAGAGCTCAGCCGAAGTGAGCAGATTCCAGATCCTAGAAGACAAGATCTTGGCTAAGATAAGTAGGTTTGAGAAGACAAGAGCTCAACCTAAGTGAGCAGATCCCAGATCCAGAAGACAAGATTTCGGCCTAGATAAGTAGGTCTGAGATGACAAGAGCTCAACTTAAGTGATCAGATCCCAAATCCAGAAGACAAGATCTCGACCTAGATGATTAGGTACGAGAAGACAAGAGCTCAGCCTAAGTGAGCAAATCCCAAATCCCAGCCGACAAGAGCTCACCTAGATGAGTAGGTCCGAGAAGATAAGAGCTCAGCCTAAGTGAGCAGATCTCAGATCCCAGAAGACAAGATCTTGGCCTAGATGAGTAGGTTTGAGAAGACAGGAGTTTGATCTGGAAAAACGATTTTGAAAAGATCAGAACTTACCGAAGGCAAACAGAATTGAACTAAGTTTGTGATGTTTCGGTATGAAACACGACGAATACCTTAGACTTGCCATGATGGTAGAATTGAACTAAGTTTGCGATGTTTCGGCATGAAACATGATGAATAACTTAGACTTGCCACGATAGTAAAGTTGAACTAAGTTTACAATGTTTCGGCATGAAACATGACGAATAACTTAGACTTGTCACGATAGTAGAGTTGAGCTAAGTTTACGATGTTACGGCATGAAACATGACTAATAACTTAGACTTGCCACAAGGGTAGAGTTGAAATAAGTCTGCGATGTTTTAGCATGAAACATGACGATTAACTTAGACTTACCGTGACGACAGGGCTGAACTAAGTCTGCAATTAGTTTTGACTTGAAACAAGGTGAAACTGGCCTTGACTAGGTCAGTTTGTAAGAAAAACTGAGGTAATTGGTACTCTCAGTGCACTAAGGTTATGCCTCAAGTGCTTTGTTTGGGCGAGCCAAACATGATGATCTCGGTTGAGATGGTGATCTCGGTTGAGATGTTGATCTTGGTTGACATGATGATCTCGATTGAGATGTTGATCTCGATTGAGATGATGATTTCAGTTGAGATGTTGATCTTGATTGAGATGATGATCTTGGTTGAGATGTTGTTCTTGGTTCCTGATGAGTTGATACTGGAATCTTGACGTTCTTGAACTAGCAAGTCATGATCTTTGCTAGTAGTGCGATGTTTGTCAAGATGTTGGACCTGGATGAGATAGAACATGATGGTTCTTGGTTCTTGATTCTTGATTATTGACGAGTGGACATTTGACTCCTTGTTTCTTTACTTCGGCGAGTCATGATTTTGATCGAAAAAGTATATCTAGCATGTTGTTTAGCTAAGATATTAGAAGATGCAACGATGTAGGTTCTATCACCTCAGGTTGTCGAGGTAATAGAACCTAGAGGACAGTTGTGGGGATATATTTTTTGGGTAGTCTACGTAACCGAGGTTGTTAGCCAAGGTGTCACATGCGTGGACCAGAGTGCCGAGATATGGTGCGGTAATATTGGAATCCGAGATATTTGGATAGAGGACTAGAGTCCTAGATGATATCAAGCTACCTATTTGGATAGAGAAGAGACTCTTGAGGAAGTTTATCTTAACCTGAATAATGTGAGTTGTGATAAATGTTATCCTTTATAAGGATAACAGTTTGGCATCCAAATTGATGCTTTTCCAGAAGATGTTCGCAACGCCTTCAAGGAATGACAGATTGCATATAGTCACCTTCTAGGCTACAAGGACATTTCAATGTCCAAATCTACTGTCCATTTTGTAATTCGCTTTGGAATTCCATGGATTTGGAAATGGGATTTCCAGTGCGATTTCTAGAACAAAGTTCCCCGTTTAAAAAGAGTTTTCTTTTATAAATGGTGGAACAAGATGGATGATCCAAAACCCCATCAAGAATTACTCCAGAAAATCAAAGGTCATACTTAGGCCTGCTGGGATGCTACTCCTAAGTTAATCCCAGCTGCTCCAGTCCAGAATCCATTTGTCCAGATTCAAAATGATCTAAGGCAAAAATATCCAGCACTTTCAAAACAAGAACTAGTCATCAAAAGCATGGACTACATGAAGGAACAATTTCTCCAGTCATTCTCTAAAGACGATACTAGTATGAAATCTGGTACTAGTCATGGAGATCGAGAAGATGAAGCTCATACACACCTGTATGAAGATGAAAATGAATTCACTGTTTTAGCCGGTGAATCTCAAGATCCAGCCGAAGCCGAAGCCGATCAAAATTTCGGAGATTTTTGGGATTCTCTCACCAGCATGATTGCCGACAAGTTGAGTCAAGACAAGGACAGGAAAGGAAAAGGAAAAGAGGAATAATTTGCCTCTTTGTCCCCCACCTATTCAGCATAACTTTCCAGCTCCACAAAATGCCAAAATAACTTTCGGCCAAAAGCAGATTCCTTCATCTGCCTTATCTTCCAGCTGTCCACTTGCCGACACTATTCTAGATAAGGGAATCCAAGGAGATAGAATGCACAACTCCACCACCATCCAGGACACGCCACTTGTCTCGCTTTATCTTTTCCCTTTACTTCTATTTTTCTATTTAAAGGGCACTCTCACCCTTGTTGAGGGAGAACGAAAAATTTAGTTTTTCAGTTTTATAAGTATGTACTCTCTCTCTCTCTCTCTCTCTCTCTCTCTCTCTTCAATGTGTTTCCTCTTCCACTATTGAAGCATAATAATAAAAGTATATGTGCTGATTGTAAGTATTCCTTTTCATATTTCTTTTAATGTATGTCTGTTAACCAACTTGCTATATTACATGGCTTATTAGATTTTCATATTGAAAGAAAAAATAATCTTTTAAATTATTTATCTATCTTCCCTAATGACCCTTGGAGTCTCCAGCAAATAGAAGACTCTGCTCAATACATAATCAGAATCCAGAACCAGATACAGGAGCAAATAATGCTTCTGGCTTTGGCCGTCAGGCCTCCCCCTCCAGCACAGTGGATCATGAGATCATATATAGCATAATTAAGATAAAATAAAATAAAACTATAATTAATAATATTCCTGGTTTAGTGCTTAATGATGGTTAGTATAGTGTTAGGGTTAGTGGGACGTCACCCAAGTCGCGTAGAGTCAGTCCGTTAGCAGTGATTGCGGTTAGGACCTTTGACTTTGTAAACCATTGACAGACGTGCTAGCTTTAACCTGTGTCAAGCACCGTTGTTGGTATCAGAGCCATGTTTACTGTTCATTATAGTTTGTTTTATTCTATTTTAATTATACATATATGATCATCATACATCTCATATGTTTACTGCATCTACAGAAGAAAATACAGTAGCCAACACAGTGGCCAATACAGTAGCTTTTACATCAGAAGCCAGAGAGCTAGTCGCTTATAAAGATGTCAAGGAGGCACTTGATAGATGGACAATTTCGAAGGTAAAACTAGATACCATCTATAAGATAGGTAAATTAGACTTCTCCAGTAAAAAAATCATCAAAACATTTGAGCATGCAGCCTTAGTTCAGAATAATGACGAATTGATGTATTTAATACATCTCCAGGATCTTATTCCCTTTCTAGACAAATACAAGTATGTCCATATAGGACTTGTCCAGATAGCTTTCAAACCATTGACTCTTTTAGGTCAAAATACCAGTATCCAGTGTACACTACGGGATGGTAGATGTACCAATTGGCGAGCTTCGCTCATGGGAGCCATAGAAACTAGCTTAGCTCATGGTCCAGTATACTTTGACATATACCCAAACTTGAGTATAGCTCTTTCAGATCAAAACCTATCTAAGGTTTTAGAATTGAGAGTTTTATCTCATGGTCATGAGTATCTTCCAGGATCACCACCATTTACGGTAATTTCCAGAAGTTATTTAAAGGTTTTATCAACTTTAAATCCTTACATTAGAAAGCAGAGTGCTCAAGGGCACACAGTGCTTATCGACACTAATCTTTATAGTAGCCAAGTTGCCATGCCCAAAAAGATTGAACGGGAAAAAATAACCTTTCCAGAAAGATGGCAAATAACTAATGCGGTTCCTCCCCGACCTATGATTCAGCAAAACCTAGATGATGTTATCCAAACTGATAATGGTAATGTCTATCTCCGATTTCAGAGACCTCAAAGACAGCTTACAAGAAGCATGTCTACCACAAGTGTTAGATCTACTCCTTCTTTCAGAGAACCATATAGAGTAGATTTTCCTAAGTCATCCAGACATTCCACAGCTGAACCTCTAGAATCAGTCATACAAGGTATGCCATCTAGACCTCCTAGTAATCTGATCAACCTTTTGATCCTATGGATCCTGAAATTCAAGGATTACATTTTTCCAGAAATCGAATTCCTCATGATGTTTACGAACCAAGAGAATCCAGTAGCAAAGGGCCTTATAGTCCTACTGCCAGTGACATCAATTTTGAAGTTTAATGGATTTTAGTCCAGGCAGTGACAATAGGAAAATCTTAAATCAGGATTTTTACCAGGATAAATATGCAAAATTCAGAGAATGGTATTTTGCAAATCATAACTCCGAACAATTATACAATTTTCAACTCCAGTATTATAAGTCCCTTGAAGAAAATCAGAAACTCCAGCCATTTCCATTATGGTTCATGGAAAGTGGTAACATTCAGAATTCTCAACTTAATGTTTTAGAAAACATCCAGAAACAATGGGTCACAATTGATGGAAATATTATTACTTCCATACACCCTCCTGCAAAATCTTTGGAATTAGTTCCAAGTGATTCTACAACTCAACCCCTAGTTATTACTGCTTTTGTTGAACCACCAACCAAAAGCAATAATGCCATGACAGTAAAGAAAATTATTCCTGTTATGAAACAAAATAATTATGCTAACCTTTTCTGTCAAACTATGGGTAAACAATTAACCAGGATTGAAGAAACAGTTGTTCACATAAAGTACACCTGTCATCTTCAACCTAAGATTCCAGATATTCAACCAATAGCCTTTAAGCCTACTCCTACAGTAACAAATTTTAACCTTAAACCAAAAAAGGATAATACCGAATTCATGGATACTCTTATAAATAAGATTAGAAATCTTAATATAGGAGAATCCTCTCAAGTTAATATGTTATCCAGAAATCATTTTCAGGAAATAGATGAAAATTATCAGAATTTAGATTTTCAACAAATAGCTAAAATTCAGGATAATTTTCTTCAGAATGAACCTTCTTCCATAAATAAAGTTAATTATGGAACTGAAGTTAATCGACAAGCTTACACTGCTCCTAGTCGATATTATTATTTCAGACCAACTCCTATGGATATTCTTTATGAAGAAGATTTTCTCCATAGCCAGAAATCTTACCACAGTAGAACCATTTACGAATGGAATATTGATGGTCTTATAGAATATCAAATATTTGAAGTTTGCCAACATATGCTTATGTTTGCTACTGTTTGCAAACAAAATGAGAATACCGATCGGTTTATTGTTAGTGGTTTTACCGGCCTACTTAAAGGATGGTGGGATAATATTCTCACTACTGCCCAAAATACTGAAATATTAAGCTCTACCAGAATTAAAATTGATCCAGATACTAGAGCTGAAAGTACTGAACAAGATGCTATCTGCACCCTAGTAAATAACATCATTCTCCATTTTGTGGGAAATGTTTCAGGTGTAGAAGATCGTAATAGGGAACTATTACAGAACTTACGATGTCCATCTTTATCTCATTTTCGATGGTATAAAGATGTTTTCCTGATGAAAGTACATCGTAAAGCTGATGCGAATTCTGACCACTGGAAAGCTAAATTTATTGATGGTCTTCCTACTCTTTTTGCTGAAAGAGTACGTAAGAAAATGCGAGATCGCTAAAACCAATTAGCTATTCCATACAGTCGATATACCTATGGTCAACTCATAGGTTTGATTACTGATGAAGGACTTGCATTATGCAATGACCTCAAATTACAGCAACAAATGAAACATCAACATCTTACAGGCAGAAGAGAATTAGGAGAATTTTGTGAACAATTCGCATATCCTGATAAAATTCAGTATCCTAATAAACATAAAAGACATAAAAGCTCCAAACCTTTTAAGTCTTATTCTAAAAAATCCCGAAAACATAAATATGCTAAACAACAAGTTCAGCAGCAGTTACCTTCCAAAGGGAAACAAAAATATTTCAGAAAAAATCCAGTAAATCCACAATTAAATGTTATAAATGTGGACAGATAGGCCATTATGCCAATGATTGCAGATCTAAAATACAACAAAAGCTTAATGAACTATCATTAGATGAAAATATTCAGCAACAGATTCTCCGAATGCTTTCTGATGAATCCGATACTTCTTCGGATGATGAAGGAGATATTACAGCACTTTATTCTTCAGATACTAGTTCTGAAGCAGATCAATCTCCAGAAATATGTGATTGCAAAACAAATCTTAATCAGATTTCAGATGAAGTAAACTATTGGAAAGCTACAGTTGAAATGAATGGACTTGATATTGGGGGACCTAGTATCAATGTTCTTACAGAAGAAGAACAGAATATGATCAACATTGCTGATCAGATATCTAGTCCAGAAATGAAATTAAAATTCTTAGAATTAATTTTACAGCAACAGAGGAAGGAAGAAATTCTTCCTCCCCAACATTATAGTATGAAAGAAGTCTTCCAGAGACTTCAACCTGCTAATGAAGCTAAACCAGTAACAATCCAGGATTTAAAAATGGAAGTAAATGCTTTAAAAGTTGAAATTAAACATTTACAGACTTCCAATATTGCTATTAATTCAGAAATTAAAAAGATTAATAGTAAAATACAGCACAAGAAGAAGGGACTCATTATTAATGAATCTCCTTCTGAATTTGTTCCAGACACCAAAGAGCGTGATTATCTCATGCTCATGAATTCAGTAACTTTTCAAAAATGGTATATCCGAATTACCTTTATGATAAAACTTGATTTTATCATAAAAGATGCCATTGCTCTTGTAGATAGTGGTGCTGATATGAATTGTATTCAGGAAGGATTAATTCCCACTAAATACTTTCATAAAACAACTCAATCACTTACAAGTGCAAGTAGTAATTCTTTGTACATCTAGTATAAACTTCCAGAAGTTTTAATTTGTAATCAAGGACTATGTCTTCCAACTTCTTTTGTTCTCATTAAGAACATGTCACAAGCTATAATCCTTGGAACACCTTTCCTGTGTTTACTTATGCCAATCTCTAAAATAGATTTCATTGGCATTCATACAACCATAAATAATCAACCGATTATTTTTGAGTTTATTACAGAACCTTATACAAAAGAATTAGATCAGATAAAAGATCTAGTTAATTTTAAAGAAAAACAAATTAATTTTCTTCAAAAGGAAATTAGTTTTTTAACTACAGAACAAAGACTTCAACAATCTTTTTTCTAGCAAAAAATTAAATCTCTTGAAAAAGAATTTCAAGTTGAAATTTGCAGTGATGTCCCTAATGCTTTTTGGGATCGCAAGAAACACATAGTTTCTTTGCCTTATGAACCAGGTTACGATGAGCGGAAAATTCCAACTCGTGCTCGACCAAGTCAAATGAAAAAAGAGTATTTAGAACTCTGTAAAACAGAAATTCATACTCTTCTCCAGAAAAGACTTATCCGTCCCAGTAGATCTCCATGGAGTTGTACTGCTTTTTATGTTAATAAAAATGCAGAAATTGAAAGAGGAGTGCCAAGATTGGTCATCAATTATAAACCTCTAACTGAAGCCTTACAATGGATAAGGTATCTAGTTCCAAACAAAAAAGATCTTTTAGATCGTCTCCAGGATGCAGTCATATTTTCCAAATTTGACAAGAAATCAGGATATTGGCAAGTCCAGATCGCAGAACAAGACAGATATAAAACTGCTTTTACAGTATCTTTTGGGCATTTTGAATGGAATGTTATGCCATTTGGTTTAAAAAATACTCCATCTGAGTTCCAGCATATTATGAATGATATTTTTAATCCTTATACAGAATTTTCCATTTGTTATATTGATGATGTATTAATTTTTTCCTCATCAATAGACCAGCATATGAAACATCTTAATATTTTTAAGCATGTTATCATCCGAAATGGTTTAGTTGTTTCTGCTTCAAAGATGCAACTTTTTCAGACAACCATCAGATTTTTGGGCCATAATATTCATAATGGTACTATTATTCCTATTAATCGGAGCATGGAATTTGCATCCAAATTTCCTGATGAAATTAAAGATAAAACTCAATTACAGAGATTTTTGGGTAGTTTGAATTATATTCATGATTACTATCCTAATCTTGCTACTGATGCAGCAGTGTTATATTTCAGACTTAGAAAAAATCCTCCTCCTTGGGGTCCAAAACATACAGACGCTGTTCAAAAGATAAAAGCTAGAGTCAAAACTCTACCTTGTTTATCTTTACCAAATCTAGCATGGAAGAAAATTGTTGAAACAGATGCCTCTGATCTTGGTTTTGGTGGAATACTTAAACAATTTAATCCCAACAATAACAAAGAAGAACTTTTAAGATTTCATTCTGGTATTTGGCACCAAGCTGCCAAGAATTATCCAACTATTAAAAAAGAATGTTTAGCTATTATTAAATGTGTCTTAAAATTTCAGGATGATTTATTAAATCAACATTTTTTAATTCGAGTTGATTGTTCTGCAGCAAAACAAATTTTAAAAAAAGATGTTAAAAATTTAGCCCCAAAACAAATTTTTGCCGCATGGCAGGGCCAACTTTCCGTTTTTGATTTTGATATTGCATATATCAAAGGAGAAAATAATTCTCTTCCAAATTTTTTAACCCGCGAATTTTTGCAGGGTCCTCATGCAGAATAGAGGTTGGGGCTCCGGCAGAAGGGGCCGAGGCAGGGGTAATCCCTACCATACAGAATTTCCAAGCCTTAGTGCCACTTCCAGTAAAAAAGGGGAATCTAGCTGATCGGCTAAAGATGTCCTTCTAACTCCAGTACCATATGTTCAGAATATTATCACAGAGGAAACTGTCCTCTATATTGAAAATTCAGACATACAATGGATGAAGGATCAATGGGAAATTAAAAGGCGGTATTTGACCACTTAACATTCTTTACCGCACTTTGACCAATATAGATATATTTTTGAGCAAATTCTTACTGAACTTGCGTCAATCCAATTCCAGCATACTTTGGCCGAACCTAATCGGACCAATAGCCCTATTAATTACAGTAAAGCTACCATTCAGAATATTTTGCCTATGACGGCTTGGGGTATGCACCCTCATGTCACCAGAACTCTTGAGATCCGTAATAAGGAGTCTCGTTACAGTTACTGGGATTATATAGATGCCTTCACTCAGGCATTTTATTATATGAATCCCCCTCGGAACCATTCCTGGTTTATCTGTGTTCTTCTTGACATTTTACAAAACGATCTCCCAAACTGGTTCTCTCGTTTGGTGGGATTAGTTTGGCATCCAAATTGATGCTTTTCCATAAGATGTTCACAACACCTTCAAGGAATGGCAGATTGCTTATAGTCACCTTCCAGGCTATAAGGACATTTCAATGTCCAAATCTACTGTCCATTTTGTAATTCGTTTTGGAATTCCATGGATTTGGAAATGGGATTTCCAGTGCGATTTCCATAACAAAGTTCCCCGTTTAAAAAGAGTTTTCTTTTACAAATGGTGGAACAAGATGGATGATCCAAAACCCCATCAAGAATTACTCCAGAAAATCAAAGGTCATACTCAGGTCTGCTGGGATGCTACTCCTAAGTTAATCCTAGCTGCTCCAGTCCAGAATCCATTTGTCCAGATTCAAAATGATCTAAGGCAAAAATATCCAGCACTTTCAGAACAAGAACTAGTCATCAAAAGCATGGACTACATGAAGGAACAATTTCTCCAGTCATTCTCTAAAGACGATACTAGTATGAAATCTGGTACTAGTCATGGAGATCCAGAAGATGAAGCTCATACAGACCCGTATGAAGATGAAAATGAATTCACTGTTTTAGCCGGTGAATCTCAAGATCCAGCCGAAGCTGAAGCCAATCCCAATTTCGGAGATTTTTGGGATTCTCACACCAGCATGATTGCCGACAAGATGAGTCAAGACAAGGACAGGAAAGGAAAAGGAAAAGAGGAATAATTTGCCTCTTTGTCCCCTACCTATTCAGCATTACTTTAATTCTTAGAATCCGATACCACCATGGTATTCTTATCTTCTTGTTGGCAGGTGGTTGGCTTAATCTATTCTGCCATGTGCTCTCCAGCTAAGTTCCCTATTTGGTTGTGTGGTAAAAAATCAACATCCATAATTTGGCGACGTTTGTGGGAACTTAGTTAGAATAGATGGCCATTATCATGCAAGATCAACGTGTCAGCAATGATGAGTTCAGCAAAGATGGAGAATGTGTCAACATTGACGGAATGAAGACCCTTCTATAAGGGATAAATGCAAAAATTAGGGGGCATGAGCGGTCCTGAGGAAATAAAGGAGACCTTCAAGTAGAAAAGACATTGGCCTAGCTGGAGTAGATCCAGATCCTAAAAGACAAGATCTCGGCCTAGACCATTAGGTCCGAAAAGACAAAAGCTTAGCCTAAGTGAGTAGATCCTAGATCCCAGAAGACAAGATTTCAGCTTAGATGAGTAGTTCTGGGAAGACATGAGCTTAACCTAAGTGAGCAAATCCCAGATCCAGAAGACAAGATCTCAGCCTAGATGATTAGATTCGAGAAGACAAGAGCTTAGTCTAAGTGAGCAAATCCCAGATCCAGAAGACAAGATCTCGGCCTAGATGAGTAGGTCCGAGAAGACAAGAGCCCAACCTAACTGAGCAGATCCTAGATCCAGAAGACAAGATCTCGGCCTAGATCATTAGGTCCGAGAAAACAAACGCTTAGCCTAAGTGAGCAGATCCCAGATCCAAAAGATAAGATCTCGGCCTAGATGAGTAGGTCTGAGAAGACAAGAGCTCAGCCTAAGTGAGCAGATCCTAGATCCAAGAAGACAAGATCTTGGCCAAGATAAGTAGGTCTGAGAAGACAAGAGCTCAACCTAAGTGAGTAGATCCGAGATCCAGAAGAAAAGATCTCGGCCTAGATGAGTAGGTCTGAGATGACAAGAGCTCAACTTAAGTGAGCAGATCCCAAATCCAGAAGACAAGATCTCGACCTAGATGATTAGGTACGAGAAGACAAGAGCTCAGCCTAATTGAGCAAATCCCAAATCCCAGAAGACAAGATCTCGACCTAGATGATTAGGTATGAGAAGACAAGAGCTCAGCCTAAGTGAGCAAATCCCAAATCCCAAAAGATAAGAGCTCACCTAGATGAGTAGGTCCGAGAAGATAAGAGCTCAGCCTAAGTGAGCAGATCTCAGATCCCGGAAGACAAGATCTTGGCCTAGATGAGTAGGTTCGAGAATACAGGAGTTTGCTCTGGAAAAACAATTTTGAAAAGATCAGAACTTACTGGAGGCGAACAGAATTGAACTAAGTTTGTGATGTTTTGGTATGAAACATGACGAATACCTTAGACTTGCCATGATGGTAGAATTGAACTAAGTTTGCGGTGTTTTGGCATGAAACAAGACGAATAACTTAGACTTGCGACGATAGTAAAGTTGAACTAAGTTTACAATGTTTCAGTATGAAACATGACGAATAACTTAGACTTGTCACAATAGTAGAGTTGAACTAAGTTTACGATGTTACGGCATGAAACATGATGAATAACTTAGACTTGCCACAAGGGTAGAGTTGAAATAAGTCTGCGATGTTTTAGCATGAAACATGACGATTAACTTAGACTTGCCATGACGACAAGGTTGAACTAAGTCTGCAATTAGTTTTGGCTTGAAACAAGGCGAAACTGGCCTTGACTAGGTCAGTTTGTAAGAAAAACTGAGGTAATTGGTACTCTCGGTGCACTAAGGTTAAGCCTCAAGTGCTTCGTTTGGGCGAGCCAAACATGATGGTCTCGGTTGAGATGGTGATCTCGGTTGAGATATTGATCTTGGTTGACATGATGATCTCGATTGAGATGTTGATCTCGGTTGAGATGATGATTTCAGTTGAGATGTTGATCATGATTGACATGATGATCTTGGTTGAGATGTTGTTCTTGGTTCCTGATGAGTTGATACTAGAATCTTGATGTACTTGAACTAGCAAGTCATGATCTTTGCTAGTAGTGCGATGTCTGTCAAGATGTTGGACCTGGATGAAATAGAACATGATGGTTCTTGGTTCTTGATTCTTGACGAGTGGACATTGGAGTCCTTGTTTCTTTACTTCGGCAAGTCATGATTTTGATCGAAAAAGTATATTTATCATGTTGTTTAGCTGACATATTGGAAGATGCAACAATGTAGGTTCTATCACTTTAGGTTGCTGAGGTAATAGAACCTAGAGGACAGTTGTGGGGATATATTTTTTGGCTAGTCTACGTAACCGAGGTTGTTAGCCAAGGTGTCACATGGGTGGACCAAAGTGCCGAGATATGGTGCGGTAATATTGGAATCCGAGATATTTGGATAGAGGACTAGAGTCCTAGATGACATCAAGCTACCTATTTGGATAGAGAAGAGACTCTTGAGGAAGTTTATCTTAACCTGAATAGTGTGAGTTGTGATAAATGTTATCCTTATAAAGGATAGAGTCCAATGAAGTGAGACTTCTAAGGGAAGTTGGATACTGACCGTTATAAAAGTGAGGCACCCTGTGGGTCTAAGGTATGTTTTTATTTGTGAGGCTTTGACTTGTGGATTGAGTACTTATTTGATATCCTTGAGAGATAAGTTGACTGATTTGATCACCCTGGATGAACCACCGTAGTATTCTCATCTTTTTGTTGGCAGGTGGTTGCCTTAATCTATTCTGCCGTGTGCTCTCCAGCTAAGTTCCTGTTTGATTATGTGGTCAAAAATCAACACACACATGTACTAATCAAACTGAATGTAGTTTTAGGATCCATTTTTTGGCATAGGAGTTAAGGGATTAGGGACGTGTAATTATAACTTAATGTAGTTTTAGGACCCAATTTATTTATTTATTTAATTTTTTTCATGATCCATTGGGATGTTGATTATGACTTATTGTCATTGTTAGTTTAATGATGATTAAAATGATCTTTGATTATTGCTTAAGTAGTGATTGGTTATAATCCATTATGATGTTTTTGATTATTATAGAAAGTGACCTAATAATATGAAGACCACAAAAAATTATAACTTTTCTTTTTATTTCAATTTTTTTTTATAATAACCAAAAAACATCAACAAACAAAGAGCAATGATGGTAATATTGGATCATATTTACATAATCACAACCCAACTAAATTAGCACTTGAAAATTCAACACAATCATATGAACCACCAAAGTTTCTTATGTAAAAAGCAAATGTAACAAGGTACAAATAATAACCATATTTTAAAAAAAAGATGTAACAAGGTACAAATAATAACCAAATACAACAACAAACAAAGGGGAATGATGGTAAGATTGAATCATAGTTACATAATCACATTCCAACTAAATTAGCACTTGAAAATTCAACACAATCATACAAACCACCAAAGTCAAACAAAGAATATGCTATAAAACCAACAACAATATGCTACTATTAAACACAAAGTCCAAACCAACGAATTTTAATAAGTAAATTATATCATTATCTTGTTATTTTAATTTAAATACTTTTAATTTTTCCATAATGTGTTTCTTCTATTATTTATTGTTAGAATTTGAAATGAAAAATATATATATATATATATATATGTGCAAAATTAGAGGGACCAATATGGAATTCAAAAGAGATTATAGAGACCATTGGTATCATGAATATAATATACTAGTGATCTTTACGGTTTGTTTTAAACTCTACTTTGGTCCATTTAATTTTGCATGTGAATTTTTTTGTTCAAAATATTAACAACGCATGACAAAATAATCACATTAGAACAAATTAAAAATGTAAAGACTAAATTATTCAAATTAAAATTATAAAGACCAAAATAAAATTTAACTCAAATTAGAGAAATTAATAATAAAATTTACCCAATTTCAAAACATTCATGGCGTAGCATTTCTAACAGCCAAAAGTACACCAGCACAAAAATTACTCTGCTTCAGATCTTGAGGATATCTTTATCAGGCAATCAACAGACAACACCCAAACATCCCACACCAGAATTAGCACCTTAAGTTTTTTAAAGTTGATCCGATAATTATAATTTCTTTATTTTACTGTATTCGTCACAAAAAATAAAATAAAATTGTTTATTTTTAAAAATGCATTTATGGGGTTTTTTTTTTTTTTTTTTTCCAGACAAACATGATAAATTAAACAACAGTGTTACATCCACACAAGTTCTTTTCCCCCACAATCCCCCTAATGAGGTAGTAAGACAAAATGCATGTAAAGAGAGTTTTCATAAAATATTTGGATGCGAATTAACTTTTTAAATTTTGCTTGTCAATCATTTTTCTAAATTGAATAGGTTATAGTTATTGGACTGACCTAATTTTCTTATGAATGATAAAATATTCATATTATTGAAACAAAACTTGTGACAAGGCCTACGCACCTAGACTAGAGGGAAGCCCAACTCTAATTAATATGTTTTTTATACCGTAGAAATGATTGTATATTCAATGGCATTTAGCCTATAGAAAGATATGAAATTCTCATTAACTGAAAAGATGAGCAGAGCTCACATATATACAAGTGTAATTGGTTACAACCAACTAGATAGGCTAACCTCTCTTTCCTCTCTAACTAACAAACTTTACAGTGGACTTGCCACCTGTCATTGATGGCTTTACATTCCCCTACAAACTCACGGGGGGGACGTAACACCAAGAGTTTGTCTTTCAGATACTGAAAGCGTGAGATAGATGACGGCTTGGTAAAAATATCGGCTAACTGATCAATAGTGGAAACATATTGAAGAGAAAGGCGCTTAGCAAGCACTTGTTCAGAACGTAATGGCAATCGACTTCAATATGTTTGGATTGGGAGTGGAAAATAGGATTGGAGGCCAAAGCAAGAGCGAAAAGATTATCACACCAGAGAATAGGCAATGAGGGAGAAGGTACAAACAAATCAGCAAGCGACATGCAAATCCAATTGATTTCAGTAGCAGCATTGGCTAAGGCTTGATATTCGGCCTCAGTCGATGAATGGGACATAGTGGTTTGTTTCTTTGCAGACCAAGAAACAAGATTAGATCCCAAAAATACACAATAACCAGATGTAGACTTGCGATCAACATTATCTCTAGCCTAGTCACAATCATAAAATGCATGAACATTAAAGGTGCTAAGGGTATATATCAGGCCATAAGTGATAGAACCTGTCATGACCCCAACCCACCCCTATGGGTTAAGGACATGACCGGCCAGTAATCCCGTGATCACCTACGGCCTCAAATCCCAAAACGGACATATCTTGTCAGAGTAAAGGGGCCAAACGGAAGCAAAAATTTAAAACTTTATCCATAGAGCGGTGCTTATATGCACATCAAACAAACCATACTCATAAACGTTAATAACCCACGTCAAAAGTACAGTAGCATAAACTTCTTTACAACAGGATCTACTAAACTGAGCCAACCCATATCAGACTACATACAAATGTACACAAAACCCTTGCCAACAGAACCAAAATATGATTACATAAAAAACTGGCAAGGACGGGTCTCGCACGTGAGACACAAGGCTGACTCTCCAAAACTCGTGTTGTTCATGGTAGACTTCACTGGGGCTAGGTTTGTACTTCTCTTGGCTCACCTACAAAAACATGAATGAGCGTGAGCGATAGCCCAGTGAATAATATCAATTACAGAATTTATGGGACAAGACGTAGAACAACGTTTTCTAAACGGCCTTGGGCCCAATTCATTTCTGTAGTTAATATATATAAGGGTAATTTAGATCATAGTTCCGCACACATTGGCCTTTACTCATTCAGCATTACATTCATTACAAAGCGGCCTTCGGCCCATTTGATTATGTCAAAACGGCCTTTGGCCCAATCATTCGTTTTCAAATGGCCTTTGGCCCACTTATTCATTTCAAAACGGCCTTTGGCCCACACATTCGTATCCAAACGGCCTCTGGCCCACACATTCGTATCAAACGGCCTTCGGCCCACACATTCGTATCAAAACGGCCTTTGGCCCACCCATTCGTATCGAACGGCCTTTGGCCCACACATTCGTATCGAACGGCCTTTGGCCCACACATTCACATCGAACGGCCTTTGGCCCATTCGTTTATGTGAAAACGGCCTTCGGCCCATTCGTTTATGTCAGAACGGCCTTCGGCCCATTCATTTATGTGAAAACGGCCTTCGGCCCATACATTCGTATCAAAACGGCCTTTGGCCCATTCGTTTATGTCAAAACGGCCTTCGGCCCATTCGTTTATGTCAGAACGGCCTTCGGCCCATTCATTTATGTCAAAACGGCCTTTGGCCCATTCATTTATGTCAGAACGGCCTTCGGCCCACTCATTCACGTCAAAACGACCTTGGGTCCATTTATGTTTATCCATGTCAGACTTACGTCCACAATCCCAATTAGCAATTCATAAAGCTTATAAGAGAATAAACAATTGGACATTCACAAGCATTCAAATATCGATATTACTCACAGTGATCGGTTGATTGGTTCGCCCTGGAACTCGACCCTACACATGCCATGAACATAAGAGGGTCATTAACAATTCAATTCGTTCAAAATTCACATTTTTCTCTTTAGGCTTCATCCTTATCTCTTTAAATCATTCACAATGTTTAACATATGCCTGAGAGTGCTTGCAAGTGAAAGAGAACAGAAAAATATAACATAGAATGCATTTTTAGAATTTCAGAAAACAGGGTCCCCGCTCGAGCGTCAACTTCCCCGCTCGAGCGGACCCTTAGGTCTGCAAAAGTGCTGGTTGCCTTTAATTCCAGCTCGAGCGGACTACCTGTCTACATAACTTCCCGCTCGAGCGTCAACTTCCCCGCTCGAGCGGGAACCATGTCTGCAGAAAAATGCTGGGAGCTCAAATTCTTCGCTCGAGTGGCGGTTTCCCCGCTCGAGCGGGCACCAAGCTTTTTGGGTTTTCCAGGACTGTTCTTGAGCTTCAAATACACATTCAAACTGATATTTCTTGCATTTCACAGCCCATAGCACTCATATGCATACACCAACATGATATAAACACCAAATTACAACATATTGAAGCTTAATTCCCGTGAATCAATCACATGCAAACACAAATTATACCAAACTTACTTCCAATACATTGAATTCATGCATTTAAGCTTCATATCCTCATCAATCATGCATGCATGTCAAATTTTGACTTCATTTCTATTACAAGTGGTACAAATGATGCTCCAAATCATGAAGCTACACAAAACTACTCATGCATGTAAGGTTTGATGCTCCATTCTCCATATTTAACACGCTACATGCTAGAACACCCAAGATTGTAACAATTATGCACATGCATGTTCATTCTAACTTCAAATTCATCTTAATTCTTGCCCTTGATTACCCAACTAACTTGAATACTCAATTTACAAACTTATACCCATGGATCCATGATCAAATGCTCACCTAGAGGTTCAATCTTCCAAATAGTAGCAAGTTCTTGAGCCTAGCCCCTTCAAAGCTTGAGCTCCTTAGCAAAATCTTCAAGATTGAACCCTCTCTCTCTTTCTAAATCCAGTTCTCTCTCTCTCTAAAGAGGAATTTCGGATGGTGAGCTCCAAAGGAACAAAGTGAGGGTGTATAATGGCCTCTAAAAGCCCCCTCTCAAATACATTAATGATATAAAGTAATTTGGCACTTAATCCATTAATTAAATCAATTTAATCTGATCCGAATCAATTTTCAATTAAATTTCACTGTAGGCTCTAAAAATTACACTAATCACAATGGCGTAACCAATTTCAGGTTCTATGGCCGATAAGGCCTCCAATTTAATTTCCAAAGTAGATAATCCAACAGATATTCCTACGGTGAACAAATAGAAATTCAAAACCACATATTTTCACGTAATGGCACACAAAATCATATCAAAAACATAATCCTACTCATGTTAAGGACCAATTAGCATAATACAGAACAGGGGTATCACAGAACCTTTAACAAATCGAATCAAACGTTTGACAGCGAAGAAATCACCATTGGTAGGTGCATGAATGTGTTGACAGGCTTGATTGAAAGCCAGAGAAAGATCAGGTTGAATGATAGTCAAATATTGCAAAGCCTCTACTAGAGTAGGATAGAGAGAAGGATTAGTAAAGGGAAGATCAAAATCAGTAAGCAGTCCAGGCTTAACTGAAATAGGGGATGAGCAAGGCTTACAATCATCTAACCTAGCTTTGTGAATAATTTCTTGAGCATACTTTTGCAGAGAAAGAAAATAATGAGTAGGTGTGGCTTTAACAGAAATACCAAGAAAATAATACAGATTCCCCAACTCCTTCATAGAGAAAGCAAGGTGCATTTGAGTAACTAAGGGCTAAATATAAGAAGGATCACGGCCAGTGAATAATATATCATCAACATAGACAACCAAAGTGGTATTGGAAGAGGGTGTTTTATGAATGAAAAGAGAGGAATCACAATGTCTATTGTGAAAGCCTTGAGAAAGAATAAAAGTAAAAAATGTGGAATACCAAGCACAGAAGCTTGCTTAAGTCCCTTGTGAAGCTGGCACACATGAGTAGGTGATGAAGAATCAACAAAACCAGGTGGTTAGGACATAAAAGCTTCCTCTTCAAGCTTTCTATAAAGAAAAGCATTAAAAATGTCCAATTGTTTGAGAGACTAGCTATGATGCAATGCAAGACAAAGAATAATACGAATAGTAGGAAGCTTGACGACCAGGCTGAAGGTTTCTTGGAAATCAATACCTTCTTGTTGGAGATAGCCTTTAGCAACTAAGCGAGCCTTATAGTGAGGAATAGAACCATCAGAGTTGTGTTTGATCTTAAACACCCATTTACACCCAATTTGATTTTTATTGGGAGGTATTGGCACCAAGGACCAAGTGTACTGCTTTTGCAAACCCTTAAACTCTTCTTCCATAGCCTTAAACCAAATAGGAGAGGTAAGAGCTATTTGATATGTTGGAGCTCAGAATCAATGTATAAAGAAGAAGAGGAAACACTAAGAGAGGTAGAATGAGAAGAGGACTTTGATCTAGTGATCATGAGATGAAGATTAGTAGTGGTAAAAGGTGGTAAAGAAGGGAGATCAATATGTATGGAGTGAATAGGAAGGGACTACTGAACGGATGTAGATAAGGATATGTTGGAACAGGTGGAGGACTATATAGATTGGAGGTGGCAGGTAGAGGAATAGAAGGTTGAGCAGAGGGAGCTGTAGCCTGCGGCTGAACTGATTGGGACAAGACAGACTGAGATGGAGTGTTGGACTAATAAGGAGCCTATGGTGTAGCCTAGTGCTGAGTTGGGAAACCAGGCTGAACTGTAACATGAGGTTGAGCTGCAGAAGTAGATTGAAACTATGCTGCAGATGGGCTGTAGCTGAAGCATGCTGATGGACTGGACCTAAAGTAGGCCTTGTCTGATGGACATGTGGTTTGACCAGTAGAGAGGCCTAAAAGAAAGACTGAATAACACCCAAAGTAGAAGGCTGAGACAAAGCAGTAAAAGAAGGAGAAGTAGAAGAAATTGAAAAAGGAAAAACATTGTCATTAAAAACCACATGCCTAGACAAATAAAGCTTACCAGATTTAGGATCAAAACATCTATATCCCTTAGCAAAGGGATGGTAGCCCAAAAACACACAAGAAACATATTTTGAATGAAGCTTACAAGAAGTATATGGTTGAAGCCAAGGAAAACATTGACAACCAAACACCCTAAAGAAAGAGTAATTAGGTATAGAATGAAAAAGTACCTCATAAGGAGAGTTATTTGCAAGAATATAGAAGATGGCATTCTATTAATAAGAAATGTAGCAGCAACAACAACATTTAAACCAGAAATGAAGCGGGAGATAAGCATGATGTATTAAAGCAATGGAAGTTTAAACAATATGTCTATGTTTTCTCTCAGCCACACCATTTCCAGGTGATGTATATGGACATGAATGTTGATGAACAATCCCATTACTTCAAACAAAAGCTTGCATTTTGTTATTAAACTATTCAATACCACCATTAGTGCGAAGAACTTGAAGTGAAGTGGAAAATTGCTTTTCAACATAAGATTTGAATTCAACAAATTTAGCAAACACCTCACTTTTGTAAACTAATGGATAAAGCCAAGTAAATGTGCTAAAATCATCTATAAAATTACATAAAACTTGAAACCAAATGTGGATTTATTGCAGGGACCCCAAACATCACTATGAATTAAGGACAAGGGTTGTTTAATAGTAGAATGTGACAATTGAAATGGTAATCTATGGCTTTTAGACACATAACAATCTGAGCAAGAAACAATTGTAGCAAACTGATTATTTTTACTAGAGAAATGCTTCTTTTGAAAAGTAAATTTCTGAAAAGAAGAATGGCCTAATCTATGATGCCACATTTTGGCAGAAACAGTTTTATTCAAAGCATGAAAATGAGCTTGAGGCAAATCATATGAATGATGAGGAGACTGAAAATGATACAAGCTATTAGTGTTATAACCCTTGTAAAGTATTCTCTTTGACTACTTGTCTGAAATCATAAAAGTAGAGGCATCAAAAATGATATTGCAATTATTGTCTCGAGCAAGTTAATGAATTGAGAGTAGATTAGAAGAAATAGCAGGAGAGTGTAAGACATTATTTAGATGAAAAGAGAAATGAGGAGTGGGTAAAATATCTTGACCTGTGTGCTGGATGGGAATAGACTGACCATTTCCAAGAGTAATGTGATTAGTTCCAGGATAGGATAGAGACTCAAATTGTTCAAATCGTTGGCCATATGATCAGTAGCGGCCGAATCAAGATACCGAGGAGTTAAAAATGAAGAGGATTGGGAGATGGATTGATTTGGAAGAGATGAAGAAGCAACGAAAGCTTTAGAGTGAGACACAGATTGAGATGAAGACTGAGATTAAGGTTGATACTGAGCATCCAAACGATGCCAATAATCAAAAGTGATATGGCCAAACACACCACAAATGTGACACAACAAACCAGTTCGTCCTCTGCCTCATGAAAAATGTTAGGTTTTTATTCTTGGCAATCCCGTTTGACAAAACTCCTTTCAGTTGTATTTGTTTTCGCATTTTTATTTCAGTGAGGCTATGAGTTTTTAGATGCGAATCCAACCCGAATTATGTTTTGTAGAGAAGTTTGTGATGTTAATACTTTTAAGATTGCCACTTCGCTGATTATGACAGGGATCGAGCTGTTCGGTCAGCTCGCAGGGGTCCAGGGGCAATGCCTCTTGGCGGGTCTGGGGTAGCGCCCAGGCAGGGTCGAGGGGCAGCGCCCTCGAAGCAAAATGCAAAAGTGCATTCGAAGTTTCCTGTCCGCTTGAGCGGACATTCCCCCGCTCGAGCGGAGAATCCATGGTTTCAGAAGTTTATTCGCCTGCAAAAATACTAGATGTTGTTTTTTCCCGCTCAAGCGGAACTTTCCGCGCTCGAGCGTAGGTCCGCTCGAGCGGCCATTCCGGCGCTCGAGCGGAGATCGCGGGACAGTTTTCTATAAATACGTGTTTCAGTCCAAATCTAGGATTACTTCTCCAGATCTTATTCTTGGGTTCTAGAGTTTATATTTGGGGATATTTTGCTAGTTTTCTTTGTTGTTTTGATTGAGTATTCAACTCGTGGTTTCAAAAGTATACTTCAAAAGATTATTTGTTTGTTCTACACAAAAGAGAGAGTTGTTTTTCGGCGGATTCTGAAGAATTCAAGCCTGAAGCTTTGGTGGATTCTGGAGTGGCTCATCGTCAAGAAAATTTTGAGATGAAGACGGGGTTGGAAGAGGCACATAGGGGTTGGTTCAATTCGGGTGTGGATTCGCTAGGTAATTGAGAGTATACCTGTGTTATTCCTTTATGTCTTTTTAGTGGATTGTTTTGTAGCTTTTGCCCGTGGTTTTTTATCACAATTGGAGGTATCCAATTGTGGTTTTTTCACGTAAAATCGTTGTGTCGATTTGTCTTGATTGTTTGATTGGGATTGTTATATACTGCTTAAAATTGATACATAATCACAAATCAACATCTAGGGGATTTCTAGGTTTTTCAAAAAATTTCGACCGTGGCTGCAAGATTGATTAGAAAATCGACCTCCTCTTTCTCATTTGGAAAAATATCTACCTCTTGAATGAGAAAATGAACCACGAAAATATCCAGAATTACCAGACAAAATGGATTGCGATCCTCGAGCAGCAGAGAAAGCAACATTAGGTTGCTCAATGGGTGAAAATTTCTAGCTCTTCAGTTCGACATGAATGGATTCGGAACAAAGCAAAGCACATAACTCCTCCATTGATATACTCTCAAATCGTGCCCTAATAGCAGTCTTGAACGAGTCATATTCATCAAGGAGCCCGTTCAACGTGATTAACAAAAAATCTTCATCTTCGACCATACCAGATGCGAGGGCCAACTGATTCGATAATTCCTTGATGTTATTCAAGTAATCCTCAATTGATTTAGCTTCTTGGAAATATTATGCAGCTTATTCTTGAGCTGATGAAAGTGTGACCGAGAAAGAATGATGAATCGCTTAATCAATGCATTCTAGACCTCGAAACAATGCTAAAATTGAATCACATTTGAATAGATCGAAGATGATAGATTTGTCGTCAGGCAACTGAGCAGATGAGCATCTATGAGTTCCCATTATACTCGTGCTAGAATAGGGATTTCAGATCCAGATGCATCCTTGATCTTTGCTGGTGGACATTGAAGTGTTCCATCGACATACCCAAGCAATCCAGTAGCCCTCAAGATATTCTGGATTTGGTTTTTCCAGATCAAAAAATTTGAAGCATCAAACTTCATTGTAACAAATGATGAAAGATTTGAGATGAGAAGTATTAAGTTTGAAGGAATTGCAATTGAAGATGATGAAGAAATGGTTGAAGGATCAACCATTGAAGCCAAGAATTGACGCTCGTTTGAGCTTGTTCTTGCTCTGATATCATGTAAAAAGATATGAAATGATTCTCATTAAATGAAAAGGTGAGCATAGCTCATATATATATATATATATATAGGTGTAATTGGTTACAACTAACTAGATAGGCTAACCTCTTTTTCCTCTCTTACTAACAAACTTTACTAACTGACTAGATATTTTTCAATATTATTGCCACCTGTCACTGATGGCTTAACATAGCCACATCCAAAAGATTTATGTGAACTTATGGAAGGCTTTGTTTGGGGTACTTAATAAAGTAAAAAAGTTACTATCTTATTTAAGTCACATCATATTTCTGTCATATCACTTCAAACCCAACCCATACCCAACCCATATTTCACAAAAAGTCAAAAAGTACACTTATTTAGATCACCCTAAACTAATCCTAAGAAATTGTATTGTGGGTCAAAATAATTTAGCTGGGTTTTTTTTACTATGTGCATGATTTCATCTCAAATTTGATTCATATTAGACTTCTTCTTAAGGCAATTGGTGACCTTTGGGCCCCGTTTGTTTTCCTCTTTCACAGTCCGAAGTGGACTGTGAATGATGAACAGTGACCATACCTCTGGTTTGTTTACAGATTTGGGGAATGGATTCATAAGCCGGATGGCTTTAGATGGGCCTTAGATGTTGGCATTGTTAGTCTGCCCCAACACTTGGTATTGAATATTAATCCGTTGGTATTAGGAGAGTAATTTACTTGTTTACCCTCTTCTCTTCTCCTTCTCTCTCTGTCTCTGTTCTCTTATCATATATATATATATATATATGTATATTTCATTCGATTTCTCACCAACCAAACAGAAATGTAGACAAATTGCAAATTAGAATAGTAAAATTGAAGAGTGATGCTCCGATCTTCGATTAAATCAAACAAAAGAGATACAAATCAAAAGACATATATGATATACATATACATACATATATATATATATATATATGAGCAGATAATATATATACCTATGATCTCCTTAGTTGAGGGATTGATTACGGAGATACTTTTCTTCCTCACTGGCTCTCTCCATTCATGTTTCTTCTTCTTCTTCGCCATTGACTCTCTCTCTCTCTCTCTCTCTCTCTCTCTCTCTCTCTCTATGTCGGTGAACTCACAGAATGGAAAGACAACATTATATGAGCTTATAATGCTCTGAATACTTTTGTCAAAGCCATGGGCTGGTTTTGGACAAAAGTGGGTTTCTTTAATAATAATAATAATGATGATGATGATAATGATAATAATAATAACAACAACAACAACAACAACAACAACAACAACAACAACAACAACAACAACAAGAATAATAATAATAAATAGATTAATAGTTGAATTTTTTATTATTTTTAATTATATGATTTTAATTTTAATTTTTGAATAGTTTAATTGGGTAATGTATTTATTAATTGGTATAAGCTTAAATTTAATACTAATACAACAAGGGTCTTCGTGTAATTTTACATGGTTAATCCCATTCGTATCTCTCAAAACAAACATGAACTATTACTAGTCCACAGGTTATCAAACAAACACACTTTTCTTAATCCCCTCACTAGTAGTCCCCTCACTAACAGTCCTCTCACTAATAATCCCCTCACTATCAATCCCCTCTATTCTACTTCTAAAAATAAACGGGGCCTTGGAGTGAATTATGGTGACCATTGGTTGTTATACTTTGAATTGTTTTGGTGTTATGGGTTGTACTATTTGCTTTGGGTTCTTTGAGTTGAAATCTCTTCAACTTTTGGTTCTTTGTGTTATTTTTGTGTTGAGATTCCATATTATTGAACTTACACCGGTAGTATATGCTCACTAAAAATTATCTTATCTTCTGAAAATTATATAGTGCTTGTGTTCCCAATGATTAACAGGAGGCTAAATGAATATGTGACCCTATAAGCAAAACTAATTGACAAATTATATAATATTATTGGATAGGTACACGAATATGTGATCTTTCAGGCCTAGTAGATAATTTTCGCTTGCACTAAGTGTCAACATAGTTGGAATGTGGTGGGCAGATAATGATGCAAATATTCTCATTCTATGCCAGCTGTAAACCTGTAATCTTTTTCCTTCTTTATTTTAATAAAACTTTTTGATTAATGATTCATTCACACAATTTTTTTCTTCCAAAAAAAATAAAAACTAAAAAATAAAAAATTTTGTGGACTTGAGAGAGAAAATTTGTGTAGATGAAACATTGTTGAAATTTTTTTGCTTTGCTTGTAAAAGAATGTTTGCTTGTGCCTTAGCATTTTATTTATTATTTATTATTTTTTTGATTAAAGAAATATATATAGTGGTTAAGGGTTTTTGCTTTGTTAAATCAACTTTTTCATTTGATGCATTTTTAACTAAGAGACTTTTATTTTTGGTTTTTATTTTTTATCTTTTTTAGACTCTTTGTGTTATTATTGGGATGAAGTCTCTTCTATACGTTTGAACTCTATAATCTTTCATATGATTCTCTTTCTTTGGATGCGTATCCTAACATTGTGTTTTGTTTAGAAGGGATTTAAAAAACAAAAGGAAAAAGGTATATGAAATTAAGTAAAATGTAAATATATTTTATTCATATTTCATTTACTTTTTTTCCTTTTCCTTTTCCTTTTCAAATCTCTTCCTAAATCTTCCAATCAAACAAAATAAATCTCTATAGCCTCACACCAATTCGCATCATGATATTAATGATTTCTTTTCTTTTCTTTTCTTTTCACCTCATCTTTTTTATGGCTTTTTCCTGCACTACAAGAATTTTCACTTTTGGCGACTAAATTTTTAGTCGCCAATGGCTTTTAGCGACTAAATTATTTGGTCGCAACATTAGTCGCTGAAGAATTGTTGGGAAATGTAATTGGCGACTAAAATTATTTTAGTAGCCAAATGTATTCAATTGCTGACTAAATTTTTAGTCACCAAAAGGTTGGAAATAAAATTAAATAGCACATTTTCAGCTACTAAAGGTTTAGTTGCCTAAAGTGTTATGTTTTTGGCTACTAAAATTTTAGTCGGCAAATAGTTTGTGTCTTGGCTACTAATATTTTAGTCGGCAAAAGTGTTATGTTTTTGGCTACTAAAGGTTTAGTCGACAAAGTGTTATGTTTTTGGCTACTAAAATTTTAGTCGACAAATAGTTTGTGTTTTGGCTACTAATATTTTAGTCGACAAAAATGTTATGTTTTTTGCTACTAAATTTTTAGTAGGAATTTTTTTTTTTTATTCTTTAGGTTTTGTTTTTAGCTACGAAATATTTTAGTCGTCAAATGTTTGATTTTTTTTTGCTACAAAACTTTTATTTGCCAAATGTTTAATTTTTTTTGGCTACAAAACTTTTGGTCGCCAAATGTTTGATTTTTCTTTTGGCTACAAAGCTTTTAATCGCCAAATGTTTGATTTTTTTTTTAAGCTACAAATCTTTTAGTCGGCCAAACTATTTTCCCAATTTCTTTTTAGCTACTAATTATTTAGTCGCCAAAAACATGATCTTATGTTTTGTCACAAAATTATAATTTCTCCACAACCAGTCTATATTCTATGCAACCTGTAATACATATGTAAACAAAATAATTCGTATACTATCAATCATTCCACTATCTGCATCCGTATACAAAAAATGAATGACTTTAAATGTCAAAGTCCATAAAAACCAACTATTGTCCAAACTAAAATAATAATTCCATACAAAATATAGAATCATACAAAAATCAAAGCCCTCCGTATAGAAAAAATACTTTCACAAAAGCAGAGGAAGCCATAGTTAGCAGGATTATACAAAATTGTCAAGTGTCCCCCATAAACAAAAATGTAGACTATCCACAAGTCCACGCCAAAAGCGATCTACAAAAAATAAAAAAACAATTGCATCCATTACAATATATCAATTCATTCAGACATAGGAAAAATGTTATAATAACATGCATTTAAGTAGAACAATCTATAAAAACATTTTTTCGAAATACAATCATATGTATGTATCATGAAAGATTTATTTCAAACTTGATTTCAATTTAAAAATAATACAATTTTTAGGAGCATACCTCTTCATAATATAAATTTTAATGAGTAGAATGTTTTGGTGGTAAGTTTATTTTAACTCTTCTTCATTCTCATTTTTCTAATCAAAGTAAAATCATTGAGTAATCTACAGGGTTATCTCCATAACCATATCACGCTTTCTTCATACGTTTACCACCCAAATGACCACCGTGTACGATGAAACAATGGCATCATTTACAATAAAAATGTTGAACATTTATTGGATGTCAAACTCTCCCCTTTTCGAATAAGTTTAAGTTGTTTCCGTCTGCTGTCACAAGTCCTATATGTCACAGGAAAGCTGGTCATGACATCCGTACGGTGGTTCCAGGGCTATTTTGCTTTTTCGCTCCCTTAACGCCTTTTTTAGTTAAGCTTAAGGTGTTTTTGGCTCTAACTCCCAACCTACACGTGCTAATTATATTTCGTCAATTGTCACAGGTCCAATTTGTTACGACGAAGGTGGCCGTGACATCCGCACGGTGGTTTAGGGTTGATTCGCATTTTCGCCCCCTTAACGCTCTTTTTCGGTTAAGTTTAAGGCGTTTTTGACTCTAACTCCCAACCTAAACGTGCAAATTATATTCTGTCTACTATTGCAAGTCCTATTTTCCACTAGGAAGGTGGCCGTGACATCTGTATGCTAGTTTAGAAGTTGTTTCGCACTTTCGCCCCCTTAACGCCCTTTTTCGGTTTAGTTTAAGGCGTTTTTGGCTCTTACTCCCAACCTACACGTGCTAATTACATTCCGTCTATTGTCATACATCCTATTTGTCACGGGGAAGGTGGTCGTGATATCTGTATGGTGGTTCGGGGGCTGATTCGTATTTTCGCCCTCTTAACGCCCTCTTTCGGTTAAGTTTAAGACGTTTTCGACTCTAACTCCCAATCTAAACATGCTAATTACATTCTATCTATTGTCACAGGTCTTTTTTTCATGGGGAAGGTAGCCATGAAATCCCTACGGTGGTTTGGAAGCTGTTTCGCATTTTTGCCCCCTTAACGCCCATTTTCGGTTAAGCTTAAGGCGTTTTTGGCTCTAACTCCAAACCTACACATGTTAATTACATTCCCTCTATTGTCACAAGTCCTATTTGTCATGGGAAAGGTGGCAGTGACATCCCTATAGTGGTTCAGGAGCAAATTCGCATTTTCACTCCCTTAACGCCCTTTTTCAGTTAAGTTTAAGGAGTTTTCGGCTCTAACTCCCAACCTAAATGTGCTAATTACATGCCGTCTACTATCAAAGGTCGTATTTACCACGGGGTAGGTGGCCATGACATCTGTATGCTGGTTTGCAAGCTGTTTCACATTTTCGCCTCTTTAACGCCGTTTTTCGATTAAGTTCAAGCCATTTTTGGCTCTAACTCCCAACCTAAACTTGCTAATTATATTCCATCTATTGTCACAGGTCTTATTTGCCACGAGAAAGGTGGTCGCGACATCTGTATGCTGGTTCGGAAGCTGTGTCGCATTTTCGCCCCCTTAACGCCATTTTTCGATCAAGTTTAATGCGTTTTCGGCTCTAACTCCCAAACTACGTGTGCTAATTACATTCCGTATATTGTTACATGTTTTATTTGTGACAGGGAAGGTGGCCGTGACATCTGTACGGTGGTTCAGAGGCTGTTTCGCATTTTCTCCCTTTTAACGCCCTTTTTTTAATTAAGTTTAAGGCGTTTTCGGCTCTAACTCCCAACCTACACATGATAATTACATTTCCTCTATTGTCACAGGTCCTATTCATCATAGGGAAGGTGGCTGTGACATCCGAACGGTGGTTCATGGGTTGTTTCGCATTTTCGCCCCCTTATCGCCCTCTTTCGGTTAAGTTTAATGTGTTTTCGGCTCTAACTCCAAAACAATGTGTGCTAATGGCATTCTGTCTATTGTGACACGTCCTATTTGTCACAGGGAAGGTGGTCGTGACATCCGTACATTGGTTTGCCCCCTTATCGCCCTTTTTCGGGTAACTTTAAAGCATGTTAATTAAGGTGTTTTGCCACAAGTCCTGTGTGTGTGTGTGTGTGTGTTTTTTTTTTTTAGTTTAAGGTCGCTAACTACCCATCTCTTCACCAACCTCATCATTGACCTAAGACTATCACACTCCCATAAATTTACTTAATTCTACATCTTGAATCTGACTTGAGACTGGTTCGCCTCCGGAAAGCCTTTTTTCGACTAATTTAGGGCGTATTCGGCTCTAACTCCCAACCTACGGGCCTGAATTATATTCCATCAATTGTCACAAGTCCTATTTGTCATGGGGAAGCTATCCGTGAGAGCCACATAGTAGTTCGGGGGCTGTTTTGATTTTTCGCCCCCGGAAACCCTTTTTCAACTAAGTTTAGGACGTATTTGACGCTAACTCCCAACCTACAGGTCTGAATTACATTCCCTCAGTTGTCACAAGTCCTATTGGTCATGGGAAAGCTGTTTGTGGGAGCCACACGATGGTTCATGGGCTGTTTTGAATTTTCTCTCCCGAAAGTGCTATTTCGACTAAGTTTAGGCCGTATTTAGCTATAACTATGGTAAAGCCATAAACATTCCTAGTGGGCTGATTGAGTGCCAAATGAGAAGTTAATGCATGTGAAATCTGATTCAGAATTTCTGAAAGAAAATTTTCATTCTCCAAGTTAAGGGAGCTCCTAGTTGGTAGTGAAAGCTATAGAGGAAGAGCACCACATAAACAGACAGCTAAACGATTTCTTATCAGAAAGTTGGCTAACATAAAGTAAAAAGTGATTTTAGTTCAAATAAGAATCTTAAAGGAATTATAAAAATAACCAAAACTAACCCAAAAACGCTAAAGAAAGTTGTCAAAGTAAATAGATAAGTTTGAGTAAAAATGAACACATGCACGCGCGCACAGATTCTTTTGACCTTATATTTATCTAAGGTTCATATGTTTCTTAAAATTTACAACAATTTTCTGCATATGATGGTTCAACTAGTTAACCCACCAGTCAAAACAATGACTAATGGGACTTGTTCCTTAATGGTTAATGTCAGGCCAAGTTTAAAAATTATTATTATTATTATTAATTTTTTTTAATGTCAGCAATACCCCATATTTTCATATTTATTAGTATTATTAATTTTTTTTTTTTAAAAGGTCTAAAATCATATGAAATTATAGTAAATAATGACGAAGCTGTTCTTCTTTGGTTAATGTCGTATGTCAAAACTGATCCTTAATAGAAACTTGTTGGAAATTCCACCAGAAATTTGTAAATAAAGTACACTGCAATAGAAAAATTCACTTAAAACAGAAAGTCACGCATGGAAAATAAGAGACAAGCCCCAATATGGAATCTACAAGGACTTTTCATATGAACTATATCAGTTGAAATGATCAATTAAGTAAACGTCCTTTTTCGGTTAAGTTTAAGTTGGTTTTGGCTCTAACTCTCAATCTATGGGTCCGAAATACATTCCGTTTATTGTCACAAGTTGTATTTCTTAGAGGGAAGCTGTCTATGATAGCCATACGATGGTTCGGGGGTTGTTTTGAATTTTCACCCCCGGAATGCCTTTTTTCGACTAAGTTTAAGGCGTTTTCGACTCTAACTCCCAACCTACAAGTGAAAATTACATTCCATCAGTTGTGACAGGTCCTATTTGTGATGGCAAAGCTGGCCGTGACATCCATATAGTGGTTCGGGGGCTGTTTCGCAATTTCGCCCCCTTAACACCCTTTTTTCAATTAAGTTTTTGGCTCTAACTCCCAACTTATGGGTCTGAATTACATCTCGTCTATTGTCACAGGTCCTATTTTTTATGGGGAATCTTTTTGTGACAGCCATATGGTGGTTTGGGAGCTGTTTTGAAATTTCACCCCCAGAATGCCCTTTTTCGACTAAGTTTAAGGCGTTTTCGGCTCTAACTCCCAACTTACATGTCCGAATTACATTCCGCCAGTTGTGACGGGTCCTACTTGCCACGGCGAAGCTAGCCGTGACATCCATATGGTGGTTCGAGGGTTGTTTTGCAGTTTCACAGTTTCGCCCCCTTAATGCCCTTTTTTTCGATTAAGTTTAAGGTAGTTTTGGATCTAACTCTCAACCTACGGGTCCGAATTACATCCCGTCTATAGTCACAGGTTCTATTTGTCATGGGGAAGCTGTTCATGACAGCTACATGGTGGTTCGGGGACTGTTTTGAATTTTCGCCCCCGGAATGCTATTTTTTGACTAAGTTTAAGGCGTTTTCGGCTCTAACTCCCAACCTACAGGTCCGAATTACATTCTGTCAGTTGTGACAGGTCCTATTTGTCAGGGCGAAGTTGGCTGTGACATCCATACGGTGGTTTGAGGGCTGTTTTACAGTTTCGCCCCGTAACGCCCTTTTTCAGTTAAGTTGTGTTTGGGAAGTTGGTTGATTTCTTTTTTTTTTTAGTTGATTTGATGGTTGTTAGAGAAAAAGTAAAATTATTATAGTTTGGATGTAACATTTTATCTTATTAACTATTTATGTCTGTTTTTGTCATTATTAACTATTTTAATCTCTAACCTACTTTCCATTGAGAAGTTGAACACAAAAATTATACTTTTCTCTTCCTTTCCTCTATTTTTTTTTATCCATGTAATGAACGGGGAGCGCCAATATCCCATAAAACAAAATAGATTCTGAAAATAAAATCAAACTGAGTTTCTTTTCAAATGAGTAACTATTTAAAGTTTCATTATTCAACAGTGAGTGAGAATTTACCTTTTATTATGCTCAATATGAGTTGGGTTCATCTAAATATTGAAGATCTTGGCAAAACTTTTATAAGCATTAATCTTTCTAAGGAAATTGTCTAGGAAAGAGAATGGGGTGACTGCTTGCATTCTCCATTTCAATGTGCTCAAGACCAGAAGCTCCTTTTACTCTATGGTTCTTTCTAGCTTCAAACACAAATTTAGACTCACCTAGCTGTCACATTCCTCATTATGATTAGAACAATTGGATCTACAAACAATAACAAAATACACATGAAGATTCATTGTATATAATGTCTTTTCCCTACAAGTCTAAACATTATTTTTGCATATTTTCAGTGTCTCATAGTTTCACATTCATATTGAACTGTTCATACATCTATCCCATGGCTGAACAACTAAGCACTACCTTCACCACCAATAGTTTCCCAATCACCAGAAAGGAACCTCTGATCTTCTTATCACTTCTCCAAACTACCCAATTTCTTCTCATTATTTTGAAAGGCCTCAATGCATATATTAGAAAAACTACAATTATAAAAAATGAATCAATTTTGTTATAAATGTACTTTATATAGAAACTATATACGAAATTAAAAAAAATGAATAACTTCAAAACTATGCCCCAGCCTTCGGTGGGTCTCCAAGCTTCCTCTTTAAACAAATGACCAAATGTATGACCCTGCGCCTGAAAATTTTTACATTGGCTGAGAAGAAGATGCACCACAATGTACAGTATTATTAAGGTGCCTTGAACGGCTGAATATTTTATATCTAACTTAGATGTTGTACTTCATCTTCCAAACACCATGTTGCTTCTTTAAAAATTTTATCCCTAAACATTTCTAATCTCTCACTATATTTTTCAGTTCAAAGTTGCCATTTTAATGTATATATGCAGTAGGGTTAGCCTATGTTGAGATGTTTAACATGCTCATGAGTGTAACTAAAATGAGACTGTATATTCTAGAGCAATATTCGGGCCATTTTCCTGGTAAAATTGGAGGGAGACGCTTATGAAGACCAATATGAGCATGATGCATCCATTGGTACTGTCACTAGCAAAGTACGAGAGGGTTGACAAAACAATCAAAATAATATTGAAATAAGATGAAAATTAATCAAACCACTTTGCCCTAAAAAACAACACAAAATACCCCATCTTATTTTTTTGGCATTTGCAGCGATTCCATCCCATATCATGAGTGTGATCATTTTAGTATCTCAAGGCTTGACATTGTTAACATGTTAAATTCATCATTTTATTCGTACCCATTTCACACTATTCCTGAAGAGTATGACAGATTGTCCCTCTAAGTAATTTAGGAAATAAGATGGAAGGTGTCACTTAAAAGGTCTACTAAATAAATGAATAAACAAAAGAACCAACCCTTCAATACAGATTTTCAAGCATTCCTCTATTACTTCCATCAAAGAGAACCTTGATTATATAAAATATTATGATCCCACTGAAGAGACAGTGTCACATGCCTACTGATTACTAAAATATTATATTTTTTCCAAGTCACAAGAATCCTAGTTTAGCAGTCATCTCCAGAAGCACAGAGAATTGTCTTTTTATAGTATTGTAGAAAAACCATAAGAAAAATAAATATTTGGACACTTCAAACCATTTGGCATTTTGGACTATTGCAACTTCCCATAGTTGTAACAAAGAAATATACCACCTTGGCATTATTATAAATGGTCAAAAATAAACAGCTTGCAAATGATCCTTTTTATTTTAGAACCATTAATTATTGCATTTGATTTCTAGCTGCCAATTGTCTTTATTATTCCAAATTTGGTCCTTACGTTCCCTACCTTGGTGTGTCTACCTTCTTTGATGTTCAGATTTACATTGGTATAAGGATTTTGGATTAAATCTTTCAAGCTTTTAATCCATCGATTTTTCATTCATCATAATTGATCAAAATGAGTTGTGTCAAAAGCCTCTCGCTATACTACTACTACATGGGCAACACTTAGGGCTCAATAAATAATTTAGAATTTGATAGATATGGACTTCATAAAGACAAGAAGCTTTGATATTTGACTCTCATGTGTTCTAGGAATGAAAGTTGTAAAGCATGTAGATAACCAACCAACAACGAATTAACACTATCACTTACTTCATGATCTGGAAAGGCCAAAATCAATATAATAAACAGTTGTGTTCCCATTGTTTAGACATATCATCAATTAGTATTGGTCCCCACAAATTGGGGTTTGGGGCATGTCAAAAGAAGCACTAAATATGCTAATAGATGTACAATTAAAGACAGACATTGAATCCCTTTTTTCAATACACTCTTTAATGCTTGTCTGAGATTTTCTTTCCTTAGTTCAGAAATCTTGAATCTCTTAAATTCTCTCCATCGCTTTTCTATCGCTGCAAGCTAGATGTTATCATAATTGAGAAACCTTGAATCTCTTAAATTCTCTCTTTAAAATAGAGCAACAAAGCTTTTAGGCCAAGCCACATTACACTATAGAGTCGTGAAACAACAAAAGCAAAATCACAACAAAATAAGAAACACATATCAAACCAGATTAATATTTGCTCATCCTTTTTATAGTCAAATTTGTTAGGCTTTTATTCTTGGCAACCCCGTTTGACAAAACTCCTTGCAGTTGTATTTGTTTTCGCACTTTTATTTCAGTGAGGCTATGAGTTTATTAGATGCGAATCCAACCCGAATCGAGCCTTGCAGAGAAGTTTGTGGTGTTTAGTTCTTTCAAGATTGCCACTTCGCTGATTATGACAGGGATCGAGCAAAATGCAAAAATGCATTCAAAGTTGTCTGTCCGCTCGAGCGGACATTCCCTCGCTCGAGTGGAGAATGCTGAGTTCCAGAAGTTTAGTTCGCCCTCAAAAATACTGGATGTTGTTTTTTCCCGCTCGAGCGGAACTTTCCGCGCTCGAGCGTAGGTCCGCTTAAGCGACCAATCTAACGCTCGAGCGGAGATCGCGGGACAGTTTTCTATAAATACGTGTTTTAGTCCAAAACTAGGATTACTTCTCCAGATCTTCTTCTTGGGTTTTAGGATTTATATCTGGGGATATTTTGCTAGTTTTCTTTGATGTTTTGATTGAGTATTCAACTCATGATTTAAAGAGTTTACATCAAAGGATTGTTTGTTTAATTCTATACAAAAGAGAGAGTTGTTCTTCAGTGGATTCTGAAGAATTCGAGCCTGAAGCTTTGGTGGATTCTGGAGTGGCTCATCGTCAAGACAATTCCGAGGTGAAGACGAGGTTAGAAAAGGCACATAAGGGTTGGTTCAATTCGGACGTGGATTCACTAGGTAATTGAGAGTATACCTGTGTAATTCCTTTATATCTTCTTAGTAGATTGTTTTGTGGCTGTTGCCCGTGGTTTTTTTTATCACAATTGGAGGTGCTCCAATTGTGGTTTTTCCACGTAAAATCGTTGTGTTGATTTGTCTTGATTGTTTGATTGGGATTGTTGTTTATTGCTTAAAATTGATACATAATCACAAATCAATATCTAGGGGATTTTTAGATTTTTCAAAATTGTTTCCAAATACTGTTCTTGGGTAAATTTCTGTTAGGTTGCTCTATTTCAACAAAATTAATTTCTCAAACCTATAAAATTAATTGGTATTTTGATGGATCAACTGTACGCATGTCAATGAATCAAAATGTTTGGGTTTACGATCAACCTAAAATTTTCCTACATTACTAAAAAATAAAAATAATAAATAGGCTAGTAATTTATCTAACTAAGAGGAAAAATCAAAACTTACATCCAACTTCAAATAGAAACCAAGAAATTTATAGACACATTCAAACTACAGTAACAAATTTAGCAACAAAAACACAAAAAGAACTTGCAAACTTAATGAATTTTCCAATTGATCACCTATGGGGATATATTTTCTGAGTACCAACACGTGGCAAGATGATGCCGACGTGTCAGCCGAGGTGCCACGTGTCCCGTTCTTGACACCAAGGTTATCTCGGCGAAGCTGAGGTTACCTCCGAAGATATCGGAATCCGAGATAAGCGGATAAGGGACAAAAGTCTTAGAATGAAGAAAGACTTCAAGATGGATAAGGATAGTATTCTTAGGAAGTCTATCCTTATCTCTTGTAGAGTCCAAAGTAAGCACTGAATGGGAGTCCATAGAAGTCAGGCTTCTAGTGGGACTAGGATTGAGTAAACTATAAAAGAGAGGTACTCTCGTGGGTCTAACGTACGCAATTTACGCTTTGAACAGTGAATTTAGCACTTGATTATCTTTGAGAGATATACTGACTTGATCGTCGGAGTGCCCCTGGGTAGAAGAACCACCGCCGGAATCTTCTCTTTCTGTTGCAGGTTAGCCAGGTGTTATCTATTCTGCCAGTTCTCTCGAGCTGATCACTGAGTTGGCAGTGTGATCGGAAAATTACTCACACAATTTGGCATCGTCTGTGGGAAAGATAGAAGAATAGATGGCCAGCAACGAACAGAAGGAAAAGATTGGGGATGACACCCCTGCTGGGAGTGGGAGACCTGTTGACCTTGATGTCACAGAAGACGAATGCAACGCAGAAACTCATGACCAGAATCACGGAGTGAAGGACGTCGGCCAGACTAGCGACGCACCAAAGAAACCAGATCGAGGTGGCTACTACAACGAAGACGACCTCCAGGTATGGAAGGATAGATGGTTGCGGAAGGACGAAGAGATGAAGGAGATGGTAAACAAATTGGCAGACCTGCAGTCGATCGTCAATTTCATGATGCAAAATAACGTCATGCAGCCGCCATTCCCGCTGCAGGACACGCCGATTCCAACAACGAATACCCAGAAGGGAGGGCAGAGAACAATCCCCGTAGCCCCTTAGCACAACGAGAGCAAAAGACACTCTCACTAACCTTCCTGGGAGGTCGGACGAAGGAAGCCAAGAAGAGAAGAATCACGGAAGACGCATCACACAAAGGAAGCAGACCCCAAGGGACATCGGCATGTTCAAGGGCAGGCGCTGTGCTTCGACACAACTCATGGAGGGGGGTCGAAGAGGACTCACCACGAAGCTGAAAGTAGCGCACTGAAAAGACTGAAAGCAGGAGATAGCCGAGCTCCTGGGAGGACGAAAGAGGACTTAAGAGATTATCTCAAGAGAAAGCAACAAAATGCATACGCCGAGGTAAACTCCCCAGATAAGCCGAGGACACCATTCTCGGTGGAATTGGACAGATTTGAGGCGCCGAAGAGATTCAGCATGCCGAGGTTTCAAATATACGATGGTAAGTCACATCCCAACTTCCACGTCAGATTATATTTGAACTCAATGGCATTGTATAGTGGGAACGAGCCGTTGCTCTACAAAGTGTTCCCCTTATCCTTCGGGGAGATTGCATCAGATTGGTTCCACAAACTAGCAAAGGGAAGCGTGAAGACATGGGAAGGTCTGGCCGAGATGTTTGTGGCCAGGTTCATGACAAACAAACTGCAGCCATTAAGGGTGGACGCACTGATGGCTCTGAAGATCAGTAAGGATGAAGGCCTTAGGGCCTATGCAAAAAGATACTATGAGGTATTCAACCGAATACCAGAGTGTAATTAAGAAGTGGCGGTCGTGTCATTCAAGAATGGCCTAAAAGACAACTGTCCACTACGGAAGTCTTTGGCAAAAACTTTGCCAAAAAGCATGGAAGAGCTCATGGCGAGAATTGAGAAGTATGCCAGAGCCGAGGAAGATACATCGGGGACTAGAGAGATAAAGCAAGAGAAAGGAAATGGCTCGCTAAAACGAAGCCGAGGTAACAACGGAACGAACAAGCAAGAAGCAGACTTGAGCGCTACACAAGCAGTGACGACTGTGTTCCGAGTCCCAATTCACAAAGTCCTGGAACAAATTCGGAACCAGTCTTATTTCAGAGCACCAGTAAGGGCACCAGGGGAATTTATGGGAAGGAACGTCGGTAGGCGCTGTGCCTACCACAATGAAGAGGGGCACACAACTCAGGGTTGCAGAGCCCTGAAAGCACACTTGGAAGACTTGGTAAGGTAAGGCCATCTAAGAGATCTGGTCGACGAGGCCAGAACAAGAGAAGAACAGGCAAGATTGCCTCAAGCACCAGCAGCTCCGCCTCTGCCAGTACAGCAACCTCAGGCAGGAGGACCTCGGGGTAGTCAATGTGATTCACTCAAAGGTCAACGAGAATGAAATCAGAGGGGAGACCCAAAAGGTAAAACACCTACAACATGTCTATCAAGTCGGGGAGAAAAGACATCAGGCAGAAAAATGCCAGGGACCAATGATAACCTTTACTGAAGCCGACCTAGAGATGGTCCAGCATCCGCATAATCATGCCTTGGTAGTATCTCTCCAAGTTGGGGAGTGCCAAGTGAAACACATCCTGATTGACCATGGCAGCTCTTGTGACATCATATACGTCCGATGTTACAAGGAGCTCAGCCTTCACCCGGATGACAAAACAATCCAATGGCCTAATGGTTGGGTTCAATGGAACACCGACATGGCCACTGGGAGCAGTAAACTTGGAGGTGCAAGCTAGCACCAGGAAGATCAAGACAGAATTCACCATCATCGACACGCCCTCCCCTTACAACATCATCTTGGGAAGGCCATGGTTGCATGCAATGGGGCAGTTCCCTCAACATTGCATCAACTATTGCGATTCCTAACAGAGCACGGGATAGAGGAAGTCAGGGGCGATCAGCTGCAGGCGAAGAATTGCTCCATGGCAGCAATGAAATCTACTTGCAACATATGAGAGCCAAAAAAGGCAGAAATTAAAGATGAGGTCGTGGAAGTCCTAGAATACATCGGCAAGGAGCCAGCCGAGAAGAGCGAAGAGGCACTGAAGAAAATCCTCGTCCAAGATGGAGATGAAGAACGCTTCTTTCTTCTCGGCTCAGGCTTTAGCCGAAGAAGAGGAAAGAGAGTTGGAGGCTTTTCTGAGAGCAAATATTGAGGTGTTTGCTTGGACACCTTACGAAATGACTGGCATTGACCCCGAGGTCACTTGCCACAAACTGAATGTTGACAGGTCAACCAAACCTATAATTCAACGAGCCAGAAGACCGACATTGACGCAAATCGAAGCGGTGGAAGAAGAAGTATACAGACTTCTGGAGGCTAGGTCCATTAGAGAAGTTCACTACCCGACATGGCTGTCCAATACAGTGGTAGTAAAGAAGAAGAACGGTAAATGGAGGGTCTGCGTAGACTTTACCAGTTTAAACAAGGCCAGTCCCAAAGACAACTTCCCTCTACCCAAGATTGACCAGCTAGTGGATGCCACTTCGGGGCATAGAAGGATGAGCTTCCTGGATGCCTACAGGGGGTATCACCAGATAGCTATGGACCCAGCAGATGAAGAGAAGACTGCATTTATCATTCCCAAAGGGCTATACTGCTACAGAGTGATGCCCTTTGGATAGAAAAACGCAGGAGCCACTTACCAAAGATTGGTAACCAAGATGTTCAAGCACTTGATTGGCCAAATAGTAGAAGTCTACATTGACGACATGGTCGTTAAGACCAAGGAGCCTGAGGGTCATCTCGCCGATCTAAAAGCAGTCTTTGAAATCCTTAAAACATATCAGCTCCGACTCAATGCATCGAAGTGTGCATTTGGAGTTGGATCTGGTAAGTTTTTAGGATACCTGGTGACCAGGAGGGGCATTGAGGCCAGCCCTGATCAGATCAAGGCCATCCTAGAGCTGAAGAGCCTGACGTTGGCAAAACAGGTGCAGATGCTAACTGGAAGGTCCGCAGCCCTGAACAGGTTTATAAGCAGAAGCTCAGACAAGTGCAAACCTTTCTTTAAATTAGTGAAGAAAGCCACAAACTTTCTTTGGACGGAAGAGTGCAAAGAAGCATTAGCAGATCTGAAGAAATACCTGACCACAACTCCAGTTCTTTCGAATCCAGAACCTGGGGAGGAGTTGTTCCTATACTTAGTAGTTTCAGAACATGCGATAAGTGCAATACTAATCCGAGAAGAAAAAGGGGAGCAAAAGGCTATTTACTATGTAAGCAAAACCCTAGCCGACGCAGAAACAAGGTATCTACCCTTAGAAAAATTGGCACTGGCCTTAGTAATGGCTTCAAAGAAGTTGAACCATTACTTCCAGGCCCATAAAATTGTGGTACTAACAGAACATCCATTGAAGTCCCTATTGTAACAGGGAGACTTAATAGGAAGAATAGCCAGATGGGCAGTCGCCCTAGGCCAGTATGATTTGGAGTACAGGCCCAGAACTGCAATCAAAGGCCAAGTTTTAGCCGACTTCGTGGCCGAGTTCACGCCAGAATCCATCGAACATCGGGCTCCGCTGAGCTAGGATAAACGATGTCCAGACAAGCAAAAAGAAGCCTAGCTAAAGCCAAAAGAACAAAGGAAAGAGGAAAAAGTCAGACCCTGCAGCATTTACATCGGCGACTCCTTTCAACTGTTTGTTGATGGGAGTTCAAACCGACAAGGAGCGAGGGCAGAAGTAGTACTGATATCTCCAGATGGATAGATATTGGAACAGTCCATTCGATTGGGGTTCAAGGCCTCAAACAATGAGGCAGAATATGAAGCATTGATTGCAGGACTGAAGCTGGCAGCAGCAGTACAAACAGATGAGGTAATAGTTTTTTGTGACTCACAATTAATAATTAATCAGACAACGGCGAGTTTGCAGCCCGAGATGAAAGAATGCCGGCCTACGCAAAGGAAGTCATCAGGTTGGCAGCCTTATTCCAGAACTGCAGACTACTTCAAGTCAGCCGAGATGATAACAGCCACGCCGACGTGTTGGCCAACCTGGCAAGTTCAATACAAACTAGAAAAACAAGGACAATAATGATTGACTATTTGTCGGGCCCGAGCATAGAACCGCTGACCACAGAGCATGAAGCAATGTGTGTGGACATGGGACCAAGCTGGATGGATGCAATTGTTGCATTCCTGAAAGAAGGAAAGCTGCCAAAAGACCACAAGGAGGCACACAAGGTCAGATTGAAGTCGGCAATATTCAGTCTAACAGCGGAAGGACATCTTTATAGAAGGTCCTTCATTGCACCCCTTTTAAAGTGCGTACACCCTCTGCAGGTTGAAGATTTTCTATATGAAATTCATGAAGGAATTTGTGGAAGCTACGCTGGGGGCAGATCGCTAGCTCACAGGGCCATTACCCAGGGGTATTGGTGGCCCTACATGCAAAAAGATGCAGAAGCCTATGTGAAGAAGTGCGAACAATGCCAAAGGTTTGCACCTTTGATACACCAACCAGCTGCTGATCTAAACCCTGTATCTAGTCCTTGGTCGTTTGCCCAATGGGGGATGGATCTCGTTGGGCAATTGCCCCAAGCAACTGGGCAAAGGAAGTACCTGCTGGTAGCAACAGATTACTTCACAAAATGGATAGAAGCAGAACCTCTTACCAAGATCCGAGATGTGGATGTCAAGAACTTCATATGGAGAAACATCATCACCAGATTTGGGATTCCAAGAGCAATTGTTGCAGACAATGGAACTCAATTTGACAGTAAATTGATCAAGAACTTCTGTGCAAAGTTAAAAATCAAGAACTACTTTTTAACCCCAAGTTTTCCACAAAGCAACGGACAAGCAGAAGCATCCAACAAAGTAATTCTGGATGGGATAAAGAAGAGGCTGCAGGCAGCAAAAGGGAAGTGGGTAGACGAATTACCCAATGTACTCTGGGCATATCAGACTACGCCAAGAAGATCAACAGGGGAATCCCCCTTTGCCATGGCTTATGGCACAGAAACAGTCATTCCACTGGAGGTCGGCATCCCAGGGATCATAATCCAAGGAGTTGAGAACGGGACTAATGATGTACTCTTAGCCCGAGATTTAGATCTTCTAGAAGAAAGAAGAGAGAAAGCTGCAATACAGCTTGCAGCATACCAGCAACAGCTTGCCAGAGCTTATAACAAGAAGGTTAATCTAAGGGAATTTCAAGTCGGCGACCTAGTCCTGAGAAAAGTCGTCGACAACAAGAAGGATCCCAGGGAAGGCAAGCTTGGCCCAAATTGGGAAGGACCCTACAAAATCATTTCGGTATTAAGCAATGGGGCATATCGGCTTGAAGATAATGAGGGCAAAGCATTGCCAAGACTCTGGAACACTTGTAACTTGAAATTTTTCTATCATTAGTTGTTACTTGTTTTTTTACCGACGACATCAATAAAATCTTAGCAAAATTCTTCAATACTTATGACTAATAAAGATACATAATGTGGAAGACATGAATAATGAGAACCCAAGTGAAACTCAGGTTCACATTAGGGGGCTGAGAGTTATAAATGATGTTTAACACTTGTTGAAATTTGTAGCAATTTACAAGTTGAAGTTAAACCGAGATTATTGTTTAACACTTGTTGAAATTTGTAGCAATTTACAAGTTGAAGTTAAACCGAGATGATGTTTAACACTTGTTGAAATTTGCAGCAATTTACAAATTGAAGTTAAACCGATGTTATGTTTAATACTTGTTGAAATTTGTAGCAATTTACAAGTTGAAGTTAAACCGAGATTATTGTTTAACACTTGTTGAAATTTGTAGCAATTTACAAGTTGAAGTTAAACCGAGATTATTGTTTAACACTTGTTGAAATTTGTAGCAATTTACAAGTTGAAATTAAACCGATGTTATGTTTAACACTTGTTGAAATTTATAGCAATTTACAAGTTGAAGTTAAACCAAGATCATTGTTTAACACTTGTTGAAATTTGTAGCAATTTTCATGTTGAAGTTAAACCGAGATCATTGTTAACCGAGGTAATTCACCCCGAGAAGGTTGCACAAAGAGGGAAGAGTATGTTAAAGACAGGCAGATTATTCTAAGTATAGAATCATGCAAAAGCAATAAAGAGAAGATAAAGATTCAAACATTCAGGGAAATCAGATGCATTTGTACATAAAAGAGGGCACATCGGCCACATGAAAAGTTTACATTGTTTCAAAAAAACAAAAGTACAAGAAGGGAAGGAAAAAACATGAAAATTAAGGTTCCTCAGCATCAGCAGCAACTTGGGTTAAGACCTCGGAAGACTGTTGAGAAACCACCTCGGCTACTTTCTCCGCCGCGAGCTCGGCGTCGATTTCTGCAAGAGTTTCATCTATGCTCTTGTCGGCAAGAGGAACAACGGCCGATGTCTTCTCAGCCACAACATTTTCAGGAACCTCCTCACCATCCTCATCTTGAGTCAAGTCTAGGACTTGCTCATTTTGTGGAGAAGATTTGGTCACAGTGGCCTCTTTTTGTTTCCTTACCAAAACTTCCTCCTCGGCCTCATCCTTAGTATCAGATTCACTAGGAGATGGAGTTGGAGGAAATGGCAGGGAAATGGCATCAACGTTCCTCAGGGAGGAGTCCTCAGGGACATCAAGTTTTTTTTAGCAAAGTCATCCAAGCAAGGGAGAAACCCTTGTTGCATGCTTGCCTGACTTGCTTTTTATAAGCCTCTGTCACATCAGCCATGCCCTGAGCATACGCCTTTTCATCAGCATCTTTGATTTCGGCCTCCTTGGTGGCCAAGGCATCTTGAAGCTCCCTCTGGGCCTGGGCCACTTTGTCCTCAGCCTCTTTCAGCTAGGCTTGAAGAACTTTGTTTATTGCCTCAGTGGCACCGACCTTCTCATCGGCCTCATCTTTCTCTTTGATGGCAACCTCGGCCTAGTCCTCCAGGGTCTTCATCTTTGATTGCAGGCTCTTATTGGTTTTTTGGAGTGTGGAGACCTCCCTCATCTTCTCAGCTAGCTTCTCATGATTCTCAAAAGATTGCATTGAGAAAGAGTGGGCATGCTGGATGGCCTGAAAGGAAACAAAAATATTAGAAAATATTCTAAGTATGAAATAAAGCAGAAGAAAGAAAAAGTACTAAGCAACAACACTTACCTGAATAGAGTGTTGAAGCATGAGAGCGTAGTTCTCATACTCACTGAATTCGGTGTTTCGCTCCAGGTCTCCTGGAAGAAGCAGTGCAATACTAAGTGCATCGCCGACATTTATATCGTCGACGCTATCACTAACCATTACAGGCTTATCTTCCAAAGTGATTTTAGGGGCCCATGGGGCATCCGGCTTCTTAGACCCCAAGGTCGTTGCAGATGACCTCGGCCTCTTGGACTTGGTAGATTTAGAAGGAAGTGTTTCAGCAGACCTCTTCGTAGGGATAGAGGCAGCCTTTTCACTTGGAGCCAGCTTGGAAATTGGCAAAGTGTCTTCAGTCTCAACTTGAGTCACTTTGGCCTTTAGTTGAGCCTTCTTAACTCTTTTCGGCTTATGTGGAGGTAGGGCTTGTGTTGATTGAGCATCAACATCAATTGGGATATTGGCTAAGAGATCTTTGGCAACTGGTTTTGCACGGCCATCACGGCTGCAAGAACAAGTCGTCGACGACATTTGCGTTGAGATGGTGGGATCAGGTATTGAGCCAAAGTAGACGGCTGTTCTACTGGATTAGAAGTTGATCCTTGATCTGGCCAAGATTCGGTAGCAACTGAAGAGGTTGTGGCAGAGGAAGGAGATAGGCTTTTCTTCTTGTTTTTCTTAAGGACGTCGTGAAGAGTCGACTTGTACGTCGGGATGAAATTGAGTTCCAATGGGGCCTTGCGCTTGTGAACAGGAAGGTCCAAAAGTTTCCTTAAGTCTTTGCTGGGAATGAAAGACTGGCGGAAGCCCTTGGGTGGCTGAGGAAGAGCTGCAGGGGAAAACAGACATTAGAAACAGGTAAAGTATTAAAGACTTGAAAAGAAACAACCAAGTATTAACACTGGGCTCTTACCCTTGCCCTCTAAAATTGATCGAGGAAGAGGGTAGAAATGGAGGTCCTCGTCTGGAGCAAAGTCCCAATTTCCTGAGGCAATGAAGTAATCGTCTCCAGCCCCCTTGTTGGAGTCTGAGAGGTCGGCTGTGATTTTGAACTCTATGGACCTCGGCTTAAGGTAATAAATATAGCCTTTTTCTTTCAAGTTAAGGCCGCACATGGTATAGCAGTATTGAATATTGGCTAGGGTGATCCTAGCTTTTTCCTGTTTAGCTAAGGCTATGATACCGTTGATCACTCGATAAGAATTGATGGCAAGTTGCATAGGGTTCAACTTATAATAATGGAGAATCTCACGAAAAAGGATGTTGAGTGGGAGCTGAAGTCCACACTCAATAAAGGCAACTACAGGGAAGGGCATAGAGTCGTTAGTAGGCATGATGGAGTCATCATCCCCAGCCAACCTCAGATGGACGTCGGCTGGGATTTCAAACTCCTGTCTAAAGTATTCTAGGTTGGATGGGGTGTTTACCCTATGTTTCCACATACCCATGATATCGACTTAATCAAGGAGGTTGGGTTTCAGAAGATGTTTTGAAAGGGTCATTGGCACCTCGGCAAACGCTTAGGTAAGTACAGGTTTCAGTTTTTTCCTAAATTGTGGGTTCTATAGACAAATCCCAAACCTAAGTCTATGGAAACAAAGATTGAAAGCACAAATCTGGAAAAGACACAAAAAATAGAAAAGAAGAACGAGTTTCAGAACTAAGAACAAAGGTGGGCTATCAAGCGCATAGAAAGTACAAGGGGTACAAGATCAAGAACATTGGGAAAAATGCAAGAAATAGGTGAACAGTACACATTCAAAACATGGGCAAGAGCAAAGCCATTGAATAAATGCATTCAGATATATGATTCGCAAAATCAAATGTTGAACAAAATAGTAATGGCAACAAATGATGGAGAGCATCAAGGAAATAAAAACAAGAGGAGCAATGGCTTACCAGAAAACGTGAAGCCGGTGAGAGGATCGCCAAAGTCAGGCGACGGTTACGAAGGAATCAGAGCGGCGAGAGCTTCACTAGAATGAAGGGATGCAGACAGTTGCAGAGCTCGAAGTTGGAACAATGGTGGATTCAGGAGGAAAGGCAAGAGGGAGAAAGAACTTGATAGTGAAAAGTGAAGAAATGAAAGGAGAGGGAAAAGTTTTGTGAAAACTTGAAACGGCGGCAAGGAAATCATTAATGAAAACCTAGAAAAACGTATACGTCAGACGGCGCACGTGAGAAATAAGACGGCTTACAGGCGCGTCACAGGCACGATCCAATGAGGATAAAATGCGTGAATGAAGAGATTTTATAAGTGATGCATGACAGCTCATGGGAGTGAAAGAATTCACTGGAATTCTTGTTCTTTGAAGAAGCATTCCGGCCTTAAACAATGATCTCGGCTAAAGTGATTTAAGCCAACGTACTGGAAGGAGGTACCGATATAGGTTCCATCACCTCAGAATGCCGAGGTAATAGAACCTAGGGGGCAGTTGTGGGGATATAGTTTCTGAGTATCAACACGTGGCAAGGTGACGCCGACGTGTCAGCCGAGGTGCCACGAGTCCCATTCTTGACGCCAAGGTTATCTCGGCGAAGCCGAGGTTACCTCCGAAGATATCGGAATCCGAGATAAGCGGATAAGGGACAAAAGTCCTAGAATGAAGAAAGACTTCAAGATGGATAAGGATAGTATTCTTAGGGAGTCTATCCTTATCTCTTATAGAGTCCAAAGTAAGCACTGAATAGGAGTCCATAAAAGTCAGGCTTCTAGTGGGACTAGGATTGAGTAAACTATAAAAGAGAGGCACCCCCGTGGGTCTAAGGTACGCAATTTACGCTTTGAACAGTGAATTTAGCACTTGATTATCTTTGAGAGATATACTGACTTGATCGTCGGAGTGCCCCCGGGTGGAAGAACCACCGCCGGAGTCTTCTCTTTCTGTTGCAGGTTAGCCAGGTGTCATCTATTCTGCTAGTTCTCTCTAGCTGATCACTAAGTTGGCAGTGTGATCGGAAAATTACTCACATAACACCTCAAAAGTAATTGAAAATTCATTGGAAAGAACTTGAATCAAGAGTATGAATTTTTGTCCAATAAGGTGTTAAAATTATAATTCTTTTCTATGAAATACAAATGTTAGATACGAAAAAAATATTTACAAAGAATAATAAAAGCCCTAAATAGCAAACAAAAATGTTGGATTAAAAAAAAAAAATAGGCTAGGGTTTTTACAATTGAAAAAATTAAGGAGATGGGCAAAGAATGAGAAACAGAGACCGAGAGAAAATCAACACACAATTAAACAATTAGCATATTTAGTGCAAGTGTGAGAAATGGGGAAATAGAGGAAGAAAGAGAGAGACAGAGAGAGAAAGAGAGAGGTTGAGATGGACAGAGAGGGAGAGAGAGCGAGATCGACAGAGAGGGAGAAAGACTGAGAGCGACTGAGAGGAAGAGAGCTCAAGAGCGATAGAGAGAGAAAAATACCTGTGATTATGTGGCGGTGGCGATTTGCAGGTGGCGGTGGCGAAGTGTGACGGTGGCGAGCGCCGGTGGTGAGCGCTGGTGGTGAGTGGGGGTGAGGTTTGGTAGTGTTTGAGACAGAAGTGTATATCGTGTGTATGTGTATGTAAGAGACAGAACAGAGTGTAAATATATTTGGTGCCAAAATAATTTGTTTCCCTTTAAAACAAATTCTGAAACTGTCCTTTAGTGACTAAATAAATTTTTTGTCGCCAAATAATAATATATAACGGCTAAATATTTTGTAGCCAAAGATTGAGTAATAGCGACTAATATATTTTTAGTTGCTGAAAGTCTTTTATAAATTCCTCTAAACTATTTCAAATGTCTCCCTCCAAAAATTTTAATTCTTTGGCGACTAAAACTCTTTTTTGTCGCTAAAAATGAACTTTTGGTCGCCAAAGGTAAAAAAATATTGTTTATTTTTCATTCGGTGATTAAATGATTTAGTAGCCAAAACTTAATATTCGGCGACTAAAATTCTTTTTTGTCGCTAAAAATAAACTTTTGGCGACCAAAATTTTGGTCGTCAAAGGTAAAAAAATAATTTTTTATTTTCCATTCAGCGACAAAATGATTTTAGTAGCCAAAACTCAATATACTGCGACTAAAAATTTTTTTGTCGCCAATTCTAGCATTTTTAGTGACTAAATTTTTTTTTAGCTGCCAAAAACCAATATACCCCGACTAAAAAAAATTTAGTAGCTAAATATTTTACTTTTGCCAACTAAATTTTTTTTTTGTAATAACCCGACCCTTGTATGTGTTTCTGGCATAATTTAGTCTCTTGTTCTGTGCATTTAAATGTTTAATGTGAAATCTCTCGAGAAATTTAGTTTAAGCACATGGCTCTTATAAAGTGAAACCTCTATCTGTTTGGTAAGGAAAGCATCTATCACAATTATAATGATTGAATCAGAAATTGGAAGCTTTAGAAGCTTAATTACCTGAAATTGATTTTTCATCTGAGATCAACATAATTTTTAAGTAATAATAGGTATTTGTGTAGAAATTTGATTAGGGATGATTAAACTGATTAAATTTTGTCTTCACTCACTTTTAGTGTAACGACCCCAAAATCTGTATTAAATATTACCTTTATGGCCCTATGGGTTAATGCATTTTAATTTAATGATATGTGTTTAAATTGAGAAATTAACTATTGAGCCACGGCTTTAAAATTGAAATTACAGACCTTTACGGGTTCAGAAATCACAATTAAGGACTTGGATGTGTTAACTGAAATTTTTAGAACTATTTGGGAAACTTAATTGGAAATCTAATTTGTCTGATTCGTTAATGTACGTTTGGGTGGTTAACTTGGTACTGCAAATTGAAGGCCTTAGAGGCTTTAGAAACCAGAACATGGGGCATATTTATGATCATCATAATTTTTAGAACCATCTGAAAAGTTTAATTGAAATTTAATTTTACGCGATTCGTAAGGCCACGTTTGGCTCTCCCTTGAGTTAAGCTTAAGTGTGTGATATATACATATATGGATAGGCCATGTGAATTGGGGGTTTTATTATGTTGAAGTCAAATAAAATATCTAAGGGAGAGGGAGAGAGAGAACCGTGAAAGAGAGTTAGAGAGGAAAGAGGATCATCCATGGAAGCTTGGAAATTTGAAGAGATTAAAGGGAAAAAACAAGGAATTAAGTTAAGGTATGTGGCTTCACCTATTATCTTTGTAAATAATGCATCTACTACATGAAATCAATGATGGATTTGGGGAAAAATTAATATGCAAATGAACAAGTATGTTGGGTTATGAATGAAATGAGTTAAACTCAAGGAATTGAACCTTGATTTCTTTAAATTTGCTTGAATTGGGTTCAATCTTAAGAATGATTCATGGAACACCAAGTTGTGGTGTGAAGATCAACCATGTGTAAGATGTGTTTGTATGATTTTGGTATATATATTATAGAAGCTTGATTATATGGAAGATGAGACTTGAATTTCTATTTTTGAGGCAAAGATTGATTTGTTTAAAATGGAATTGCACTTGATTCATGATAGTTTATCATGTTATGAGATAATTTTACATGTTTTTGAGTGGTTTATGTTAAGAACCAAGTTTAAAAATGGAAAAACCAAGTGTTGGAAGAAAAAGAGCTAATTTCGGACAGCAAACTGCCCAGAGCCGCACGTGCGGCAGACAGCTTTGTCCAGCCATTTTTGAATAAGCATATCTTCTTCCTCGGGACTCCGTTTTGGGTGATTCTTGAGCCTAAAATCAAGCCCCGGAAGTCTAGTTTCTAATGGCGGTAGTCTCACTCCCAAATTCTAAATACAGAAATAGTTATGCTGAAATTAGTGACAACTGTTCACTTTTTGGCAACCAGTTTTGTACCATTTCTTCACCTAAACCATTTTCCATAGACTTCTCCTATTTTTTTTAGGACATGAACTATAACTTATTAAGGAATAATGAGCTTGGTACCACCATGGCTAATTGATAGAATGATCAAAGAGAATAAGTAAAGGATCGAGTTTAATCTCATATTATGTGTTGTGCACTGTGCTGTAGGTTGAAACGAGGACACTGTCTCATTGCTACCTGGAGCCGATCACTGTGAGTAGTAGTACTGGCGTAGTACGCTTTAATTACAGTTAATGGTCACCATGAACACTCTGTTAGTTGCAGGTTAATTATGTTAACGTACATGAACGATGGAATATGTGTATGCTTCGTAAGTTAGTATTAATGTTTTATTCTCCGTAAGTGAACTATGTCGCGCTTAATGACTAAAGGGAACTTAGACTCAATCTGGAACAACGGTTTTAGTGTGAACATTGAAGGATTTTGGCGTACCTCAGTATAACTCTGAACCTACTTATATTCCGGTTAAGGTTAATGATCATCGTTAATATATCAACTTGAAAGTATTTATGATTCCGTATAAGAATTGCGTATAAACTCTTAATAGAGAGGAATTGAGTATCAATAACATTACTACGTGACTCATGTTTTGGTGTCCATTGTTCTGACATGATATGGTGTGAATTGTTCTGACATGATATGGTGTGAATTGTTCTGACCTATTAATGTAATGGTACCTTTACCTTCGGATTATCGTTGGACTTAACGTTCTATTAATGGCAAGACAAGTATGTTGATTTACAATGAAACTATGACGAAATCTAAACGCATCATTGGATCATACATTGTTTACTGTTGACAGTTAAGGTTAACATTCTATTATCTGTAAGTTAGCCGTATTGGTTCATAACAAGCAAATGGAATGTATGTGCACTAAGGTATAACGGTATTCTTAGGCACTGAACGTCTTGTTCTGTTTATCTGTTCTATTTCTGCTATGTTATGACAACATATGAATGATTCGGGAAACAGTGTGAAGTTATGGAAACATCAAAACAATTTGTAAAGTTATGAATCTATGTGAATGTGTGAACCTATCTGGTATGGAGCAAAGTGCTGTACGGAACTAAGTGCTGCAATGCGAGCCACCTCTAGAATCTGTACGAGCCACCTCTTGAGTCCATATCTACGTGAAAGTTATGAGGCTTATAGCCGTTCTGTGGCATCTATCTGGGCGTAAAGCCGATGTGAATCTATGAGGCCTATGGCCAATTTATGAACTTGTGAATTTATGAGGCCGAGGGCCAACTTGTGAAGCATGGTATTGTAACTTGTGAAACTATGAATCCCAGAGGCCGAGGGCCAATTTGTGAAGTTGTGCATCTAAGTTATGAAACTAAGAAGCCAAGGGCTAATTTGTGAATATGTGAACCCAACAGGCCAAGGGCCAATCTGTGAAGTTATAAACCGACAAGGCCGTTTTGAAATGTGTACAGAATTAGACTAACCACTAGATTTTTGCATTTACTTATGTAATTAGATGAATATGTACGTTGGAAGTCAAATTAATCTTTAAATTGTTTATGTACTACTGTTCACTGAGTTTAACTCACCCTGTGTTATGTCTGTTCTGTAGGCACTCAACCTGGAAGTCAATCTTAACCCATGGCAACCATTCCTCTGGTGTCAACCTTAGAGTGTCCAGGCACCTAAAGAAGGCAGTTTCTGTTTTTTTTAAGCTTTTAGTTTTGTACCCTGATTGTTTGTCGAAGGTTAAAGTGTATATAATCCTTTTTCTTTCAATGTCTTTATGGGTTGAGTTTGTATATGTATATGTGCGTAGTTAGGTTCTCAAATGCATGGCACTATATGTTTATTCGCCTTATGTTCTATTTGTGATCCTAGCATAGTAGTGATGGCTCAATGGATATTCTTTATGTTTTTATTTGATATTAACTGCTTCCGTTCAGGCCCCATATGATTTGTATATCAGATCTAATGTCCGTTTCCGAGTAGGTCATGCCCAAACTTTTAGGGGCGGGTTTGGGGCGTGACATTTTTAGTCACCAATTCCACAACTTTTGGCGACTAAATTTTGTTTAGTCGCCAATTTTGGCTACCGAATGTGCATTTTGTTGTGCTGCTGGTTCGTTCTTTCGAAAGATCCTCATATCATCTTTCGAAAAATTGCTTACATGGAGCAATAGGAAAAAAAATTGCACTACGAATAATTTTTTTCTACTACTCCACTAAATACAATTTCCTTATATATATCTTTTACATTTTCTCTCTGTTCCTTCTTTCTCTTCTTTCTCTCTCTACAAATCGTAATAACCAACCTTTTTAATCTCTTGTCGATCTCTCTCTTCAATTTCCCATTGTAATAACCGACCTTTTTAATCTCTTGTCGGTCTCTCTCTTCAATTTACCATTCTCTATAGAGACTCATCTTAATTTGCTCCCCTTAAAGATGGACCTAAAAAGATGAGAGGGGCAGATCGCTCTTCCTACAATTTTTAAAACTTCTTTATTTTAATAATATTATCGATAATTGTCTCAAAATTATAGAGGCTCACTTCAAGAGTCTTTGATAATTTGATTTAATACTTAAAACTGAATATATTAAGTGATAATCAATTAAATTCGTTTGATAATCACAATTGATATTACTTAAAAATTTAAGTACTTAAAATGTAAGTTAAAATTTAAGAAAATTTTAAGTCATAATAAACTTATTTCATTTTGACAGAATTTATAAATACTAAACATAATTGTCGATATATATATTATTATAAACTCATCACCACCATTATTATGCCACCGCCACCACTTCACCATCATGCCACCACTATCACTACCACCACCGCTATCGCTATCACTACCACCACCATCACCATCAACGGTATTGCTATTGCTACCATCTTATCACTACAACCACCACAATTATGCCACAGTCACCACAATCACAACCACGCCATAGCCCCCACTACCACCGCCACCATCATTACCATCATCATACCACCACCACTAGTACTACTACCACTACTTTCATCACTTTGTTATTGTTGCCATAAACACCACCATCAACACTACCACCTCCGCTACCATCACCACCATTATGCCACTACCACTACTTTCATCACTATTGTTATTGTTGCCATAAACACCACCATCAATACTACCACCACTACCACCACCACCACTACTACCACCACTTTCATCACCATTATTATTGTTACCATAAACACCACCATCAACACTACCGCCACTGCCGCCACCACCACCACCACAACCATGCCACCGCCACCGCCATGACGCCCCAAAATTTAAGGACATCATATTAAGATTTAGAACTTAAAATCAATAATGCCACCAATATTACCAACATCCATTAATTAACAACCCAGAAATTATAAGTTCTTAAATTACAACTTAGTCTTAGTACATAAATAACACCAATATATATATTAAAAAAAAACTAGAAAATTTAGAAAATAGTTCATGGAACTTGGGCACTCTTTAAGCTAACAAGGTTGAATGTCGCCTTGCAAGGCCTTGGTGTTCCCTTCGGTTTCTTCAGTACCTGGCATAAAACGCCAGGGCAATAGGAATGCCAATGAGCGACGAGCTCAATAAGATACTACAACTTGAAAATATCCACCCCGCTAATAATACTCACAATTAATGAATAATGTGTAGTAATAGAATAACAAGTAGCATTTAATAAGCATAACAGAAATGCAATCAGTTGAAATAATAACAATAGATAATAATAATAAATAAATAATAAAAAAATGGCAAACGGAAGCAGTATTTCATCATAAAGAAAATGCATACCTTTCTTTTTAAATCCTCATATATTTAGTTTATCAGATAAATTTAAGTAACTCCCTGCAGAGCACTATTTCCACTCAATCACTAAGCAATGGCCACTGGCAATTCTGACTCTCCTTTGGTCAAATATTCAAACGTTACTTGCTATGACTACCAATGATGCCCACGCACCAGGATTACGTACCCGAGTCGTGACATCACGGTCTGCCCCAAGGGAACGGTCTATGTTGTGACACCCGCACTACCAACCTTATATCGCCTACACCGATAAGAGCCAAAATACCTTCCCGTGCCATGTTAGGGTTCGTAACTCACTTGCGCAAGATTCAAAACCGGGCTCACCCCATTACTTTTAAATTTTAATGTATCATCAGTTCGATTTCGTGTTTCTTTATTTGTCGAATTCACAACAATTCAAATTTTAGTCACCAATAATGGTATACCAACTCATTAAAAAAATATTACACAGGTCACACAATAATAAATCAATGTACAAAATTTAAATAAACAATTAATTTAAACCATGGTACAACTTTCGAAAGCTGAATCATATCAGAATCAACATGGGGGTAAACTATCCTATTCCAAGGAAAAGTGCCCAACAAATGGCTTTGGCAGACTGAGAGATAGGTTGCGTTTATGCCCCTTGTTCAAATGATGAGCCGATCAAATACACTAAAAATTGCCCCTAGTGTCCACCCATTGGCCACTGGTTGGGTTCATGCCCCTTGTTCGATGGATGGCCTGATCAGATGTACTGAAAATTGCCCCTAGCATCTAGTCATTGGCCACCTTTTTCAACATTATGCAGGCACATGTAATGGGGATCATCAGATCCTGGAACAAATTGCCAACCAATCAGAGTCATGCTTCTCTTATGTTCCAGAATGTTGAGAACTTATTCTAGTCCCCTCTGAAGTAGTAACAGATTCCTCATATACACTTTGCAATGATCATGAACGCGATGTCCCTTGTATGGGCACTCTCAGTTTATTTATGAATTCCACACATGGACTTGTTTTTGAGTTTGGAGCGAACACTCGTGTATGGAATTTTGACCATGCCACTTTGTTGAACTTTTAAGCGACAAACTCGTTAGGGTGACTCGATGAAGAGCACATATTGAAACAAATACTGGGCGTGACACAACTGAATTCATAACTGACCCAAAAGCATAAAAAGACTCAAGGTAACTGATCATTCATAGTGTCACAGTTTTACTTATGTTCGCTTTTAGAAATCAATTTCGCAAAACTCGAGTTTCGATTCCTTTTTTTTTTTTCCCCTCAAGATACAGATTCTACTAATAAGTTCAAGTATTGAAAATTTTTCCACTAGTTGATTTAATCTAGTTCTTTCTTACCCAACTCAAGCATGATATGTACAGTAGTCGATGTAGCTCATGGATTGATGTGAAGTTAACGACATGAATCGGGCAAGATGATTGAGTCGAGATGGATGAAATGGATATGGTTGAGACCGAACTTCAGGATGAAGTTGCCTACGTATCCCAAAAATGGGAATTAGGTAAACGTAGTTCACAGCTAAGGTTCACTCGGGTGTTAACACTCTCCTTTTGCGCTCTAGTTTTCAACCTTGCGAGCTATATTTTTAGATTTCTCATTTTTCATGCTCTAACCTTACGAGCCATTGAAAGTTCCTGTCGGCCACCACTGCCCAGTTCATCTTGCTGCAACAGAGGACAAACAGAGCATGCACAGGATATTCTCAAGGGTTTGTTTGCACAACTCACCACTCCTTTTTATGAGCAAATCAAAGGAGTAGTGAACTTAAGCCACAAACTACTAACTCAAGCAATTTCATTGCATGATGGCTTGTGAACCCAATTGTGCAAGTTCAAGAAATGCAACAAAATAAGACTCAAACCTCCTCCCTTTCATGAATTGATCAAGGGAAGTGGTGACCTTGGAAAATTGAATTATTTCATCACAAATGAGTATGAAATGGCTCGAGCTTCCATGTGTTCAATTAACATCCGATTGAACACAAACAAATTATTATCTTGCACCTTTTTAGTCCCAAGTTTAATTAATCCATTTTAAATTACTTATCATTCTTTAATCAATTGAGTCCAAAGGATGAGTTTAAGTCCTCTAATGGAAAGAAGGCTCAAACCAAGAGTTCTCTTAGGCATGAAAGAGACATCATACCATTGGTAATGAAGCCCCTAAGGGATTAAACCATTAAGCATGACACCTCAATCTCATGCTTTAAACAAACAAATAGTTTAAACCGCTTTCAAAGCAAAACAAAATGCCAAGAAATGAGGGAGGTTGCAGAGATTATTTGTGCTGAAAATGAGTGAGAAAAAGCATAAATAAATGCTATCAACTCAAATAAGATGGTGTCTAAGGCCTAGCACACCAAACTCATGAGGACTATTACACTACAAGCATGCAAAACAGAGCTCAAATACAACTAACAGCCCAAAATAGTGCTAAAACAGTCTAGAATAAGTCCTAAAACATGCTGGAATTAAAAAATAGCTAGATTAACATGCTAAAACATGGCATAGACTAGGCTAATAAGCAAGAAACAAGGAGGGAAGGCTAACCCCTTCAAATTTGGACTTCAAAACATGATTTTGGCCACTGAAAATCAGTGTTTAAAAGCTCAGAAAATGATAGTAAAAGGGTGGGAAACACAAGGGCAAAGGCCACCAAAACAAGGTAGAACACCCCTCAACCTTTAATGGCCTTAGAACCCAAGTGTCAGCCCAAAAATATAGAAGTTTTATAGCCTAAAATCAGTTGGAAAATAGCAAGTACAATATCAAGTAAAGGGACAAAGCCTTTTACCTCTTGAAGAAGAAATGAAGTCCAAGCCACAAAGCCAAGCAAACAACACTCTCAAGAGCTCTAACAAGCCTCAAAGACACCTCAGCTCAAATATGGAGAGATTTGATTAAGGGTGTATAGGCATAGCTTGAGAGTGTATAAGCTAAAGTGTAGAAATTTACTAGAGGGAGAGAGAATTGTAAAGAGAGAGGAAAAATTTTGATCTAAAAATTTTTTAACCCTCAAACATAAGAGAAGGGTCTCCTATATATAGAAAACATGAATTCCCTATAAGGACATCCTGCCTTACACGTGGCTGAAGATGCATGCATCTGTGTAAACAGTTGGCACAACTACCACAAAATATTTGCAAAAGAAAGCGGGGAAGCCGCCACCCACTGATGATGGCTAGCCATCAAGGGTGGGTTAAGCCAAGTGATGGCCGATAGCCCAAAAAGGTGGCCGGCAGGCCATCAAGGGTTGCAGGCTTGAAAAACCAAGGCTTGGTCCAAGAATGAGGCAACAGAGCTGTAGGCTCAAAGCTGTGGCATTCCGCTGAGGACTTCGAGCACTTAACGAGCATATAAACTCATCATTGGTTGATCATTGAGTGGCTCCCAAGTCTGAAGGGTGGTCAAAAATGGGGTGTCTACAACATCTCAGATTTTTATTCTTATCCACGAATCAAAAAATTAGAAAAACCAATCGCGAAAAGACGTTCACTTAAACTCAAATGGTACTAAATCAAAAAATATAACTTTCCAAAAGAAAATGAAATAATTGGTTCGCAAGAACATTTTAGGACTAAATGAATTAACATTCTCCCATATGATATTTATGGGTAGATTTTCCAAAATTTAGATTTTTCATAGTTTTAAGAAGTTTCACAATTTAGAATTGGAATTCCCTCAATTGTTAAACTTTTCAATTTCTAGAAAACATTTTCTAATTATTCATATAAAAATCAATTGAAGAACTTAAAAAACTGAAATATGTTCGTGAAAATATCAGAAAAATTATATTTTATTAATAAATAATACGAAGAAAATGAGTTACAAATAGATCAGATTGAGGCACAGATATCTCATTATTTTAAGAAGATCAAGCGCACTTTGGTAGGAAGAACCCAAACACCAATACAGCAGTCGCTAAACTCTGACTTATCCCCATTAGGATATATCCCGACCACTTATCGTATGGTTCAAATCAACTCTACATAAAATGGTGAATTCAAAGCTCCACCAAGAAAAACAACCTTATTTGATTAGTAATCTCTCAAGTGTAAAAAGAGTTGGTATAAAAATGAGTAGATGAGAGGAATAATTTATAGACTACTAAGACCTTACAAATTACACCAAAAATAATAATCCATTAAACTAGAGAAAATGGAGAGTCAAAACCTCCAAACACTAATTCACCACCGAGCCCATAACCTTTCAATAATCCCCATTCATGGACAAGATAAAAAGTCACAAAATAAAATAAATAAATAACCAAAAATATTAAAATAGTCCAACAAAATATTTCTCTCCTACAAACATACGTAGAATTATTTTACAAAAACTAAAAAGTTTTATTGTTTGGAAATTGAGAAATTTCTTTGTTTTACCAAATAGAGAATTTCTCACTTTCTAATTATTCTTGTAACAATTAGTTTAAAACTAATTCAAATGAAAGAAATTCATGTAAGCGACTTTTGAAATTAAAAATAAATAAAATAGGTCTTTCAATAGAAAAGTTCAAGGTTGGCGTACGTAAAACTTCTTGATGAGTGTATAGATATACATATATAAATATATGTACATCGATTCACAATGGAATGGTTGGTTCTTCAAAAACAATATTATATATAATATATGTGCAATGTAAGTTATGATATTATCAAATTTCAAAAAATAATAAAAATAAAAAATGTACTAATCATGTTTGACTGATCATGATAAATAGGTTTTAAAATTGTAAATGTTACAAATGTGTAAAATAAAAATTATTCAGTCCAGTTAGTTTGGTTTCAAAATTTTATTCTTAATTTCTTTTGATAATATAAATCAGTTTGATAAAAACAAATATTAAAAATATTTATCCTAAAAAGAGAAAATTATATGAAAGTGAGTGTTTTTTATTTTATATTTCAATTTTTCCCACCAAACTAGCTTTTAATTTTAATTTGTACATTTTTTTATAAATAAATTTTAAAAACGAAACTAAATTGTGCAATTACATTTTAAAATCTAAAACATAAAAAATAGAAATTACCATGTATTGCTTTAAACTAGTAGTGTGGTAGAAAATTTTACATATAAAAAATGTTTACTAACAGTTATTCGATAGTTGGGTGATAACGAATGATCCATAAAAGGTTCATCAATAGCTAATTAGTCAGTAATCCTTATGTTCACAAAGTTTCATTGGTAAAGACTTGATAACCTACTACTTCTGTCTCATACAGTATTGGCTCAAGATTATTGGAGGACTTATGCCTCATTTGTTAACTATATATTTTAGTTAAAAAAATCAAAAAGTCATTATAAATTGTCATATCACTCTCTCTACTTTTTTACACATCTTTTCATAAAAAGTCAAAAAATTACTAAAATAAAATATTCTCAAATGAGGCCTTAGTCTAAATATAAAAATGATGCATTATCTACTTAAATCTTTAAATCTTTAAAACGACGTGGGACTAAACTTTTTAATTTTTTTAATTCTTTTTCTTTTTTTATAAACTATAGACAATAGTCTAATTAACTTAATAGGTAAGCCATCTCAGATGTCGTACTCTCACCTAAATTATTGTCCTTTGAAATGTTTTCTAAGAAATTTTTAGCTGGAAAGTATAACTTGATACCGACCACAACTACATCACCATGGTAATTTGTGGGGTAATGGTGACAGACCTTTTTTTTTCCCAGGAAATGTCATTCTTAAAGACTTGAAAGTTCACACCTATGTTATTGTCTTTAAAATGTTTTCAATCACATTCAAAAAGTCAATTTCTATCTTGAAAATGTGTCCTCTGATTTGAAAAAATTAAATATTACGACAATATTTATATGTTCTATATATTATGGGTCTCACATTCTATGTGACTATTATGTAAAATATTTAGTAATTTTTTTGATGTCTCTAATATTGCTCTCGTTGAAGACCTTCTTTTCAGTAAGTGGGTGATTGGAATTGGCTTTTTTAACGAATTTTTTTTATTAATTTTTTGTTATTAGTATTTTGAAAAATAATTCAAAAAATTTTAAATTGTTAGAATCTACTCGATTAGGGGAACCAAAAAAGTAAACAAATTTAAAGAAAAATCCACTAAAAAAAAAAATAGTTGTATGAGTTTTCAAAAATAGTTATATGAGTTTTTAATTCATATTTTGTATTTTTAGTAAATTTTAAACAAAAATTTTAAAAGTTTTTAGATCCACTTAATCTTGATATACTTAAAAGTATAAAATTTGTATAAAAATCTTTTTAAAAAATCATTAATTACACCAAAATATAAAAATATACTGAATTTTCATTTTTTAAAAGTATATCTAGATTAGGTGTATTTAAAAAATAAAAAAATTCTGTAAAATATATTTATTTAAAAAAAAAAACTCACTAAATTTTTTTTTAAATGGAAAACAAAAAACTCTATTTTTAGAGGGAAAAAAAAAGTGTAAACCAAACAAGGTTTCTTCTTTTCTTTCTTTTTTTTTTATATCTTTTATGAACTTTTCTTTTTAGATTTTTAATTTTTGGTTTTATTTTTTTACTTTTTAGATTCTTCTACACAAGACGGATCAAAAATTTGACACAAATTTCAAAAAAAAAATACTAAAGACAAGAAAATTCAAAAAAAAAATGTAACTTTCTTAGGTGGATCAAACGAGTTATAAATCTCTTTCATAATAGTAAGTCCAACAAGCTTTCTATATTGTGTCTATTAGGCATTTTATCTAGCCAAATCATAATTTTAATATTCCAACAGGCACTACAACAATCTCATCTGGCGACCACTTTTGGCTACTAAAACATTTTTAGTCGCCAAAAGTTAGCCCTTTACCGACAAATTATCTGGTTGGTTGGCAATAATTTAATTTTGAGCTACTAAATTTTTTTAGTAGCCATATGTTAGTTATTGGGGACTAAAAAAAATATTTAGTGGCTAAAAATATGTCAATAGGTGACTAAAAAAGTTTTAGCTGGCATTTATTTACATTTTAAGCTGCTAATTTTGGTTTTAGTCGGCATACACAACCTTTTGCCCAAAATTTCTTTTTGTCGCAAAAAATAGGCTTATTTATTGCAACCGTCAGTGACTAAAACACTGTAGTCGTAGATGGGCAGTTATTGCCAACAAAAACATTTGTAGTAGCCAATATTAAACAAACAGCTACAAACTTTTAGTCGCTATTGATTAAATTTGCCGACCAATTTTTATTTAGTCGCTAAAGGTTGCGAATTTTTTTTTAAAGGGAAATATTGGCTCCCTTCCCTCTTTCTTTCACACAGATCTTTTGTCTGTTCTGTCTCACAAACACACAGACCACCAGTACACCAAACTAGACGCACGCTCGCTAACGGCCACTACCTCACCATCACACGTCGCCACCACCACAAATCACCACCTCCACTGCTGTAAAGCACAGGTTCTTGTCCCTCTCTCTCTGTCGCTGTCGGTCCTCTCCCTCTCTATCGATTTGGGTCTCTCTCTCTCTCTCTCTCTCTCTCTCTCTCTCTCTCTCTCTCTCTCTCCATTCCTCAATTTCCCCATATCTCACACTTCATCTAGGGTTTATATGATTTTTTTTTAGTTTGATTTTGTGTTGATTTCGTAAATGGGTTTGATTGAATTGTTTGATGTCTATGAAATTATGTTATTCTTCATGTCCAAAATTGGTTTGATTTTAGTTTTATGGGTTTGACGGACAAAGAAACTTTCTATATCTCTTTCTCTCTCTCTCTCCCTTTCCCTATTTCCCCATCTCTCACACTTCATCTAGGGTTTATATGTTTTTTTTTATTTTAATTTTGTGTTGATTTCGTAAATAGGTTTGGTTGAATTGTTTGATTTCTATGAAATTATGTTATTCTTTATGTCCAAAATTGGTTTGATTTTAGTTTTATGGGTTTGATGAACAAAGAAAATCTGATGTCCAATGGTTGGGGTACCCAAATAGTTGGACCAGTTATTGACCGATGCTAAGTTTATAGACAAGATATGGGAGGTTGGTGTGAAAGCTAAGGAGGATGAGAAAGGAGTCATGAGAAGAGAAGAGCTCATGTCTTGTTTGAAGCAAGTCATGGAAATTGAGAGAAGTGTTGAGATTAGAAAGAATGCAAGTAAATGGAAAGGGTTGGCAAAGGAGGCTATTAGTGAAGGAGGGAGTTCAGATAAGTGCATTGATGAATTTGTGGAACGATTGAAGTATAGTAGTAATAAGAAAGGATTGGTCAAAGATGTCACCAATGGCCATTGTCACCAATAAATCACATGAATTTGTGCATGGATTGTGGATGGAGGATATATTCATTCACAAAATCATATGTCAAGATTTACAGATTTAAAATTTTTTCATATCTTATGATTAAGAATTGATTGAAGAGAAAGAGATAATAATTTTAAGGACAAAGAATTCTTGACCAAGAGGATGTCTGCTTTTGTGTAATTCGTGTTCTTATTTGATTTTTTTCATTTTCTTTTTTTGTTAAGATGTTAAGAGTGTGGTTTTTGGGGTGAAGAGAAAGGATTGTTTATAGCATGTTTTTAGTTTAATAATCAATGTGGAACAATCTTCTTTATTGGTATTTTTGTCCCCCTTTTTTCCCCCTACTATTCTAATGTTTTTCAATATGCCAAATGATTAGGAAGTGTTTCAAATAAACTAGTCTTTTTCAATGGAGCTTTCCTCTGTTATTCTAAAATCAAATCAATGAACAATCTAATACTAAATAGAATCAGATTTTGTCACGACCCAAACCCGCCCCTATGGGTTTAGCACCGTAATCGGCCAGTAATCCGAGATTACCGAAGGCCTGCTTAACAGTAATACAGTAAAACAGAGTACAGGGGCATGGCGGAAGCCATTACAGTAGATAAACATGGTCCAATGAGCTATGCCAGTCTGTATGCCAAAATATTTTTCATACATACATGCAGTCAGAGACAAAACAGTATATACATTACATACAACCGTTCAGTACAGGGACTTAATCCCTATTTAATAGTACAACAAGCTAACGGTGATTCTGATGAGACAAAACAGTGTAGAAGGGGAAAAGCTAAAACACCCCTAAGCCTTAGCATAGCAGGCTCGGAACCTCGTGGTGAGGCACATAGGTTGGCTTGACAAAACTGGAAATACCCCGACGCTTCTAGCTTTGGTCCAGTGCCTGTACACCTACATATATATATGAGCAGTGAGCTAAAGCCCAGTGAATAACCTAATGCATAAAGAGGTTTAGAATAAATGCCCTTACAGTAATGAAAACAGTTCGATTAAAACAGTATATCAGTTGTTCAGTACAGTAAACAGTCATATGTGGTACATCCATTAGCATAACAGTATCAGTAGGTCTTAAAAGACCGAACAGTAATGATGGCCAATCATTCAAGAATGAGTGGTTCCACGAGGAACCAACAGAGATCTCTCGTAATAACGATAAGAAACAGTGGGTGCTAAGGATGCCACAATGTCTGTCGAATATAGGACATACATTCATTCAAGAAACAATATCGATTCGAAGAAATTGATTCCAAGATTCAAAAGATAAACATTTTAAACATATCTTTACACAATCGTTACTCACAGTGTTCTGGGCTATCAGTAGCTAGAGCGTCTCCCCGAAATGCCAGCCCTATACATTTAACAGATTGAACACACTCTAAGTTTCACAGTTGGGAAGTGGAATAATTAACTCCCTATTATGCTTCGGTGTGTTCTACATCTATATCCTCATTAAGATGTCTTAAACTAGGCCTAAGAATGCCTAGGATGGAATGAGGATGCAAAGATGTGCACAGAAATCAGTTTCAGAATTTTCAGTGAAACAGGGCCTCCGCTCGAGCGCAGGTTTCCCCGCTCGAGCGGACAAGCAAACAAAGGTCCCCGCTCGAGCGTCAACTTCCCCGCTCGAGCGTGTCACACAATATTCTGCTCGAGCATACATTCCTCCGCTCGAGCGGACTGATGAACAGTGCAAGATGCTGGATGCTCGATTTCTCCGCTGAAGGCGTCCCTCCGCCGGCGATCAGAAAGCAGGTCAAAATTGCTGGGAGCTTGATTTCCCCGCTCGAGCGGCACTTCCCCTGCTCGAGCGGACGACCAAAATCTGGAAATTCCAGATTCGAGTCCCAAGCTCAAAATCAAGTTTTGATGCTCCAAATTCGATCCTCTTGGGCCCATTTTTTGGAAAACACTTGCAAACTCATAGAACATCATGTTTCAAAGGTCAATTTAAGAAATCAAGGCCCAAGGGTGTTTAATTTTAAGCCCAATTTGAAACCAATTTCATGGACAATACTCAACCATGCCATGCATGAACTTTAAGCAACTTACAAGCTTCAAAACATGCTCTAATGAGCTCATTCTCTTCAAAACAAGTTAAAACATGGACTTAAGTTTAAACATGAGCATGCATGTACAATTCTACCATGAATTCCACTCAAAACTCACCCAATCAAGCATGCATGCATGAATTCTAGCATAACTCACCATGTATGAGCTACAACACAACGTAGTTCTGCAATGGAGCATGAAACATGCAAGACTTAGCTTAAACTCATAATTAGAGGGATGAATTCTCTTACCTAAGTCTTGTATTCAAGGTTAAGGAGCTCAATCGGCAACTACACTTCAATTTCCTTCAATTTCCAAGCCAAATCAAGCAAAATGAGATAAAACCAATTCTCTCCCTTATCTTTCTCTCACTAGTCGGTGGTGAGCTCCAAAATGAGCTGATGAATGTGTTGATAAGTGTCTCACAATGCTCAATTGTGTGTGAGGTAGTGGCCCACTAAGGGCTAATTTGGTAAATAAGGCCAACTTGTTCAATTTAGCTTATTTTAATCTAATTTAATCGTACCTAATCAGTTTTCAGATGATTATACCATTAAATCACATAAATTATGGTGATCCTAAAACATCAATCTGTTTACGGTTCGGCCGCTGATAAGGCCTTCAATTAGTAGTCTAAACATAAAACACGAACAGATAAGTAAGCAATCAAACAGATAGAATATGCAATACAATAGATGTACACCATCAATTCAGGTTTAATTTGATCGATCGATTCGAGATTTTATCGGTCGCGATTATCGGTCATAATCCATCTCGATTAACGATGTCGAATTAATCGGTAATCGGTATGAAGGTTGTTATAGATTTGTCGAAGCTTCTCCTCTCTTGCATGATAAAACACTAAACTTGTTGGAGGTATCCCACTGGTATTTGCTTTGTCCCTACTTATATTCAAAAAGACTGATAAGAAAGTGACAGATTTATGGATTGATTGAGGATTGTACTTTGTAATGAAAAAGAAAACAAAGCATGTAATATGAACTTAGAAAAAAATGGAACACAATCCTAGAAAATGTGCTAGCTAGTCTCCAATCTCCATACATTTTTTTCTAACACATATATTTATAGTTTTTAATTTCAGGTTGTTGGAGATGTTCTAAGGATTCGACAGATTCTTACAAACTTAATCAGGTACTGTTTTCAAATTCTCCTTTGTAGATTATATAGATGGTTTTAGCTATGTTTAGAGCCTTGTGCACTTTCTGCTACTTGCTTGTCCAACATTATGCTCCATATGTAACATTCTGCTCCCATAGTTGTTCCTCTAGAAGTTCCTATTTGATATGATTAGAAAGTGATTGTATCACAATAAAAGACAACAGAGGTCATGATGTTTGTTTTCCCCGGATTTGTGAAATATTGTTCCTTTGAACAATTATGCGACAGATGTTATAGAAAGTTTTGTAAACTTAAGGTGTATATTATTTTTTCCTTAGTTAAAAAGAAAATTATAATTCCTTTCTTAAGGCGAGAATGTTTTACTTTATCCATGATATTTAACACAAGTAGCTTTCTTAAATGCAATGACAATGTAACACCAATCTACTTCTGCCAGTACTTTAGATTAGGATAATCAGCAATGAGCAGTTTGTCTCTTTATAACACTGTGAATATGAGCATTTGTCACAACTAAAATGAATTTGCAACATGCTTTCTGGTTTTGTTGCACCTTTCATGCATTATTAGTTCTGCTTCAAATTTATAAATTTTTATTTTTCCAGTAATGCAATCAAGTTTACCCATGAAGGGAAGGTTGGAATAAAGCTTTATGTGGTATCAGCCCCATCTTTAGGTATGGAAGAGGGATCCAATCAGAACATCACTGCATATAGGTTAACAGTTTTAGTAAATGTACATAAACTAGATAAATGTGTATCATTGTATCAAAGTTGCTGTGATCAAAAAGGTTTTCATGAAGAGAAACACGGAGAAGGTCCTTACAAAAACTACAAACTTCATGACGAACCCAAAACCCCAGTTAAAAATGGGGCCTCGATAGATAGAGGTGAAGAGAACCACCTTCAATCGGATGAAACAATAGTATGGATATGATGCGATGTTTATGATATGGGAATTGGAATACCGGGTAATTTCACATCTTGAAATATGCTTTGAAACATTGAGTACGAACTATTATTAATTATTTTTCTACTATTTCTTAGAATCTCACTTTTCATTTCAATGGAATAGAGAATGCTTTGCCTATTCTATTTAAGAAACACATGCAAGTAAGTGCAGACACAGCACGAAAGTATGGTGGGACTGGGCTAGGCCTAGCAATCTGCAAACAATTGGTGATCGTTTTAAACAGCTTTTTTTTTTTTTTCATTTTTATTTACTTTTCTAGACCAGGGTTCATGCTGTACTCTAAAATGGGCATTATAAGGCATATCTATTTCAATTATATTAACCACAAGCATTATACTCATAGCCAGACACTTCCACTAAATCATATTAATCTTCTTCCTGAAATATATGTCCCTGTGGTGAGAAACTACAATTTATATCACTTTTTATACGAGAGTAGGTAGTTTACATGCAAGAAATCCAGTAGAAATTTAAAATTATTGAAATTGAGCATCTGATTCTAAATTATTATTCTCCTCTCATACATGTTCCAAGCCTATTGCCCATCCATACCACTTCATTTCATATAAATTTTCTATGTGAATTTCCAGTCTATCTGCAGCTTGAAGTTGAAATTGTCTTTCATTTCATATGGAAACATGAATTTTCGTTTTGTTGCTTTGATATAAACTATCTTAGCTGATGTACTACTCTTCACATTCATATGCGTATGAAATAGGTTGAGCTCATTGGAGGTCATCTCAATGTGTCCAGCCGAGAGCACCATGGATCTGCATTTACATTTATACTACCATACAACGTTTCACCTGTAGCTGATAATTCAGATGATCCTGATGAACTCTCAGATATGGCTGATCATGATACTCCGGATGATGCCAACGATGATGATACAAGTTCCGAATTTTTTCAATTTCAACCATGCACTTTGGGTTCTTTTTTCATTACTAGTGGTCCTGGCAGGGCTGAAAATTTGCCAAACAATATTGCTTTTAATGCCTCATACAAACTTAATGGTTTGTTAGAAGAACAACTTAATCATCTGAACGACGTGGTTTTATGACTTACAACTCTGCTACAAGGTTCAAACGATCATCGTCGTATTTGGTAAGAAGAATTCTTTTCATATGATACTAAAAGTTTCTACAAAAAAAACTTCACATATTGACATTATTGTTTTGGACCACTTGGAATTGTTTTGACATTATACAAATAAGAGGAGAAAAGAAATAACACATTAATTCATTAACTAATAAATTAATTATGTAAAAAAAGAAGTGTAGCTGCGAGAATATTTAATGATACAAGTTTCTTATGTTATAGCAGCAATGGAATTTCATTAAATCATAAACTTTAAAAAAAACAAAAAAACACATAGGACCTTGACAAAACACCTTAATTAGCACATCTTCAAAAATAGGACCTGTAACAACAGATGAAATGTAATTAGCACGCGTAGGCTAGGAGTTAGAGTTGAAAACGCCTTAAACTTAGTCGAAAAACGACGTTTCGGGGGTGAAATTTCAAAACAGCCCCCTCACCACCGTATGGCTATCACAAACAGCTTCCCCATAACAATTATGACCTATGACAACAGACGGAATGTAATTCGGATCCGTAGGTTGGGAGTTAGAGCCGAAAATGCCTCAAACTTAGTCGATAAAGGGCATTTCAGGGGCGAAAATTTAAAACAACTGCCGAATGACCGTGTGACTCTCACGGACAACTTCCCCATGACAAATAAGACTTGTAACAACAGACGAAATGTAATTTAGACTCATAGTTTGGGACCTAGAGCAGAATACGCCTTAAACTTAGTCAAAAAGGACGTTCCAGGGGTGAAAATTCAAAACAGCCCCCGAACCACCATTTGGCTCTCACGAATAGCTTCCCCATAACAAATAAGACTTGCAACAATAGATGTAATGTAATTCGAACTAGTAGGTTGGGAGTTAGAGCCAAATACGCCTTAAACTTAGTCGATAAAGGGCGTTCCGGGAATGAAAATTCAAAACAATCCTTGAACCACCGTGCGAATCTCACGGACAGCTTTTCCGTGACAAATAGGACTTGTGACAATAGGTGGAATATAAGTCAGACCCGTAGTTTGGGAGTTAGAGCCGAATACACCTTAAACTTAGTCGAAAAAGAGCGTTCCGGGGTGAAAATTCAAAACAGCCCTCGAACCACTGTATGGCTATCACAGACCATTTCCTCATGATAATTAGGACCTGTAACAACAGACGGGCTGCAATTTGGACCCGTAGGTTGGCAGTTAGAGCGAAAATGCCTAAAACTTAGTCGATAAAGGGCGTTCCAGGGTCAAAAATTCAAAACATCCCCTGAACAACCATGTCACTCTCACGGATAACTTTCCCGTGACAAATAGGACTTGTGACAATAGACGGAATGTAATTCGGATCCGTTGTTTGGGAGTTAGAGCTAAATATACCTTAAACTTAGTTGAAAAATGGCGTTCCAGAGATAAAAATTTAAAACAGCCCCCAAACCACCATTTGGCTCTTATGAATTGCTTTCCCATTACAAATAGGACTTGTGACAACAGACCTAATATAATTCGGACCCGTAGGGTGGGAGTTAGAGCAGAATACGTCTTAAACTTAATCAGAAAAGGGCGTTTCAGGAACGAAAATTCAAAACAGCCCCCTCACCACTGTATGGCTATCACAGACAGCTTCCCCATGAAAATTAGGACCTGTGACAACAAATAGAATGTAATTCGGACCCTTAGGTTGGGAGTTAGAGCTTAAAACACCTTAAACTTAGTCGATAAAGGGTGTTCCAGAGGCAAAAATTCAAAACAACCCCCGAACCACCGTGTGAGTCTCACGGACAGCTTCCCTACCACAAATAGGACTTGTGACAATAGACGGAATATAATTCGGACCCGTTGTTTGGGAGTTAGAGCCTAATACGCCTTAAACTTAGTCGAAAAAGGGCGTTCTAGGAGCAAAAATTCAAAACAGCCCCCAAACCACCATATGGCTATCACGAACAGCTTTCCCATGACAATTACAACCTGTGACAACAAATAGAATGTAATTCGGATCCGTAAGTTGGCAATTAGAGCCGAAAATGCCTTAAACTTAGTCAATAGAGGGTGTTCCAAAGGCAAAAATTCAAAACAGCCCCCGAACAACCGTGTGACTCTCACAGACAACGTCCCCATGACAAATAGGATTTGTGACAACAGACAAAATGTAATTTGGGCTCGTAGTTTAGGAGTTAGAGCCGAATACGCCTTAAACTTAGTCAAAAAAGGGCGTTCTAGGGATGGAAATTCAAAACAGCTCTCGAACCATTATTTGACTCTCATCGACAGCTTTCCCATGATAAATAGGACTCTTGACAACAGATGTAATGCAATTCGAACTCGCAGGTTGAGAGTTAGAGCCGAATATGCCTTAAACTTAGTCGAAAAAGGGCATTCTGGGGGCTAAAATTCAAAACAGCCCTCTCACCACCGTATGGCTATCACGGACAGTTTTCCCATGACAAGTAGGACCTATGACAATAGGCAGAATGTAATTTGGACTCATAGGTTGGGAGTTAGAGCTAAAAACGCCTTAAACTTAGTCGATAAAGGCGTTCTTGGGGCGAAAATTCAAAGCAGTCCCCGAACCACTGTGTGACTCTCACAGACAGCTTCCCTATGACAAATAGGACCTGTGACGATAGATGGAATTTAATTCGAACTCGTAGGTTGGGAGTTAGAGCCGAAAATACCTTACACTTAGTTGAAAAGCGCCTAACACTTAGTTAAAGAGCGACAACTTTGTGAAAATAACATCCACATATTCTAATAATTGCCTTTGTATATTTATAGGACGAAGAATTAACATAATAGATTGTTTGTGCAATTGGTTGGAATAAATATTGCATGATACATATATATATATATATATATGCTTTTATTTCCAAGAAGACATTTGTAGATTGTTCTACCTTAAATGCATGTTAGAACTTTTTTTTTTTTTTTTTTTTTGTAGATGGCTTTGTTGCGTGGACTTATGGATAATCTATTTTGGTGTATGGATAAGAAATTTCACTTTTGTATACAACTAATACTTTTGTCATCCTTGGCTTTTGTATAGTTTACTATTACTGATACTGAAACTTTTGGCAACCAACTGATAATTACTGGCGTGGTACATAGATCACCTTATGTCGTGGTACATATATGACCATTTTTCATCGTACATATATATGACCTTTTGTCATGGTACATAGAAAAACTTTTGTCGTGGTACATAGATCACCTTTTGTCGTGGTACAGATTACGATGGTGATTTGTACCATGCCAAATGGTCATTTCGCATGGTAGTAAATGTATTTTTTGTATATGAAGGGCTTTGATTCTTGGTATATGAAGGGCTTTGATTCTTGTATGATTCTATATTTTGTATGGGAATATTATTTTAGTTTGGACCATAGTTGGTTTGTATGGACTTTGACATTTAAAGTTATTCATTTTTTGTATATGGATGCAGATTGTGGAATGATTGATATACGGTATACGTATCATTTTGTTTATATACGTATTACAGGTTGCATGAAATATAGATAGGTTGTGGATAAATTATAATTTTTTGATAAAACATAAGATCATGTTTTTCGCGACTAAACAATTAGTAGCTCAAAAGAAATTGGAAAAATAGTTTGGGTGACTAAAAGTTTTGCAGGGAAAAAAAAAATCAAACATTTGGCGACTAAAATATTTCATAGCTGAAAACAAAAGTTGAATAAAAAAACTTTTGCCAACTAAAAATTTAGTAGCGAAAAATGTGGGACTTTAAGCAACCAAATGTTTAGTAGCCAAAACACAAAATATTTTCCAACTAAAATTTTAATAGCCAAAAACACAACACTTTAGGCGACTAACCTTTTAGTAGCCAAAACAATTTGACTTTAGGGGACTAAAATGTTAGTAGCCAAAACACAAGTATTTATTTTAGGCGACTAATAGATTTAGTAGTTAAAATTTTTTTTTTTTGTGACTAAATGTTTAGTCATTAACAATAAGTGAAGCTTTTGGCGACAAAAAAAATTGGTCGCCGAAAATGTGCTATTTAATTTTATTTCCAACCTTTTGTCGACTAAAAATTTAGTCGGCAATTTAACACATTTGGCGACTAAAATAATTTTAGTCGACAATTACCTTTCCCGATAATTCTTCCATGACTAGTGCTGCGACCAAATAATTTAGTTGCTAAAAGCCTTCGGCGACTAAAAATTGACTTTTGGCAACTAAAAATTTAGTCGTCAAAAGTGAAAATTCTTGTAGTGAGGCTTGGCAATAATATAGTAGACATTATACATCATCTACAAGGGACTAGATACAATTGAAGAGTCAAGCGAGTCTAGGCAAACGATTTCTCTCATTGCATACCTACGCAGCTAACTAATTATAACAAATTTTGTTAAAAATATATATATTGACTAAAATAATTAGATAAAATAAGGAATATATTTATTTATGTACTTTTGAAAAACGTCTCCTAGTGCTAAAGTTGTTATGGAAACTTGACACCAATCACTCCTTTCTCACCTTAATTATTGTCATTTGAAAAGTTTTAATTCAAACATTTAGCTAAATCATTGCCCTCTTAGCCAATTTTTAGCTGGAAAATGAGCCCCTATATTTTGTCACAAACTTTCTTTCTTGAAAGTTTCTTTGGTAAAGACTTGGTACCCACCACTCCCCTCTCACTTAAATTATTCACTATTGAAATGTTTTGAACCACATTCATTTAAATCATTGTCCTCTTCAATGCTTTGATAGCTCGATATCATTATTATAAATTTGATTTTAATCAATTATGATAAGTTAAATTAATGAATGTGACCTGAAAGCTTATCTTTTCATATGACTTTTGGCAAAATTTGAACTCAAATAATATATCATAGGTATGAATATTCTAAATACACTTCATAATATCTCTTTACATTTATTGGTATTAGTATAATATCTGTGTTACGTACAGTCATAAATAAATAAATAAAAACCTCTAAAATTAAATAAATAAATAAAATAATTTTAGAATGCATAAAAAAAAAATGGCAAGCAAATTTTAACTAATTTCATCACAATTACACAATGGGTTTTTTTTCCCTTTGTTTTTAATATCATGTTATTAATGATGTGTTTTACAAATTAAATAACAAAAACATGTGTCATAATACAATTGGTAAAATTCAAAGACAAAAAATAGGGTAAATTAGAAAAATAGTAAAGTCATGGCTGTATTTGTTGTGTTGGATAGCTCAGGCCAAGCACTCAATCCATGGTTAGAATTGTTGGATGAAATGTATCTATGATTTATTTAAATAGTAATTTGTGTAATTTATCTAAAACTTTATGAAAATTTTCTTTATTTGTTAGAGGATTTATGAGAATCCTCATATCATGTAGTGATTTTATATATTTTTAAAGGTTACTCATAAATTTTAAACTAAAATTTCAAACATGACGCATTATAAAAATGTATGTACACCAAAACTATGTCAATCTATTTTGTTGGTTAAAGCCATGGATAAAACATTGAGCAAATTACACCAGTGGTCCCAATATTTTATTAATTGTGTCATTTTACTCCCTACACTTTCAATTGACTCAATTTTGACCCTTAATTTTAGATTTTGCGTCAATTTGGTCCAATTGATAATACTGTTACTGTATTTAAAAAAAATTATCACTAAATTAGTTGAAATTAATTTACTGAATTTGATAAGTCTACAATTTTATCCTTAAAAATATGACACATAACACAATGCATATTTTTCATAAAAAAAAAAAAAAAAAAAACAATGCTAAGAGTTGAAACCAATTGGACCAAATTGAGACAAATATAAATTCAAGATCAAAATCGAGCCAATTTAGATTATACGAACTAAAATAACACAAGGACTAAAGTACATGGATAATCGTCGTAATTTTCCCTAAAACATTTGGTCTATAGGAATTTTTGTTTATTTACCAGACTAATGGGATTGATCAAGCCATTCGGCACACAGTTAACATTAGAAAATAAACTGTATTTGATTTATCTTAACAGAAGTTTTGTAATCTACCAAAAAACTATAATTTTCACTTTTAATATATTGTACATTTCATACTTTACTTCGCCAGGGTTGTTAACAACTCTGCCCGTCCTAACCTTGGGTTAAGGAGGAGGGTTGTGTGTTAGGTAGTCGATAGCCAACACGTAAAAAAAGCTGCTTGGATCCCTTATGACAATGAATCATACTTTGAATCGTTTAAATGCTAGGTTGTTCCCCTCAAATGACGCATTATGCCTGCCTCCGAGTGTTTCGAAAAGTGAGCAAGAGACGCCGCATCGACGCGTGGGTGCGGTGAAAAATGGGTAAAGGTTCCCACGTTTTTCTAGACAAGCGCGGGTAAAAAAGCTAGTCCTAGACTACGAGTTTAGGGTAGCGACTTGGAATATAGGAACCTTAACTGGTAAAACAATGGAATTGGTAAATGTTATGATTAGGAGGAGAGTTAGTATAGCTTGCGTACAAGAAACAAAGTGGATGGGTGAGAAAGTTAGGAAAATTGAGGATGCTGGTTTTAAATTGTATTATAGTGGTAAGAATAGACGCAGAAATGGAGTAGGAATCATAATTGCCAAGGGTCTTGTGGAGAATGTAGTGGTGGTCATTAAAAAATTGGGATAGGATTATGTTAGTTAAACTAGTTATTGGAGGGAATATGGTGAACGTTATTAGTGCATACGCCCCTCAAATAGGATTAGATGATTAGACTAAGAAAGATTTTTGGGAGCAAATGGATGAGATCTTACATGAGATGCCCGTAGGAGAGAACCTACTTATAGGTGGAGATTTTATTGGCCATGTAGGCATAGATAAACTAGGCTATGAAAATGGTGCATGGTGGATACAGTTTTGGTGAGAGAAATAAGACTGGAGAGAATATCTTAGATTTTGCGTTAGCTTTTGACCTAGTGGTGGCCAATACTATGTATAAGAAGAGCGAGGAGCATTTGATAACCTTTAAGAGTGGGTCAGTTAAGAGCCAAATAGATTACTTCTTAGTGAGAAAAGTGGACCGCCTAAAATGCAATGATTATAAGGTTATTCTTGGAGAAAGCCTGGCCTTTCAACATACAATTTTGGTACTAGATTTATGTTTTAGAGGGAAATACCAAGTTAAAAAGGATGATGGGCATCGTAGGACGAGATGGTGGGACCTAAAAGAGGATAAACTAGAAATATTTAAGAATAGAATGGATAAGGAAGGTACTTGGGACTTGGAAGATGATGTTAACACTATGTGGAACTCAATGGTCAATCATATGAGGAGAATCTCAAGGGAAGTTCTTAGAGAGTCGAAAGGGATGGGACCCAACTCTAGGGAAACTTGGTGGTGGAGAGAAAAAGTTCAAGCAGTAGTTAAGGCAAAAAAATAGTGCTTTAAAAAGTGGCAGAAGAACAGAACTGAGGAAAACCTTAAGAGTTATAGATTGGCTAATAAGGAGGTTAAAAAAGTAGTGAGAGAGGCTAAATTGAAAGCTTATGATGACCTATACACTAGACTAGATAGTAAGGAGGGAGAGAAGTGGGTATACAAACTTGCTAAGATATGAGAGAAGAAAACAAGAGATTTTAATCAAGTTAAGTGCATCAAGAGTGAGGATTCTAAGATATTGGTGAAGGATGAAGAGATTAAGGAAAGATGGAAGAACTATTTTGAGAAACTATTAAATGAGGAATATGGAGGTACAGTAATAGGGAAAGAAATAGCGAGTAATACGATAAACCAAGACTATAGGTTCTATCGAAAGATTAGGAACTTTGAAGTGGGGATTGCACTTAAGAAGATGAAATTAAATAAGGCTTTAGGACTTGATGATATCCCTATTGAAGCTTGGAAGTGTTTGGGTAAAAAGTGGTTGCTTGGTTGACTAGGTTGTTTAGCAAAATTTCATTAACTAGGAACATGCCAGATGAGTAGAGGAAGAGTATTTTACTGCCAATCTATAAGAATAAAGGAGATGTCCAAAATTGCAATACTATAGAGAAATTAAGCTAATGTGTCATATAATGAAAGTGTGGGAGAGGGTGATGGAACGCTAATTGCAAGATATAATAGAGGTGTCAGAAAATCAATTTGGATTTATACCTGGCAGGTCAACAATGGAAGCGATTTATCTTTTGAGGAGAGTAATAGAAACGTATAGAGAAAAGAAAAAAAGATATTCATATGGTATTTATCGACCTTAAGAAAGCATATGATAGAGTGCCCCAGAATATAATACGGTGGGTGTTAGAGAAGAAAAGGGTGACAAAACGTTACATTAATGTCATGATGGACATGTATGAAGGGGTGGTGACCACTATTAGATCGCCTGCTGGAGAGACAAATAAATTTCCTATTGCTGTAGGATTACCCAAAGGATCTACCTTAAGTTCTTATCTTTTTGCATTAGTTATGAATAAGTTGATGAGAAATATTCAGGAAGGCGTGACATGGTGCATGTTTTTTCAGACGATTGCAAAAATGATATTGTGCTAGTGAATGAGACTAGAGAAAGAGTTAACCCAAAGTTGGAGATTTAGAGAAAAGCTCTTGAATTTAAAGGATTCTAGATAAGCAGAACTAAGACAGAGTACATGGAGTGTAAATTTAGTAACAGTAACAATGAAAGCAGAGGAAAAGTGAAGATTGAGAACCAAGAACTGTGTAAAAGTGAACATTTTCGTTATTTAGGGTCAATTATCACAACAGCGGGGGAGATTGATCCAAATGTGACCTATAGAATTAAGGCGGGATGGTGTAAGTGGAGAATTGTGTCTGGGATACTATGCGATAAACGAATACCAACTAGACTAAAAGGTAAGTTCTATAGAACGGCTATTGGACCAGCGATGTTATATGGGACGAAGTGTTGGGCAACCAAGAATAATATGTAGATAAGAAGAGTGTGGCTGTGATGAGGATGCTAAGGTGGATGTGTGGCAAGACTAGACAAGACAGAATTAGGAATGAGTGTATTCAAGAATGGATAGGAGTAGCACCGATAGAAGATAAGTTGAGAGAGAATCGATTAAGATGGTTTGATCACATTTAACAGAGACCAACAGAGGCAGTAGTAAAGAGATGTGATGTTGTAACGGTAGATAGGAGTGTTAGGGGATGGGATAGGCCTAGATTAACATTGGCTAGCGTTGTAAATAGAGATATGGATATGCTTAGTTTGACTAACGAAATGGCTTTTGATAGGGCCGTGTGGAGAAGAAGGATTCATGTAGCCGACCTCTTTTGATGGGACTTAAGGCTTGGTTTGGTTTGGTTTGGTTTGGTTTGGTTTGGTTTGGTTTTTAACATTTCATACTTCAAATAATAACTTGAATATGACACTCCGATTGGACTTCTGATTAAAAATTAGAAGAAAATTTTCCAAACTTAAGGCTTAAATGACCTGTTCAGGGTGATATTATAGATTGACCACCAAACTCACCGAAAATCGACACAAACACCTTGCTCAAGTCTAAATAAAGTTTTAGGAGCAAACAGCATGCCGATTGGACTTTCAATTTGAAAATTAGAAACAAATTTGTAAAACTTAAGACTTATTAATGAAAATGCCCCGTTTGAGATCATAATTAATTAATCATTAAATGACCCAAAGATAGGCACGAGTACCCCATTCGAGTATAAACAAACTTTTTAGAGTAGAAATACTCCAATAGGCGTAACAGTTTTAAGACTAAGTTTTGTTTGTAAAATCTTACTAACATTTAATATTGTAGAGTAACACTCCAATATGGAACCTAGTTTGGAAAGTATCAAAGGATTTCGTTTTGTATATTTGGTTACATTTTGATATAGGTTTCTATAATGCATTTGTGGCTTGGATGTTTCAGATGTTATATATGGAAGATTTGCACTTGGGTGTGCTCGATGTAATATTGCTTGGATGTTTGATATGCTATTAATTTTGGATCAAATTAATGTTTTGAATGCTTTGCACAAGTTTATAGATGTACTAAGCAAGAAAAATAAAAAATTGCTCAATTGATTTTTGGTGACAGGTTTTTTTAGTCACGGTTAATTTACTTTTTGTAACCAATTTAGTTTACTAAAAGTGTCAATAGTTTTGTGTGACGAAATGTAGTTAGTCATTGTTTGGTACTTTTAGCAACCAAAAAGTTGACTCATCGCTAAAATATTTTTCATTCAGCAATGAATTACTTCATCGCTAAATGTTTTTTTTTTTTTTTTTGGCAACAAGTTTATCTGTTGCTAAAACTCAGGTAGCATTTGGTAGAGTTTTAGTGTTATGATTTGAGAATAGAGTTGTATTTTGAGTTTGTGAGTTTTAGAATTATGATTTGAAAGGAGAAAATTTGTTTAGTTATGAGTCTTGAAAAGAGTTTTGAATTTTTTATGTGACACATGAAATGAGAAAAATTGTTTGTTTAAGAGTTTTGCAAAGAATTTTCAAAACTTAAACCAAACACACAACTCAAAACTCTTTTGAAAATTCTATTCAAAACTCATAACCAAACTCTTTTTAAAATTCAATTCAAAAAAATAATTTGTCATTTTGGTCTAAAAAAATAATTTCTATATTTTAAAAAATATCAAATATATATATATATATATTTTCAAATAATAGGTGGCGATTGGCAATTGCAAAAAAAAAAAAAAAAAAAAAAAAAAAAAAAAAAAAAAAAGAAGAAGAAGAAGAAGAAGAAGAAGTATTATTCCAGTCAATCGGCAAGACGAGCACCGGACATCTGGAAGGATGTCTGGGCGGCCGATTGGGTAGACCAAAAATTCAAAAACTATCTGGTTTACTAAACATATTTTTAAAATGCATTTTGAAATTGATTTCGAATCATGATTTGAAAACCTCTATCAAACATAGCATTCAAATATGAGGGTGGAATATTGATTACAGTTACACACCAAACACAACTCTTCTACCTAACAAAATTTTTAAAGATAAAATATCAATTTACAGTGACAATTTTTTTATTTTATTTTTGGTGACTAATATACTTGGTCGCTGTTTTCTAGATATGGCAACGATCATTTATTTCATTGCCGATTCTTTCTGTGACACCCTTTCAGCGATAGAGTTGTGAAAAATTTTCTTTTATCACTAATTCCTTCAGTGACTTAAATTGTACTTTTGGTGACCAGTAGAAACATTGCTAAATGTGTTTAACCTTGACATTAGTCCTATATAAACAATGGATCTAACCTTGAAAGCAAAATACCATTGTCAGATTGCTGGGAAACTTTTCGATTCTAAACCTTGAACTTACGGATTTCTTCTTTCAAGTTCCTCTTAATGTAGAATCACCAAGAATTTTCAAGGGAAAAGAACAAAACTTAGAACTAAGAAGAAATTAAGAGAAATCGAGGAAAATTTTGATTTTTGTCTTGCTCATTGTATCTCTCAATCTTTTCAATCCCTTTTTTTTGTAGCAAAGATTGTTCTTTTGTAGTAGGCTTGAAATACGACTATATACCCCTAATTTCAATGTGGGATGGTGAAAAATTAGTGAAATCCCGAAATAGACTCAAGAAAAAATGGGACGAAAATGGGCCACTTGCACATAAGGTCGATCGGCCCTCAATAATGGGCAAACCGACCCTCTGTGGAGGTACTTAGGGCCGGCTAGGCCCAGGGGGTGATCTGGGTTGGTTTTGTTTCAAGGACTTTCCAAGGTATTTCAAACTTTTTGTGCTCAAAACGACTTTTGAAAAGATGCAACGGCCTGTTGTAGATTTGAATGATGGTTCATAAATGCCCGATTTTGGAGAAATAATTTAGCAAAAATGTGCCCAGAGTTTTCTAGTTTTGGGAAAAGTGACAATGACTAGAATAGCGACGGTTCCACTTCAAGCTTGCTTCGAAGAGATCATCTACTATTTCAATGTTGTTTGAATTATCGTCGTTGGCTACAATTCGATGATGGGCTTAGGTATTATAACTAAACAAAATGAGGTGTCTACAGTATGAATAGCCAACTCATCCCATATTGGGAGTGCATAGAATAATCAGCTAGTCCTACAGGGCTGGGTTATTGGGTTAGCTCAAGTCAGTTTCGTGCCATTTACAAGTCAAGATATGGACTTTTTGTGCTTGAAAATTGACTAGAAAATGGTTCAAAACATTTTTAAAGATTAAATATGTGTTCGAAAAATGTTTTAGATTCGTTAGAATTCTAAGGGTCATTCATGTTCAAAGCAAGAAACAATTTGGCTTTGTAAAAAATAGTTTGAAGATAGTTCTACATTGAGTCATATCTTTTCAACGATATTAATCCATTATACAAGGAAAAGGGGATTTCTAATAAAAAGGCTTGTGAGAGCTCCAAAATCTCATTCTATAATTGCTAATTTTTGTGATTTTAAAAATATTTAAAAATAATTCTATGGCTAATAAAGTAATAATAGATTAAAAAATAATAATAAATCACCTAAAATTTTGAATAACAAGTTTCTAAAATCTCTCTTCCCCCACCCCCCCTCGCCTCGAAAAAAAAAATATTTCTCTCTTTCCTAAATCTCATCTCATAAAAAAGTAACTATACATTAAAAAAACATTATACATTTGAAAGAAAAAAAAAAACCACAAATCTCATCTCATAACAAAATAATTATATATATATATATATATATTTTTAAATTATAGATTAAAAAAATGTAAAACCTCAATTGCTAATTTTTGTAATTTTAAAAATATTTGAAAATAGTATTATTGGCTAACAAAGTAACTGTAGATTTAAAAAATAAATAAAAACTAAAATTGCTAATTTTTGTAATTTTAAAAATATTTAAAAATAATACTATTGCCTAACAAAGTAACTATAGATTTAAAAAAATAATAATAACTGAATTACAAGTTCTTAAAATCTCTCCCATAATATCTATCTATCTATGCTATATATTATACCAAAGTAACTTTTCATCTTAGAGACCCTAAGTGTTTCAAAATATTAAATCTAATTTTTTTTGATTTTTTTGATTTTTATAAAAAAAAGTAAAACATCAATTGGCTATTCCAAGGACATAAATATTAACCTTCAAAATTATTTAATCCAAGTATATTGCCGATAAAAAGAAAGAAAGAAAAAAAAAATATAACAAACAATTCTCAACCCCACTCTTCCTCTCAAAATAAATTAAACCTTTATTTAAAAATAATATAAATCTCATACAATCTTTTATGTCCTAAAATAAATCTAATGAAAATGAAACTCTCTCACCTCCCATAAAATGTATACTATTAATATCTTTCACAACTGGTCTAATCTATATAAATCTAAAATAAATCTAACATAAAATAAAAATTAAACCTTATATCTAGATTCTCTCTCTATTCCATAATTAAATACAATTTTATTCCCAAATAAATTTAAGCATATCTATACTATATATAATTTTTTTTAAATCTCATAATTTATTATTTTTTACAATGATTTCATGATTTATAATTTAAAAAAGAAAAGATGAAATAAATTATTCTTATGCACTCTTTCTCTATATCCAAAAATTCTAGTCATCATACATTATACTTTTTTCAAGCCATTCATGTCGTCATCACCCTATAAATATTACATTCATGGGATGATGAAACTCATTATTTTTCAACTTTCTTTTTTTGAGACAATTTAAAGGTTAGTTTATATTTAATCTATTGTATTTTTTAAACAAATTTTTTTATCCTCCAAGTACACCATTTTTTCTTCTTCTTTTTCATCTATGACCATTTTTTTGCTTTTACATTTCATATTTTGTGTGTCATTTCTCACCCCTCTTTTCCAACCATTATCTATTTTTTGTTTATAATTATTTTTTGTTGGTTAGTTTTGTTTTACTATAATTTTTATACTAAAATGGCATGATCGGGTCATTGGTATAATAAAAAACATGTCACATAGATCAAAATTCAAACAAAATTATTATTAATAAGTTTTCTGTATTGATTTTATGTTTGTATATCACTACTTTTTTTAAAAAAAAAATTATTTTTAATATTTTTTTTGATATCATGATATGTGTTACTTGACAGTTGGTGTATAACATTACTTCAAAGGCATATAATAGTTTTTTAGAGCTATAAACAGAAAATTTTAATTTTAATCAATTTTTTCAAAACTATTAAAGGTGTTAGTCAATTATTTAATTATTTATCTTTAATATGTGCAGCTCATCTTTTCCTTTATGGTACTTCTCTCTCTACTCCACTGCGAGTTCATTTGTTTTTAGAAAAAAAATCATATGTAATTTAAAATTTTGAATCCTTTTATATAGGAAGTTTAAAAATAAATTTTGGAATTTAAAATATAACTATATAAAACCATATCCTTTTAAATATAGTTATATTTATAATTATAATTAATTTTAATCTATCTATTACCTATCCTCAGTGGCGTAGCCACATGGGGCTGGGGGGGTCATGTGCCCCCCTGAATTTTTCATTTTTTTTTATACATATGTATATAAATAAAATTTTAAACAAAAATAATATTTAGAATAAAATATCAAGGCATTTTTAATTTTATGAAAACAATAGTGATTGTTTTATTGAAAATGAAGTGACTACAACAAGTTATATTTTTATGTATGAAAATTTTATGAAAAAATCTCAATATAAAGGTAATATCCATCATTATTAATATGTAAATATAATTAATCTCACTATACATATATATATATATATATATATATAAATTACTAGAGTGTTAATTATATTTGCATGTGGAATTCACCCTTCATATGGTGCTTTATTATTGATTGGTGATATCATATGTCAATAACGACGTGATATCACTATTATATGACATTTTTACTCAAACTTTGTAAAAACTTGGTTTATCTTACCATTATATAATTTATTTTACGACTTAAATATATGATTTTTTTACATTGTCCATGATACACTAGTTACACGCAATATTTTCTTTTTGACTTTACTAGAAATTAATTGTAAAATTTTATGTGAGATATTTTTGTAAGCACTTATTTAATTTTTTATACTTAATATTAATTCAAAAATTATTATTATCTTCTTATGGTTAGTTATGGAAAAAAAAAAAAAAAAAGCTGCTTATATAAATAAAAATGTTGTATGATAATTGAAGTTCAAAGTCATAATCTATTTTTTTTTTTTTCAAAATTTAAAATTGTTAAAATGCATATGTTGCAATAACATTAATTTCTTCCTATTATAAATTTTATTTTAAAGCCAGGTTTGACATCTCTTAAAAAAGTTAAAAAGTCACTATCCTATTTAAATCACATCACCTCTCTACTACATCACTTTAAACTCAACTCATATTTCATAAAAAGTCAAAAAGTACATTTATTTAGAACATCACAAACAACCCCTAGATCTTATAAGATTTGTTCAATGACTAATATTTAATTTTTGTAAAAAAAATTCTAATATATTCCTTCCAAAAGTTAATATAGCAAGTCTACAAAATCATATTTTAAAACTCAAAATTATTAATATTTTTATTTTTGTTTTAAATAAGCATGTTAAAGTATAAATAGATATCCAAATAAAATTATATTTATTAATAAATGTGGCATTATTTTTAATTGTAATCACATCTTTTTAAGGTATTTTCATTTTTTAACCCTTTTTTTTATATTTTAAATTACATGTTACGATGATTCTTTCTTATTCATTAAGTTTTTAAAATTTCTTTAATTATTTTCTTTTCAAAAACCAATATAAAATTTTTTTTAAAATTTTTATATTTTTATTCTAAAATAGTGAAGTATTAGAACTATGTCATTTTTTTTTATAACAAAACATAATTTTAATTGTTAATTGTCAATACAACAATTTTAATCTATGTATACTATATATTACAGTAAAGGAACATTTGAAACAAACTTTTAAACTTATATATTAAATGTTGTTTATAAGAGACAAAATACAAAAAAAAAAAATTAAATATAATTATCATATATTTTTTTTATAAATAATATATTATTTTATTTTATATATATCATGAATGACATGCTAATTTTGGCCCCGTTTGGTAGAGCGGTGGGAAAGTGATTATAACTTACAGCCTAACAGCTTATAGTTTATAACTGTAAACATAAGCTGATTTTTGACTTATAAATTAAATTTCTCCTCCCCCACTCAAAAAATAAGTTGATTTTTGACTCACAAAAAGGTATAAGCTGTATTACTAAATTAAACCAAACGCATCAAAATAATTTAAATTAAACTAAAAGCTGAAATAAGCTGAAAATAAACTCTACCAACTAGGGCCTTTATATAAATCAAACTATACATAATTTATAAAAAAAAAAATTAGAAAAAAGGAAATGGGAGAGAGAGAGAGAGAGAGAGAGAGAGAGAGAGAGAGAGTGTGTGTGTGTGTGTGTGTGTACATGAGAGATTGATGGAATTTTGATAGAAAGCTTAGGTCAAGTTTGACAATCTAAAAATAATTCGTCTTTTTATTTTTTTATCTTTTTTTTATCATATCATCTCTCTATTTTTCTGTATATCTTTTTATAAAAAGATAAAAAATACACTTATTTAGATCATTCTAAACAACCTTTAGGCGTGACGTGAGCTGGAAAATCCAGAGTACATGAGAGATTGATGGGATCTTGATAGAAAGCTTAGGAGAGAGAGAGAGAGAGAGAGAGAGAGAGAGAGAGAGAGTACATGAGAGATTGATGGGATTTTGACAGAAAGCTTCAGTGTGACGTGAGCTGGAAAAGTAAAGAAACAAAAAGATAAAGAAGTGGGTAAATTGATGGGGGAATTATCGTTGAGTGGGAATTAGACCATCTCCAACGGTGAACCAAACCCAGCATTAGATTCAAATTTTGATGAAAAACGTACTTTTTTATGCTCCAACCGTTGCACCAGATTGATATCAAAATGAGATTTCAGTAAAAAAAACATCAAACTGAGAACGAGACATAGATTTTACCAAATCACTGTTACTGACCGTTGAAAGAGGTACACCGGTCAACCAGCCGGTTGCCCGGCCGGTTGACCAACCGGGCGACCGCTTGACCAACCGGGCGACCGCTTTCCTTTACAATTGGTGGGTTCAAACCGGTCAAAAAAAGTTCAAACAATTAAAAAAAAAAATTATTTTCCTTTACCGGTTGACTGGCCGGTCGACCGGCCGGTCAACCAACCGAGCAACCCTAGCATCAATCTGAGAATGAAAGCTGCAAATGAATTGTTTAAAGTGTGAATTGTTTAATGAATCTGACACGAATTGTTTAAAGAAACAATTGATGGTGCAGAAAGCATCAAACTGAGAAACAATTGTTTGTAGCTCACCAAACATCAAACAATTGATGGTGCAGAAAGCATCAAACATCAAACTGAGGAAAAAAAAAATATCCCACGGGATTTGATATGGGATTTCATGCACCGTTGGAGCGAGTGGTATCAAATTTGATGAAATGGGTCATTCTTTACTCAGATTTGGTGAAAAATCTGATTCACCGTTGGAGATGCTCTTAGGAAAAGATATTGTTGAACTTTCTTTTTGGTACTATTACTTTTTCAAATTTCATCTACAATGGAGAGTAGAAAAAAAAGTACTCAAGCATAGTTTTCTATAGTTAAAAGACGAATTTACCCTTTTGTCCTGATCTCTCTCACTTTTTTTCAAGTCTGTTTGTTTTTCATTGTAAGAGGCCGAAGTGGACTCCTAGTGATGAACAATATTTGTAAATTATGTTTATTTGGTTTATGGAGCTCCATATTGATAGTCCCTTCGAATTATGAAAGGTCTTAGCGAGTGGATTACGAGTCTAGACGAGCAGGTGATATTAGAAAATAATTTGTTTGGCTTAAGTTGTTACCGGACGTCCAGCTAGTCAACCAATCTTGTGCAAATTTTTTTATTTTTTTAACATGTTGAGAAGCACATTGTGAACATTAATGTTTAATATTTTTATATTTTTTGTTAAGTAAAAATCATAATTTTTATTTGTTTTATTATTTTATATATATATAAATAATTTAACAATCTCTACATTAATAACTATCATTAACAAACACAATTTTATTTAATTCTTTCACTATCAATCTTTTCACAATTAATCTCCTCATTGTTAATCATCTATATTCTACTTCGAAAAACAAACGAGCGCTCAACTCCCTCCGATCTTTCCCTTTCAATGTCATTGACAAGAAGTTATTCCATGGTTCCAGAACACCATGTTAGAAATGTGCCTGACCAATAAAAACAATATATAGAAACAAAAAATCACAATGCATAAAGGAATTTTTAAAATTTTGTCAATAGCTATCGCTTTTTTCAAAATTTTATTTGTTTAGCATGCCACACATTAATATGATGACGTGGTGCACTGGACCTCTTAAAGTAATTTATTATCCTTATCTCTCCCACTTTATTCCCTAACACAACCGTGTGCCAAATGGCTTGATCAGACTAATGATCAGTCCCTTTAAATAAACAAAAATGCCTACAAAAAATGTTTTATCCATGGGTTAAGCATTAACCAACAAAATAGATTGAGAGATAGTTCTTGTGTACATATATTTTTATGATGCATCACGTTTGAAATTTTAGTTTGAAATTTATGAGTAACCTTTAACAATATATAAAATTACTAGTTGAAATTAGGATCTCATAAATTAACAAACAAAGAAAATTTTCATAAATTCTTAGATAAATCACTCAAACTTTTATTTAAATAAATCATAGATACATTTCATCCCAGTCAAAAGTCGACTTTTAGTTTCCCCGACTAAAATTTTTAGTCGCCGCTTTTGTCGCGAATACATGGTCGCCGGAGGTATTGGCGACTAAAACTTTTTCAGTCAGCAAAAAATAGGTCTTTGGCGACCAAAGTTTTAGTCGCCAATAGTGATTTACACTTTTGAAAATCATACATTTAGCGACTAATTCTTTAGTCGCCAATACTCACTGAATCGCCGACTAAACCGTTTAGTCACCAAAATAAAGACTTTTGGCGACTAATACCAAAGGTGCTTTCGTGAAAAAAAAAATAAAAATACCAACTTTTTTTGTTTTTTCTAAGATTCGAACCACCAACCTGTCCCACATTCTAAACCTTTAGCAACATACTCCCTCCACTATGCCACTACAACACCACATGAATATATATGCAATATATATTATTTATATAGTATATTAACCCGTATTAATATAAAACTATATATATAAATATAATTATTTTTATTCAATATAATTTATGTAAAAAATAAATTATTTACTAAAAAAAATTGAGGCCACTTTTGGCGACTAAATCCATTATTTAGGCCTCGTTTGGCAAGAGGCTAAAATAGCCAATTAGCCAAAAAGTTACCTTTTTAGCCAAAAAGCCAACAACCCATACCAAAAAGTCAAAGATTCCCTTTTCTCTCTACTTTTTGCACGTCGTTTCGTAATTAGCCAAAAAGTTGGCCCAAACATACAGGTTTTTCTTACCAACCTTTTTAGCCAATTAGCCAAAAAGTTACTAAATTAGCCTGTTCCCAAACGAGGCCTAAGTCGCCAATTCTGTAATTTTGGGCTACTAATTATTTTTTAGTCGCTAAAAAAATAAGTTCTGCCTAAAAATAAACTGTTTTGGCAACTAAACCTGTTTTTAGTCGCCAAAAACGTTCCCTTTTGGCTACTAAACTGAATTTTAGTCGCCAATTGCCTGTTTTTAGCTACTAAATTTTTTTTAGTAGCCAAAAAGCTTCACTTTCAGCGACCAAACTGTTTTTAGTCGCCAAAACACGTATAATCGGCAACCAAAATGTTTTTTAGTCACCAAAACCTATACTTTTGGCTACTAAATTATTTTAGTCACCAAAAACCGTCACTTTTGGCTACTAAAAAACCTTTAGTCGGTAAAACCCATATAATCGGCGACTAAATTGATTTTTAGTCACCAATAACTATACATTTGGCTACTAAATTGTTTTAGTCGCCAAAAGTCTTTACTTTTGGCTACTAATTCCATTTTAGTCGCCGAAAATGGCACTTTCAGTGACGAAAATAATTTTTTTAGTCGCCATTTCTGCATTTTCTTGTAGTGCAGCCATGCATTGAGTGCTTGGCCTGAGCTATCCAACACAACAAATATAGCCATGACTTCACTATTTTTCTAATTTAGCCTATTTTTGTCTTTAAATTTTACCAATTGTATCATAACACATGTTTTAGTTACTTAATTACACACATCATTAATAACATGATAGAAAAAACCATTGTGTAGTTGTGATGAAATTAGCTAAAATTTGCTTACCATTTTTTTTTTTTGTGCATTCTAAAATTAATTTCCAATTTATTTAATTTTAGAATTTTTTTTTAAATGACCGTACATGATACGGATATTATGCTAATACCAATATTATGCTAATACCAATAAATGTAAAGAGATATTATGAAGTGTATTTCGAATCTTCATATTTATGATATGTTATTTGAGTTCGAATTGGGTCAAAAGTCATATGAAAAGATAAGCTTTCTTCTCATATTCATTAATTTAATTGATCATTGTGAGACCCAGAAAATCTTTTCACATGAATTGTAGAGATCCAACGAAGAGATGAGCTTTGCCCCGTAAATCTACAAAGATAAGCATGGTTGGCGCCACCCAAGCAGGGTTGCCGGTCAAAGACACTCCGATGATAAAGTTAGCAAAGAAAGAAGATGAAGAAATAAAGAGTGTTCAGTGTGCTATGTGGTGCGGAGAGATGAGGATTATCTCTATTCCTTGAGATGCCCTTCTTTTATAGATGGGGGGTGTGATATCTGTCCCATGGGTTTCCTTGTTTGGATTAGGCCCATTAAGCTGATATATTTTTTTCTAACTCCCACAATTGCCCCAAAACTTTCATTGTCTTTGGTAGAAGGAATGAGAGTTTTTATTGCCGAGCTACGCTGTTCAAATACGTGTTAGGTTTCTTGATAAAGAGGACTAAGGATAAATGAATAAAATAAATGAATGAATGACTGTATGAATGCATGTATGCTTGAATATAATCTCTATAATGATGGGCCATGGTATTGTTACCCTCGAGCGAGGGCCCTAGGTCGTGGTATTATAAACCCCAGGCAAGGGCTGTGGGTCATGGTATTATTATCCCCCGGGTGAGGACCATAGGCCACAATATTATTATCCGCTGAGCGAGGGTCGTAGGCCACGGTATTATAATCCTCGAGCGAGAGCTACACTAAGGATGCCACAATTACTATATGTATGTTTTGCTCCGAATTCGGAGACCTTTGGTGATGGCGCTCGATGCCGAGTGCGAAGATTGCGCCGTATTTGGAGACTTTTGCTGATTATAAGTGGCGATCAATTGCCAATATTGCAAGGATTTGGAATAGTGCATCCCGTGTCATTAATTGCCTATACCAAATGATGTAGACTTGCTAATCACAAATAAGTGGAAAGTTGAAAAAAAATAATTGCACCAACGGCAGAGCATTAAAAAATAGCATTTCGCTGTTGTAAGGAGCCATTTGTAATGAATTGCTGAGTGGATATTGGAATCATATTTGAAGCAGATATTTGTTATGTTGTTGTTTTGTGTTTTGTTTGACGTATACTTGTTAAGCCGATTCAAGTTGATTTCTTGCCCTTAAGCTAGTATGAATTATGGTTGTGCCTGATTTCTTACGCTTGAGCTAGTATGAATTATGGTTGTGCCAAATCAGAGTAAGTTAGTCTTGCATTGTATACAACATATATTAGCCCCATTGCTTTCGAATAATAGTTGTTAGTTGGAAGGAATGCAGATTGGACATTGGCCAAAAGTGCCGAGAAGTAAGCCGAGAACAAATTGTTGAAGCGGATTCCTTGCCCCAATGCTTTCGAATAACAATTGTTATTCGGAAGGAATCATAATGGATTCGTGCCAAAATTGCCGAGGATCAGTCTGCGATGTGTCAGGGCAGGTTCGGCTGTGGTGACAAATGATGCAGACTGAGATAGGCAAGCGCCAAATAAGTTGTAGTGGTTGAATTCAGCATTAAGCAAACTCCAGGTGTGGTGGCAAAAATGTTGTTTGAAATAGGATATGTGGCATCGCATATAAAATTTTCAAATTTTTGGTATGGAATATGCAAAATCAGACCGTATGGATGTGTTCAGAAGACTTCAAATAGTTGGAAACGACTATTGGATCGTTGGAATTGGATCCCTGGTGACATAATTTGAGCCAAAACGGATTTGATGGCACAAATCAGTTGAGAATCGTGCTTCACAAAACACTGGATAATTTCTCCTATACATGCTGAGTTGGCCAAAAAACATAAGTAAAGTTGTTAGTAGCAAGACTTGAACCCTCACCCTTGGGAATAAAGAATACAGCACTGATTGAGTGCTCTAATTTTGGAGCACTAATGCCAGCTCTAATGAGCTGGCAATGCAAGAAAAAAAAAAAAACAAAACAAAACAAAGGCCAAACTATCACATCAAGATAGGACCCACAGCAATGTCACCCCATTAGTGCAGCTTTAGAGCTGCTACTTTAGTGGTCCCAAATATTATTCATAAAGAATAAGACTAAACCACTTTGCCACAACAAATCCTTATGTTTGTATTTTACAAGTTATCTATATGAACGTGATTATTATTCGGTGATAACGGGATGGAACTTCGCCGCAAAGCACTGAATAATTTCTTATGTTGTCCAACGCTGGTTGTTTTCTCCGGCAACATAGTGGAATTGCTTGGAAAACTTCGACTAGCTCATACGGCTTTGTTTTAGCTCCGAATTTGGCGCGGTTGGTTGTGTTGGACTCGTCTCAATGAGTACTTTACACTAGTATGTTCAAAACTTGATTTTGATAGCTTCAAAAATTTTAGTTTTCTAAAAATGTGATTCGATTCACAACTATCAACAAACTTTGGTTAAATTTTGGTTCTTTTGGTTGGTAAGTCTGGACTCCTCTAGTCGGCACGAACCTTCTGGTATATTTAGATCTTGAGATTGAAACCTCCAAAATCTTGGACCAATTTGAAGTTGAGATGCTAGTTCTATGCCAATACGCCTTCACGGTTGTAGCCAACATATACTTGCACCGTTAAGTGATGAATATCATTGTCGATTATGGTGCCATACATCCAAAAACAGTTGAGCGGCTGTGAAAATTCAACAAGTTGGTATCTGAATCACTTATGTGTGTTTGAGTAATGTTTCTGAGTAAGCAATGTTTTCGAGTAAGCAATGTTGGCCGAATAATGTTGCCGAGACAGTAGTGCCGAGCAATATTGCTGCACTTCTGAGAATTAAATCATGAGATTATTATAGAAGAGATAGATGAATTAATAATTGTAAATGTACTTGAACTATTGTTTGTTTTTTTTTTTTTTTTGATTTATTTATTATTATTATTTTATTTTTTTTTAAGATGACAAATGGTGCGAAGCTAAATGGAAAAGAAATTCAAGTTTTGGGTCCTGCCCTAGGTAGTGGTTGATGGCCGAAAGATGAATGAATGATCGGTGAAAATGAATGATTGTGGCCTATCTCTAGGAGCCTACTGTCAAAATTGCACGTTGATCGAATATGATCTGACCGATGATCTATTATTTAATGTTCCCGATTGGCCGATTTATTGATCCCAATAAGAGACTCAGAATTTGCAAAATTAGACCCTGAAAATGGATTCTACACTTCAAAAAATACGAAGGTAGACATCCCCGAAGTTATTGGCCCACCCGATGAATCCAAACAAGCTAAAAGCAATGTAGCACTTTAAGCCGAAAAGCGCACAATAAATCCTTATGTCATCTTCATGCAGAACTTCGTGAAAGGCATAATTCTTTACGTTCAAACTCCTCACTTTGAGCCCTGATATCTCCTTCGTCTTAAGTTCGATTCACCTCATTTTTGCGATGTTGCTTTCAGCTTGCGGCCTAGTGTTCATTCCATAATTCATACTCCTCATTCCACCACTGCTTGAATGTCATTGCACCTCCTAAAGTTGACCAAAAATAAGACGGTTTGGCTATTTTTCGTGTGTTTTTCTTTTTCTTTTTCTTTTTTTGGTTTGGCTCTTGTCCTTGGCTAAAGTGTGGTCGGCTGAAGAATGTCCTTGGTGGGTGAATGTGCTCAGAAAAAGAGCTTGGTGGTTCACATTGTTGAATATGCTCTCGGCAGTGAATAATTGAGGTCGTTTTCGTTGCCAAAGAATAGAGCTCAGGTTATACATATGCCGAGTAACTTTGGAGCTTTGCCGAGCAATTTGCTATGAGTTATGGCACTGCCGAAATGCATATGTGTGGGCTCTGACGCAAGATATATATGTAAAGCTTCCGAAAAACCTTGTTAGGTTGCCGAATAACTCCATTCTTGGTTTATCGAGCAACCTTTGCTGAAAAACCTGTAATACTAGTGTAAACCCAACTGATTCAATAGAAAGCTGAGAAACTTGAGTGGTTTGGCCGAAAAATGTTGTGTTCTGCTGTCTTTAGCAAAATTATCAAGTAGGTGGCATCAGTTCTACACTGAAGTAATTGAGTCGACAACTTTGTTTTTGTTTTTCGCTTGCCAGCAATTCTTAGTTGGCATCCTCGCTGGGTTTGTCTTGCCGAGACATTTGGAAGGCAAATCGTCTTGGCTCTTTGATATACCGAAACACGTGGTCGGCGACGACTCCACCTTTGGCTTGCCAAAAATTAAAGATTGCCAATAATAGCACTAGAGAGAGAAAGCCGTGGTCGGCCTATAATTTCTGGTATGTGAGCCGAACAAATAAGTCCAATAAAGAGACTGTTACTGAGTTGTTGGATAGGCAAACCGAATAAAGTACCGAATTAAATGGGTCAGTTACTCCTCATTTCGATTTCACCGAGAGGACAATGTTGCCAAACATCTCGATTAACAAACCAGGGACGCGTTTTCACTTTTTTCTCAGCAACTTGCACTATCTTGCTGTCCAAAAGACTTTTACAGACAGAGACCCAACTTTGGATTCCATAGAAATTGCTAGTGTAGTACATGTATATCTCAAGAATCAATTTTAAAGTAAACTCTTGTGAGGTAATAAATAAATAAACAATCCTAGGGGTCGGTTTGGCCGAGCAACCCTTTTGATGATGTCGAAAAGAAGCTCTCACAAATAAAAGTGTGAAACCCATTTTTAGAGAGAAAAAATGAAGATGCAAAAGTAAATTCATGTAACGCCCCAACTCTTATTAATAGAAATCATTATCAAATCCTTACATTATTATCATTATTTTAAAAGATTGCATCCATACAGAAACAAGTACAAAATAAATAGTAACTGTAGACACCCCATTTTTTACCGTCCTCAAGACTTGAACGTCACCGCTTGAACACTCGGTGATTATCCATGTTTGTGATCGTCTTGAGTTCCCGGAGGTCTCGGCTACGCGCCTTGCTTTAAGATCTTTCGACTTGACTGTTTTGTGTCTGGTTTTGCACCAAACACTTGTGCTTTGCCTTGGAGGGTCAGGGAATGGCTTGTGGGCCATCCCCACACTCCACCGGCCATGGCTTGAGGCCACCGGCTGTGTTTTGTTGCCACCGGCCAAATGTTTGGCCGGCCGGCACTATAGATGGCCGGCCGACTATCTTTTTTTGGTCAATTGCACTTTTGGCCGGCCGACTACTGTGTATCTGCTTTGCAGATATTTTTGTCCAGCTGGCATGCACTTGACTTCCCTCCATACACGTGTATGGAGGGATCTCCCTCTTAGCAAGCTTGTCTGGTAAGCTTACAAGATTAACCTCTATAAGAGGAGGTCTTCTCTCCTTTCATTAGGGTTAGACAAAAAAAGCTGAGGAGAGCTCTGATATTAGGGTTTTGAATTTGTATCTCTTCTATCTCTATGCCTCTCTCTTTTGAGCTTAGTGTGTGTGTTTAGCCTTAGTTTTGCACACAAACACCCACCATCACACCTTCTCTTGGAGCAGAGGTCCTTGAGGCTTGTTTTTGGAGTTTTGGAGCTAGTTTAAGCTTGAGGAACTAGCTGGTCCACCATTGGTGAAGAAGGTCTACAAGGGTAAGAAACTTGTCCCTTTATTTTCCATTTTTGCATTACATTTTTGCCTACCTTACATCTATTTTTGAGCTTTGTGTATAACATATAAAAGTTCTATTTTTTGGTGCTCTAAATAGTTGGTTAAGGTTGCTTTAAGCTTTGGGGTTGTTTGACCCCTCTTAAGCCTTGAAAGGCTCCATTTTGTGCCATTTTGGTTGAGCTCCGGGACCATTGTGTTTGGGCCTCCTCACCACTGAAATCTTGAGGGATTTCAAAGGTGAGGATGGTGCCTTGAGGTCCTAGGAAGGAGAGGGCCACCCCCTCTCCTTGTTGTCCTTGAAAAGGGCCATTTTTGCCTCTTTAGTGAGCACCGTGTTTAGGTTCATATTGGCCATGCCTTAGCTGATTTTCATGCTTATTATGTCATAATATAGCATTGTGTTTGGTTAGTTTGGACACACCTTGCTTGTTTAGCATACATGTCTTGTAATGCCATATTGTAGCCTTAACATGCATCTAGGTTTTAACCCTTGTTCAAGCATGCTTTTGGCTTAGCTTTGTGAAGCTTTTGTGTTTGTTTTAGCATGCTTAAGCTCTGTTTTTGGTCGTTTTGGTCGACCATGGCATGCTTAGTATAGCCCCTTTGTATTCTTGGCTTATGAGCCTTAAGTGCATGAACCATGAGCATGCATTATTTGCATTATTTCAATGGATTGGAGCCACTTACCATGTTATTTCAAAGCTTATAATGCATGCCATATACCCATGTTGAGCCTCTTTTAAGTGTGCTTGAGAGTTGCTCTTTGTGCCTAAGTCATGGACCATGTTTGCATGCATGCTTGTATGTGCATTTGGCCCCATTTCCATAGCTTATGGCCACTGTTTTAGGCTTGCTTGAGGGCTGCCTAAATTGGTCTAAGTCCGTCCTTCATGTGTTATAGCATGCTTGCCTTGTACATTGTTGCATACTTGGCCTATTACATGCTATTGCTTGCTTGAAATCATGATGCATTTGGCATGCATTTCATTGGTTAAGTTGCTTTGCATTGCTCCTATGCTTAGTCCACTTTACATGTTGTTGCATGTTTGCCACTAGCATAGTTGTCACATGCCTTGCATGCTCATTTTGCATACTTAGCCTCTATGTCTAGGTTGCATTCCATTTGCATGCACGCTTGGCCTCTTGAAATGCTTGTGATAGAGGTTGAGTTCCATTGGTTTGTTTATGTGCATTGCATTCCATATCAAGATGCACACTTGATTCTTTGGGCCATCATGCATGGAAATGCGCGATTGGTGGTCCGAGAATCGAGGCTCATCCTCCTTTGAGTCATACACATGATAAGGAGTGTGGTTGGTGCATACATTGCTTGAAATGCATTGCCATGCCAAGTTCGCCTCTCTCATTGCATCAGCGCAGGTTCTGTAGGGAGTTTTGGCCGACTGGCCATATACAGTGCCGACCGGCCATCCATTGTTGGCCGATGGATTAATTTGTGGCCGGTGACCATCATACATGGCCAGTGGCCATCCCTCATAGCCGATGGTGTTCCACAGTGCCCGGAGAGCATACCTTGGGAGTTATGCAATTTTCAGAGGAACAGAATAGTCAAAGCAGAGGCAACTTGTGCATGGCAGTGACTTCCGAGCGGAATCGGGCACGCATCGCATCGGACTCTCTTCTCGAGGCTGTTTATTGCTTAAATTAGATTAATTAATTTGCTTAATTAATTAGGTGGTCTGTAATTATTTAATTAGCATGTTAGTTAGTTAAATTGTATTACTCTTTCGGCCTCTTCGAGCGAGGGCAAATTTGTAATAAGTGTGGATGCGTGTGTGCATGTCTTCTAACCCCCACTTTTTTTTCTTCCCTTTTACTTACCTGCTTTGATGGTTAGTATTAAGGCATATTTACTTTAGCATCCTTATGCTATGCATATGTGCATCATTCATCAGTATTGCATGCACCAGGCTCGGCACATCATGCTAACTGCATAAGTGTCTCACTTCCAAATTGAATACGTGCTATCTATGCATTTTCACATGTCATCCTTAGATTAGTCGAGCCTATTCTAGTGACATTTTGTATGCGATGCATTAGCCACTTAACATGAACTAGGATCATGCGCATGATTACTAATATGTCCTTGTTTTGGCACGGAGTACTTTGTAAGTATTTTATGCTTTAGCATCTCGCACGAGTGTGAATGTTAACATGACAGCATGCTTACCATGTGGCTAGATGCTTATCTGATATAACTGCCTGAATGCCTGTGGGTGAAGGTTGGATTGTTTGAGTTGGAACAACTCACTGAAATCCGTATTTTAGCCTACTTGCGAGTAGCAAATTCAAAAAACGTTTTCCAAACAAACGGATATGTAATGTTTTGTTCCAATTTAGGCGATTTGATCTATACTTGTTTGCTGTGCGCATAACATAGTAATTCTAGGCTAATAACTGGAACAAGAATACATAATGTTTTCAAAATTAAATATCACGGTTAGTAGAGGCCAATCTTCGAATCGGGTGAGAGGGGGTGCTCATAGCTAACCTTCCCCAATCGTACCCAAGTTCCCGAGCTGAGGCAACTTTGGTGATGACAGACACGTGGCCTTTGGCACCGAGTCAGGGTTTCCTAAATTCCCCCATAAAAAATATTTAGGTGGCAACTCTGTATTTGGCAAAGCAGTCCATGTTTGGCACTTCTTTAAAAAAAATCTATTTTCTCAAAACGATTTGCCGGATTTGGACTCTTTGGTTCAGATTAAGAACCGTGACAAAATTGAGTCTGAACTGTAACCCAGTAAGGTCCCCTCGCGGGCTTGTTATAGTAACATTTTCTCACAACAATAATGATTATAGATAAGACATAGTTCAATGCCCTAAGGCTTAGATTGAAAAACAATAAACAAAAAAAACAAAAAACAAAAAAAAAACAAAAAGGGTTTACCCTTATACAATACAAGGCTCTCGGCCAACAATTACAAAGGCCCCGTGGCCAAAAAAGTAAAAGCCATCAGGTCCCAAACAATCTTCCAAACTTTTACCTGAAAAATTTGTCAATGTACGGGATGAGCACTAAACCCAGTAGAGATCCCAATGGTCCTAACCAATCGCAACATATAGATAAAAATGATTATGCATGCACCATGATATCCCATATAAGTAGTATGACAGTTAATATCCAAAAGTACATTTATATAAATGTGTTTTACCCAAAAAGTTCCTCTTGACACAACACAGTATGGAAACCATTTCTCTTCTTTTACATTTTCATTATTACTTCCAAAAGATAACATTTCAAAAACCCATTCTTTCTTTGATAAAACTTTCCACGTTAACATAAAGAAATCTCACTTAAACATCTGTTCTGAAATCACAACCCCATAGATAAGTCATAACCTAACTCCATATCTTCTACACACTAATACACAATCCATCTTCCCTAGCGATAGGCCCCAAGACCAAAAGACAACCACAACACGTAAAACCAATAACCACATATCTAAAAATAATTAACTGAGAATAATACATACAACCAATTTCATCTCTACCGGCATACTGTAATAACCCCGACCTCCAATTAATGCTAAAACATGATTAATTATGCTTAACAGTAATTTAGAAGGAATTTGGAATTAATTTGCATGCGTATTGCATTATCTTTGTGTTTATATCTGTTTGCCATAAAATGATCTGTTCATGTTTCAACTTCGAACTGCAAATTGAAAGCCTTATCGGCGCTCGATCCCAAAATTTTTTTGTGTTAAGTATTAGTTAGGATTTATAGAATTTTATGGTAAGTTTAATTAAAATTTGATTTGGAACGATTAAATTAGATTAAATAACGCTAAATTACATTAGTTTAATTATTTACGAAACTGCCACTTGGTGGACCACTTCTAAGAGACTTGTTTGGGACTTGATTAGCATACTTCATACATCATTTCCTCAGCCATATTGAGACAAAACGTAGGAGAGTGACAGAGGAGAAGAGACTTAGCTTCAACAAGAGTTTTTGCTTGGAACTTGAAGAATTATAGAGGAATTTTCATAATTGAGCCTCCATACTTGGAATTCAAGACTTAAGGTAGGAGAATTACCTTCTTGATTGTGAATTCAAGTTATTTCTTGCATGATTCATGTGACACTAGTGATCTAAGACAAGAATTGACTTAAACATGTTGAATTAGAGCTTAAATCATGCATGCATGTCCATATCATAACAATTTGAACTGTTTTCATGGAAATTCTTGCATGCAAGACCATATTCTAGTTATCGTCCATGAGTTCATCATGATTTTGAGTGTAATCTTGCATTTGGTTACATTTTTGGAGCATTGAATTCAAATGAACACTTGCATGTTTTTGTTCTTTAATATTTCTTGGAAGTTTGTTTGAAATTGTGTTTGATTGACTCACCTTTGGGCTTTGATTTCTCAAATTGATCTCTAAAACATGTTATACTATGAGTTTAAAGTGTTTATCCAGAAAATGGGCCCAAGAGGTTGAGATTTGGGTAGTTGAATGCTTGGTTTGAGCTTGAGAGGCAAATTTGGAAATTCCAGAATTTGACTTCCTCACTCGAGCGAAGGATTCCACGCTCGAGCGACCATTGTTTGTTCAGAGCTACGCTTGAGTGAAGAAATGGTGGCTCGAGCGTAAATTGCGAGCTCTCAGGTTTTTAGTGCACGTAGATGCACGCTCGAGCAACGAGACCTACGCTCGAGCGAAGGGTGTGTCTCACGCTCGAGCGAGCATCGGGCGTGCATCGAGCGTAAAAATTCAACAACCAGTACTTTTGCATTTTTACAGATCGCTCGAGCTAAGGAGTCTACGCTCGAGTGACCCCTTTATTTTGGCAAGCTCGCTCGAGCGAAGAAAGCTACGCTCGAGCGAGACTCCTGTTTTTAGCAAATTTTAAAAAATGTTTTCCAAGGCATCTTTGCATCCTCAGTCCATCCTAGGCATTCCTAGGCCATGTTTAAGACTCTATAGTGAGGCTTTAAGGTTAGAAACACATTAAGAACCAACGACGTAAGTTTTGTGTGATTAGAATGTGTGTTTCAAGTGTATGTCCGTTATATGTTATGTAGGTCACGTGCCGCGTGTCGTGTGATCAATCTGCTCCGTCTGTCTGTTTCAAGGCCAACTGTGAGTAATAATTTAGTAAAGTTATGTTCAAACTGTATCTACTTTCTGTGTGATAAAACAAGATATGTTTTCCGAAATGATATGTTCTGTACAATGAATAATTGTTCAATTTCTTATATGTATTTCAAGCATCATGTGATATCTGTTAGCTGTTACCCAGATCCGGAGGTTCCTTTATGGAACTGGTTATTCGTAACCTCACGCGTATGCGTTCTGTTTTGTTCTGTTCTGTTAATGCTAATGGATGTATCACGTAAATTAATCACGACTTATGATTTCTGTCTATATATATGATCTGGACAAATGATGAATTTGATGCAAATCTGGATTGTGATTTCCGAACCTGTACGAACTCATTCATTGAAACCCTTTACTCTATTATTATTCACTGGGCTTTCGCTCACCGTTTATATTATGTATGTAGGTGAGACGGCACATGACCAGGGCCAGAGTTGACAGCCTTCTGTTCTATTTTTGTCAGCCATCCGTTGTGCCTCCTGAGGAGATTTCGATCGAAGCCTAATGCCATGGCTGTTTTTGTATTTCATGCTAGTCTTCGTATATGTTTTGTAAAGACAGGTCTTGGGTTGTACATGTTGTAAATATTGTGTACCTGGACTGGCATGTTTATGTATATATACATATAAGTTTTGAAATGTTCTATCCCATGTACGTTATCACAGCTCATTGGACCTTGTTTATTTTGTATTATTGCTTCCGCAGCCCCTTACTATTTGCTAATCTGTTCAGAGGCCTTTGGTAATCCACGGATTACTGGCCGGTTACGATGCTAAACATATAGGGGCGGGTTTGGGTCGTGACAGAGTGGTATCAAAGCACGTGTTCTACCGCACACACTGGTCCGTATGAGCTTAGGATGTCCTAGTAAGCATTAGGGGCATTCCATTTGCATATGTGAGTGTATGGGGTAATGCAACTGAATATGAAAACTGAATGTACATTTGAATCACATGAATTGAAGGCGACGAATAAGTTATACCTGTGTTTATTATCATTTGATGTCTGTATAGTAAGATGGAGAATGCAAGAGGAAGTGGTGAAAGTGAATCTTCAGAGGCTTGCATGGGCCGAATGGAACAAATGTTAGCAGCATTGACTGAAACCTTGACACAACAACAGAGACAACAACCTTTGCCTCATCCGCCTCCACCGGTACAGGCTGAAACGGAAAATAATGACATCATCAATCTGACACAAAAATTCATGAAAATGAAACCGCCAACGTTCTATGGTGGAATTGAACCTTTGAAAGCTAAGACATGGTTGCTTGAGATGGAAAAATTGTATGAAGTGTTTCATTGTTCTGAAACTCAGAAAGTCCTCCTAGCCACCTACACTTTAAAAGATGAAGCCTGCATGTGGTGGTTACTGATCCGAAATGGCAATGGGACTATGACATGGGCACAGTTTAATGCCATCTTCTACGACAAGTATTTTTCCCAATGTTTCAGGGGTCGAAAAGTGTCCGAATTCCATGAACTCAAACAGGGAAGAACGTTTGTGGCAGAATATGAAGCGAAATTCACTGAATTGGCATGGTTTGCCCCACATATGGTGGATACTGACTACAAGAAAGCATGAAAGTTTGAAGGAGGATTAGATTTGGAGGTGTTTGATCGAGTAGGCGTCCTGAAATTGCCTACTTATGTGGAAGTTTTAGACAGAGCCTTAATGGCAGAGGCCACCTTAGCCGCCATGTGTAGACACCCCATTTTTGACCGACCTTAAGACTCAGACGTCACCGATTGAGCGTTCGGTGATGTTGCATGTTGTGCTCGTTCAGAAGTCTCAGAGTCGCGGACGTGCGCCCTGCCTCCGGACTTCCGAACCCTCTTCTGTGCCTTGTCTCGGTTTGCGAACCAGACTTGGTTTTCTCCGTTTTCTTTTCTAAGGGGAGGGAGTGGTCCCGTAGACTATCTCTCAATGGCCGTGGGCTACATTTCGTGCCCGTAGGCCATTTTGCCCATTTCGGAGCCCGGTTCCCGGTTTTCGGAGCCGTCAGGCCGTGTGCCTCGGTTCGGGACCGCCCAGCCATCTCCGATTTCTTTGGTTTTTGACATGCATCTCATTTACTCCCTTTCGAGGAACACTGGGGTCTCAGATACTCACTTCGTGGCCAAACACCATTTTCGGTGCCTACAGCCTATTTTCGGGACCCCGAACTGCGTGATTTGGGCCCCGAGCATTCATTTTCCATCAATTTTTGTTCAATTTTGGCAGGTACCTCTGTTTTAGCATCAGGAAGATCACTGGAGGGTGGGAGGCCCGCAATTATCTCAGATAACCAGTTATGCTCCTCCGGCGCCCATTTTTCTCACTTCTGGGCTAATGTTGAGCACCCTAGGGCCATTTTCTTCCAACCAAAACTACATATTTGTGATGAGGAGACCTGGGAGGACCCTAAAAGTTTATGGCCGGCCAATAATTCTGTTTTTCATTTTTGAGCCTCTCTTTCAAGTTGAGTGTTGTGTCTTCTGTTTCAGAGTTGCCAAATTCCAACCTGGGGGTCTTGTTCTACACCCCTAGGAGGACACCAAAAATTGGTGGCCGGCCATTAATTGTTGTTTTCATCTTTGAGCCCTGGCCGGCCGGCCATGGGGAGTGGCTGGCTGACCATTGGGGTGGCCGGCCGGCCATCTTCAAGAAAAGTGCATGGCCGGCCTGCTTCCTCCTTTTGAACACTTTATTGGGCAAATTGTGTCTCCAAAATATCTTTTCCTCCGGGGGATATTTTGAGAGGGAAAGCTTGGGTGCATTTCCCTCCCCTTTTACACCCCCTTTTGGTCCATTTAAGGGGCTGACCCTCTTCTTTGTGGGGGTTAGCAAATTTCTTCTCAAGACTTCATCTCCATTTGATTCCATCTCCATCTCCAAAAACCTCAAAAACCTTCAAGTCTCTAGCTCATTCCTTCATCAACACCAGGCCTCACCATCACTACTTCCATTTCAGCAGCAAAGGAAGGTTTTTCAAAGGCTAAGGACCAGGAAATTCAAGCCAAGAAGCATCAAAAGACTTGTCTTCAAGGGTAAGTCTTCATTTCCCTTTTTCTAGCACATTTTTGCTTCAATTTTCTACCTTATTTTCCTATAGTTTTGGGCTCCGACCCCTACTGATTTTGTGCTTATTTTGAGCCCCTCTACAACATTGTAGAAGGGCTCAAACTTGTTTGGCATCTCTATCATGCTCTTCTTTCAATACCTCTTGGAATGCCATTATTTTGCATACTTTCTTTAGCTTATGAGTGATTCATTTTCGAGCCTGATATAAACTATGAGTGGGCCTATGTTGAGCCCCTCTTCAACATTGTAGAAGGGCTCAACCTTGTTTGGCCTCTCTATCATGCACTTTCTTTGTAATTCTCCATATTTACCGCAAAATTGCATGATTTATTTGGCCTATTTGTGGTCTGAGTTGGAGCATCTAATGAACTGATATTGTGATTATTTTGAGCCCCTCTTCAACATTTAAGAAGGGCTCAACCTTGTTTTCATGCTCTGCATGCCACTTGCTTTGAATTCATGTTTTATCCTTGCCCTTGCATGCTATTTTTAGCTCATGAGTGATCTGTTTTCGAGCATGAAATATACTGTGAGTGGGCCTCTTTTGAACCCCTCTACAACATTGAAGAAGGGCTCAACCATGTTTGGTAACTCTATCTTACACTTGCTTCACAATTCCTCTAATTTACCGTAAAATTGCATGCTTTGTTAGGCTTGCTTAGCTTCTGTTTTCGGCCATCATCAGGCCTGAAAAGTGTCTTATTTTGGCCTACTCTTAATATTTTGTTAAGGGTCCAAGACTGTTTGATGCATCCTTTTGGTATCTCATGTTATAGCCTTTATTGGCTTTATTTTGCATGCTATGTTGAGCATATCTACATACTGAATTGGGGGATGTCATCTACTGAAAATGTGCATATTTTTGGTCCCTCTTTAATGTTGCAGAACTGTTTTTTTTAGTTTGAGCATTGTATATATCATTTGCTTCATTATTCCCCTCTTTTCCCCCATTTTTGCATGCTTTTTTTTGCCATACTTGTGATTGTTGTTTGGCCATTCTTTGTGCTAGAAAAAGGCTATTTTAGGGGCTGCCTAGCATCTGTCTTTACATGTCATGTCCACATTGCGCATGTTTGGCATAGCTGTAGGCCATTTCGGGTACTTAGCATAGCATTTCGGGCATCGGGTGTAATTTTGTTATAATTTGGGGGCTGTTTGCACATCATTTTGGCTGCTGAAATTTGCATTTTCCATATGCCATATGCCACATCTCATTTGCATGCCATTTCAAGCCTTTATGCCACTGCCTCGGTTTGTGTGCCCGCGTGCACGCATTTCGAGGCAGCTCATTTTCCATCCATTGGCCTCTTATGTGAGTACGGCTGAGGCCCTCTCATGTTAGTGTAAGCCCAATTTGCATTATGTTTGTCATTTGCATTGCGTATGCCATTGCCTCAATTTGCGTGCCCACGTGCACGCATTTCGAGGCAGCTCATTTTCATCTCATGGCTTCTTATGTGAGTGTGGTTGAGGCTCTCTCATGTTAGTGTAAGTCCATTTTGCATTCTGTATGCCATTTTTAGTCTCATCGCATTGCGTATGCCATTGTCTCGGTTTGCGTGCCTGTGTGCACGCATTTCGAGGCATCTCATTCTCACCCATTGGCCTCCTGTGTGAGTGTGGCTGAGGCCCTCTCATGTTGGTATAAGCCCATATTGCATCGCATATCTCATTTTAGTCCTGTTGCATTCCGTATGCCATTTTCTCGGTTTGCGTGCCCGTGGGCATGCATTTCGAGACATCTCATTTTAGGCTCATTGTATATCATATTTCAGGCCGTTTCATGTCTTTATGCCATCACCTCGGTTTGCGTGCCCGTGTGCACGCATTTCGAGACACTTTTTTTATCCGACGGCCTCTTATATGAGTGTGGCTGAGGCCCTCTCATGTTAGTGTAAGCCCATGTTGCATTGTTTATGCCACATTAGTCGCCTTGCATTGCATATGCCATTGCCTCGATTTGCGTGCCCGCGTGCACGCATTTCGAGGCACTTCATTTTCATTCACCGGCCTCTTATGTGAGAGTGGCTGAGGCTCTCTCATGTTAGTGTAAGTCCAATTGCATTGCGTATGCCTTTTCATGCTTTAAGATCATTTCCTCGGTTTGCATGCCCGCGTGCACGCATTTCGAGGCGTCTCATTTTCATAGCATTGTGTATGTTAGGATTGTATCTTAGTTGCATTTCATGCATATCATGCATTTTGCATCGTGTTCGGGATAGGAGTTAGCCCGGGCACGGAACGTTCAGGCACTCGAGTGACGGAACGGGTCTCAATTCCCAAGTCACCGACACTCCGGATTACCCATGATGGAGTTAGGTTTTGTTGTAGCATTCATCTGCATTCATCCTATATTGAGTTGTGCAATTCGACTCCTCGACCATCATGCATCGAGATGCGTGATTGGTGGCACGAGGATCGAGGCATGCATATATTTGTGAAATACATTGCTATGCCCCTTTCCTGCTCTCTGTTACAGCAAAATCAAGAATCAGCAAATTTTTGAGGCTTGGCATGCATTTCGAGGAACATTGCAAACAGAGGCTAATCGGGGCATCCCAGTGGATTTCCGCGCCAAAGCAGCCCGGCATACATCTTTCATCAATAGCAAGGCAGCCCCTGGCTTGTATGCCAGTTTACAGCTTTCTTAGTCAATTGTAAATTAATTAGGAATTTGTATTTATTTCGGACTGTATTATTTTGGACTGTACTATTCTTTTATTCGGACCCTCTGCGCGAGGGCATAATTGTAATAAGGGTGTGTGAGTGTGATGTATGTCTTCCAACCCCACGTCTTTCTCCCTTTTATTTACCCGCTTACGATGGTTAGATATAGGGCATATTTCAATTAGCATACAGTATGACAGCATGTTTGCATCATTTATCTGTTTTGCACTGCTCTCGCGCATCATACAAACTGCATTTGTATTTCAATTCCAAATTGAATACATGTTAGTTGTTGCATTTCACATGCCATGTTTAGAATAGCCGAGCCTGCTATAGTTTGCATCTTTGCATGTGTCGCATTAGGCAATTCTGTATACTTAGGATCCATGCATGATTTCTAATCGGCTTTTGTTTTGGCTTGGAATACTAGGTAAGTTTTATGCTTTAGCATCCTTGCATGCGTGTGAGTGTTGCCATGAATAGCATGCTTACTATGAGGCTATGTGCTTATGTGATATAACTGCCTTGAATGCCTGTGGGTGGAGGTTGAGTTATTTGGATTGGGACAATTCATCAAATGTTTGTTTTAAGCCCACTAGATAGTGGCAAAATCATATTTTCTAAGCCCACCCGAGGGTGGCAAATCCACGTCTTAGCCTACTTGCGAGTAGCACCATCAAACTATTTTCAAACAAACAAACATGAAATGTTTAGTTCCAATTCAAGCGACTCAGTCTATACTTGTATGCTGTGCGCATCGCATAGTAACCTAGGCTAATAACCAAAATAAGAACGCACAATGTTTTCAAAAACAGATATCATGGTTAGTAGAGGCCGGTCTTTGACCGGGCGGGCGGGGGTGCTCACGAAGTGACCTTCCCCAATCGTACCCAAGTTCCCGAGCCGAGGCAACTTTGGTGATGACGGACACGTGGCCTTTGGCACCGAGTCAGGGTTTCCTAAATTTCCCAAAAATAAAATATTTAGGTGGCGACTCTGTATCTGGCAAAGTAGTCCATGTTTGGCACTTCTTTCAAAAAAATCAGTTTTCTCAAAACGATTTGCCAGATTTGGACTCTTTGGTTCAAGATTAAGAACCGTGACATTTGAGTCCTTCGAACTGTAGTGACCCAATATTGAACCAGAACCGGGGGGGACTCGCACTCCCTTCCCCCGGGATGCGTTCGGGGACGTCTATACCATGAAACAAAGTAAAGCCCCAGTGACTACAACAACTGAGTGGAGAGGAAAAAGATCTGGGTTTGGTTTTAAAAGAGGCCGGTCCTTTGTCAGTAAGAAGCAAAACATGGGGACTTCGAACAGCTCGAGTCAGAGTAGTGGGTCTATTCCGGTTTGTTCTGATTGTGGTAAAAGGCATAGGGGTGTGTGCTACCGAGTGTCCGGTGCGTGTTTCCAGTGTGGCTAGTCAAGTCACATAGTGAAAGATTGCCCGCTCAGATTTGAGACTACTAGCCGTCCTGCAGCAAGTTCAGCGGGATCCGCTTCTGTGGCCAAAACCAATGCGAAAGCCAATACTGGGAAGGAACCTCTGAGACAAGGCCGAGTGTTTGCCTTAGTGCCCGGTGACGTACCAAACACCTATACTGTGGTGTCAGGTACACTCTCTATATGTTCTCAAAATGCATGTGTACTGATACATTCTGGTTCTACACATTCTTTTGTATCGCATGCTTTCTCTCAAAAATTGACTAGACCATTAGAACTTATGACCTATGTGTTATCTGTGTCTACGCCGTCTAGGGATTCTACAATGTGTGCTCATGTTTATCCAGCATGTGATGTTATGATTGGCGATATGATGTTATATGTGGACTTATTACCCTTGGACATTAGTCATTTTGATTGTATTTTGGGAATGGACTGGTTGACTAAATATTGTGCTACTATTGACTTTGCAAGTAAAACTATTGTGTTTAGGCCACCTGGTATGCCTGAATTTATCTTTATTGGGAATGGGGTAGTTCCTCCCCCATATTTGATTTCGGCTATGAAAGCCGTAAAACCCCTTAGGAAGGGATGTAGGGGTTTTCTGTGTTGTATATTGACTGCACCATCTGACAGTATTACTATAGAAACAATCCCTGTTGCTTGTGAATTTTCCGATGTGTTTCCAACTGACTTACCTAGGGACTTAGTTGATAGAGAAATTGAATTCACTGTTGAAGTGTTTCCGGGGACACAACCTATTTCCAAGACTCCCTACAGAATGTCTACCTATGAACTGAAAGAATTGAAAACCCAACTTCAGGAACTGTTAGATAAGAAATTTATCCATCCGAGTACTTCACCTTGGGGTGCTCCAGTTTTGTTTGTCAAAAAGAAGGATGGGTCTTTGAGATTGTGTAGACTACCAAGAACTGAACAAAGTGACTATCAAGAATAAATACCTTTTGCCCCGAATAGATGACTTGTTTGATCAACTTCAGGGTGCCCAAGTGTTTTCCAAAATTGACCTCAGGTCCGGGTATCATCAGTTAAACGTTAGAGCTGAGGACATAGAGAAAACTGCATTCTAAACTAGATATGGACATTATGAATTTTTAGTAATGTCGTTTGGGATGACCAATGCACCTGCATCTTTCATGGATCTCATGAATAGGGTGTTTAAATCATATCTGGATGATTTCATTGCTGTGTTTATTGATGACATTTTGATTTATTCTAAAGATAGGGAAGAACATGAGAACCATCTGAGAACCACCTTGAAGATTTTGAGAGAAAAGAAATTGTATGCTAAATTGTCCAAGTGTAAATTCTGGCTTGACATTGTGGCATTTTTGGGACATGTAATCAACAAGGATGGAGTTTCTGTTAACCCTCAGAAAATTGAAGTTGTCGTGGATTGGCCTAGACCGACAAATGTGATAGAAGTCCGAAGTTTTCTGGGACTTGCAGGTTACTACCGAAGGTTTGTGAAAGATTTTTCCAAGCTTGCCATGTCCTTGACTCACTTAACTCATAAAAATGTGCCATTTGACTGGAATGAACAAAGAGAGGCAGCTTTCCAAGAGTTGAAAACCAGGTTAGTGACTGCACCAATCTTAACTTTGCCTAATGGTACTGATGGATTCTAAGTGTACAGTGATGCTTCTTATAAAGGCCTGGGGTGTGTATTAATGCAAAACGGAAGGGTGATTGCCTATGCTTCTAGACAACTCTGACCACATGAAAAGAATTATCCAACACATGATCTTGAGTTAGCAGCTGTGGTGTTTGCTTTGAAAATTTGGCGTCACTACTTGTATAGGGTAACTTGTGAGGTATACACCGACCATAAGAGCTTGAAATACTTCTTCACCCAAAAGGAATTGAATATGAGACAGAGGCGATGGTTAGAGTTAATCAAGGATTATGATCTACAAATCTTGTATCATCTAGGAAAGGCTAATACCGTAGCAGATGCCTTGAGCCGAAAATCCAGTGCGAATCTGTCATGTTTGCTATCCAACCGAAAAGAATTGTTGACTGACCTAGAACAAGATGGGCTACTGACCGCTATTGCCACTCAACCTACAATTCTTGACGAGATCAAACAGAAACAGTGCGAGGATGAATACTTGAAAAAGATCACGGAGGAAATTAATTCAAAGCCGAGGCCGGGATTTGTGTTTGAGAATGATATGTTGAAATTTCATAACCATCTTTGTGTACCCGATTGTGATGATTTGAGAAAACGTGTTATGACCGAAGCTCACAGTAGTAAGTTTGCTACGCATCCAGGGAACACGAAGATGTACCATAATTTGAAACAGAATTTTTGGTGGCCTGGAATGAAAAAGAGTATTACAGACTTTGTGGCTAGATGTCTACATTACCAACAGGTTAAAGTTGAACATCAACAACCCGCTAGTTTGCTACAACCACTCCCAATACCGGAATGGAAATGGGAGCACATTACCATGGACTTCATTGTGGGATTGCCTCATTCTTCTCGAGGTATGGACTCTATCTGGGTTATAGTTGACCGTTTAACTAAGTCTGCCCATTTTCTGCCTGTCAAAACTATTTATAACGTTGATAAATTGGCCAATATCTATATGACTGAAATTGTGAGATTGCATGGAGTGCAAGTATCTATTATGTCTGACAGGGACTCAAAGTTTGTATCGAGATTTTGGCAGAGTTTGCAACAGGCTCTGGGGACTGAATTAAGACTGAGAAATGCCTATCACCCACAGACAGATAGCCAAACTGAACGAACAAACCAAACTCTGGAGGATATGCTCAAAATGTGTGTGTTAGACTTCCAAGGAATTGGGAGACCTACTTGCCATTAGCTGAATTTGTGTATAACAACAGTTACCATTCAAGCATTGAAATGGCTCCTTACAAAGCTTTGTATGGAAGAAGATGTCATTCTCCGATATGTTGGGCTGAAGTAGGTGATAGACCTTTGTTGGGACCGGAACTTGTGCAAGAAACAACCGAGAAAGTGAAGCTGATACTGCAACACCTGAAAACTGCACAGAATCGGCAGAAAAGTTATGCTGATGTTCAAAGAAGAGAGAGGGAATATGAAGTTGGAGATCACGTGTTTATAAAAGTGACCCCGATGAAGGGTCAAACTCGGTTTGGTGTTAAGGGCAAATTGGTGCCGAGGTATGTTGGACCTTATGAGGTCCTTGAAAAGATCAATCCGGTATCGTATCGGGTAGCCTTACCTCCAATAATGGAACATATGCACAATGTCTTTCATGTATCGATGCTACGAGAATATTTGAGGGATCCACTTCACATCCGTGAACCAACACATGTACTCCTGAAAGATGATTACACCTACGAGGAAAGGCCTATTCAGATTGTGAACTGCAGAACCAAGAAATTGAGGAATAAAGAAATACCGTTTGTAAAAGTTGATTGGCAAAACCATGGAAGAACCTATGAAACTTGGGAAACCAAGGAAGACATGGTGAAGAGATATCTGGATTTGTTCCCATTGGACCCAATGCTGACTCCGAATAAAGGTAAATCGAGTTTGGAGGACCAAACTCTTTTAAGGGGGGAAGACTGTAATAACCCCGACCTCCGATTAATGCTAAAACATGATTAATTATGCTTAACAGTAATTTAGAAGGAATCTAGAATTAATTTTCATGTGTATTGCATTATCTTTGTGTTTCTATCTGTTTGCTATAAAATGATCTGTTCATGTTTCAACTTCGAACTGCAAATTGAAAGCCTTATCGGCACCTGATTCCGAAATTGTTTTGTGTTAAGTATTAGTTAGGATTTATAGAATTTTATGGTAAGTTTAATTAAAATTTGATTTGCAACGATTAAATTAGATTAAATAACGCTAAATTACATTAGTTCAATTATTTACGAAACTGCCACTTGGTGGACCACTTCTAAAAGACTTGTTTTGTAATACCCCTGTTTCGTAATATGTTAATTGGTCCTTAATATGAGTATGATTATGTGTTTAATATGATTTTGTGTGCCATTATGTGGTTCTGAATTTCTATTTGTCTACTATAGGAATATCTGTTTGATTATCTGCTTTGGAAATTAAATTAAAGGCCTTATCGGCCACAAGACCCGAAATTGATTACGCCATTGTGATTGGAATAATTTTTAGAACCTACAGTGGAATTTAATTGAAAATTGATTCGGGTCAGATTAAACTAATTAAATTGATTAATTAGTGCCCAATTGCTTTATATTAAAGTAATGTGTGAGTGGGAGCTTGTAAGGGACTTTATACACTCAAACTCCCTCTTTAATTCTCATTTTTGGCTGATAAGAACTCTAAGAAAAGGGGAGAGAGGGTCGGCTATGGGAGATTAAGGGGAGAATTGTGCAATTTTGGTCTTAAGGCTTTGAGAATTGAAGTCTAACTCTAAATTAGACCATAGGTTGAGAAGATTGAGCTCTTAGGAAAGTGACTGATTATGAATTCATGAGTTTGAACTTGTAATTTTGTGAATTAAAGATTAATTGGTGATCAAGAACAAGAGTTGTGCTCTAATTGATGAATTTAAGTTGAAATGCACATGCATGTATAGGATCACCATGATTTTGCATAAACAAACATGTATTAAGTTAAATGTGGAAATATGAGTGTTAAATCCTACATGCAAGCATGTTTTTGTTGTGTTCCATGAGAATGAACACCATTTGCATTAATTGGAATAGAAATGAAGTCAAGATTAGCATGCATGTTTGAATAATTAAAGATAGGAGCTTTGAATGCATGAATGCATATGATAGAATTGAACTTGAATTAAATTGAGCCATGCATGTGCTTGATTCATGAAATTGAGCCCCATGATGATGTGTTTTGGTGTTTATACCATGTTAATACAAGAATATGTGAAATTGGAGCCATCGTATGCAAGAAACATTGGTTGAATGTCGAATTTGGACTCAAGAGCACAATCTGGGAAACCTAGAATTTTGATTTCCGCTCGAGCAGGGTAATGGCCGCTCGAGCGGGAAAACGTGCTCCCAGTACTTTTTGTAGACTTGGTGGCCTTCCGCTCGAGCGTCCTATTACACGCTCAAGCATATTTTTCATGCAACCAGTACTTTTGCAGGCCTTAAGGGTCCGCTCGAGCGGGGAAGTCCACGCTCGAGCGGGGACCCTGTTTTTTGAAAATCTGAAAATGCATTTTGTGTTATGTTTTTTCGTTCCCTTTCACTTCTAAACACTCTTAGGCATACATTGAGCATTGTAATTGAATTAAATAGATAAAAATGTAGCCTAAAGAGGAATATGTGAATTAAAGAACGGATTGAATTATTTGTGACCCATATGTGCTATGTGATGTGTAGGGTCAAGCTCCAGGGCAAATTCACAAGCCGATCACTGTGAGTAATATCTGAAATATATTGTTATCCAATTGCTCACTTCTATGTAAGTTTTGTAAAGTTCATTAATTTTGAATGGTGGACACAGTTTAACATGATAAGTTTGATACGAAAGGCCTATGAACCAGTTTGATACGAAATGCCTATGAGCCAGTTTGATACGAAAGGCCTATGAGCCAGTTTGATATAAATGTTGGCCAAAGGCCGTTTAATATAAATATGGGCTGAAGGCCGTTTGACATAAATGTGGGCCGAAGGCCGATTGACATAAACGATTTGGCCGAAGGCCGATGGACATGAATGAATGGGCCAGAGGCCATTTTGACATAAACGAATGGGCCAAAGGCCAGTTTGATCTGAATAATACGAATGAATTGGGCCCGAGGCCGTATGATGTGTTTGGAACCTCAGTTACTTAACTTACATATGTTTATGTATGTATGTGTTAGTTAGAAATGCAAATTGGACCCAAGGCCGTTCGATGTATATTGTTCCAATGTATACTTGTTATTTTATATTATTCACTGGGCTATCGCCCACGCTCATTCATGTGTTTGTAGGTGAGCTAAGAGAGGTCTAGACCCCGCCCCAATGAAGCCAGTGTGGAACAACTAAGGTTTGAAGAGTCAGCCTTTGCGTTTCACGTATGAGACACATCTTCGCCCTTTTGCCATTCTATGTAATTTTGTCATGTTGGCGAAGCCTATGTACATGTCTGTATATAGTTCCCATGGGTTGACTTGGTTTTTGGATGATTCTGTTGTATGGAACTTTTTGGTACTGTAATTCTATTGTGAGTTATTAATATATTTATGTCTGGAATGTTATGACGTGCATGTAAGCACAGCTCTATGGACAAAGTTTTAAATTGCTTCCGTTCGGCCCCTTTTACTCTGATGAGTTTTGTCTTATTTGTTTTGAGGCTGTAGGTAATCTCATGATTACTGGCCGGTTATGGCCTTAACCCATAGGGGCGGGTTCGGGTCGTGACATGTTTAGGACTTGATTAGCATACTCCATACATCATTTCCTCAGCCATATTAAGACAAAACGTAGGAGAGTGAGAGAGGAGAAGAGACTTAGCTTCAACAAGAGTTTTTGCTTGGAACTTGAAGAATTATAGAGGAATTTTCATAATTGAGCCTCCATACTTGGAATTCAAGACTTAAGGTAGGAGAATTACCTTCTTGATTGTGAATTCAAGTCGTTTCTTGCATGATTCATGTGACACTAGTGATCTAAGACAAGAATTGAATTAAACATGTTGAATTAGAGCTTAAGTCATGCATGCATGTCCATATCATAACAATTTGAAGTGTTTTCATGAAAATTCTTGCATGCAAGACCATATTCTAGTTATAGTCCATGAGTTCATCATGATTTTGAGTGTAATCTTGCATTTGGTTACATTTTTGGAGCATTGAATTCAAATGAACACTTGCATGTTTTTGTCCTTTAATATTTCTTGGAAGTTTGTTTGAAATTGTGTTTGATTGACTCACCTTTGGGCTTTGATTTCTCAAATTGATATTTAAAACATGCTATACTATGAGTTTAAAGTGTTTTTCCAGAAAATGGGCCCAAGAGGTTGAGATTTGGGTAGTTGAATGCTTGGTTTGAGCTTGGGAGGCAAATTTGGAAATTCCAGAATTTAGCTTCCTCGCTCGAGCGAAGGATTCTACGCTCGAGCGACCATCGTTTGTTCAGAGCTACGCTCGAGCGAAGGAATGGTGGCTCGAGCGTAAATTGCGAGCTCTCAGGTTTTTAGTGCACGCAGACGCACGCTCGAGTGACGAGACCTACGCTCGAGCGAATGGTGTGTCTCACGCTCGAGCGAGCATCGGGCGTGCATCGAGCGTAAAAATTCAACAACTAGTACTTTTGCATTTTTACAAACCACTCGAGCTGAGGAGTCTACACTCGAGTGACCCCTCTGTTTTGGCAAGCTTGCTCGAGCGAAGAAAGCTACACTCGAGCGAGACCCTTGTTTTCAGCAAATTTTGAAAAATGTTTTCCAAGGCATCTTTGCATCCTCATTCCATCCTAGGCATTCCTAGGCCATGTTTAAAACTCTATAGTGAGGCTTTAAGGTTAGAAACACATTAAGAACCAACGACGTAAGTTTTGTGTGATTAGAATGTGTGTTTCAAGTGTGTGTCCGTTATATGTTATGTAGGTCACGTGCCGCGTGTTGTGTGATCAATCTGCTCCGTCTGTCTGTTTCAAGGCCAACTGTAAGTAATAATTTAGTAAAGTTATGTTCAAACTGTATCTACTTTCTGTGTGATAAAACAAGATATGTTTTCCGAAATGATATGTTTTGTACAATGAATGATTGTTCAATTTCTTATATGTATTTCGTGACATCTTTAGCATCATGTGATATCTGTTAGATATTACTCGATATCGGAGGTTCCTTCATGGAACTTATTTCTATCTGCACTCTATTACCCGTACCAGAGGCCCTATCACAGGGGCTCAACTTCTGTTCTGTTCTGTTACCCGGATCCGGAGGTTCCTTTTTGCAACTGGTTATTCGTAACCTCACGCGTATGCGTTCTGTTCTGTTTTGTTCTATTAATGCTAATGGATGTATCACGTAAATTAATCACGACTTATGATTTCTGTCTATATATATGATCTGGACAAATAATGAATTTGATGCAAATCTAGATTGTGATTTCTGAACATGTACGAACTCATTCATTGAAACCCTTTACTCTATTATTATTCACTGGGCTTTCGCTCACCATTTATATTATGTATGTAGGTGAGACGGCACATGACCAGGGCCAGAGTTGACGGCCTTCTGTTCTATTGTTGTCAGCCATCCGTTGTGCCTCCTGAGGAGATTTCGATCGAAGCCTAATGCCATGGCTGTTTTTGTATTTCATGCTAGTCTCCGTATATGTTTTGTAAAGATAGGTCTTGGGTTGTACATGTTGTAAATATTGTGTACCTGGACTGGCATGTTTATGTATATATACATATAAGTTTTGAAATGTTCTATCCCATGTACGTTATCACAGCTCATTGGACCTTGTTTATTTTGTATTATTGCTTCCGCCGCCTCTTACTATTTGCTAATCTGTTCAGAGGCCTTTGGTAATCCACGGATTACTGGCCGGTTACGATACTAAACCTATAGGGGCGGATTTGGGTCGTGACACATACAGCACGGATGGCAGATTCCACAACACAGGTAACACATAACACTTTATTGGCCTCACCCAGACAGGGGTGCCCCACAGGTCATGCTTTACCAGGCGCAAATCGAAAAGGACGAAGAACTTATCACAAGGCGCCACGCTTTTCCGCCTCAAATACGACGGGAAATAAACCTCCCTTCACAGTTTACTAGGCGCAAACCGGAAGGGACGAGGAAACCTCTGTCAAGGCGCCACGCTTTGCCGGCTCAATATGGTGGGAAATGGACCCCCAAACAATATCACATTAAAAGCATAACAAGCTAACCAACAAAATAATACACGGGTGTACTACATACACCTAGTCCAATTATCACCACCACAACTATTAACAGTTAAATACATTAACTCACTTCTTCGAAATGTGCTCCACACACCGTCGTTGAACACGGGTTTTCCCACATTTTCAAAATGTTTCCAAAATACAATACAAATTACTAAATACCAAAGCCATAACAATCACACATAGTCTTATAACATGGCCACATCCATTAGCATTCTAGTTCCTTCTAACCACTTAATCCATAACTCAATAATGGAATTTTCTATTCGCAATGTTCATTTACAATCAACAACATACCATTCTACATCACCTAGCTCACTCTACAATAGTACTCATAACTTATGTCTATAACAAGCACTACCATCCTCTATCGATGGCCAAAGACAAAACTCTAGACACCTTCTACATAATTAAAACAATGAATACACCCTTAGGTAATTCCATATCCCCATTCATTGCAAACACTTGTGTTTTATGAAAAGGTAATTAGTTCCACTTTATTTTGAAAACAAAACATCACTGCTCCAAATCCTAACAAACACAACAAGAGCCCACATCCCCCAATATTAATCCAAATCCCCAATATTCATAAACAACCTTTCATAACCCAATTTTGTTTATTCAACCTTAATCTTTCTCTTTAACATTCCAAAATCACGAATGAAATTCCAAACCCTTTCAAACCCACATCCTAAACATGCTTTTATAACCCAAAATTGTTTATAAACATAACTCGCAATTCTACCATTTTAACCCAAGTCAACCCATATGCCTTTTAACAAAATCAACTATAAAACCATCTTTTCAAATGCCATAAAAATTATCACAATTCTATCTATAGCGAAGTATTGAGGAGAAGCTCAAGAATCCCTACCTTTTGAACTGAAGAGGAGAAAAGTCGAAAATCTACCGGCGATGAAAACACGATCGGCTCAGATTAAATCGAAGCCCTCATAACTTTAGCGACTCCGATTTTAACCTGATCCTTGTTGTATTCTGGACTCAGGTTTCTTGGTTTCGTACTGTTGAATATGTCTTGTTTACCTTCTTTTCCCTTAAACTTGGCTATTGGATTGTTGTAGTTGTGTCTGGGATAGGTTGGTTGTTCGATTTCCCAATTGTTGTTGCCTAGAATTTTGCTCTTCTGCTCAAGTGGCACTTCTTGCACTCGAGCAGGATTTCCAGACTCTTAGTACTTTTTCAGGTCTGTAAAATTACTGGGAAAGTGTATTCTACGCTCGAGCGGGCTTAGCTCGAGCGGCCTTTCTTGCACTCCAGCATTGGTCTATTGTTTGCAAAACTACTAGATGTGTGTATTCTGCGCTCGAGCATCACTTATTACACTCGAGTGAAACAATTTATTGTATCTGACGCTCGAGCGTCACTTCTTGCGCTCAAGCAGACTGTGCATATATCAGTTCATAAAAAGGTCATTTTACATCACTTTTTAGATCCATTTCTCTCCAAACCCTAAAGTTGAGACCCTCTCTCTCTCTCTCTAAAACTTATCTTCTCTCTACTTTTTCATCTAGATCTAGTGATTTCTCCACCCTTTTGCCTTTGTTAAAAAGGTAGAGCACTTCGAGAGCTACGTTTTGATTTGAATAAATCTTGGTTTCAGCATCTTTGGAGTTTCTTCACTTCTCCCTTGGTCTTCTAAGCTTGAGGTAGGGACTTTCTACACTCTCATATGAGTTTTAACTTAGCTATTTGTGGTTGTGTAAATAAATATACGGATTTGGAGGATTTTAGACAAACCTAAGGTTTTGGTTTAAAATCAAAATAGGTGTTTTCAAATGAAAGTGTTGAAAATGATTATGAGTGTCGATATGAGGATGTGTTGTGTTGAAATTGTTGATTTTGGCACATCGGTTGGGTTTTGGACGAAAATGGGGTTTTGTCCTAAAAGGTTTCAAATGGTTATTTTGTATAAATAAATGAAATTGGCATTGGAAATATAAAATTGGGTGAATATTTGTATGAATGGTGGAGTTGGTTATGTATTACTTCTTACCTATAGAAATTTGGATAATTTATCCGTTTTAGAGATTTTATATCTGTTTAGAAATATCTGTTTGGGCTATCGGTAACGGATAGCCATGAGTGTTGTAGAAATTGTATGAGAATTAGGTAAATTGAAACTAATCTCTTAATAGTTGTCATTGAATATGACTATATTTTAATACATTGTATACGTATGATGTTTGGGAGAAGAAATGGGATATACTCCGTGTTTGATAGGAGAAAGGAGATGGACTCCATTGAATTAAGTTTGCCTGTGTGTCCAGGGTGAAAGTCCCAAAACATTGTGTATACATGGGTGCCGATTCCTGCAGACGAAATTTTCATAAAATGACAAATCGAAGTGTTTGTGTGACGACTATATTAATTTGAGAACCTTTGAGTTGTATCCTTAGTATGGTTGTTTGTGATGAATGGAAATAACTCATGAATTGAGATGAAAAATGGATTAAGATAGCATGAATTATGATACAAGACTTGGCATGGCATGGGTCCCAAAAGAATTGTAAATTTCCTAGTGGCAGGCATTTCATATACACATCACATTTATATCTTTGTTAAGATTTATATATTGTGTTAGATTATTTTTACTGGGCTTTGGCTCACCGTATTGGGAAAAACCATTTTCAGGTGCTTGTGATATGTCTCTGCCAAGGACTTAGCTTAGGAGAACTGTGGAGCTAAAGCTCACTTTTGGTCAAGGGCTTTATGTGTATTGAGCTTCTGACTCATTTTGTTGTAACTAAGCACGGTCTTGGAAGGATGTAAGCCTTTAGGGCATTTAGATATCTATTAGGTTTCATTTCTTATTACTGTTTGTAACACATGTTGTAGATTCAAGATGAATCATTTATGAATATATAATGCATATATCTGTCACCTTTTGTGTGCCAACTCTAAGTAATGGAAGTATTTTGTTTCAATTTTATTTCCTCTTATGAGATAGGTTTATTCTGATTATTTTGGAGGCGTCACATCAATCCTCTATGTTTTGATCTATAGGACTAAGGGTAGAAAATGGGTATAACTAGATAAAACCCAAGCTTTAAGGTTGAAGAAACCCTAAAATGGCGAAAAGAGGAAGAGAAGAGAGAGAGAGAGAGAGAGAGAGAGAGAGAGAAGCATAAAAAATGAGTTTTTCAGCGCACTACGAACTTTATAAACGCGTAGACCGCTAGAGCGCAAGAAGTGCCACTCGAGCATTCGGACACAAAAGGTAGGTTTGGTTTGTGTTTCTGAAAAAAATTTCAGAAATTTTTTCTACAAACAAATTTCAGAAATTTTCTCTACCAAACAAATTTTTCCAAAAAAAATTCCCAAAACACACAAACCAAACAAGTTTTCCAAACAAATCTCTCTCACACACACATCAAATCAATCATTTTTTCCAAAACTCTCTCTCAAAACAATTTTCCAAAACAAATTTTCCAAAAAACCAAACCAAACATGTTTTCGTACTTTTTATCTCTAAAACACATCTCTCAAACACAAACCAAACATACCCAAAAAGTGTGACCACTCGAGTGTAGGAAGTGACCGCTTGAGTGTAAAATACAAACTCCAAGAAGTTTTGTAGACAGAAGACCACCACTCGAGCTCAAGAAGTACTGCTCGAGCGCAAGAAACACCGCTCGAGTGAAAAATGCACCCTCCTAGTAATTTTGCAGACCTACAAAAGTACTGAGGGTTTTCAAATACCGCTCAAGCGCATAAAGCTTCGCTTGAGCGAAGAGACAAAAATCTTGGCAACAACGGTTTTGAAAAGCAAGCCACCAACCAGTTCCAAACGCAACCAAGACGTTCCAATAACCAAACTTAATGAGGAATAAAGAGAAACAAGGCATGAACAACCATATAAGACAATAAAATCCGGATCCAGAACATCAAAAAGGTCGGGTCTAAACCAGAGTCGCTATAATTCATGAGCTTTGTTTTATATTAAAACTTTTCACCAAGATTTACCATGAACAAAAAATAAGTTTAATCACAGAGAAAATTCAAAAACTAGCCGTGGCTCATGATGCTTCAACTATCAAAGTGTTGTTGAATTTTTACTTACAATTACATGTTTGTTATTTACTTCGTTGGGCTCTTTCAGACGATTCCCACAAACGACGCCAATTGTGAGACCTAGAAAATTCTCTCACATGGATTATAGAAATCCAACGAAGAGGTGAGCTTTATCCCATAAATTTACAAAGATAAGCATGGTCAGTGCCACCCAACCAGGGTTGTTGGCCGGAGACACTCCGATGATAAAGTTAGCAAAGAAAAAAGATGAAGAAATAAAGAGTGTTCAGTGTGCTGTGTGGTGTGGAGAGATGAGGATTACCTCTATTCTTTGAGATGCCCTCCTTTTATAGATGGGGTGTGTGATATTTGTCCCATGGGCTTCCTTGTTTTGACTAGGCCCATTAAGCTGATATATTTTTTTCTGGCTCCGACAATCATAATTGATTAAAATCAAATTTATAATAATAATATCAAACTATCAAAGAAGCTAAGAGGACAATGATTTAAATGAATGTGGTACAAAATATTTCAATAGTCAGTAATTTAGGTGAGAGGGGAGTGGTGGGGTTACCAAGTATTTATGAAAGAAACTTCCTAGAAAGAAAGTTTGTGACAAAAATAAAGGCTCATTTTCCAGCTAAAAATTGGCTAAGAGGGCAATGATTTAGCTTTTGAATTAAAACTTTTCAAATGACAATAATTAAGGTGAGGAAGGAGTGGTTGGTATCAACTTTTCAAGTAATTATTCAGTAATTCCATAATATAAACATGTGCTATTTTATGGTATTATGATTGATGGAGAAGGTAGGTAAGTGAGATATAATGTTAGGTGATTGGGGAACATAATAGGCATATTGAATGATAATTGATTAAAGAGTACGGACACGTAGTATTTCAGGAACATTATATAATTTTCCCAATTTTTCATAACAACTTTATCACTAGGTGACATTTTTCAAAAGTACATAAACAAAAATATTTTTTATTTTATGTAATTATTTCAGTCAATATATATATAACAAAACTTTTTACAATTAGTTAGCCACGTAGGTACTTAGTGGGAGAAATCATTTGCCTAGTCTCTCTTGACTCGTCTATTGCATTATGGGAATTTTTTGGGGGGTAAAATAACAGTAATTAAAACTCTTATTTGTTTGATATTTAACAAGTTTAAATTAAGAGATTTATTGTAAGTAAATGATAGGTATTAATAAGTGTGATTTTTTTTTTCTTTTTACATAGATTATAGTCAAGTTTATGTCGGTGATTTTTTCAAAATAAAATGGGTTAAGTTTTGGTACTTTCTTAAAAGAGAAATTTACAGTCATCACCTTACATTGTACACCTGTCACACTTTGCCACCATTTAATGTTGACAATCAACCACTAAAATTTCTGGTCAAATTCCAATTGAGTCCAATAGCTAACCCACATTAAAGAAGTAAACAGAACCCCCCCTCTCCCCCCCAACACATGACTGTCAAATAGGGCTAGGCATAGGGTTATCCAACCCGCGAAAATCGCCTGTGCCTATTTAGGCAGTTTTGCAAAATTGTTAGTGTCAGATGCGCTTTAAGATTTTCCTATTTTGCAGGTTGTGGGTGGGTCACGGGTTTTACCCACACCCGCACTCACCCGCCCACATCTACATACATTTTTTTTTTTTTTTAAATCTGGACAATTAGATTTTTTTTGTAAGTGTGTAAACCTAATCTGCTCTTCTCTCACTCACTTTAATTTGATTATCAAACCTGTAGGCTCTAACATTATAATAATATCACACACTGTTTTGTTTAAAATACTTATCACTCCCAAATCTAATTATGTGATTTTTTTTCTATGTTAGTTTTTATTTAATTTTCATTCTAATTTTTTTGGTAATCCAACTTTAATGGGGGATAGTGTTAAATCTCCTGCAATCAAAAAAATTTTAAAAGTGGGAAAAAAACAAGCCAAAAAATAAGTTTTTAATGGAAAAAAGCTCAATTTGCAAACTGCCCCCACATTCACGAATCATATCTTCACAAACCACAACTCAAATTACAGGCGGTTATGGGTTCAATTTTTTTCAAACCGAACTATCAAAAATCGATCCGCGAGCACCTACATAAATTCACCACCTTTTTCCATCCAAACTGTACATTTACTACCCCTTGCACTTTGGAAAGCTGTACTAACATATCACCTGTGCTATGCACAAGATTAGATTTTTAAAAAAAAAATTTATGGTTATGTCAAATATATTTTTAAATTGTTAGCATAAAATATATGTAATTTTGAAATAAAATATTGACATTTCATAATTGAAGTAATAAAAATAAAAATTTATTACATTTGTTCGAAATTCATTGAATAAATAAAATATATTATAACTAAAATCTAAATTATTGTGGGTCATCTATTAGCATTTTTGCATTGTCAACATAATAGTTAATATTATAATTGATGAACAACACATATATTATGTATTTATAAAATGATATAAAGTAAAAATGTTATACTTACATATTATATATATATATATATATATTACCTTTTAAAAGGCATAGATATTTTTAGACCAATCTATATTCAAGATAAAAGTGAATACATTTATTTTTTAACATAAAAATAAAAACACACAAATAATCTCATGCATAATATGAGTGATATAGTAGTTAATATTTATATTGTAAAAGAGAAAGTTAAATAATCTATTACTTGATTGAATCAGTTTTTAAAAACGACAATTTAATTGTAGACAAACAAAATCAACCAAAAGGATGAATCAAACTTGTATCGCAATATAAATCATTTATATCTATATTATAGCTTTATAAGATAAATTGGGTGCATTGGCAACTATTGACATAGTTAGTGAAATTCATGACACATTAGTATTGTAAAATATTTATAATATTAAGAATGTCACTTAAAATACACAAAGGAAAAAAAAAGAAAAAACCCACACTCAGTTTTTTTTTTTTTTTTTTTTCTAGATCAAAAAAAAAATTATTTGCTTCCTTAAATAGAAATATCATTAGTAAACATTGCCTTAATAACCATTTTTTAAAAGAAACATTACGAAATAAATTTGATAGACAAAATAAATGAAAGGAAAAGGAGTCAATGAAGTCAATTGAATAAAGAAATTTTTTTATTTGGTTCCTTAAATAGAAATACCATTGGTAAATATTGCCTTAATAATTATCTTTTCCAAGAAACATTACTGAAATAAATTTGTTGGACAAAATACAATATAATCATCATCAATAGTGGGTACTTTACACTATAACAAATAAGAGTTTTAGAGACCAAATGTTTTGGTCTTTAAAAGTGAAAATTTTGTTGCAAAAGATATTTAGGAACCAATTTCTATCGTCATAAGAATAGTCGCTAAAAGGTTGTTTTGAAAAGTCTAAAACAAGGCTTTTAGCGACAAAATTTTGAAAATGTCACTAGTAAATAAACTTTTAGGAACAAAATAATTTGATCTCAAAATAGTTTATTTTTTGAGACAAAAAATTTGGTCCCAAAAGGATAATAATTCATCACTAATGTCTAATTTTTGTTGTTAAAAATAGAATAACAGCACTTTTCGTAACAAAATATTTAGTCCTTAAAAAATAATTTTGTTCCTAAATTTTGGTCTCTAAAACTTTAATTTTTTGTAGTGTTATGTGAACCTAATGAATATAATTTTATTTTTTTTTAAAAAAACACAGTGATTGTTACAATCCAAACATATTTTTTTTCTCATCATGTGATTGAAATAGAGTATAAAAAAACACAATCAATTAAAAAATAAAATCACTGTGTGATCAAAATGGAGCATAAAAAAACACAATCACATTTTTGCTCATAATTATAAATAATAATAAATAATAAAAAAAGCAATAAAGTCAATTGATAATTAAAAAAACACATGGTTTTTTTTTCTTCAAAAAAACACAGTGAGTTAAAAACTCAATCACAAATTAAGTCAGTTCATAGTTAAAAAATACAATTATTTTCTTTTCAAAAAATACACTGAGTTAAAAAACTCAATTACAAATTTTTTTTCTCAGTATGTGATTAAAATGGAGTGTAAAAACTAAGTTAAAAAATACAATCACCTTGTAACAAAGTATAAAAAAACACAATCATATTTTTGCTCATAAGAAAAAAATTAAAAAAAAAAAAAAGGAAAGCAAGCAATAAAAAAAATAAATAAAAATATTACTTACACGCTGTTCAATTTCAATTAAAGATTGTGGTTGTGGAGGTGCCAATTGAAGATTGCGGCTGTAGCGGTGAATAAAAAAAATAAGATGTGTGGCGGTATAATTTCAATTAAAGATTGTGGTTGTGAAGGTGTCAATTGAAGATTGCGGCTGTAGCGGTGAATAAAAAAAATGAGATGTGTGGCGGTATAATTTCAATTAAAGATTGTGCTTGTGGAGGTGCCAATTGAAGATTGCGGTTGTAGAGGTGAATAAAAAAAATAAGATGCGTGGCGGTATGTGGTGTCAATTACAAAGTTTTTTCTCATTGTATGATTAAAATAGAGTGTAAAAAATCGTGTAATCAAAACGGAGCGTAAAAAATATAAAATCACATGTTTGCTCACAATAAAAAAATAAAAAATAAAAAAACAATAAAATCAATTGGTAGTTCAAAATCACAATCAGCTTGTTTGGTTTTGGTTTTCAGAAAACACTTTTAAAAAAATTATACTTTTTTGTTTTCCGTATTTTTTGTTTTCAATGAACCTTTTTAATATTTTAAGCAATTTTTTTTTTTAATTTTTAGACACACTTAATATAAATACACTTAAAAAAAAGTATAATATTTGTGTAATTTTTTTAAAAAAAATTCACTAAATACCAAAAATACAAAAAAAAAAAAAACAAAACAAAACAAAACAAAAAATTACTACGAAAATTTAGCACATTTTTTTTTAAATTTTTGTCTATTTATTAATTTTTTTAAATATTTTTTCATAAATATTTTACTATTTAGATACATATAAGTAAGGTGCACTTAAAAAAGTAAAAAAAAATTGCTTAAAATTTTAAAAATATTGACTAAAAACCATATATATATATATATATATATACGAAAATAAAAAACTCAGTTTTCAAAAAACTAAAACCAAACGCACTGAACAATTTGTTTTTAAAAAAACACAATGAGTTAAACACTCAATCACAAATTAATTACAATTTTTTTTTTTTCTCATCATGTGATTAAAATAAAGTGTAAAAAACACAACTAGTTTAAAAATACAATCACTATGTGATCAAAACAAAGTGTAAAGAACCACAATCACATTTTTGCTCATAATAAATAAATAAATAAGAACAATGAAGTCAATTGATAGTTAAAAAACACGATCATTTTTTTTTTTTTTCAAAACATAGAGTGAGTTAAAAATCCATTCACAACTTAAGCCAATTGATATTTGAAAAATACAATCTTTTTTTTTTTTTTGGAAACACAATGAGTAAAAAAAACCCAATTATAATTTTTTCTCCTCACCATGTGATTAAAATGGAGTGTAAAAAAATACAATCAGTTTAAAAACACAATCACTGTGTAATCAAAACGGAGTGTAAAAAATCACAATCACATTTTTGCTCATAATAAAAAAATAAATGAAAAAAAAAAAAAAAGAACCATTACTTACATGTTGAATTGAAGACTATGAAGATTATGTTAAATTGAAGATTGTGGCTATGGAGGTGTCAGGGTGTGGAGGTAAATAAAAAAAATAATGTGCGGCAATATGGAGAGGTGTCAATTGAAAAATAGAGGCATTTACACAGAAGTCCTAATTTATAAACTTATACTCCATTAAATCCTAACTAAGATTTTTTGAATCTTCATATCCCATTAAATTTTTAAAAGTCAGAATTACCCTTCAAATAATAATTGTTTATCATTTATAATTATCTGAAAAGGAACATGATGATTTGACATTTATTTTGATTTTCAGAACTTTAAAATATCAACTTTCAAATTGAAAAAAACTAAATATATATATATATATATATGTGCAAAAAATTGAAAAAACTGAATTATTTTTTGTGTAAAACTGAAAATTTTCTGTCTATAAAGGAGTATGATGATGGAATATGGATATGCAAAATTGGAAAAAAAAAATTAAAAATGAAAAAACTAATAATGTTGTCAGTTTTAAATTTAAAAAAAAAAAAACTGATAATATTCTTCATTTTATTAGATAGTTGAATCAAACCAATAAGTAGAAGGGCAAAAACATTTAATCTCATGCTCTACCTTTTTTCATCAGTTAGTGAAACAGTTATCTGGAATATTACTATACAAAATTAATAATATTCTTAGTTTTTAAAAATTGGAAAAAGCTGATAATATTCTCAATTTTACTAAACAGAGCCGATTGGGAGCTCGAATCCGAGCTCCCCCGAATGCCCCGAATCCCTTTTTTTTTTTTTTTTTTTTTTACAGCGGAAGAAGACGAAGAAGGGGGAGGAGGGGGGAGGAGGGAGGAGGGGACTGGAGGGGGCCTAAAAAATGGAGGGGGAGGGGGAGGGGAGGAGAGGGGAGGAGGAGGAGGAGGGGGACGGCGGAGCTGCGACGGCGGAGCTGCGAGCTGCGACGACCGGGGCAGAGCTGCGACGGGGTAGCTGCGACGGGCCGGCGGACGGCCGGAGGCGAGCTGCGACGACCTCCTCTTCCTCTTCCCTCTCTTCTCTTTCCCTCTTCTCCCTCTTCTCCCTCTCCCTCTACGTCAACAATGGCGAAAAAAAAAAAAAAAAACCTAAATCCCAAAACGACGTCATTTTGGGCTTTAGGGGGATTCGGGGCCGATTTTTTCGAGCTACAAATCTTTTTCCTTTTACTAAATATGACTTATTGGTTCAAAAATGTTAGATAGGATATGAGCTACCATACCATTTGTAAATAGTACTTTTAGGTAATTAAACTTTTAAAAATAAGATGCGGTGGTTGGGTTTAGGGTTTTTAAATTTCAAAAAGGCTGAAATTAAATGGTGGGCGGGACGTTTTTTTTTTTTAATTAGAAAATTAGAAAATTAAGATTGGAATATTGAAACTCCCACAAGACTTGTGGGTTAGAAACGTCATTTTTCTTATATAATATATAGATATGTTTCCATACATATATATTCTCTGCATTTGGTGAGCAGAAAACAGAGCACATGACTTTTTGTGGTTGCATGTGAAATGTTTTGTGGTCGACAATTATCTAGCTATGCAATTAAGTTAATGGAATTCCAATCAAATAATAATAAGTTCATGAGTTTCATGGTATTTAACACTTATTGTTCAATTCCAGTGAGTTTTCAAAACAAAATGATACATTATGTCAAGTAAAAAAAATGTAATTCATAACATTAATATTCAATGTTTTTTTTTTTTTACCCCTTCTTAAAAATAAAAAATAAAAAAGGACGAAAAAATCATTTCTCTCTCTCTCTCCAAGAAACCCTATTCCTACTCTCTCTCTCTCTAAAAATTTCTAGACGCTTTATCTTTCTCTGCTCTTTAGGGGAGAGGGTGGTGCCTTTAACCTTCCTCACCCCTCCGCTTCTTCTTCTGCAGTTTCTATGACCATGTTAGCCATTGTCATTCTTCTTGTCTCCATCATTGGCATGTTACCAAGAAAGCTTTTAGATCTAGTCTTAAATCCGATTCATGACCAAGATTCGATACTGTTAAACGTGTTGTTGTACGCTAGGTAATCACCTCAGATCTAGAATGTTTTATTTTGTAACGTAGAGTGAAAATTAAGGTATCAAAACTATCGGTTACGATGATGAATGAATCCTATTGATATTGTTTGTTTAGTGGTGATCGTTTTTGCTTTATTTTTTTGTATTGCAATAATATTTCTCTATGTAGAGGAGTCCTCCCTTCATGGAGGTTTTCTCCTCCCTGCCAGGCTCGGCCCTGAGATTTCCGGGGCCCAAAGCCAATAATCAATTAATGAATTTTTGGGCCCTTCATATTTTTTTTTTCATTGAATGAAAAAAAAAATGAAGATAAAAGACAAAAAAATTGTGTCAAAATCACAAAAAATACTTAGTATTACATTACAACAATTAATAAGTGTCGCTTGATCCTCGTTTTTCTTGCATTTTTAGAGGCAAATAAATCAATCATACTTGCATAATCTAATTTTTTTGCAAAATCATTTTCAATGGATAACAATGCTAATTATTTTAAATGGACTTTTCAATTTTTTAATGGGTCAATTTATTTTAAGTTAGTTTGGGTCTTCCTTAATTTTTTTTTGGATTTAAAATATACCTAATATATTACAATAAACTATAATAGGAGGACCCTTTTTTTGGGTCTATTTTCAATAGATAACAATGTTAATTTTTTTGAATGGGTCTATCAATTTTTTAAACCTTCTTTAATTTTATTTTTTTTATAACTTAAAACACATCTAATATATTACACTAAACCATAATAGAAGGGGCCCCTTTTTTGGGTCTATTTTGAAGGGCCTTAGGCCATAGCCTTGTTAGCTCATGCCCAAGGCCGGCACTGCTCCTTGCGTGGAGGAATGTTTTTTCTTTATGTGGAGACTCGTATCCTTCCTATGTGGAGGTTCTCTTTATCTCTTTTGTGATCGATTTTATACTTCGATGTACTTTATTGGACGATTTATTGTCAGTTGTGTAATATATTAAGTCTTATACTTTCCCATCTAACCAATATATATATATCCTAACCAATGTTTGTTAATGTTATGACAAAACAAACGAAAGCAAGAAAGTAAAGCAAGAAATCACACAAAAACAGAAAATATATGTGGTTCAACTATAAACTTACGTTGACGGGCATTTTTTCTTTCATTTATTTTTCTGTAATATTTTATTATCCTAATAATATATTACTTTTTACTGGTAAAAAAAATTGAAATGAACCAATGTTTGTTAATGGACAAAGCTGAAGTGTTTGTTAGACATGTCACCAAAATCAATTTACTCTGGAATATGAATGTTAACAAGATCAATTTATTCAAGAATATGAATTTATGAGTACAAATGCAGAGAATATAGGAGAAGAGGGCATTGTTGCCCTCTTTAGGAGATATTCCGGAGTGTTTTTCGATGATTTGAACCATTCATATTGTAGGGTTCGTTAAGAATATTATTCATGTAAAAAATTAAGTTAATCAGATATTCATAACCCCATGATTAGGCCCTAATTGTTTTTACAAATTTATGAAAGTTATGTTAACCACTAATTTTTATAGAAACGATTGTGCTTTGGTTATAGGGTTATAGATATCCAATCAATTTTATTTTATGTATGGATGATCTACTCGATGAACCCTATAGTATGAACAGTTCAGATCGTCGAAAAACACTCAGAACAATCTCCCACAAGGAGCACAATAGTAACTGTTGTGCCTTAAGGCACAACAGTGCCCCCTTCTCTGAGAATATATATGGGGGAAATTACTTATCAGTAAGTCTACCATAAAATTATTATAAAATTATGAAAAAAAATTATATTTTTAATTATTTACATTTATAAAATTTATCATGTTTTATAATTTTTGTTAAAATATTACACTGAATTTAAATTCCTCGGTAAATGTATATGAGCTTTCTATAGTGCATGACAGTAAATGTGTGGAGTAATTCTATTTCCACACACTATTTACACTCTGTGAATATCTTTCTCAATACATACACTTAATGAATTTGTTTATCTTTTGTTTTACTTATTCTACACACAAAATGTTTCAAATATGCCCATAACATATAATGTGTGCAAAAATTCCAACACATTATGTACACATGCCACATAAAACATAAACTCCCGCCACACCCATAAGCCTAAGTCAAAACCTAAACCGTGGCCTACACACATGACATTTTTTCGGCACACTCTAGCAATTTTCCAACCATATTTACTACGGTGTGCCAAAAAAAAAAAAATAAATAAATAAATAATGAAATCAATAATGTTTTGTATTATTTTACTATTATTCTTTAAAAACTAATACTCTATTTAGTTTTAATTTTTCAAAAGTATTTTTGTTAATTTTAAAATCTTTTTTTTTTTAGTAAACTTTTTACATATTTAATCAACCTTTTACTTTTTAGAATCACTTAATTTAGATACATTTAAAAAGTAAATTTTTTGCCAAAAATCTTTTAAAAAAATAATAAATACAAAAAAATATGTACTGAATTTTTATATTTTTGTATGCTTTTTAAGTGTATCTAAATTAAGTGAATCCAAAAAAATAATTAAAATATCAAAAATGTTCACTAAAACAAAAGAGTACGAATTGAAATTTCCAAAAGAATATTTTTCAAAACTCAAAAGCAAACCGAGTGTAAGTTATTGTTATACTATTTTCATTATTCGTTCCATATTGACTAGCAACAAGATAGAAATAATTTGGTACTGGTTATCCAAATACATTAAACAAATTTGACAGTCAACAACTGAATCAAACAATAGCTTTTGATTCTGTACTTCCGAACCAAATATAAATTTTCGACATATAACTATTTTTTAAGTTGGTTTTCGAATATATGAAATGTTTTCAAAAATTAATTTTCATATAGGTGCAACATTTTCAAAACTGATTTTTACAATGATAATTGCGACAATGAAAAAAAAAATACTTCCGAACCAAAGAAACTCACCTCTTCGTTGCCTAATTTTTTTTTATTAACGATACTTTTTTTTTCCTGCATCTAAACATTCTGAAAAATCTAGAAATCCCCTAGATGTTGATTTGTGATTATGTATCAATTTTAAGCAGTATATAACAATCACAATCAAACAATCAAGACAAATCGACACAATGATTTAACGTGGAAAAACCATAATTGGACACCTCCAACTGTGATTAAAAAACCACGGGCAACAGCCACAAAACAATCCACTAAGAAGATTTAAAGGAATTACACAGGTATACTCTCAATTACCTAGCGAATCTACACCTAATTGAACCAACCTCTATGTGCCTCTTCCAACCCCGTCTTCACCTCGGAATTGTCTTTACGATGAGCCACTCCAGAATCCACCGAAGCTTCAGGCTCGAATTCTTCAAAATTCACCGAAGAACAACTCTCTCTCTCTCTTTTGTGTATAACAAACAAAACCTTTGATGTACTCTCTTTAAACCATGAGTTGAATACTCAATAAAATATCAAAGAAAACTAACAAAATATCCCCAGATATAAACCTTAAGAACTAAAAAGAAGATCTGGAGGAATTCCTTTAGTTTTAGAAGAAAACCAACTATTTATAGAAAACCAAAGTAATCCTAATTTTGGAAGAAAACCAATTCCTTATAGAAATCAAAAGTAATCCTAATTTTGGAAGAAAACCAACTTCTTATAGAAATCCTTGTCAAACGGGATTGTCAAGAATAAAACCTAACACATTCATTGTTTTGTAAATCCGCCATCATACAAATCAAAATAATAGTGGGGTGTAATGGAACAATGTTATAAGCAATGGCTAAGGAGTGAAAATTTGAGCAATATCAGTCAAATCTATGAGAAACAATGAAGGAACATTAAAGTGAACAATGATCAATGGAGGGAGTGAGAAAGGAAAAAAAATAAATAAAGAGTTAAGTCTGATGTGTGTATTTTTTGAAAAGAAAATGTGTATTGAGAATTTTCATATAAAAGAAGTGTAGTAAAAAAATTTAGTTTTAAGGATTGATGTGTGTATTGATATCCATATTGGTCATTTTGTTTAGTGATAAAATTATAAGAAAAAAATTAATTCATTAAGTGTGTGCACAGAAAGTAAATGATGTATGGAAATAGAATTATCCAAATGTGTGGTTTGGGTAGAAAAGAGTTGTGAATTTATGTTTTTACAGTTCCAACAATATCAGTTGACAGTTAGGTGGGGCGTTTTCGGTTTGATCCTCTAATGATGGTTAACCATTGGACTCAATTGGAATTTGATCGGAAGTCTAAGGAGTTAACTGTCACAATTAAAAAGTTAAGAGATAAAAGTGTAAAGTGGTAAGATGTTAAGTGTAATTTTCCATTTTTAAAAACATTCCTTATTTTCTTAAGAAAGCTTCTTTTAGCCTTTGTGGCTTGTCTCACATAAAAAAATAAAAGTAGGAGTGATTATTTGATCATCTTCAAATATTGCTCCACGCCACTTATCACTTAACACTTATCAAGTTATTTAACCAATAAATATGAAGTTGAGACACCATATAGATTTAAATGAATAGCCTTATGTAGGTGTGGTGGCAAATTTAAGAGGATCGTCTGCCCTCCATACCTCATCTACCTCTCTTGTAGATTGGGACGAAATCAGCAATTTTGGTTAAGGAGGGTTGTGGTGTGGAAAAAAAAAAGGGTACGTAACTAATCAAAAGCAATTTATTACATCAAATCTATAAATAAAAAAAATAAAAAAAAAAATAAAAGAAGACAATTTTTTACATGAGCTAAGTGTTGCGAGAATAATATTTCATAAAATATATATATATATATATATATTATGAAACTAGCAAGTTATTTTTTCATTCTTTTCTAAAATTTTGAACCATAAATTACAATTTAGCATATAATTGATTAGACTATCTTTTAAATCATTTTGCCAATTAACATAATCTAATAAATAGAAAGGTAAATTATAGGGCACTCGGCTCATAAATCGAAATTTGAATTTTGTTTGTCCAAAAATCTATACGTTAAAATATTTTGTTCATAAAAACATGTTAAGGCAAAATGATCAAAATATCCATAATTCTTTTACCTAAAAATCCATGCGCCTTTTATTTGTTGGGAACTGCGCCTCTATTTGTTCAAAATCACTTTGTATTCCACGTCTCCTCCTCTTTCTCTCTCTACCAGTTCACCCTCTCTCTCTCTCTCTCTCTCTCTCTCTCTAATATCAATGACATCTATGAACTCAGATCCACTGTCGTCTTCATCATCGTTGTTGCTGTTGTTGTTGTCACTGCTATTGTTTTATATATGTAGTCTCTAATCATCAACACTTCGTCTTTGTTGCCTCGACTATCATCCTTCTGTTCGATCAATGAGATGATTCGTCAAGATTTTGTAAGTAGAAAAAGTTCACCAAAGAGGACAAAGAGTTGATCGAATGGATGGAAAATGTAGAGGAAAAGTCAAGTAGTGAGGAAGTAGAGGAAAACGATGAGAGAGAGAGTGAGAGAGAGAGAGAGAGAGAGAGAGAGAGAGAGAGAGCTAAAACGAAGGTGATTGCAGAAGTAAGATAGGTTTTTGTGAATGCGAGAGGCAACGTCGGAGGAAAAGAGTCAGGGTAAGCGAGAGAGGAGCGGTGGACGAGCACTAACCAAGGGCGACATCGGGAGAGGTCGTGGAAGACAAAGGTGAAAAGACGGATGATGAAGAAACGGAAGGTTAGAGTGTCAATGGGTGGTTGAAATTAAGTGGCGGTATAGAAGATGGTGCCTAATTGGTTGAGGGGAGATTGTGAGGGTGGATAGTAAAGCCATGGATGTAGTGGTAGTGGTGATGGTAAAGAGATCTTCATCTCCATCTCTATCTCCATCACGATCTTCATCTTGTTTGACTTGGAAAACAAATTGAACAGATCACTCTCTCTTCTCTCTTTCTCTCTCTATCTCTCTCTCTCTCTCTCTATATATATATATATATACACACACACACACACACACACATATTTATGTATGTAAATGAGAATTTGATTTGAACAAATAAAAAAAAATGAACAGATAAGAAAATTTGAACATACCAGTCTCTCTCTCCTCTTTGCATATATTTTTGTGTATGTATATCACAGTTTAAATAGATATAGGAAAATAGGCTTGTAAAATTCAATAGATAGGGGAAATATGCTTGGTGAATTTCAACAAATAGGAGAAAATAAGCTTGAATTTCACTAGATAAGGGAAAAAAATTGAATAGATAGGTTCAAAAAAATTGAACAAATAAAAAAGATTTCAACAGATAGGTTAAAGGATAAAATTGAAAATAAAATGTTCTCCAAAATAACAACATTTACTTCTCACCAAAATATTTTACAAAGAGTGTACTTCTCACTAAAAAAATACCCATGGGACCAAACACCTTATACCCTCTTTAAAATGAACTTTTCACAAATTTTCTCTAAATTATATTGATCTCCCATGAGATTTGAAGATAATACGGCAAGCCTCACATTTTGGCATTGTGACACCAATCACCCTTTTAATGAGGTTAAAAGGATCAAGGTTTATGTTGACGGTGTGAAGATATAAAGATAAAAAAAAAATGTATAATATTCATTCCAATATAAAAAGATGATAATATTATTTTTTTTAATTCATATAGCTAATGAATTATTGATGAAAAATAGGTCAAATGTTATGTGAATTAAAACCTTAGGAAAGTCTAATATAATTCAATCAAATTTATGGAGTTTATTATATTTTTTCCAAACTTAATGAGTGGTTTGTGTAACTATTTAAGCATTTTCTTTCCAATTTTTCAGAACTCAATTAATTAGCATTCTTTTGCTCATCTTGTTGTCCATTTGTTACTCTAGGTGGTGGTTCACGTTTTTTATTCAAAGTTTATGTTAATCTTTATTCTTTTGCTCATCTTGTTGTCCATATAGTTGCCTGATTTTTGCAAATTCTATGAGAAGTGTCACAAGTCGAAGAAGACGAATGACTGGATTGATCCCCGATGCGGTGACCTACATGTAAGAATCTAACAATAGATCAATTGTATGTAATAATAGTTAATACAATTGTTTATCTTATTTTGGTCTTTAAATTTATTTATTTATTTTTATTTTTACAATGACATAATGAGATGTTTATCTTATTCTGGATTTGGGATCAGCCCACGACCTTCTTCTACCATATCCAAAGCTGCATCAAGAGCACATGATAACAAGATGGAGACCCTGAGATTGGAGATCCGAAACATGTACACTTGATATGTTTTGTTATTAAGATTTTATTTAATTTGGATTTTAATTATTGGTTTGGATAGTATATATATTTGTTGGATTATACTATGTTTATGGATTCTTATTTTCTTTGATATGTACGATTAATGATTAAGTTTTGTATATAGTTGGAAATTGAATGCTACAGGTTATGGAGAAATATATTTACTGAATGGTTGAGAATTGAACGAATGAATGAATAGATGAATAATTTTGTATATGCACAGGTTACCGGTGGCGCAAAAAAAATTACAGAACAAATTATAAAAACTAAATGAGACCTTTTGGCGACTAAACAAATATCATAGGTTGGCTTTTGTCTCCTAAGAATTTAGTCACCAATTGTAAAAAAGTGTAACTTTGGGCTACTAAACTTTCAGTCGCCAATTGTAAAAAGGAAACTTTTGGATACTAAATTTTTAGTCGCCAATTCTCAAAAAGTAAAACTTTTGGCTACCAAATAGTTAGCCGCCAAATATACATGCTTAATTGGCTATTAACTAATTTAGTCGCTAAAAGTAGCAGTATATATATTAATTGTTTAAAAAAAATATATGGCGACTAAAGTTTTAGCCGCCAATAGATCACTTTTGGCTACCAAAAAAGTTTTAGTCGCCGATTGTCTTCCCCAACGAACTATTGGCGACCAAACGGGTGGCCAAATGTATTAGTTAACAAAAGTGATTGGCAACTAAAATAAGGCTTTTTAGTCTCCAAAAGTGAAATTTCTTGTAGTGGTTGTCATCCTTCTGTTCAATCGATGAGATGATTCGTCAAGATTTTGTAATCGAAAAAAAAGTGCAGCAAAGAGGACGAAGGGTTGATTGGAGGGATGAGAAATGTAGAGAAAAAGTCAAGTAATGAGGAAGTAGAGGAAGACGATGTGTGTGTGTGTGTGCGCGCGCACGTATGTGTGTGTGAGCTAAGACGCGGAAGTAAGATAGGTTTTTGTGAATGTGAGAGGTAGCATCGAAGGAAGAGAGTCAGGGTAAGCAAAGAAGGAACAGTCGATGAGCTCTAACCAAGGCCAACGTTGAGAGAGGTCATGGAAGACGAAGGTAGAGAAACGGATGATGAAAGAATGGAAGGTTGAGGTGTCAACGGGTGGCTGAAATTGAGCGGCGGTAGAGAAGGTGGTGCCTGATTGGTTGCGGGAGATCGAGAAGGTGAATGGTGAAGCAATGGATGGGGGTGGTGGTGGTGGTGGTGGTGGTGGTGGTAGTAGTAGAGAGATCTTTATCTCTATCTCCATCATGATCTTCATCTTCTTTGGCTTGGAAAACAATTTGAACAGATCACTTTCTCTTCTCTCTTCTCTCTTTTTATATATATATACACACACACACATATATGTATTTATGTAAATGAGAATTTGATTTGAATAGATAAAAAAAATAAAAACAGATAAAAAAATGTTAACATATTAGTCTCTCTCTTCTCTCTATATATATTTGTGTGTATATATATCACAGTTTAAACAAAAAAAAAAATTAAACAGATACGGAAAAAATAGGCTTGTGAAATTCAATATATATGGGAAATATGCTAGGTGAATTTCAACAGATAGGGAAAAATAAGCTTGAATTTCAACAGATAAGGGAAAAATAATTGAATAGATAGGTTCAAAAAAATTGAACAGATAAAAAGATTTCAACAGAAAGGTTAAAGGGTAAAATTGAAACTAAAATGCTCTCCAAAATAAAATAAAAAATTTACTTCTCACCAAAATATTCTACAAATAGTGTATTTCTCACTAAAAAAAAAAATACTCATGGGATCTAACGCCATACACCCTCTTTAAAATGAACTTTTCACAAATTTTCTCTAAATTATATTGATCTCCCATGAGATTTGAAGATAATACGGCAAGCCTCACATTTCGCCATTGTGACACCAATTGCCCTTTTAATGAGGCTAAAAAGATCAAGGTTTATGTTGACAGTGTGAAGATATAAAGATTAAATATATATATATATATATATAATATTCATTCCAATATAAAATAGATTATAATATTATTCTTTTTATTCATATAACTAATGAATTATTGATGAAAATAGGTCAAATGTTATGTGAATTAAAACCTTGGGAGAGTCTAATATAATTCAATCAAATTTATGGAGTTTATTATATTTTTTCCAAACTTAATGAGTGGTTAGTGTAATTTATTCTAAATAAAAAATATAGGGTAAATTACATTGACACCCATTGAGATTTGGTCCAATTACTACCAACCCCCTGATGTTTTGGAAATTACGTTCCAATCCCTGTGGTTAATATTCTCATTTCACAAACCCCCTTACTTATATAAAAGGTAACAAGTTCTAGTAGAAAAACAGAGAAAATTACATTTAAAAAAAAGTAAAGGAAACGGGAAAAAAAAAGAGCAAGTAAAACAAAGTAAAAAAAGAGAGAGTGCATGAGTTCAATATTTTTATTCCGTCTAAATAATTACAATGATAAGGGATTAGTGTAATTTTTCAAACGTCAGGGATGATATGTATTAAACCCAAACCTCAGGGGTTGAAGGTGTAATTTACCCAAACATATACATACCTTTTTATTTTTAAAAGAAAAAACAAATAAAAGTGACATGTATATCTTGTACAAATAAAATTGACCCAATAAAATTAATGCTATAAACTAAGTTATAAAACAGTTGGAGATCATCATATTATACATTGTAAAATCTTGATGAAGTAAAAAATTAATAAGTAATTCTCATAAAATTATGGGATCATTCCATTACATATTTTATAAATATACAAATAAACTATAGAGGTATATTCTAGTTTTGAAGACCTGGGGGAACCCCGGTATCTCAATGGTTCTGCCTCGGCTGTGGCGGGCACATAGATGATATAAAACAACCTACGTCGTAAGTTTTGTAGTAAAAATTATTTAGGTAAGAAATTAATTTAATCGGATAACTATAAATATATAAATAAATTGTATTTTGTTTTTTAAAATGAATAATTTAAATTTACATTATATTTGTTGTTTATTTTATAAATAATTAAAAAAATTGTTCTCATATTTATAATTGTCGAATGAATCTAATTTTTTTTTACAAGAATTACTTTTATGGTGAAACTTACGAAGTAAACAATTTGAATTTGAGTTGGTGCCCACAAGAATATAAAGTGATAAAAGTATGAAAGAGAGGTTATCTCGTAAAATCAAATGAATACAGTGCGGCGGTGCAGTCAGGGACCCACATGTAATGAATACAGTGTGGCGGCGCAGTCAGGGGACCCACATGTGATACATTGCCTGTTGTATAAATGTTGCTCCGTTTCCGATTGAAGCTCAATATATCAATAAAGAGAGATGATTTCAGTTATGGATGCTGTGACCTCAAATGACGCAAAATCGAGATCATCAACGCAAGTGATCAGAACGAGGCTTTTGGAAACAATCTTGATAATTTCTTTCTTATTCGCCGCAATTCTCTTAGTCATTCCTTACCAATACAAAAATGGCAACCCTGTTCCCACCGTGATATTCAACGGCATCCCCTCTTTCGGGTTTCATGCATTTGTTGTATCGCTCTTGTATGCCTTCACCGGCGCCCTCACCGCTTTGTTAATTCATGACACCGCCGCCGGATCATTTCTTGCTAGATTTTGTGAGCTTGTTTCAATCCTTTGTATGACATCGGCTGTGTCTTTGTTGGTTTGGTCCCTCTTCACTCTCAGTTTTCCAAAGCCATGAATGGGATCGGGAAGAATTTCAGAGGTGAGAATTTACTTTTCTTCTTTTTCCTATACTTTTGACATTTTTTCAATTAACTGGAATTTGATCTGAATTTATAATTTTGTGTTTATTAATTTATTTCAATTAAGTCCAACTGATAATATCAGTTAGTATTTTTTTTTAAATGTGCACTATGTGTTGAGCTTTTAGAGTTAAAATTGTAACTCAATAATTATTTTTTATCAAAAATCTTATTTGGTAATTAAAATGCAAATACCAAAATAATATATGAAACAAAATACAAGGATTATCAATTTTTAATTTTTTTTTTTCTAGTTTCTTTTTTTTTTTTTTTTTTTTTTACAATAATTTTTTTAGTACCTCCTCACCCAAAACAGATCAACTGATACAATACGTAACGACATATATTTGCAACCATGGCGGCTCCTCCTTCCCTTCCCCTTTGCAACTTCTACCATCTTGTTTACGAGGTTTTGTTTTAGTGAGAGATTATTAGTGAGGTGTACTATATAGTGATCGGTTGAGATTAAATTTATGAAATTACATGATACTACCTCTCTCATGGGATTGCTAACCCCCTCTTTAAAGTTGTTTCATAATCCATGAGACTTAGGCCAAGTTTGGCATAACTTAAATAATACAAAAAGTTAAAAAGTCACTATCCTATTTAAGTCACATCATCTTATTTAAATCACATCATCTCTCTAACACATCACATCAAACTCAACCTAAACCCAACTCATGTAAGCCAATAAATTAAAAAGTGTAATTTTTTAGAACATTCCAAACCAACCCTTAACCCTATAGCAAATTTTCAAAACAAAAATGACATGAGAGCTGTATGTGGAACTCTTTGAATAATAATTCTTGTCTTCTTCTCTTTTGTGAGTGTGTGTGTATTATAAAATGCTTCTTTACCATGAAAATCATTTGTTAATAAAATTTATTGAACAGAGTACGGAGACTTGGTGATTAGCTGTGCAAGTCCCATAATTCAAATCATTTCAATTTCTTCATGTTGTGTTCTTGTAAAGAGATGCAAAAATTCTTTCTGTATTTCATTTTCTTCTTTTTCTTTTCATTCTTCTTCTTTTTCTTTAGTTGAGAAATAATAAGTTGAATGAATTGAGGGGTACGAAAAAGAAAGAAAGAGACGTTGAGGAAAGGGAGAGATCATTCTTTTACAAGTCTGGGTAAATTTACTCACCCAAAAAGTCTAGGTAAATAAAAATTGTAACTACAATCATTTTGAGTGTATTCTACATACATCTTACAAATCTTAAATCTACTTTAAATATTTTAGGTAAATTACAGTAAATTCTTTTAAACTATAACTTATTTGCATTTTATTCGCCGTTATTTCAAAACTCAACAGTTTAAAGTATTATTTTCTTACACTCAACACTTTCCATTAAGATTTTGTTAGAAATTTAAACAAAATCATATTATAAGTGAAGTACATGATATACTTATTAATTTCTTAGGACAATTATGCTCTTATTTGGTGATCTCATTTGCACTTCACTTTCATTATTTTCATGGCAAAGTACAAACAGGCTCACCAAATTGTTGGGAGAAAACAAAACAAAAACCAATTCGAAATATCCGAATCCGGCACAAAAATAGCGAAAGTAGTTTATTCTCCCTCTTTGTGTGAACCTATTAGGAAGCAATTTAATAGAGCATAATATATTCTGAAAATAATCTGAAAGCGATGATCCAACAATCACACAACAAGGCGACAGCAAAATTTTAACGTGAAAAACCTTCCCGATGTGGAAAGGAAAAATCACGAGACCGTAATCCACCAAATATCTCCACTATAAACAAATAATGGGTATACAAGAGTTCTCTCTAGATAGACCTAGAGGCAAATAATCAAGAATAACTTACAAATAAGCTTCCTTGGCAACCAAAGATCAAACTACGAAGTTTAGGAAAAATCTCACCAAAAATGGTACTGTTCACGGGTCAAAAACCAGCAGTAGAATACTCCAAATCTGATCTCCACCGTCCAAAATTTAGAGTCTTGAGTTGTGAACTCGCCTACCAAATTTTAGCTCAATCGGACCACAAATTCTTGTTGATTGGTTAGCTTGATCATTGCTGGACAGAATTTCTCTTCTCCTCTCTGTTTTGGTCGCAGCTTCTACGTCTCTGTTTTGTGTACAGAGAAAGGGTTTGTAATCCTAAACTTATGGGCCAGATCTTTTCAAAAACATAACTTCTCCATGTGGGCTTTGGAATTCACATGGGCTTACTAAATGTTTTGGGCCTTCCTCCACATAGGATGGAATCCCAACCCAACAAATCTCCCCATTTCCGACTAGGTGGAGGGATTCTCCATCCCGCCAATCGAGCAACACGTCTCAAGCTACTCCCTTACCAAAGCTTTTGTCAGCATATCAGCACCATTATCATCAGTATGAATTTTTTCAAGTTCCAACAACTTATGATTAAGAATGTCTCTTAGCCAATGGTACCTCACGTCGATGTGCTTCGACCTCGAATGGAATGTAGAGTTCTTAACCAAGTGAATAGCATTTTGGTTATCACAAAACAACATATATTGTTGTTGTTTGAAACCAAGCTCCGTCAAGAACTTTTTCATCCATAGCAACTCTTTACAAGCTTCCGTTGCCGCAATAAACTCTGCCTCTGTTGTAGAGAGTGCAACATATTTTTGCAACCTTGTCTGCCGAGAAACAGCTCCACCTGAGAAAGTGATCAAATAACCCGAAGTAGACTTATGGGTATCCACATCTCTTGCCATATCTGCATCAGTGTAGCCAACTAAAATTGGTTGTCCATTTCCAAAACTGAGTGTCAACCTGGAAGTGCCTCTAAGATATCTCATTATCCACTTTACTGCATTCCAATGCTCTCTCCCTGGATTTGAAAGAAATCGGCTAACTACACCAACTGAATGAGCTATATCTGGCCTTGTGCAGACCATTGCATACATTAAGCTTCCCACAGCTGAGGCATATGGAACTCTTTCCATATCTTCCTTCTCTTTATTTGTAGAAAGGCTTTGATTAGTGCTTAACTTAAAATGAGTAGAAAGAGGTGAGCTAACCACTTTAGCATTGTTCATATTGAATCTTTCAAGTACTTTTTCAATGTACTGCTCTTGTGACATGTACAATTTCTTCTCTTTTCTGTTTCGATAGATTCGAATACCAAGAATTTGCTTTGTTGGCCCCAAGTCTTTCATGGCAAAGAACTTGCTTAGTTGCTTCTTCAATTTGTCAATTCTTGAAGGATTCCTGCCAACAATCAACATGTCATCAACATAGAGCAGTAAAATAATAAAATCATCATCAGAGAATTTCTGCACAAATACACAATGGTTAGAAGTAGTTTTCATGTAGCCTTGCTCCTCCATAACTGACTCAAACTTCTTATACCACTGCCTGGGTGCCTGCTTTAGACCATAAAAACTTTTCTTTAGCTAACACACATAATCCTCTTTTCTTTTCACCCTAAAACCCTCTAGTTGTTTCATGTAAATCTCTTCCTCCAAGTCACCATGAAGGAAGGTAGTTTTCACATCTATTTTCTCAATCTCTAAGTCTAGACTAGCGGCTAAGCCAAGAACCACACGAATAGAAGACATTTTTACAACTAGTGAGAAGATCTCATCAAAATCAATGCCTTTTCTCTGACTGAATCCTTTAACAACTAGTCTAGCTTTGTATCGTGGTTGTGAAGTGAGTTCATCATGTTTCACCCTGTACACCCACTTGTTCTTTAAAGCTCTCTTGCCCTTAGGCAGTTTCACCAACTCAAAAGTGTGATTGTCATGCAATGATTGCATCTTATCTTGCATCGCATCAGCCCATTCCAGCTTATGATCATCTTCCATGGCTTCTGCATAACCCTTGGGCTCTCCCTCATCAGTCATTAACACAGTCATCTGTAGAATACCAAGTGGAAGGATGTCGGTTTCTAGCTAACCTCCTGGTTGGAACATTTGGTGGTATCTCTGGTGTTGCCAACTGTTCAAGAGTCTCATCACCTGTCTCGACATGTAAGGGGTCATCAGCATCACCTAGACCTTGTTGGTCATTCTAAGCATCATGTTTAACCTGTGCAGGCAAATCTGTCAGAGGAACCGGATCCAAGTCAACTAAACCATCACTATGCCAGGACATTGTGTTCTCTGCTTTTTCAGTATCTTGTATAGTTTGATCTTCAATAAATACAACATCTCGGCGTCTCACTAGTTTCTTGTCAACTGGATCATATAACCTGTAGCCAAACTCATCTAGGCCATAGCCTAGAAAAATGCACTGTCGGGTCTTCATATTGAGCTTAGACCTCTCATCTTTGGGAATATGAACAAATGCTTTACATCCAAAGACACGTAGGTGATCATAGGAAACATCATTACCAGTCCAAACTCTGTCTGGTACATCGAATTGAAGAGGAACACATGGTGTGAGATTAAGAACATGTACAACTGTGCTCAAAGCCTCACCCCAAAAGGATCTTGGCAACCGTGCCTGTGAAAGTAAGCATCTAACTCTTTCAACCAGTGTCCTGTTCATCCTTTCAGCTAAACCATTCAACTGAGGAGTCTTCGGGGGTGTCTTTTGATGTCGAATACCCTGTTGTCTGCAATAATCATCAAAAGGACCGCAATACTCTCCCCCATTATTTGTTCTGATGCACCTGAGCTTCTTCCCAGTCTGTCTCTCAACTAAGGCTTGGAACTGTTTAAAAGTCTCCAACACTTAATCTTTGCTTTTTAAAGTGTAGATCCACAATTTCCTTGAATAATCATCTATGAAGGTTACAAAGTAACGGGAGCCACCAAGTGTTCATGTCTTCATAGGACCACAAACATCTGAATATACCAAATCAAGTACATTTGGCTTTCTTGAAGGAAAGGAACTCTTGAAGGAAACTCTATTCTACTTTCTTGCCAAACAGTGAGTACACATTTTCAAAAGTGCATTCTTCATTCCAGACAGAAGATTCTTTTTAGCCAATGTTGCCAGGCCTTTCTCACTCATGTAAGCAAGCCTTTTATGCCACAATTCCACTGTAGACTCATCATAAACTGCATTAATAACTTCTTTGGGAAGTCTTGCCTACATTACGTACAAAGTAGAATGCTTCTTGCCTCGAGCTACAACCATAGCACTCCTAGTGAGCTTCCACTGACCATTACTGAAAGTGTTGCAATACTCTTCATCATCAAGTTTACCTGCAGAAATCAAATTCATGCGGATATCAGGAATATGCTTTACATCTCTAAGAACCAACCTCGTGCCATTATTCGTCTCCAAGTGCACGTTTCCAACACCAATAATTTTGGCCAAGCCATCATTACCCATCTTTACCGAACCAAAGTCAGCAGGTATGTAGGATGTGAAGAAATCTTTTCGAGATATAGCATGAATAGAGGCACCACTATCAATCACCCAGTTGGTCTCATGGCATGCTATGTTAATAACATCTTCATCATAAACAATGAGAAAGTCTTCGGAAGTAGCGGTGGCAACTTGATCATTATCCTTTCCATCATGCTCAATCCCTTTCTCCTTGTTCTCTCTCTTCAATTTTCTGCACTGTTTCTTGATGTGCCCTTTCATGCCACAATGATAACACTCAGCATTATCAAACTTGTTGGACTTGCTTCTACCTCTATTTCTGTTCTTCGGACCTCTGCTCTTGCTTCTCCCCCTCCTTTCTGTAACCAAAACCACTGACTGTGAAGAAGATCCCTGTGATTTCCTCCTCATCTCTTCATTTAAAATACTGTTCTTAGCCAGATCCATATTGATTACACCATCTGGGGCCGAGTTAGATAATGACATTCTAAATATCTCCCAAGAGTGCGGCAATGTACCAAGCAAGCACAACCCCTGTACCTCATCGTCGAACTTAATACCCATTCCAGCCAACTGATTAATTACTCCTTGAAAAGTGTTCAAGTGATCTGTCAATGGGGTTCCATCTTGGTATCTCACGGTCATCAATTGCTTTATTAGAAACATTTTATTGTTTCCAGTCTTCCAAGCATACAATTGTTCAAGTTTGTTCCAGAGCGTACGGGCATGTGTCTCTCCACTAATATGATTCAAAACATTATCATCCACCCATTGCCTAATGTACCCACACACTTGTCGATGTAGTAATGTCCATTCTTCATCAGATTTATTTTCTGCTTTTTCAGTAGCAAACATCAGTAGATGAAATTGTTTTACATAAAGGAGGTCTTCCATTTTTCCTTTCCATGTGTGATAATTAGAACCATTCAAAGTAACCATTCTACTTAAATTTGCTTCCATTATTCAACACAAGACCCACAACAATATGAACTAGGCTCTGATACCACTATGTTGGGAGAAAACAAAACAAAAATCAATTCGAAATATCCGAATCTGGCACAAAAATAGCGGAAGTAGTTTATTCTCCCTCTTTGTGTGAACCTATTAGAAAGCAATTTAATAGAGCATAATATATTCTGAAAATAATCTGAAAGCGATGATCCAACAATCACACAACAAGGCGACTGCAAAATTTTAACGTAAAAAACCTTCCCGATGTGGAAAGAAAAAACCACGGGACCGTAATCCACCAAATATCTCCACTATAAACAAATAATGGGTATACAAGAGTTCTCTTTAGATAGAACTAGAGGCAAACAATCAAAAACAACTTACAAATAAGCTTCCTTGGCAACCAAAGATCAAATTACAAAGTTTAGGAAAAATCTCACCAAAAACGGTACTGTTCACGGGTCAAAAACCAGTAGTAGAATACTCTAAATCTGATCTCCACCGTCCAGAATTTAGAGTCTTGAGTTGTGAACTCACCTACCAAATTTCAGCTCAATCGGACCACAAATTCTTGTTGATCGGATAGCTTGATCACTGCTGGACAGAATTTCTCTTCTCCTCTCTATTTTGGTGGCAGCTTCTACGTCTCTGTTTTGTGTACAGAGAAAGGGTTTGTAATCCTAAACTTATGGGCCAGATCTTTTCAAAAACATAACTTCTCCATGTGGGCTGTGGAATTCACATGGGCTTATTAAATGTTTTGGGCCTTCCTCCACATAGGATGGAAACCCAACCCAACACAAATAAGAACATTATTGTTCTAAAGATTTAGTAAGTATTTCATGTGGTTTACACATGACTTAATTTTATGTAAATTCCTAACAGAACTCTAACGGAAGAGATTAATTGTAATAAGATAATATTTCAAGATGATTAACTGTTGAGCTTTGAAATTAAGAGAGCAAAGTGCAAATGAATCATATTTTAAAGGAAATTTATTGTAATTTATCTAATATTTTATTTTTGATATAACTACCATACAAAAATTCGTGGTAGATAGCACTTTCCCTCAACAAACTAAACCTAGTCTAGTTGGTTCAATGACTTTCATAAAAATTTAGTCCCTAAGAAGAGATATGATGAGTTCAACTCTCTGTAAAGGGAGTTGAATTAAGAGGTCAAACACTTAACCCCTTTACAAAGGATGAGGAGGCCAACTTGTAAGTGATAATTTAATAACTAACAACGGACTTTCGCCGATAAAAAAGAAAAAAGAAAAAAGATAGCACTTTTCCTCTAATTCAAGAAATAAATAAAAGCAGTTACAAAAGAGAAATTATTTGGTAGTCGTAGAATTTCTTTTACACCATTCATGTTATGATAATTGTCGTATTGTGTCTCAAAAATGAAAATATATCCTATTATTCTATTACATAAGGTAAAAGTTTGAGTTGTTGTCTTGAAATCATTTTTCTAGTTGCCCCGTAGATTTCCCCCCCCCCCCCCCCCCCCCCCCCCCCTAATTATCTTTATCCATTTCATATAAAATCATCCATAATTCCATAACCACTTGACATATAATTTACAAAATAATAATTGTCAATTACTGTTGCTTGAAATTTAAATTTTTATTTTACCTATTGTATGCAAATATGTTTCATCATGAATTTTTCATTTTAACATAAAATATTATTGAAGATGAATTTATTTACAATAATGATATTGTCACATCATTTTTGTAAAGTTTTATGTATAAATTTTATATATGAATAGAATTTACCTTATTGAATAGAGTGAAAAATCATGACATTTAACCTAGTGGTTGCGTAACACTATTTGTGGTATGAGGTCTTCGGTTAAGAGGGTCTTGGTGTAATTAATCCTTTTATTTTTCGGAGTCATCTTTTAACTATTTTCTTCAATAATGTTTTCTACTCTTCCTCTTTATTAATTAGATATTATATTTGAGTCTTTATTTAAAGAAAAAAAAAACATGATATTTTATTTTTGAAAAGAGATGTAAGGAAAAAAATATATTTTGTGTTTAGGCAAGGTTTCATCCTCCCAAAATATAGAGAAAATAAAGTACACTCTTTATAATGGGATGGCCTTTATTATATTTTTCTTGAAGTGGTATTTTTTAATTTTAACTAGTGAGAATATATATATATATATATATATAAGGGTAATAACGTTAGAGGTTTATTTTTGAAAATTTTGAGTTTAATTTAAATATTTTTTTGTTTAAAATTATATTATTTGTCCAAAATACACATAGTTGTTTAAGCCTTTTTTTTTTTTTTTTTTTCCCCTACTCAATGTCAATCGGGGACCAATCCCACCATTTTTTAGTAGGAGGCCAAATTAAAATTTGGGTAAAGTCCAGTATGTATTGCCTCAAGAAATATTTGCATCTAAGGGGTTTTGATCTTAAGACCTAGAAGGGAGCACACCTCCAGGCTCTAAGTCTTAACCACCAGGCCTATCTGTTCAAAGTTTACATTTCTATCTATCTATTTAAATGTCAACTATAGGTACATGTGTTAAATATCTGTTCAAATGTCCAATTACTTTTCAAATGTCAAATATCTATACATGTGTCATCTATCTATTCAATGTCATATTTGTCAACTTTACTACTGCCCGCTGTCGTCGCCGGCTACCGTCTACCAGAGTCTAACAATGATAACTTTTTCGGTGACTTATTAACATGTATCTTTATCACTTAAAAAGATTAAATCTTAAACTAAATAACACATGACTCCATAAAAATGAATTTTTTACCAATTAAACCTAAATAAATTGTGACTATTTAAAAAAAAAAAAAACTAAATAAAATGTATTTAATGCGTTTGTTAGAAATGCTTTTCCTTCACCTAATTCGCCAAATTAGGTGAGTTGGTGAGCCATCCACTCACTCATAACTTAAACGGATGTAAAGTCTCCAAATTCGCTATATTATTCAACCACCGTCTGGCAGATTGGGTAGGAAAACTAGTTAAATGATTTTGGGCAAGTAACAAACAAAACTTTGGTGTTTGACTATTTTAATAAAATAACCTCTTTTTTTATTTTTACTTTTATTAATTTAAATTTAAATTTTTGATTTATTTTTAATTTAAATAATATGACTATTTTCAATAAGTAAAAATGATTAAAAATGAATATTTTAATCATTAAATTTAATGTAAGTATACATAAAATATTTAAAATATTTTGTTCATTAAGTTTAATGATTAAAATATTATTTTTCTATCAGTTTTACTTATGGAGCATTTGGTAACGTTTACGTTTTTGGTTTACGTTTATAAAAAATTTATAAATTGATTTTTGTTTATTTTTAGAAAAATATAAACTACAAATGCGTTTAGTTTTGTTAATGTATATATGGTATTTATTAGGTATTGATTTCCTAAATATATTAGGTATTGCTATAGTTAGGTCTCTTATAAGATATTCTTTCTCATAGTTAAATTTCTAGTTGGATTCTCTTTCTCAGTCTATATATACAAGCCTTCTATTATCATTCAATACAATTCATTCAATACAATACATTCAATACAATATATATTATTTACTCTCTCTACTATGCTAACATGGTATTAGAGCTAGGTTAAGAACTTAGTAATTTCGCTTCACCGACGGGCGGCAACCTCGCCTTGGCCGCTTGCTAGACCTCAACCTATTCCACTGTCATGTTTTCCTTTCAGTATCGCTTTATGATGATCTCTTCCTCTATCCACTGGTTTATTCCTACCCCAAATATCTTTATCAAATTTTTATTTTTTTGTTTTTTACTTGTAATATATATATATTTTTTAATCCAAGCCGCACTCTCTGGCGCACAACCCAAGCTGCCTCCTTCAGCGCACAATCCAGGCCGCACTCTCTGGTGCACAACCCAAGCTGCCCTTCTCTGGCGTACAATCCAAGTCGCTTCCTCTGGCACACTACAAAACTCGTCCCCTAGCACACCATCCAAGTTGCCTCTTGGCGCACTCAGTTATCTGTTGCCATCATCGTTCAGCACCACATCATAAGTTATGTGTGTGCCACGCTTGTTGGTTCAACATCCAATCTCTACAATGGTCCAGTATGGCCCCTTTAAACTGTCCCGGCAATGATTCTGGTCAGCTCTTACATCGGTCCGACATGACCCCTTTAAATTATCCCGACATTGATTCCGATTAACTCCTACAACGGTCTAGCATGATCCCTTTAAACTGTTCCGACATTGATTCCAGTTAGCTCCTACAATAGTCTGACATGACCATAAACTGTCTCTTGGCATTAGTTCCAGCTAGTTTCTATATTGATTCGGCATGACCTTAAATTGTCCTAGCATTAATTTCAGCTAGTTTCTACAATGATCGGATACGACCATAAACTGTCTCCCAGCGTTAGTTCCGGCTTCTGATCTATTTCAAGTGCCCTTGCGCTCCCGTTCGGATTTTGTAATTTATTTGCCTTTTATTTAATTTAATTTTATTTCATGTTTTAATTTCTCTCTCCAAACTCAAGATGTTTATCCTCCTTGAGTTTGAGGAGGGATGTTAATATATATATGGTATATATTCTTATATATATTAGGTATTGATTTCCTAAATATATTACGTATTGTCATAGTTAGGTCTCTTATAGGATATTCTTTCTGATAGTTAGATTTCTAATATAATACTCTTTCTCAGTCTATATATACAGGCTTTCTATTATCATTCAATACAATTCATTTAATACAATATATATTATTTACTCTCTCTCTCTCTCTCTACTATGCTAACAAGTTTGAACAAAATGTTTGAAAAATTTTAAAAACATAAACTAAAAAATATGTTTGTTCTAGGCTTAAAATATTTATATTTATATTTTATTATTTATGACAATGAGATCATACACATTATAATTGAAAAAAAAAAATTAAAAAATAATTGGAAAAAAATTATTTGAAAAAAAAATTTGTTAGTAAAATTTTTTAATTTCTATTTAAAAACCAACGTAAACTCATTTGAGTTTACGTTTTTTTCTCAAATTTATAAACTAAGACAACCATTTATAAACCAAAAAAATTTATTAAACAAGTTTTTATGACAATTTTTTAAATTTTTGTAAGTATAAACAGAAAACAAAATGGTTACCAAACAGACCATTAATAATAATGTAAATTGAAAACATATTAAAAGATTAAAATTTAAATTGATAAAATTTAAAATTTATTTTGTTACAAGTGTAAAATCATAAGTATTTTTTTTTTTTCATTCAAACAAAACGTTGGCTGCTATGTACACCTTTTTTTTTTTTTTTTTTTTTATATTGAACTTTCTTGAAATTTTAAATATATATATATATTAAATTTTATAAGTTTGATATAATTAAGTTGAATTTGTTTAATATTCTAATTCACATAACAACTTTTATATTTTTTACCAATTTTAATTGTTTTAACTTTAAAAAAAAATTAATGTAATTATTTCAAATTTATAAATTTTATTATGTTTTTTAAAACTTTAAAAGTAGTGAGCATTATTTACCCTTTTTATAAGCTTAAAATACACCGGAACAAAAACCCAAGGGTAAATTACACCTACACCTTTTGAAATTTACTTAAAATATATTGTTCGTTATGATTTAGAAAATTATAAATAGGTCAGAATTTTTTATTTATATAATTAACTAAAAAAATGATATTCTTAACTATTCTCTTATATAATAATAAAATTATTTGAATTATTAAGTGAAATAACTTTTTGACATCATTAAAAATAATTGACTTGATGATTTATCAATAAAAGGATCATTTGTTATTAAATTAGAACTTCAGTAGGTGAGAAATAAGTTACGTTTGGTAGAGCTTTCTAAATATGATTTGAGAGTAGGAGTTGTATTTTGAGTTTGTGAGTTTTGAAATTATGATTTGAGTGTGGAAAATTTGGTTGGTAAAAAGAGTTTTGAAAAGAGTTTTGAATTGAGTGGAGGATTTTTGATGTGACAGATGATATTTGATACAAAAATTTACAACTCATAACCAAACATACAACTCAAAATTCTATTAAAGAACATAAAAAAATTTTAAAAATTCGAAAAATATTTTTTTCGAATATATAAAAATTAACATATGTCAATTGCAAAAAAAAAAAAAAAAAAAAAAATTAAAAATTTGCACTGTTCCGGTCAACTGGCCAGACGGATGTCCGGTGGGACAACCAGTTAGGTCAAATTTCAAATTTTTTTTTTTGAAAATCGCGTCTCACACAGAATTTTCTACAGAGTTTTCTAAATGTTGTGGGAGTATAATTTGAACATCCTATCTAAATATCATATTAAAATGTGGGGGTATAATCATAGTTTGGAAATCGTTCCAAACACAGTCATAATTTCTAAAATCATATACAAATTGGCCCCATAAATTATTGATATCATAAAACCCCTTAATGAAGCTAGAACACATTTAATTACCAAAATATTGTGACGTCCATGATTGAACCCCTCCCATTTTGGATTTAGCAGGCATTTCTCGTTTGAGCAATGCTACATTCACTGAATTTGGTTTCGTTTGAATTGCCCAAACTTATTGATGCTAGTCGTTTGGATGATAGGGTAACAACTGCGATAGATAAGGGTGAAGCTAGTTGTTCGATCAGTCATCCAACTGGCACAAATTCAAACAATTCAAGTCACAAAAAAATTGGTAAATAAATAGTTTCAGTTCTCGTCTTGGGTCTTGTTTGGTGAAATAGATGCAAAAATCGGGGTGTAGCCCAACATTGGGTAAGTGTTATGTACAGAGGACGAAATATCCTCTACTTTCCATACTCCTTGGACTCCAAGCTTCTCGTGACGGCGTCTAACCTGGCAACACAAAAACGGTGAGTTGCCCGGCAGTGGTTTGCCGGAAAGACCCTCCGACGATCAAGTCAGATCACTTGAGGAAGAAGGAGGCTGTTAGAGAGAGAGAACATTTCAGATGGCCCAAAATTGCTTTTAGTTACTTACCTCCAACGTTCACCTTCCCACTCCTATTTCTAGGCTGGCCATGCAGCCTCAGGATTATGCGCGCACTTCCTCTGCTGTCCTTTCCTGGACAGGTGGCAGTGCTCGCCTCTCACCACCTTACGCGTGTAAAGGTTCAGTCCTCCAACCAGTATATGCAGAACTGCCAAACGGTATTAACGCGTGCCTGGAGCAGATTTCCTCTCCCTCACGCCATTGGTCCAGGTGGCGTACGGCCTATCCCTTGAGGAGAATTGCCTCAACAAGCACACAACCGAGCTAGGAACTGCTGACCTGTCCCTTGGCAAAGGGGAAAATATCCGATTGTCATGGCCGAGCTGTTCTCGATCGGTGCACCCCGGCTAACCGGCTGCGAGGCATGCCGGCCTCCTCCCGTTCTACCTTCATTCTTCATTGCCCGAAGTCAATCTATCTCGGCTGATCGGCTGGAGGCATGCCGAGCCTTTGCCACGTCCTTAGCCTAGCTCGGGCCCTTAGCTCGGTCGCCACACGCCACTACGTGCTCTGCCAAATATCTACCTAGCCACAGCTCGGTCAGGCCTTAGTTCATGCCTGCTTAGACGATCTCTTTGACCATGCAAAATAGATCCACGGACAGTGTTAGCAGAGAAGATAGCGCAGTGCCGTGAGATTTGTCACGACCCGCGCTACCGTAGCTCAGCCGTACTAACGGTGTAAATCTCCCCTCTCAATTGCCCTTTAACCCTATCCGAGCTAATCGTGATTGGGGTTACCACCATGTCCGAGCTAACGGTCACCAAGTTGTACCAGTACAGGTCGAGCGTGATTGGAGCCTAATCCGTCCCCGAGCTATCCCATTTGGTCGGCCATTGCCTCAATAGTCTTGTCAAGGGTCGTACTGCCGTACTGACAGTCGCGCTCTCAGTGCCACGTGACCTCACTCCATTGGGTCGTACAGCCCAGTTGTCTTCTACGCTCAGAATTCAAACGGCACAGCCGTTTGGTTTTTTCCCCCATTTATATGCACAAATGAAGGGTCATTTGTGCCCTATTCATCTCCTCCTTCGAAACCCTAGTCCTCGAACCTCCAAGCTTCATTCTTCACTGCCATCACTACCCCTTTGCTTCCCCACGTCCATTTTTGCTATTTTCGAAGCTGCAATCAATTTCGTGAGTCTGAGTCTAGCTTGGCATATGGTATTGGTAAGTCTCTTTATCCTTCTTTCGTACCTCCACACTTGAGTTCTTCATGTTCTTCGTATATTTTACGTTCTTCATGTTTGTAAACCATTAGAATCTTGCCTGTGCCCCTTTTCTGGGGCCAAACTGGCCCACCCTAGGAAGGACGGGAACCAATGAACTAGGTGGGGCTCCTATGCCCTTTGTTTCTCCATGTTTCAAAACCCAGATCCTTTATTTAGGAAGAACAGCTTGAATTCTGGGTGAGACCGAGCTAAATGCTCATTTAGATCCGTAGGTACAGCTTCAGTTGAGCAAAAACTAGTTTGTGGCTTCTCGCTGAGACTGCAACCGAGCTGAATACTCAATTAGATTGGTAGATAGGACTGAACCGAGCTAAAACTTGCCTTGACCGAGCCGAAAATAGAATCAAAACCAAATCAAGAAGGCTAAAACAGCCATTCCGTCAAGCCGAGATAGGGGTTAGACCGGCCAAACACCCTAAAACCTTTATCCGAGCTAAGAGTTCCAATATGAGTCGTGCAATTTCTGCCGTGCTAACCCTTGGGCTTATTTTTCAACAATGTAGAACAAACTAGGACCGATCAGGCCAGTCTAGAACAATCACTGGTGAAGCTCAAAGTCCGAGCGAATACACCAACATTTTTGACCGAGATACAAATTAAGTCGTCAAATAAAACCGAGATAGATGGGAAGTACCGATTCATGGTGAGCTTGCCCCGTGCATTAGCTGACTTTCGTAGGGAGTATAACATCCCAGACGACGTCATCTTAGAGCTCACCAAGAAGGAATATACCTCTTGGGGCGACCTAGATCGGTGCCCCTTCACAGTCGTGTCTATAGTCGAGGGAGGATTTCGCTTCCCGGTCCAACCCTTGATCTGCGAATTTTTGAGGCAAACAAGGCTTTGCCCAACCCAAGTCTCCAACAACACGTACAAAATAATAAATGGTGTTGCCGAGCTAAACCAGAGGCTCGGTCTCAATCTCGGTCTTGCTGAAATTTTTCATCAGTATAGCCTTAGTAAAAATAAAGGTGGGTTTTGCTGGTACCTGAAAGTAAAGAAGGGCCGAGCAAAACTCATCGAGGGCAACCCGGACAAAGAAACCAACAATGATGACTTCCTACGGGTGTTCGGTAATTACGAGGACACCGAGGCGCCCATACCGGGCTGGTACATTAGGAAGGATTTTGGCAGTGCTGGTGAGTAGCTCGGCTAACCGCCCTATCTTCTTTCTGCATTAGTTTCTCTCTTTGCCGATCTAACACTTGCTTTTCTTTGCAGATTCCAAGCACTTGGCAGAGGACTACTACCGGGCTAACCAAGAGGCTATCAGAGTCTTACTGCATCATCCAGCCGAGGAAAGGGAGTCTTCGAAACTACTCAGCTTTGAACCGACCTACCACTACCAAGCACCGCGCAAAAGCTGGGTCACCGACTTTCTTCGTGCGCCTTCTCCTGAACCTGACCCTACTCTTCCGCCGATCAGACTAGTTCCCCTCACTGTCGAGCAAGAAATGGCAAAAATTCGGGCTATCAAATCAATGATCACTGGTGAGGAAACCGAGTCGCAACCACCGGAGGCAACTGGGGGAACATCCTCCACCCCAGCCGAGCAAACGGAAGGCACTCTACTGGCTCTGGCCAGTGAACAACCAGTTGGCCGGTCGAAGAAGCGGTCGAGGAAGGATTTGACCGGCCAACATTTGGTGGATGAGGAATCCACCGAGCAAGCTTCGACCGATCTCGGGGACCAGACCGAACAACAAACCAGCGGGCCATCCAAGAGCCCAAGTGCCCCCCCGGTCTGGTCATCAGAATTCAAATACAAGGGCCGCGTTGTTTCGGCTGCAGACTCCGTCTACGCGGACAAGGATTACTCGCTTGGTTTTAACATGACCAAGGGGTTGATCTTGTCCGCCGACATGAAAAAACATGACGAGCTCTCCGATCTAAAGGTCCTTTGCTCGACGGTGAAATCCATAGTGCTGGTAAGTTGACAGTCTCCTTTTTACCAAGTTATTGTTCGGTTTTTGCTCGGTTTCTTGAATACTCACAATCTTTCATTTGTTGGCAGGCCGTGCAGCAGAGTCTTCGTGATGCCATCACCGAAAACAAGGCCCAAGCAACCGAGATAGCAAAGCTCAAGGCCGCGCAGGAAGCGGTTGTGGCCGAGCGAGACAACCTAAGCCAGAAAGTCGACCGAGCTGAAGTTGACAAACAGCGGGCCGTGAAGTCGACAAAGGCCTGGTACCTCGCTGAGCTGAGGAAACTGCGCGATGCCCACAAGGAGGAGAAAGAAAAGGCGGTCGACGACGTCGAAGACAGGGGCTACACTCAAGCCGAGAAAACGTATGAACGGCAAGTGCAGGCGACCAAGGACATCTTTTTCCAGTGCAATTGGAAAGCTGCCGTGGAAAAAGTTGGCCTTGGTCAGGACGCTGATATGTTCCTGAATCCTCCTGATGCCTTCATACCGCACTACATGTAGGCCTACGCCACCGCCGCGTAGAAGAGGCTCATAGAGGAGGCCAGAAAAGAAGCCGAGGTAGAAGCCGCCGCTACGCAGCAAACCGAGCAAACTTCTCCTGAAGCATCTCAAGATGTGGAAGATCAAGTGACCGATCGAGAGGTTGTCGCGGCGGAAGGCGCTGGCGATGAGGCGGAAGAAGGCTTGCCTGAGCAAACAGTGGAAGTCGTTGAGCAGACGGTGGACCTTGAATTAGACTGATGATGTTTTCTTTTATTTTCCTTTGTTGTCTTTTTTGTTTCCTTTCTTTTTTGGATGTAACCGGGCTAGGCCCCCAATTCTGTAATATAACTTTCTTAATAAATGAAACTTTAGCTTTTTGCTCGTTTACCTTGTGTTCTTGTTTGGTTTGCACGTGCAAAAATTTCTTGATTCTAACTTTAATGCAGCACAACTGGTAGATCGACTACGCCGCGCAATCATGCCAAGCCCTGTAGTTGGTCGGGCAAAAATCAGCTGGACTGTAAAAGAAGTTGGACAACTCGCCAACTTTTCGTTTTGGCCGAGCAAAACCAGCTCGGCCTACATACTGGACAAAACACCAATATTCCGTCGTGGCCGAACAAAATCAGCTCGGCCTTTGAGTTGGAAAGGACGCCAACATTTCCTTTCTTTGAGCAAGGTTAGCTCGGCTCTCGCTAGTTAGACAAAACACCAACATTTCAATTTTGCCGAGCAAAATCAGCTCGGCATGTGGATTGGTCTAAACACCAATATTTCATTGAAGTGCATAACGCCAACATCCCAATTGGGCGAGCAAAAGCCAGCTCGGCCATTATGTAAATTGGGCAATACACCAATCATTTCACTGGACAATTAACCAACTGTTTGCGCGGTCTTCGTCTATACCGGCGACATAATACCAGCCCGGTTGCCCCCGGTATCCATAGTGGCCTTGTATCCTTGCGGTGTCATTGTACAGAAGGATGTAATGCAAAACAACAAGAAGGGTATTTTTTTATTACAAAAAGCAGTGCTATCCTTACATCAAATGCCAAAAGGCTAAAGGTACAGAAAGCTAAGTAATAAAAGCAATTACATCTTAAAAGTAATAGATCTTAAGGTTGGCTGCATTCCACGGTCTGAGGACAGCTTTGCCACCTAAATCTTCCAGATGGTATGCCCTTTTTCCCGCGAGGCCAGTCACCCTGTATGGCCGCTCCCAATTTGCATCAAGCTTTCCTTCACCAGGGATCATCGTGTTGCCCAGCACCTTCCTTAAGACCCAGTCTCTGATCTTGAACAGCCTGGGGTGCACTGCTTTGTTGTATTTCTTGGAGAGTTCTTGTTCATAGGCCGCTATGTGGATTAGTGCCTGCTCCCTTCTTTCCTCGGCGAGGTCCAGCTCCAAAGCTACTGCTTCGTTGTTCGAATCTGGCTGGAAGCTTTCAGACCGGATGGTTGGCATGTCAATTTCCAGCGGGATGACAGCTTCCATGCCATAGGCCAAGGCAAACGGAGTTTCCCCGGTCGATCGCCTTAGCGTAGTGCGGTACGCCCAGAGTACGTTATGGAGTTCTTCAGCCCACTTCCCCTTGGCCTTCTCAAGCCGCTTCTTCAGCCCGTCTAGGATGGTCTTGTTCGAGGCCTCTACGTGACCATTTGATTGAGGATAGGCCAACGTTGAATTGTAGAATTCGATCTTCAGCTCTTCGCAAAATTCGCGAAAGAGTTTCCCATCGAATTGTGTGCCATTATCTGAGATGAGGGCCTTTGGTATGCCGAAACGAGTGATAATATTTTGCCAGACCAACTTCTTCACATCCTTTTCCTTTATGGTCGACAGCGGCTCGGCCTCAACCCACTTGGTGAAGTAGTCAGTGGCAGCGATGAAGAATTTGCGATTGCCCGGTGCTGCTGGGAGTGGCCCAACAATATCCAACCCCCAAAGCACGAACGACCAAGGACTTGTAATGGGGAGTAATTCTCTAGCTGGCTGGTGGATCTGGTGAGCGAACTTCTAACATTTTTCACACCTGCGAACGTATTTCTACGCGTCCGCCTGCATGCATGGCCATCAATAACCCTGGGAGATCGCTCGGTAAGCCAAAGATCTGCCCCCAGTATGGCTGCCGCAGATGCCTTCATGGATCTCATAGAGAAAAGCTTCAACCTTGGCGGGGTGGACACACTTTAGATAGGGCCCGGTAAAAGACTTCTTATACAAGGCTCCTGACGGGAAGAGCCAAAACTGCTTTGACTTGGCCCGGATCTTGTTGGCCACCTTCTTTCTTTCCGGTAGAACCCTATGTTTTAGGAAGGCGATGATGGGATCCATCCAGGAAGGACCCAAGTCGGTGCAGAGTACCTCGGTCGCTTCTGGTTCCTCAATACTCGGCCGAGGTAAGAATTCTATCATCAAGGGGTTAGGGAAAGCTGTCTGAGCAGAAGCGAGTCCGGCCAATTCATCAGCCGTGTTATTTTCTTCACGGTTGATCTGTTCCACTCTTATGGCGTTGAACTTCTTGATCTCTGCGCGTACCAAGGCCTGATACTTGGCCATTCTCTCATCCCTCACCTCAAACTCCCCTGAGACCTGATTGACCACCAGCTTGGAATCGCTGAATACCATAAGGGTCGATGCTTTCATTCTCAATGCGCTCCTTAGCCCGGCTAGGAGGGCTTCATACTCCGCCTCGTTATTGGATGCGGGGAAGCTGAGAGTAATTGCCTGCTCGATAATCAGCCCGTCCGAAGAAGTCAGTACGATACCCAGCCTGGCCTCGTGCCTGTTGGATGCTCCATCGACGAAGAGCTTCCACATCTCGCCAATGAACAGCTTCCAGCAATCAGAAGGGTTTTGGGAGCTTCTTAGTTTCAAGTCTTTGATTGGCTCATTCGGGTCTCTTTCCTTGTCTTCATTGAGTCCGTCTTCTAACGAGTGACCTGGCTTCTCCAGTTCGCTCTCCTTTTGCCCTTCTTTCACTTGCGAGCCAACACTTGTCTCCATCGCCTGATCCATGGGCTGTGCCAAATCCACACTAGCCAAATCAACCGGGCAAACTGGATGCGTTCCAGGGGCAAATTCTGCCACGAAGTCTACAAAAGCTTGAGCCTTGATTGTGGTACGCGGACAGAACTTGATATCGTACTGCCCCAATTCCACGGCCCATTTCAAAATTCTCTCGGTAAATTCTGCCTTTTCAAAGAGCACCTTTAGTGGAAACTCGGTTAGCACAACTATGGTATGGGCATGAAAATAGTGTGCCAGCTTTCTCGACGCCATCATCAGAGCCAGCGCCAATTTTTCCAATGGAAGATATCTCGTTTTGGCCGGGGGCAGAGTCTTGCTTACATAGAAGATGGGCAAGTGCTGGATGCCTTCAGCACGGACTAGGACGGCGCTCACCGCGTGTTGAGAGACTGCCAAGTAGAGGTACAACTCTTCGCCCGGCTGAGGTGTGACTAGGATAGGGGCTGAGGAAAGGTACACTTTCAAGTCTGCCAGTGCACTGTCACATTCGTCATCCCAGAAGAACTTGGTCTTCAAAGTTTTGAAGAAGGGCCTGCAACGATCTGAAGACTGGCTGATAAATCTGTTCAGCGCAGCTGCAATCCTGGCAAGATGTTGGACGTCCTTCGTGGAGTTTGGGCGCTCTAGATCTTGTATAGCCTTGATCTGTGATGGGTCGGTTTCAATCCCTCGGTTTGTGACTAGAAAACCTAGAAACTTCCTGGTGCCGACTCCAAAGGCGCATTTGGAGGCATTCAAACGAAGCTTGTGGTGTTTAAGTATAGCAAACATTTCTGCTAGGTCGGCGAGGTGTTGAGACTTCTCCCTACTTTTCACCACCATGTCGTCGATGTAGGCCTCCATGGTGTGACCCAGTAGTGGAGCGAACATCTTTGTCACCATCCGTTGAAAGGTTGCTCCAGCGTTTTTCAATCTGAACGGCATGACTTTATAGCAATACAAGCCTCTGGGAGTAGTGAATGATGTGATCTCTCGATCCGGTTTGTACATGGCTATCTGGCGGTAGCTGCGATACGCGTCCAGGAAGCTGAACCTCTGATGGCTAGCGGTCAAGTCCACCAGCTGGTCAATTCGAGGGAGGGGGAAGCTATCCTTTGGGTAAGCACGGTTGACCATCTTGTAGTCAACGCAGACTCGCCACTTACCATTCTTCTTCGGAACCACCACCGTATTGGATATCCACCGAGGGTATTGCACATTTTCTATGGCCCCAGCTTCCAGTAGGTTCTTCACTTCCTTGGCCGCTACCTCGGCATGGTGCAAGGCTGAGCGGTGTGTCCTTTGGATGACTGGCCGTGCATTGGGGAAGACATTTAGCTGATGGCAAATGAAGCTCGGGTTGATGCCGGGCATATCATAAGGCGTCCACGCAAAAGCCTCCAAATTGGAAGTTAAGAAGTTGACATAATCCACCCACTCGGTGCTAGACAAAGATGATCCCGAGAGGAAGAACTTAGTTGGGTCGCTCTCGTCGATGCACACTTCTACCAAATCCTCGACCGATTTTTCCTCGGCCTTTCTACCTATGTCTTCAAGGACCTCCTTTCCCTCGGGTCCCTCAATCATTTGCATGAACCCCTTGGCTACTCGGCTGTCATTTACCGCAACGAAGCATTGTTTTGCTATCACTTGGTCTCTCCAAACCTCTTCTATTTGTCCGGTTGGCGTCGGAAAGCGCAAAACCTGATGGTACATCGACGCTACTGCTTGTATGGCGTGTAGCCAGCCCCTGCCCAAAATTAAGTTGTAAGTAGATGGGACCTTGAGCACCCAGAATTCCACCTGCTTTACAATTGAACTCGCTTTGACTGGTAGTATGATCTTCCCCACCAGCCACTCCGGCTGTGAGTTGAATCCAACCAAGGGAGACGTCACAGGGGCCAAGTCCTTGTCTTCCAGCTTCATTTGCTTGAAGGCGTCATAGTACATAATCTCGACCGAACTCCCTTGGTCGATCAAGATTCTCTTGATGTCAAAGTCTTTGACGCGAAGACTTACCACTAGGGCATCATTGTGGGGCATTTGGATCCTTTCCAAATCCTCGCTTGAAAAGGTAAGGACGTCTTTCTCCTCGGTCTTCCCCTTCTTCACAGCGGGCTGAACGGAGAGCACTTCTCTCATGTGCTCGGTCTTCTTGATCATCCCTCTCAGCTCGCAGACCCTGGCCGGTTCAATGATGCCATGGATGACGTTGATTACACCTTGTGGCGCTGCGTCCAGGGCGGCTAGACCGTTTGGTTCGGTCTGTTCCGATGGTGCGGCCTTCATACCCCATCTATATATTGGTCAAGATGCCCGGCCGCCACTAATTCCTCCAAGTGCTGTTTGAGTGGCAAGCAGTCCTCTATTCGGTGCCCCCGTTCCTCATGAAAGGTGCAACGATATTTTGAATTAAAGCCTCTCTGCGCACTCCCCAACTTGGCCGGCCAGCGGACAAAAGGCTCGCCTCGGATCTCGCTCAAAATGCGGTAAATAGGGATTTTAAAGACCGTGGTGATTCTAGTCCGCACCTTCAATTTTCTCTTGGCATCTTTCGCTGCGTCGCGGGGAGCATTAGCTCGGTCGTTTCTGCGACCTTTGTTTCTGTCATTGCGGTTTAGGCCACGACGTTGATCTTTTGACCGGTCCCTTGGGCAGTTATCCTCTTGCCCGACTGAGTGAACTTTCCCCGCCACCTTTCTGTCTGTCGCGACCGGATTATCCCTCTCAGTCATCGAGGCGGCATCCTCCTCCACAAGGATGTGCTCATTGATCCGCTGCATCAAGGACTCCATAGTGGTGGGTTGGTGCATCGTGAGTGAATCTCGCAATCTATGTCCGACTGGGAGACCCCGCTTGTACTGAGTGATCGCCAGATTGGTAGGGCAGTCGAGGATCTCGTTGTAGGTTTCCCAATACTTCGCGTTGTATGCCTTCAATGAACATCCAGATTCCATCTTGACACCCAAGAGATGGTCGACCTCCTTCGGCGTTCGAGTGTTGGTTTTGAATCTGGTGACGAAGGCTTCCGCTAGTTGCTGCCACCCCTCGATGCTCCCTTCTGGGAGCCTTTCGAACCACTTCAAACCCAGTTCTCCCAAGCTTGCTGGGAACATGAGGCACATCAGGGCGTCATTGCGCCGGTGGCCGGCCATTACTTGCCGATAATGGCTCACGTGCATGTACGGATCCGTCTTGCCGTCGTACAAAATGAACTTTGGCTGATGGAATCCAGCGGGGAGTGGTGTGCTCTCGATCTCTGGAGACAGCGGCGTGGCTGTTAATCTCGCCAGCTCTTTGTCCACCAGCGCAGGGGCCAGCACCCTGGGCGCTGGCATCACCACTTCTTCGCTACAATGAACTAGAACGCTCAACGTCTACAACGCCAGCACTCTCTGAGCCTCTCGATGGCACGCTCTCTCCTCCAACACATCCCTGAGGTCTCCGAAACGGGTGGAGGCAGAGTACCGCGACGTCGACAACGGGCGGGAGGGACGGTAGGTGTTGTCGCGAGTGAGGGATCTGCCCTCTCTTGGGTTAAAATCGTCAACCCCATAGTTCCTAGTGATGGAGAGAGAATGGGTACTCCCCTGGCGGCGACTGCCAGAATGCGGGGACGGGGTGCGCTTACTAAGGTTGCCCTCTCCAGCAACACCCTTCCCTTTAATCTGGCGCTTCAGCATCTCCATCTCCGCCGCCATCTTGCGAATGAGGGCGTCTTGGTCTTTGAGTTTGTGCTCCAGGCGCTGCGCATAGGACTCCCCTCGTCACCGACGACCCTCTCGACTCTTCAAATGATTAGAACTCCTCTCGCATTTGTCTCGCGCACCTTGCGAAGAAGTTTCTAGGCCTGCCACGGCCGGATCATTCGGGGGGCCATCTCTCCTTCAGACATACTCCGGAGTGACACCATCGACGACGGACAGTGGAATTTCGTCGTTGTTAGCCATGGAAATGGTCGAAGAGGCTTGAAGAACAAGGGTTGAATGTCAAAAACCGTTCCCACAGACGGCTCCAATTGTACGGGGGCGAAATATCCTCTGCTTTCCATACTCCTTGGACTCCAAGCTTCTTGTGACGGCGTCTAACCTGGCAACACAGAAATGGTGAGCTGCCCGGCGGTGGTTTGCTGGAAAGACCCTCCGACGATCAAGTCAGATCACTTGAGGAAGAAGGAGGTTGTTAGACAGAGAGAGCGTTTCAGATGGCCCAAAATTGCTTTTAGTTACTTACCTCCAACGTTCACCTTCCCACTCCTATTTCTAGGCTGGCCATGCGACCTCGAAATTGTGACTTCCTCTCATTGTCCTTCCTCGACAGTGGCGGTCTTTCGTCTCTCACCGCCTTACGCGTGTAAAGGTTCAGTCCTCCAACCAGTGCATGCAGAACTACCAAACGGTATTGACGCGTGCCTGGAGCAGATTTCCTCTCCCTCACGTCATTGGTCTAGGTGGCGTACTTACCGGAGTACCTCGACCGGCCTATCCCTTGAGGAGAATTGCCTCCACAAGCACACAACCGAGCTAGGAACCGCCGACCTGTCCCTTGGCAAAGGGGCAAATATCCGATTGTCATGGCCGAGCTGCACCGAAATGTTCTCGACTGCGAGGCATGCCGGTCTCCCCCCGTTCTACCTTCATTCTTCGTTGCTCGAAGTCCATCTATCTCAGCTGACCGGCTGGAGGCATGCCAAGCCCTCGCCGCGTCCTTAGTCTAGCCCGGGCCCTTAGCTCGATCGCCACACGCCACTACGTGCTCTGCCAAATGTCTACCTAGCCATAGCTCGATCAAGCCTTAGTTCATGCCTGGTTAGACGATCTCTTTGACCGTGCAAAACAGATCCATGGATCGTGTTAGGAGAGGAGATAGCGCGGCGCCGTGAGATCTGTCACGACCCGCGCTACCGTAGCTCGGCCGTACTAACGGTGTAAATCTCCCCTCTCATGTTATCACCCTCATTTGAAGGTGGTACAGACTAACTAGTTGGAGAATATAATCTAAAAATATAAAGAGTCGCCACCTAACATGAATTAAGTGTTACTACAGGAAAATATGCTTTCGACTAGTAAAAATACTGATTAAATTTTCTTAATAATTAAAGTGCGTACCTTTGTCGATCAAATTTTTTTTAGTAATTAAAGAGGGTACCTTTGGTGATTAAATTTATTTTAGTCAGCATTTTTAGTCTTCAAAGGTATATTTTCATCTAGTGTGTGTTACGATATCCCAACCTAATCCAATTGGAATTAGTTCAAACTTCGGTGTTGGAAACTTACTAGTTTCAAAATTGTTTGGGATTTACTAAGAAAAATGCCATGAACCCTACCTTAAGTATCCTGAATTTATCCTGAATGAGTGTTGTGGGGTTGAGATTGAGTTTGTGTAGTGTGAGATTTATGTATAAAATAAATCTAAATCACAAGATGAAAATTTTAGATAATTTTTAAATTGATAAGGGTCAGCTAGTAGTATTACTCATTTACTAATGCTCTAGGTTTGATCTGAGAAACAAAGATTGGATTCGGGAAGTGGAAATGTTTTACGCACCCTACCAGGCCGATCGGTACCTTAATCTCTCATCTTAACTTTAAGTTTTGGGGTATCAATTTTCAAGGGAAAAAAAATATTATATTATGAAAATTGTAATATTGTGCATACTGGGGCGTTTGGTGCAGCTATTAAAATACATCATAAATTATAACTTAACGGATTATAGATTATATCTTTAGTCAGAAATTGTTAATTAGTTTGGTGTAGCTGTTGGATATAAATTTAAGTTGCTTAGTTTTTTGATGTGTAAATGTCATTTTTATCCCTGTTAAATGTAAATTGAATAAACCTTTGTTAGTTGTAAATTGAATTAACTTTCACTTTTTATTATTCACTACTAGTCCATATTTCTCATAAAAAAATTATTCGTAGTCCATTTGGGTATTTTTCTATTTTCCAAAAAAGCAATTAAGGGTATAATGGTAAATTAACATGCCCATAACAGAAGTTGGTAATCAACAAGTGTGGAGAGCTTCTCAGAATAAGTTTTTTGGAGTTAAAATAAGTTGCTAAAATCAGAAGTTATTTGAAATAAATTTAATCAAATAGTCTAAAATAACTTTTTCAATACACAAAATTATAAATTGACCAAAATAAGCCACACCAAATACCACCACTCTCACGTTAAAATGGTCCAATTCAAAATATAAAGTTCATCAAATACTATTGGCGTTGTGAATATCATGTTTCCTTTTTAGTCTAGAAATAAAGTCCAATGTTATGGTTATGAATATTATCATATTTCTCATTTTTAGTTGTCCTGACATTGTTTAATATTGTTTGTTGTGATTACTCATCAGGTCCAACAACGACTCCAACAATGATGTCTTTCATACCTGGTTCAAATACTATTGTCCAAGGAACGGTCCGAATATTATTAGCTTGAAGATTATCATGTTTCATCATTTTGAGTGTGAGAATTAATGCAAAAACTATAAATTTCAATTATCATTAGTATAAATATTATCATGTTGTTCCAATTTCATTGTCCAGAAGCAGTCTAAATATTGTTGTCCAAGTCAATGGATCTGAAATGTATGAATGTTATTATGTTTTCTAGTTTGGTCCAGAAGCTATCCAAATATTATTGATGATGAGTTCAAAGGATTAAGAAATTGGTATGCATATTATCATGTATTTAAATTTTAAAAATTTGACTGAGCTTGGTGATTGACTATGTGTTTACTACAACATATAAGACTTTTGGCGATCAATTATTTTGGTCCCTAAAACTATTATTTTAGTCTCTAAATGATTTTTGTGACAAAATGAATTTCGTCACTAAAAAAGTCACTAAAAGTGCGTCTAGAAAAGTCTTTAGCGACCAATTTTTGAAAATGTCCCAAAAAATGACAATTAGTGACCAATTTTATATTGTCACAAAATGTTTGATTTTACAAGACTAAACATTTGGTCGCTAACACTTTGTCATAAAATGTCCCAATTTGGTCGCAAAAAACAAAATAATGACACTTTTAATGACTATGATATTTGGTCGCTAAAAGGCATATAACGTTCTCTACAACACATTTTCGTCGCTAAAAATCAAAGTTAAATTTTGTAATCATTTAATCTCATAGCTAAAATGCACAAAATTAAATGTCATCCAATCATATTAAAAAAAAATTGACATCCACATATCAAACCCACTCTATTCCCAAACCATAATGAGTATATAGAAAATAAATTTGACAAAAATTAAAACTGAAAGTTTCTAAATTCAAATCAAAGTAGTAACATTTCAAATGAAGAATAGAAACAATACAATAGTTTCTTCAAAGAAAATATCTAAAAAAGCATTTTCTTAACATCAAAATCAGGCTTTATATGAGACAGGCTTGACATAAGAGGCTTCACGCTGTACTTAGGTGTGACACCCTTTGGACATCCCTGCAACCCAAAATTCAAAATGAAGAATCAAATAATAAGAATCAACACAACATAACCTCATTAAATAATCAATAGTCATTCATAATCAAATAAGTTACAAATAATGAAAAAACACGTTATCTCAGTGTACTTGAAGTATTAGTGAGCTATAATAAGAATCAACACAATAAGGTTATCATAATCTAAGCACATTATCATAATCAAATGTTCTAAATAACAAACACACTAAATTTATAACTATGACAGATCTATCTAGAGCAAAAGGTACTTACTATGTCGGTAAATCAAAAGTAAAACCTCCCCGACTAATCTGTTGCAGCACCAAATCAATCTTGGCATTGACCTCCACGCTATTAGATTCCAAGTTGTGCACTCTTGCATTCAATTCCTCATTAATTCTCCGTTGCTCTTCAAGCTCTCTTCTAGTTTCCTCATTTTCTATCTCAAGAGCAGCACGAGTACGTCGACTAGATGCTGTTGTACTAGGTTTAGGACCACGTCCTAAACCACTTATGTAGCCAGACTTACGCCCAAACACCTCAATGGAAAGCTGCTCATCAGATAGCAGGCCAGATCCATCTTCTATAGCTTCATTCTCCCGCTCTTTAAGTTTTTTCTACAATTGTTCATGAAATTAAATATAGTCATTTTATATATACATTGTAACAGAGCAACTGAACACATTGATTTTCCTATTTACTTATCCTAGAGAGAACATAATAACTGGTAGAGAAAGCACCATAATCTAGTAGCAAGTCTAATATTCTAACTGAATTTTCTAACTTCAAAGTAGCATTTCCCAAAAGCTGAATTTTCTAACTTTAAAGTATTAACAGGTCTAATATTCGCTTCAAACATGCGTTTTCAGTTGATCCAATATTAGAAAATGATTAGGACTAGGTCTAATAGCAGGTGTATATATTTTGAAGCCCCCTTTGGTATCCCTGAGGTCAGTCACCACCGCTAAAAGGCTCCAAGTCCAATCTAGTTGAACATAAAGAGTGAAACATTTTCATGGAGAGCAACAACATTAAGCCACCCAAATCCCAAAAAACAATCAACTGAACACATTGATTTTCCTATTTACTCATCCCAGAATTTTCCTCCCTCAACTAATTGGGCTACCTTGGTTGGTTAAATTCATTAAAAGCCAGAACGCATCACTCTGCTTTTTTCGGATCATGCTGAATGATCAGATTAATTACTAGGGACAAATAAACTAACCCATCGATAGAATTACCCACATTTATGAAAATAAGGTAATAAACTGGGGACATATAAGCAATCATGTTTTGAGATTTTTGTGGCATAATCGACGGCCATAATACATATATAATAAGGTAATATATAATTACCCACATTTATGAAACAGAGTTATCATCTTATATCACATTATATCTATTTAATGACAACACGCTTATACATCAAATAATAAAATATAATAAAACATACCATCATAATATTATTGTTTTGTGAATCTGATTGAGACAATTGAGACAAAAAAAAGTCAACATCAATTGTTTTGTGAATCTTACTCTAATTTTCTAATATTTGCTTGATCTACTCCTAATCATTTACATTGTTCGTTCTTAGTGCTAAAGATTCATAACACATGAGCCTTAGACAAGTAATCATTAACAGGAAAATAATTATATTTAACATTAGAAAATTCTTACATGTCTAATTTCAGCTTCATTATGGACCCATGCTTGCCTTTTCTGACTAAAGTGTGTACAAATCAACAAGTCCAAGCTCCTTTCCATCCTTGTCTTGCTGTCAAAACCTTTATAGTTAGTATCCTATGGAGTACATACATCACCATGTAGACCCTATGATTTAAAGCTCAGTTGTTTACCTCATCGTATTGCACCTTTCTAAATGCCTTTGAGCCAGCTGCATGGAGGACTTTAAGCTCAAACCGATTTTCCTTGTGTTAGGTTTTTATTATTGGCAACCCCGTTTGACAAAACTCCTTTGAGTTGTAATTTTATTCGCATTTTATTTTAGTGAGGCTATGAGTTTTTTAGATGCGAATCCAACCCGAATCGAGCCTTGCAAATCAGTTTGTGATGTTAATGTTTTCAAGATTGCCACTTCGCTGATTATGACGGGGGTCGAGCTGCCCGGTCAGCTCGCGGCCCGAAGCAAAATGCAAAAATGCATTCAAAATTGCCTGTCCGATCATGTTATACTTTTCCAGTTTTTCCAGTTTTGGCCTTCCCGCTCGAGCGGAGAAAAGGGCGCTCGAGCGGGGTTTGCAAGCTCGCAGCATCTCTGTTTCGCTTGAAAAAGTACTGGATGATGTGATTCCCCGCTCGATCGAGGAAACGGACGCTCGAGCCGGGAGCCTATATGAAATCACAAATTTTGAAGTCTCCGCTCGAGCGGGAAGACCCACGCTCGAGCGGACCTCGCGATCCCAGGTTTCCAGATTCATTATGGAGTTGGTTTTCTTTTGAAACAAGGATTATTTTGGGTTTCTATAAGAAGTAGGATTACTTTGGAGTTCTGCAAGAAGTTGGATTTCTTAAGGATTTGGTCTTCTTTCCCAATCTTGGATTACTTTTGGTTCTCTATAAATACTTGGTTTTCTCCCAAAACTAGTGATTTTGATTGAAGTCCTCCAGATCTTCTTTTTGGTTCTTAAATGTTTATATGTGGGGATATTTTGTTATTTTCTTTGATATTTTATTGAGTATTTGACTCATGGTTTAAAGAGAGTACATCAAAGGTTTGTTTGTTATACACAAAAGAGAGAGTTGTTCTTCAGTTGTGAATTCTGAAGAATTCGAGCCTGAAGCTTTGGAGGGAATCCGGAGTGGCTCATTAGAAAGACAATTCCGTGCTGAAGATGGGGTTGGAAGAGGCACATAGAGGTTGGTTCAATTAGGCGTTGTGAATTCGCTAGATAATTGAGAGTGATACCTGTGTAATTCCTTTATATCTTCTTAGTGGATTGTTCTTGTGGTCATGTTGTTGGTGGTTTTTGATCACAATTGGAAGGTGTCCAATTGTGGTTTTTCCACGTAAAATCTTTGTGTCTCTTTCTCTTGATTGTTTGATTGGGATTGTTATATTTTACTTAAAATTGGTACATAATCACAAATCAACATCTAGGGTTTCTAGATTTTTCACCTTGTTTTTTTGACATTTCTCCTGCATGAATTGTAAAAATATATTCAAAAGAAATCAAGTCCATGTACCCAAATGCTTAATGTAAGTGACTACATGCATAGCGGCGACCTTACAGCAATGACATTTGTAGCATCATTAGCAGCCCAAGTACAAAATGTGCAAGAATGTCTTAGTATTGCAATCATCAATGAAACTGTTGATAGTTTCTACAACATGGTATTTTTAGTGTGCAAGAATGTCTTAGTATTGCAATCATCAATGTGCAAGAATGTCTTAGTATTGCAATCATCAATGTCTTAGTATTACAAAATGCTTGATAGTTTCTACAACATGGTATTTTTGTAAGGTGTCTTTTTTCTCCTGTCATGGAATTGCATTCATTTTGAGTAGTGATGTTATTGCAATGATTAATTTAAAATATATTTACCAAAAATAGAATATGCAATTAATAAAAGACGCTTGATTCTACAAGTACAATCCGTGCTAGAAGTATCCAAGTATGAGGCTTGTGATGTAACTTCATGCACAGATGCTCTATTTTCCAATTCTATTGCTAACGTCCAAAACTTTGGACTGAATCTCCTATATCTTTATCATAACACTTGAATTGGTGCTTCATCCTTGTGATCAGCTTTAACTATAATTGAGTAAGATTACAGCTATCACATGTGGGTCCACTTTCATTGTAAGTAAGTGATAAAAAATATTATAAAAAAAATGTGGCTGTAACAAGGCTCTTCAAATTTATTTTGAATGTAATGTGAGTTGCATTTAGAATAAATTTAATTTATACATTTTTAAATTATGAATACTTTTTAAATGAAAATTCTGAATACATAACATCACTTTACTGTATCAAATTCCAAATAAGATACAGAGGCCAGGTCTATGCAGGAAATTAGTGTTGCAAAGCCACTTCAACTCCAAGTAATCAGTCTAATCTAATTGTATCTAGCTTTAACTAGCTCTACTTTCACCTTCACCAATGTTGGTGTCAGATGAACTAACCAATCAGCACCAAGAAGGTATTCAGTTCAAAAAAAAAAAAAAAAAAAAACCCAACAATTTGAAAGTCGTGTTTATTTAGTTTCATAGGTGGGATCAGATTAGAAACCAGTTAACTCCATATAAATCACAGTTGGTTAGAAAAAATAATGGGGGGACTAAGGGTCGTATGGGATTGTTAAGGCCCACTTTTAAAAACCAAATTATAAATGGTTTCAGCTGTCTTTTTTTTTTTTTTTTTTTTTTTGCCATACCTTTCTTGGCGAAGTTTTTCTGCCGTAGGATCCAGTGGCACTTACTTCACTACTTCAAGAATTTTTCCCTTTTGTACACTCACTTTTGCATTTGTCTTCTTGAGGACCTTTTCTGCAGTAGCTGTAGGTGCAAGTGCAGGTGCCTGAACATATCACATGAAAAACAACAAAAGCCAAGTGAGGATAATAAATAACAAAACAGCAACAAATAATACATACAATGCCATTACAATTCATATGAATTCTGAAATGTAGAAAACAACAGATCCATTTATTTTCTTAGGTCATCAACTGTTGTTGGCTACAAGTACGTCTTTCAATTGGCCTTTAACTATTCACATTTCACATATTTAACAAAATGAACATTTCAGCGATGCATAACACCTTCTTACTAAAGATTGAACCATTGAACATTGAAATTAAGAAAAGAAGACAAAAAATGAAGAAATTACAAAACAGTCTAAATATGACACCAGTGAAGAAATTGCAGCAATTACTAAAGATTCCTTATTAATAGATAATAAGGAATGATGCTTATTGATAGTACCTTTGCAGCAACAGATTCCGTTGCACGCTTCCTCCATAGATCAGCTTTCCGAGTTTCAAATTCCTCTCTACTCATGATGGGGGGTCCAGGATTGATGCGCATCCTAAAATCCGCAAGATCCCTAAAATCCGCAAGAAAATTAGTCAAATTGTTTTGAAAAAGGATAACTTTACATTAAACGCTGAATAGATGATAAAAAAAAATGTAAAGCCCATTTCATTGCTGATAGTCAAATGATCATACATCATAACAATTATTGAACCATAAACGCTTCAAATGATTCATAAACACAGAACTTGGTTAAAGACTCTTCCAATACAACTAAAAACTTAAAGGACAAATATGATACTAAAAACAAACAAGAAAACAAAGCATACATCCTCAAAATAAGGTAGTTAGAAACAGAAGCACATAGTATCTTTTCTCAAGCTTTTCCATCTTAAAGGACAAATATGATAACGTTGGAAACAAGACAAAATATTAAAATGAAATAAGCAACAAAACAGAAGCACACAGTATCCTTTCTACAAAGACACCTCTCTCCTTTTCACTAATCATTTTGAATAATAATATTTACACCTCATTTTACATATATATATATATACATATTCATTTGTATTTATTTGAAAATTGTGAATTTACCCAATTAATAGTGTAAATGATTCGTAAGAATAGGGTCCGAACCTGAAAGATTGATCCAAGAAATAGGAACATTACGGTTTAATAAAAGGCCACTTTTATTAGATTATATAGTAATTTCCTTTTAACAGCTCATGTTACTCCTCAAAAAAAGGAAAAAGCAACAAGGATGAGATTGAGAGAATGCAAAGCTCTATAACTCAAAACCATAATAATTATTACAAGCCTTTGTAACGGGCCAAATATAGAATATACTTATGTATGTATGTTTAAAATGTTTGTTTTCACATTCAATTGACTAAAATAAAATAAAAAATACATTACACATAAAATTATCATTCACCATTATATATAGATGATCATTCTATAAGAAATGATCATTCAATTTGATTTCATTTTATTCAATGAACCAAATAGAGTGTAAGTATTTTAAGATATCATAACACTAAAAATAAATATAACAATAAATAAATATATCAACAAATATAACAACTAAGTAAATATAACGAGAGAAACACTAATAAATATGTCAACAAATGTAACAACTAAGAGAGAAAGTTCCTGGATAGATCACACCACTCAACATAAAATTCACCAAACAATATGATCCTATGTTATGTTACCTTTGTGATAAGGAGACATACCCATTTTCGATACACCCTAAATATTTTGCAAATTATACTCAGAAACGTTCTTTTCGATACATCTAAACATTCTGCATATTATATATACACATTAAAATGCACAATGTAAAAGTCAACACTACAATTCTGCTAAATAAGATAGTATCAGTTATCTTCAAATTTTCTCCACTAAATTCCTTCAGTAGCAGTTGATTCATTCTATTTTCAGGTGTGACGGTGAATCAACCGTGAGCCAACTCTTGACTGGCAAGTGAAACCAGCAACTCTTCCCACCTCCAATCTCTTTATTTTTTTTTTTACTTTTCTTGAGAATTTTGTTTATAATTAGCAATGGCATAGATAGAAATTCTGTTTAGTGGTGTTATTTAGTTTATTAATAATATAGACAAAGGGAGACTTGAGCGTTTCAATAAATTGAACAGAGAGAATGAGAGAGAAGATAAATGATGTGTCTGTGCAGAGAGAAAGAGATTGAAAATAGAATTTCAAATTCAAGCAATTTGAATGAATACAGAATATATATGCGTTTCAACTAGACTATATGCATGTACAACAATATATATATATATATATATATGAAATCAAGTACCTATATAGCTCTGAATGAATACAGAATTTCAAATTCAAGCAATTTGAATGAATACAGAGGAGTATATATATAGATATGTACATGTATATATGATGTGTCTGTGCAGAGAGAAAGAGATTGAAAACATTCCAAATCGCTATTTACCTTTGGATTGAAGCCAAAGAACTCAGATCAATTCAAAAATGAGGTGAAGATCGATTCTGATACGAGGCGGCACAAAGATCGATTCGGATTGAAGCTGAAGATCGATTGAGTCCTAGCTGAGATCGATCGAAGTTGAAGATCGATTGATTGAGTCCTAACTGTTTTAAGCACAAAGATCGATTGATCGATCGAAGGTGAAGATCGATTGACTGAGTCCTAGACAGAGGAAATAGCTGAGATTGATTGAGCCCTAGCTGAGATCGACTGTAGTGATGGAAGGAATCCAGCTTAAGAATGCACGTATTTGACAACTGAAGGAGGGATCGATCGAGTGAAGCGTGTATTTGACGACATTTAGCAACCAAATTAATTCGTCTCTACCTTTTGCCTACCTCATACACGGGGTCAAGTGCTCAAATTAACATAAATTTTAACTTTTTTGGTCTCTAGAAGTCTTCAAATAAATTTTTTTTAGACTATTATAAAAGAATATACAGTATTTGTATAATTTTCTCTTCAAATTTATTTTGGTCTCTAAATGATGATTTTTAGAGACTAAATTCAATTAGTCTCTAAATATTAGTCCCTAAATCACTAATTTCTTGTAGTGGTTGGTGCTTCGAATCACGTTAAATCATAGTTCAAGCATGGTTGTTAGAAGATTTTCTCGACTAGTGTCCCAAGAGAAATGGTATCGACTTAGGGATAAAGTCTATATTAAAACTGGTAATCTCAAAGTTTAGGAAAACATAAAGGTTCAAAATTTTTAAAAAAAATTCATTATTTACGAAATTATTGTATGAGAAGAGTAAAATTGAGATAAAATGTACTATTACGGATAAATGCATTCTTTAGGAACAATTTATATAAAGGAAGTAAGACCGTGCAATTTAAAGCTCCTATGGCCATCATGAGTTTCACCTAAATGATTCAAACTGTTCATTTTTTAAAATACAATATCTCCCAAAATATGAATGATCAAGTTTTTAATTTTTGTTTATAATTATTTTTTAAAATTTATACTCAACTGAAAATTTTCAAAAATGTTCCCTACATTTTTGCTGAAATTAACCATGCGAAGATGAGTATGTGGCTAAATCTATCATCCAATTGCTATCATTTTTGAAAAAATGTTTTTACCGTGCGTCCCTCTTGGTAACCTACGCACTATCAAGGAAGGGGTGTCCATAATTTTATTTATTTATTTTAAATAAATTACATTAACTCTTCTTCAAATTTGAAAAAAATACAATAGTTTCTATAAGTTTTGGCATAATTATATTTAAAAAATTTAGGTTTTAATTCATAGGATAAATTACAATAACCTCCCTTGAGATTTCTGATAATTACATTAGTCTCTCCTACTTTTCTAAAATTACACTATCCTTCTGTAACGCTTCAAAATTATAACAATAACTCAACTCATAATATTCCTTACAATTAATCAATAACATGATATTTTATATTCTATTTATAATCCTTGATCATACAAAAGATGATATATCGTATATACATTCATAAATCTCAAATCTTGAATCTATAACATATGACATGTGTACATGAATTGAAATAAAAGAAAACCCAAGTAATTAAAACCCAAGGCTTATACAAAAATAATTACATCAATTAAACAAAATGAAACTTTTAGCTCTAAGCCCTCCCAAGCTAAGTCTTTGATAGAGTCATATCATCAGCACCTGAAAGTTGTTTTCCACATAGGGTGAGTTAAAATCTAGTAGAGATACTTTAACACAATATATGAATATTAATGAAATCATAAGGTAGATGCATATACATGCCATTTGTCAAACGTTTTACATTTCAATCTCAAAACAATATAATGACAGATTATATATCAATTCATAGAAATAACCTTTTATATCAGAAAACGGGACAGTGGATACAAAACACTGGAAATCTCTAGATAGGTATTTGCCGGTAGGCTATACAAGCATTACCAAATCCATTTTAGCAGTACTAACAGGAAGGATCGGCACCGAATCGCTACTACAACAAAAAGTGTCTTTGGAGACGAAAACTAATGACGAAAATAAATTTTGTCACGAAAGACGTACCTTTTAATGAAGAAAATAAATTTTCGTCTCCAAATGTACCATTTTTAGAGACAAAAATAAAATTTCGTCACCAATCTGCATACATAATAAAAAAATTAGGTGATGAAATTATTTTTCATCATTATTTATATTTTTTTTGTTACTAAAGATTTTCCTGCTAATTTTTCGGATGGTGCCAAAATTTTCAGACTTTTGGTGAAGAAAAAATTGGTCACCTATAATAAAATTATTAATGATGAATATATTTTCATCACCAATAATTTTTTAATATTTTAATATTATTTAGTGAGAAAACTATTTTCGTGGCTAATAATTTTATCTTTTAGTGAGAAAATAATTTTGTCACCAAATAAATGGTTTAGTTGCTAAAGGATTTTAGAGGGAAATGAATATATTGGCACCTTAGATATATCAGTTCTTCTTCTCACACACAGATTTGACCACCAAACCTCACCCTACATGACCTCACCTCCCCCTTTCTCTTCTCCTCACGCCTTTGTGTCTCTTCTCTCTCACGCCTCACGCCTCACACATCTGCCCTTCTCTATTATTGGAGCATCACTGCAAGGGTTAGACGAGCACAATACCAGGGTTAGACGAGCACACCGTAAGGGTTAGCACCACCGTCGCTTTGTCTCGGGTAGGTATGTCCTCTATTTCGCCCTCTCTTTTTCTCTCTCTCTCTGTGCGTGTGTGTGTGTGTCTTTCTGTCTTCCTCTCTATGTCTTCTTCGATTCGTATATACCTTCACACCCAACCCTAAAGTCGACCCAGCCCCAAATCGACCCACCTTGCTCGAGTGGTGATTGGACTGCTCTTTGGATTTCACCGCTTGTATACCCCGTAAACAGTTGGAACAATGCTTCCAGCCGTGCTTGTTCCTGCTCTTTGGACTTTCACCCCTTGAACACCATTACAATAGTCCAAACATGCCTTTTTTTGAATTGATTCCTGTCAATAGCGTGATTAGGGAAGATCCAATTCAATTTTATTTTCTCAATAAAATAAAGAACAAGAATTTAATGACCCATTCAAATGATTGATATGAAGAATAGCTATTCTCATATGTAACTATCTATCTCATTGGAAAATCAGGCATATTAATTAAAATGGCAAGTGAATGAAAATGAAATGGTATTTTTTTTCCTATTGGTTTTTGGTGCAAAAGCGACTAATATTAATGTTGATTGAGTCAGACATGAGTTAATAGGATTGATGAGGTTTTGATGTCTCAATTTCAGGTTGGAACATAAGAGTTAAGGTGTCAAGTTCAAGCCTCTCCTAATGGGTCATTAGAGGTTTGCTTTTGCCTCTCCTCCTTACTCTCTGTTTTTGCTGATGGCTATGTTTGTGTTTCTAAGATTTGGGAATTTCCCATTGTATTTTCAGTGTGTTGGGTTAGTTTTGTTTGGGTTTTCTATGCCATTTGTGGAATACTTGATAGTTAGTTTAAATATTTTATTTTTCCCTTACTGCACTTGCTGCGTAAAATTTTATTTTTAAACTTTCAACCTGCTAAACAGAAATTTGATCAGAAAACTCAACCTGCTAAACATAAATGAATTGTGAAAAAAAAAACTGGTTTGTCTACGACACCAAATGATAGTATGCTTAATTGCATGCAAGTTCTTTTCTTGGATGAATGTAATATATATATGGTCGTGGTGATAGTGTATGAAGATCATTTAGCATGATTTGAGGAAGATATTTGACATTCATCATATTGGTTTCCAATTTTGTGTAGAACACTATTGAGTGTTATTCTTTATTTCATTCTTGCCGAGTTGTTGGCTGGGAAGCCTATCATGCCTGGTCGAACAAAGGTAACTTTGAAACTTTTTGACTTTGCCCCTTTCGTGTTTGGAGAGTACTAGGTTATGTTGTTTGCCCTGAGTAATGCACTATTCTACTCCCAGGCCTGGTTGACAAATGAATGAAATGACAATTTGTTTTAATTATTTGGGAAGTTTGATGATATTGAAAAGTATCTTTTGTATGTCTTATCTCCATTTGTATTAATGCAAAAAGAATAATTGCAAGAGGTGTTTTTGCTGTTTTATGATGTTTGTCATTGTGATGATGATATTTTTGAGCCTCGCCTGACATCAATTTAGTCAAATAAGGTATACTGAATCTTCACCAATGTTGGTTAGAACATGAAACGGAACATTAGGAATACATGCTCATAAGCATTATGGTTAGTGCTTCCTTTTTATTTTATTTTATTAAGAGTTAGTTTTTTATAATACCATGATATTCCTCTAGATGTTCATGCTTTTAACCATTTGATGTTGTTGCTTCTCACAGTTTAAGAAATATACGCGGCTTTATATGGATATGGGTATGCTTATGAAGCTGGCTGCATATTTAGCTATTAAAAAATGACAAGGTTTTAATAACATTATACACCTTGATTTAGTTGTTGAATGTTAAAATCGACGATTAAATGGTTTTTGTGAGTCCTACTGGGTATGATTAAAATCGACGATTAAATGGTTGCTGATATGGGTATGATTATACCCATAGTTGCTGATATGGTTGTTGATATGGGTATGATTATACCGATAGTTGCTAATATGGTTGCTGATATGGGTATGATTATAACATTACACCCATAGTTGCTGATATGGGTATGATTAAAATCGACGATTAAAGACTTTCCACCATCATCACTGTCGTTAATTAAGACACTTCTCACAATTGACCCTGCTGAACGTCAAACTGCCATAGCTGCATTGAGGAGTGAAGTGAGCTTTTATATTATTGCCCCTCTTTATTTGCTGTATTTGCAATATATAGGCTCTTGTTTGGGTGGTTTCTGCTTGTTTTTCCTCTGCTTTAACTGGTTTATGGTCAAATAACTCTCAAGTTTATTTTTTCATGTTAATCACTTATCAAAATATGTAAGGTTCTCCTTTTAGGATATGACTAACAGATTAGTGAAGTGAATTAATTCAATTACTGAGGCCCAGGATTGCCAAATAGTTTCTGAAGTCATTGCTGAGTCTTTTTGATAAAACTGAAATTTATGTACTGAAAAGTTTACTACTGAATAAAACAAAGGCCTAGAATATGGTTATACTAGGATGCTGGTGCTATCAATGAATATATTTGTGGGGTTAGATATTAATTAATTTAATTTTTCATCATCAATTACAATAATGACTTAAGTGAGTTGGTTATTTGAGGCTATCTGCTTGAAATTGATTGATCTTATCTTTACATTATTGCAATTAGCTACTTGGATTCCTCCACACTTCAGAGGCACTACTTCTTACTCCTTGGTTAGATCATGGAAGTTTGCATGATGAAATTGTTTCAGACATCCTCTTGTGAAGGTTCAATAAGTTAAATTAAAGATCATTTTTATTTTATTTTTTTTGGTTGTTGGGTTAGTAATTTGATTTTTTGAAATCATGGGAAATGGTTACAAAAGGCTTTACTATGTACTAGGTGCATGTGCTCTATGTGCTGACTTGAACTCCAAACAAATCTTAAGATTTACTTGGGGCTTTGTAGGCAATAGTTAAACCAAATATTGGAATCCAACATTTTAATTTATTTCTCCATTTTAAACTTCAACTATTTAAAATCTAAATTCTTTTTGAATTTTTTTTCCCCATAATATAATTCTTTTTGGTTTTCCTTTGGGATCTTTGTATGGTTACACAATCAAAGACATTTTTAAGTATGCAAAAGGGATGATGCAACTGTTATTAACTTTTTTTTTCCTTCTTTTTTGTTTTTTTTTTTAAATAATGCAATGAGCTCAATTATTTATGTGATGAGATCAACTCTTAAGTGGTGGTGGAGATTTGGCAATAAAGATAAGGTGTTGTCGAAGAAAATAGTTTGTGGTAAGTACAATCTCCAAGGGAGCAGGTGGTGCCCACCTGTTAAGAGATCTGATGCTTATTCTAGGATCTGGAAGGACATCCTATCAGTGGGGAGCTTAAGACCTGACCTTTATAACTTTTTTTTTTTTTTTTTTTTTTGTGAGCAATACTCAGATACAAATTGGAAATGGGGCTAGGACTTTGTTTTGGAAAGATAAATGGATTAGAGATAGGTGTCTAAAGGAGGTGTTTCCAAGGTTGTATAGACTCTCAATTGATAGGCACAAATTAGTAAAGGAGGTACTTAACCTTAGAAGTGATTTACCTAATTGGGTACAGGGCTTTTGTAGAGAGTTGAGAGATTGGGAAAATGAGGATATGGTCAGTTTAGTTAACATGTTACTCTCTGCTTGTGCACTTAGATATGATAAAGAGGATGCTTTATATTGGAAGGCAGAAAACTCCGGTTGTTTTAGTGTTTCATCAGTGTATAGATGGTGTGAATTCAATCTTCATCCCAATGACATTGAAGTTGTTGCATAGCAACTATTTTCTTCTTGTCAGAAGCTTGTGAAAGAAAAGTGCTAGCATGCCAAGCAGGACTTGATGTCAGTAAATGAACAAGTTGATAGTGTGAAAGAGTATGCAATGAAGATGGAAAGTGTTAGCGTTTCGTGGAAGAGACAAACTTTATCACTGATTCGCTGGTATGTTTCTTAGACTCCAAAATATTACGAGCTAGATGCAAACTTCTTGTGTCAAATCGATGTAACGAATCTATGTCTCTGACAATATTTATCAATCTTTTTTGTTCTTTTGTCTTGAATTTTATTTATGAAATTACACGTGTCTATACAAATGCAGATTGATAGTACACTTGCATGTATTGTCAAGATTATAAAATCAGCTCTACAATGATCAAATCTTGATCTTGATGCTTTATATGCTAGAGAAATCTGTTCCAATGCCTTCCTCCTCAATTACTTGAAATGATATTAGTGAATTCTACCAGTGCAGTTTAAATTTAATTCGTTGAAATAGAGGTAAATTTAATATCTAATTAAACAGATGTATTTTATTTAACTTGAATAACATGTGTCAACAACCTATAATTAAATAAGTTGGTTTGGTTGTTGTCTTTGGGTGCTAATATAGCAGGTTTGATGTTGTTGGTTTAGGTCTTAAGTATTGTTTGGTGCTTTTAGCTTGACTCTAAAACAGAGGCAGCAGGGTTGAAGGCCTTACGCATTGTAAAACATAACACCTTAAGCTTGAAAATAGGCGTTTTAAGGGCATAATTGTGAAATAGCCATCTTTTTTAACACTTAATCTTGAAAATTAGCATCCGGAGGGCAAAATTGTGAATTAGCTATAAGAATTGGTTCAAACACCTTAATAAGGAGAAAAGTAACTCATAGAAACTTACAGAACAAGCATGAGAGTCCTAGTTTCAAAACCAAGCTCAAACTTGTATTTTTTGAACACTTAGACTTAAAAATAGGCATTCAAAGGGAAAATTTGTCTAATAGCTATGAAAATGCCCAGGAATTGGGTTGAGCACCTTATTAAGGATATAAATGACTTGTAGAAACTCATGGAATAAGCACAAGACTCTTAGTTTCAAAATTAATCTCAAACTTACGTCTATGAACACTTGACACTTAGAAATGAAATAAGTTTAGCTAATTCAATTAATTTTAACTATATTTGTATATTATTTGTGAAGTTAATGTATTGATAAAATATTCATGTTTTTATCTTTCAATCCATTGTGAACAACTAGCCTAAGAATTATTATTGAGAAATTTAGTTATCAGAGTTGCTAGATTATATTTTTGGAAAATGTTTAGTCCAAAGTCTCTCGCTAGCTTCAAGGTAAAATGTTTTATATATGTTGATTGTCAAAAATTAAGTTTCTTCTTAATAATGTTATCTTTTCTTGTTTTTATTGGTGTTTCAATTGTGTAGGAACAATCACTAGCTAATGTCAATAATATGATGCAAATGAAGACAAAACATCGATGTGGATCAAAATCAATCCTGGTCAGGGTATACAGCTAGGTGCGTTATACTAATTTATTTTATTGGATTACTAGGCTTTGTTAATATATTATGTTTCTATGTTAATTTAGTATAAATTTCTTAATCAACTAGGGTAGAATAAAAAAAAACTTTGACATTTAGGGGGCGAAAGGTCACGGGAAAATAGTGAAATATGCATGTAAAGATCTGATAAGCATAACAAATACCTTGAGACGGAGCAACAGAAGTTGTGCAAACTTACAAAAGAAGCGCGTGGCTCCTAATTTGAAAACTACTTTGAAATTTGCACTATTTCAACACGTAGGCATGAAACCAAGTAAAAAAATGAACTTTTCCAACGCTTAAGCTTGAAAATAGGCCATCGGAGGCCAAAATCGTGCAACAACCACGAGACGGCCCGGGAAACACCTCGGGAGGGACCAATGTGAGTTGTGGAAACTTACGGAACTAGCACGGGACTCCCGGTTTGAAAACTAAGTCCAGAAATGTACTTTTTCACACTTAAGCTTGCAAATAGACCTTCAGGGGCCAAAATCATGCAACAGGCACGGGATGGCCCGGGGAACACCTCAAACACCTCGGGAGAGACCAATGTGAGTTTTGGAAACTTACGAAACTAGCACGGGACTCCCGGTTTGAAAACTAAGTCCAAAAATGCACTTTTTCATACTTAAGCTTGAAAATAAGCCATCGTAGGCCAAAATTGTGCAACAGCCACGAGACGGCCCAGGAAACACCTCAAACACCTCGGGAGGGACCAATGTGAGTTGTGGAAACTTACGGAACTAGCATGGGACTCCGATTTGAAAACTAAGTCAAAAAATGAACTTTTTTACACTTAAGCTCGAAAATAGGCCATCTGAGGCCAAAATCGTGCAACAGCCACAAGACGGCCCAGGGAACACGTCAAACACCTCGGAAGGGACCAATGTGAGTTGTGAAAACTTACGGAACTAGCACGGGACTCCTAGTTTGAAAACTAAGTCGAAAATTACACTTTTTCACACTTAAGCTTCAAACTAGGCCATCGGAGGCCAAAATCATGTAACAGCCATGAGACGGCCTGGAGAACACATCAAACACCTCGGAAGGGACCAATGTGAGTTGTGAAAACTTACGGAACTAGGACAGGACTCCCGGTTTGAAAACTAAGTCCAGAAATGCACTTTTTCACACTTAAGCTTGAAAATTGACATTCGAGGGCCAAAATCGTGCAACAGGCACGGGATGGCCCGGGAAACACCTCAAACACCTTGGGAGGGACCAATGTGAGTTGTGAAAGCTTACGAAATTAGCACGGGACTCCCAGTTTGAAAAATTAGTCCAAAAATGCACTTTTTCACACTTAAGCTTGAAAATAGGCCATTGGAGGCCAAAATCGTGCAACAACCACGAAACGGCCTGGGAAACACCTCAAACACCTCGGGAGGGACCAATGTGAGTTGCGAAAACTTATAGAACTAGCACGGGACTCCCAGTTTTAAAACTAAGTCGAAAAATGAACTTCTTCACACTTAAGCTTGAAAATAGGCCATCGGAGGCTAAAATCGTGCAACAACCATGAGACGGCCCGGGGAACACATCAAACACCTCGGGAGGGACCAATATCAGTTGCAAAAACTTACAGAACTAGCACGGGGCTCCCAGATTGAAAACTAAGTCGAAAAATGAACATTTTCACACTTAAGCTTGAAAATAGGCCATCGGAGGCCAAAATCGTGCAACAGCCATGAGACGGCCCAGGGAACATGTCAAACACCTCGGGAGGGACCAATGTGAGTTGTGGAAACTTAGGGAACTAGCACGGGACTCCTGGTTTGAAAACTAAGTCGAAAATTGCACTTTTTAACACTTAAGCTTCAAACTAGGCCATCGGGGGCAAAAATCGTGCAACAGCCACGAGACGGCCCAAGGAACATGTCAAACACCTCGGGAGGGACCAATGTGAGTTGTGAAAACTTACGGAACTAGCACGGGACTCCCGGTTTGAAAACTAAGTCAAAAAATGAACTTTTTCACACTTAAGCTTGAAAATAGGCCATCGGAGGCCAAAATCGTGCAACAGCCACGAGACGGCCCGGGGAATACCTCAAGCACCTCGGGAGGGACTAATGTAAGTTGTGAAAACTTACGGAACTAGCACGGGACTCCCGGTTTGAAAACTAAGTCGAAAAATGAACTTTTCCACACTTAAGCTTGAAAATAGGCCATCCGAGGCCAAAATTATGCGACAGCCATGAGACGGCCTGGGGAACACATCAAACATCTCGGGAGGGACCAATGTGAGTTGTGAAAACTTACGGAATTAGCACGAGACTCCCGGTTTGAAAACTAAGTCAAAAATTGCACTTTTTCACACTTAAGCTTGAAAATAGACTTTCAGGGGGCCAAAATCGTGCAACAGCCACGGGATGGCCCGGGGAACACCTTAAACACGTCGGGAGGGACCAATGTAAGTTGTGGAAACTTACAAAATTTGCACCGGACTCTCGATTTGAAAACTAATTCGAAAAATGCATGTTAAATTGTATATTTTATGGATAAAATAATAATTGTCTAACTTGCTTCTTTTTTTTTTTTTTTCTTTTTTGTGTTTCATTTTTTTGCAGATTCGAGATTTGATATGGAAATGTGTGGTAATTTGGACTGCAGATGGTAGCTCATTTTGTGTTTTTGTTCATATTACCTTACATGTATTTTGGTTGCGTTGTAAATTTTATATTTTTGTTGGTATTATAGGGCATGTTGGGTAATCCGCCCTTGATATTTTATTTTTGTTGATATTAGTAGACATGTTTTGTTGTTGGATATTAGGAGATGTGTTTGGTAATCCGCATGCGGTTGATATGATATTTTTGTGGATATTAGTAGACGTTGTTTGTGGATATTAGGAGACATGTTTATAATCGACATGCAGTTCATATTGTATTTTTGTGGATAGTGCTGAAATTCGATTGTCATGTTTATGAAAATGAACAGATTTTTGTATTGATTTGTAATAGATATTTTATTGAACAGGTTATTGAAATGCGCAGGGAATTGTTACTGAAAAGAAAAAATTTCAGAAGAAAATAGTGCCCCCACTTTCAAAATTTTTAATTTTTATTAGTGACGAAATAAAAAATGTCGCTATTAGTTTTCAAAAAATATGACGAATAACTTTGTCACTAATGATATAATACCAAACAAATAATTTCGTTATATTTGCTGAATATTTCGTCGCTAAATTGAAATATTTGGTGACAAAATGTTTTTTGTCATTGAAGAATTTTCTTTTCTGCTCATTTTAATGATGAATTTTTTTGTCACCTTGATCCATATCATTGGTTAGGAAAACTTTCGTCACTAAAATCTATTTGGTGATGAAATATTTTGTCATGAAAAACAATTAAAATAAAATATTGTTTAGTTTTGGCGACGAAATTGATGTTATAGAGGACTAAAAATTCAACATTCGGCGACGAAACATTTCGTCGCCAAAAATAAAAAATAGGCGAGGAAACTATTTTTCGTCACCAAGTACTTTCAGCGACGACGTATAGGCCACGAACGCGGTGACAAATTTTTTTCGTTGCAGATCACTGTAGTGACGAAAATTTGATGTTTGGAGACAAAATCAGTCTGTTACTAAAGGCCTTTTTTGTTGTAGTGCGCGCAAGTTTTTAGACTTTCACTAAGGACACACATGTGTAGACGTCCCCGAACGTCCCGGGAGGATGAACCCCCGTTCTGTTCATATTGGGCTTACTACAGTTCGGACTCGATTTGTTGTCACGGTTCTAAATCTAAACCAAAGAGTCCAAATCCGGCAAATCGTTTTGAGAAAAATAGATTTTGAAAGAAGTGCCAAACATGGACTGCTTTGCCAGATACAGAGTCGCCACCTAAATATTTTTCAATGGGGAAATTTAGGAAACCTTAACTCGGTGCCAAAGGCCACGTGTCCGTCATCACCAAAGTTGCCTCGGCTCGGGAACTTGGGTACGATTGGGGAAGGTCAGCTATGAGCACCCCCTCTCGCCCGGTCCGAAGACCGGCCTCTACTAATCATGATATCAAATTTTGAAAACGTTATGTGTTATTAGCCTAGATTTACTATGTTATGCGCACAGCAAACAAGTATAGACCAAATCACCAAAATTGGAACAAAACATTTCATGTTTGTTTTGAAAATGGTTTGCTACTCTCAAGTAGGCTAAAATACAGATTTTGCCACCCTCAAGTGGGCTTTAGAAAAGGTGGTTTTGCCACTATCTAGTGGGCTTAAAATTCACAGTTTTAATGCATTATTCTACTTTAGGTAATTCAACCTCCATTCACAGGCATTCAAGCAGTTATATCACATAAGCAGCTAGCCTCATGGCAATCACGCTATTATGGCAACACTCACACACATGCGGTATGCTAAAGCATAAAAGCTTACCTAGTACTCCATGCCAAAACAGAAACTAGTTAGTAATCATGCATGATCCTAGTTCATGTTAAAAATGGCTAATGCATCACATACAGAATGTCACTAGAATAGGCTCGGCTAATCTACAATGACATGTGAAATGCTACAAATAACACGTATTCAACTTGGAATTGAAGTACAATGCAGTTAGTACGATGCGCCGAGCCTGGTGCATGTAGTACAGATGAATGATGCACGCATGCATAGCATAAGGATGCTAAAATAAATATGCCCTAGTACTAACCATCAAAGCAAGTAAGTAAAAGGGAGAAAGAAGTGGGGGTTGGAAGACATGCACACACGCACCCACACTTATTACAAATACACCCTCACCCGGAGGGACAGAATAATAATACAAACCGAATAAATAATTAACTGCTCTAGCTAATTAAATATTACAAAACCCTTAGCTAATTGACAAATTAATTAAACTATTAAAGTGGTAAAAGGCCTCGGGAAGAGGGCTCAATGCAATGCGCGCTCGGCTCCGCCCGGAAAGCCACTGCCATGCACAAGTTGCCTCTGTTTTCCCTGCTCTGCTCCTCTGAAAATTGTGTAAGTCCCAGGGATGCTTCCATGAACACTGTGGAGTGCCACCGGCTGAGAGGATTAGCCACCGGCCATGGGGAACACTCACCGGCCACCTATTAATCCATCGGCCACCAATGGATGGCCGGTCGGCACTGTAGATGGCCGGCCGGCCAAGACTTCCTGTAGAAACCTGTTTGACAGCAGCAGAGGGCAGACAAGGCATGGCAATGCATTTCCAATGCAATGTTTGCACCACCACCCTCCTTATCATATTCATGACTCAAAGGAGGATGGTTCTTGGCTCTCGGGCCACCAATCGCGCATTTCCATGCATGATGGCCAAAGAGTCAAGATGTGCAATTTCAATATGGAATGACATGCACAAAACAAATAATGGGCCCCAACCTCTATCATAATCAATTCAAGAGGCAAGAGATGCATGCTATGATATGCAACCTAAACATGCAAGCTAAGCATGCAAGATGAGCATGTGAACATGCTATATGCAAACATGTGTCAACATGTGAGGATAGGCAAGCATGTAACAACATGTAACCTAACTAGCATGCAACAACATGCAAAGATGGACTTAAACTAACATGGGTAGCTCTCAAGCATGCCAAAATCAGTGGCCAATATACTCAAGAATGGAAGCCAAAACACATACAAATAGGCATGCATGCAATGTCCAACACTTAGGCACATAGAGACAACTCTTAAGCACACTTAAGAGAGGAACAACATGGGCATATGGCATGCATTATAAGCTCTGAAATCATGTCATAAATGGTGCCAAACCAAGTAAACAAAACAAGCAAACAAAACAAGCAAAGCATGCATAGAAGCTTGGAATTAGCCCAGGGACTTAAACCATGATCACATGACACATGAAGCAAACGATCAAAGTGAATCAAAATAGTCCCAAATCATGTCAAAGTAAGCCCCAAAAAAACCACTTAGATGGCATCTAAAAGACCTACACATGGAAGCATACACAAATGTCTAAACATGGAGCATAAGGCACAACCTCTTGAAGCATCAAAGGAGCATCAAATGCAAACATTTAAGCATACCATGAGGACTGAAATGACATTATAAGTGACTCCAAATCACTGAAATAGTGCAAATAAAACATGCTAGAGGGGTCAACACTCAAGGCTCATGAGGGGGGTTACATGGTAGCTATACAAAGAAAGTCATGGATGACTCAAATGATCAAAAACAGTCCCTTAGCATACTAAAAAAAGTATAAAAGCTTCACAAAGCTAAGCCGAAATATGCAAGCATGGTGGTCCAAAGGCAAGATGCATTTCTAGGCAAAATAGAGGAATACAAAGCAAGTGTATGATGCATGCCAAGGGTCGACAAACCAACATGGAACAGAGATAAAAACATGCTAAATAAACACCAAATACCCACTGAAATAGAGCCAACACATGTTAGAATGAGGTGTTCCTTTGGAAGGCCATGCAAGGGGTTGTTATACACATGCAAGAGGGACACTCAACATGACCAAAAAAACTCTAGAAATGGCTTATGGGGGTCCTAAAACCCACTAAAAAATGCCTAAACCGAGCTCAAGAAGTGTGCAAATAAGGGCTCCTTTGAAGGGCTAAACATGCTAGTAAACAAGACAAGAAAGGAGAGGATCACCCCTCTCCTTCTTAGGACCACAAAACACCAGGGATTTCAGTGGTGAGAAGGCCAATACAAGGTGATCCCGAAGCTCACAAAAAAGACACAAAAATGAGGCCAAACAAGGCCTAAGAGGGGGTAAACAACCCCAAACACAAAAGTGATCTTGAACAAACTTAAAAAGGAGCTAAAAGAAAGACTTTTACCAGTTATACACAATGCTTAAATCAGCATGCAAGATAGGTCTAAAAGCTAGTGCAAGATTGGAGAATATAAAGCAACTAACTCACCCTTGAAGAACACTTGAAGAACAGCCACTCCAGCCACCTTCTTCTGATCAAAACCAACCCAAAACTTCAAGAACAAACCCTTCAAGCCCCTCAAGGTCGAAGCAAGGTGTAATGGTGTGTGTCTTAGTGCAAAACTAAGGTAGAAACACACTTTCTAGGCTTCCAAACACACACAAAGGATGAGAGAGAGGGAAATATAGAGAGAGAGGGTGATATATATCATATATGTATGTATTATGGCTGGTTTTTTGCAGAGCCAAGACAAAGGAGGGGATGGGTTTCTTTTATAGAGCAAGGAAATGGCATAAAGCTTCTCAAAGAAGCTATACAAAAGGGTCAAAAGGACCAAGCTTCTAAGAGAAGCTAATGCAAAGGTGCAAGCTTCTTGAGGAAGCCAAGACAAGGGGTCAAAGCTTCCTCAAGAAGCTTTGAGCAAAGGGTGCAAAAAGAGGGACAAAAAGGGTGCAAAGGGTGCAGAACAGCCACACACGTGCATGGGGAGCAGAAGTTCATGCATTCCACCGCACAGCTGGCATCCATTCAATCTGTAGAATACTCCGGAAGGTCATCGGCTAGCAAACTTGGTCGGTCGGCCATCTTTTCTGGCCGGTCGGCCATCTATTTGGTCAGTCGGCCATTTGTTTTGGCCGGTCGGCACGAAAAATCTGCTCTGCAGGTCCAACTTCAAACGGGCATAACTTCTTCATATGAACTCTTTTTCAGGTCATTCTTGTGTCAAAATTGAAGCCCCGGAAGTAAGCTTTCCAATGCCACAGCTTTGCATCAAAATTCCAACTGTGCAAAACGTTATGCTTGTTTTAGTGAAGGCTGCTCAATTTCGGTCCAACCGAGATGATGCCCAACTTCAACCAATCATATCTCCGCCCTCCGGACTCGGATTTAAGAGATTCTTGAATGAAAAATGAAGCCCCGGAAGTCTTCTTTCCAACGGTGGTGGCCTCATAGCTTAACTCCAAGTGTATAGTCAAATAAGCTTGATTTAGCGAGGACTACTCGTCCCTCTCTTAGCAATTCTTGCCTATCTTCTTCTCCAACTTGATTTCTCCACTCTTCTCCTCTTTTCTTCAACTTCAAACCCCTAAGCAAGGTGTCTTGAAAGATTTTTCAAAGATTTCATCTCTCTTTCATTCATTTCCACTTTGTCCTTGCTCGGTTTACCGAAAAGCACAACATTTGACAAAATGCGAGCCTCGGAACATCGCAGAAACTTTATTTCAAAAATGTTTTGAAAGAGAGGGTTTTAAGGTCTAAAAATCATTCAAAATAGCTTTGGTCCGAAATGGGGTGTGAAGTTGAGATTTGTCTCTCCCCTTGACGAAGAAATTGAACCTTTGCCCTGCACATCTTTTACCACTAAGTAAACCATCAGTAATGCCCAAGTCTTAAGGGCGATCAAAAATGGGGTGTCTACAACATGCCAACATAATAACCACAACCACACCCCCTAACCAGATTCACTAAGATATTCACCAATTTTTCTTAAAACAATACATTTTCAATATTGAATTATGAAACAATACTCAATGCAAGATGTATGAGTAATTAGTTTCAATTCACGTAACCCTCATGTAATTTCTACAACAATCAAATCTATCCTCCACCGCTAGACTAAAATAGATATTTCTATTCAACACATAATTTTCAACAAAAGATATAATATCATTATTTCCAAATGGAAGTAATATTATATATCCAACTCTACCATCACTATCAACATCAACATACACATTCATTTCATTATTACAAAACCCAACATCATTTCCCATTTTCTTTTACAAACTAAATATCCATAATTTTTGAACAAAACCCCCATTTACTTTGAAAATCAATTTTAAGTAAAGAAATCTACCATTTTAACATATCTCAACCATAAACACATCCCCACAACCTTTCTCAAGAACCCATTGAAAAAATCTCTTTTACGTTTCAAAAATTAAACATTAGGCTTAGTCCAAAATTCTCAAATCACTAGATTCTTTCAATGGACAAATAACTAAGGAAAAAATCATACCAAAGGTTGAAGAAATTTCTACCTCAAGATTAGAAGACAAGAGAGAGCAAGGGTTGAAGTTTGGCAGAGCCGAAAATGAGATTTTCTCCGACTAGGACAAAGCTTGAGACAAGCTCTACCTTTTTCTCCAAAGGACTAGGGTAAAGAAATCAACCGATGATTGAGTATTTGGGACTTTAAGGCAGAATTAGAGAGAGTGAGTGAAAAACTAGGGTTTTGAAATGTTTTAGAGAGAGGGAGAGAGAGAGAGAGAAAGTGAAAAATGATTCATAAATCCTTTTTTCCAGACTGATATATGAGCAGACAACTCGAGCAACCAAAACACCACTCAAGCGTCAAACACAAAAAGCAATACCACTCGAGCGACCAAAAACACGGCTCGAGCGCACAATGATCCATCCCCAGAAGCTCAGACCTGTAAAAGACCACTCGAGCATAAAAAATGCCACTCAAGTGAAGATACTCTACTTCCATAAGTTTTGCAGATTGTAAAAGACCGCTTGAGTGTAGGAAAGACTGCTCATGCGAACAAGCAAAAATCTGGACAACAACTCTTTTGAAAAAACTAATTCCCAACCTCTTTCAAACACAACAGTAACTCCCAAAATAACCAAACTCATCTAGTAACATGATGAAAATGAAATGAACAATAGTTAAGGATATGGATTCCAAAATTCAAAAGTAAAAAGGTCAGGTCTAAATCAGAATCGTTATAACTCCCCTATGAGTAACGGCGTTAATGAGATGATTAGTCACAAAGGAGGTAAATGTAATTTTAGAAAAATGAGGGAAGACCAGTGTAATTGTTAGGAATCTCAATATTAAAAATATTATAACTTGTATAGTACAATAAAATGGTGTATATTATAGAATAACCTATTGTTGTGACAAAAGTGATGATGAACAAAATTAAAAAAAAAATTAATTACGTACATATAAGAGAAGTAATTTTATAATTTTTAATCAATACTTGATATTATACAATTCAGTTGTCTTAAAAAAAATTAAGTTAAAATTGATGGGTCTCACTATCTAAATTAATAATAATTAAATTGAAATACCAAATGTATTTATTTTAGTAAAATTTAATAATTTATTTAGAAATACTCACATGATTTGACATAAGCTAACACTATAGTACACATATTTGAATAGTATAAAACAATTTATTTCTAAATACTCACATGGGTTTGATTACCACATATATAAATAATTTATTTATCAAATTGGAAAATCGTATATATTTATTTGAATAGTATTAAATAATTTATTTCTAAATACTCATATGGTTTAACTATAAATATATATAGGGTAATGTTACCGTATGCAAATTATGATATTTATGGGTTTGATCATCACAAAATGATGATTAAACAAATTAAAAAAAATAATTACATAAATATAAAAGAAGTTATTTGGTAATTTTTAATCAATACTTGACATTATACAGTTAAGTTATCTTAAAATAACTAAAATAAAATTGATAATTCTTACTATTTTAATTAATAAAAATCAAATTGGGGCACTACATGTATTTATTTGAGTAGTATTAAATAATTTATTTCTAAATACTCACATGGTTTAATTATATATATATAATTTATTGCATTACATACTTACAAGTTTTTGTATTTCTCATTTGGTTTCAATAATTCGTACTAATTTGTTTACCTAAAAAATGATTAATTGATTTCTTTTATTCTTAATTTATTTATAATTACTTCAAATATTATACAAACAAAACTGAAATCCCCTACATGCTAATCTAATAACTAATCACTGACTTTTACCCAAAAGAAAAATCGTTAGTTAAACTAACGGTCAACTAACAGAATGGGATAACGTGCAAATCAAAAGTAAACCTTTATGCTGTGTTTGGTTGAGGGATTTGAGGAGGGATTTGGAAAGGGAAATGGAAAAGGTAGGTGAAATGTGAATAAAACATGCCTAAATTTCACCTAGTTTCACACACCTTTTCCCTTTCCCTTTCCAAATACCTCCCAAAATCCTCCAACCAAACACAGCATAAGGGAAGTCAGGGTAATTTCAAAAAAAGTACAGAAGACTATAAGAAACCTCAGGGGAGGTGACTGTAATTTACACTAAAAAATACAATTATTTGAAAAGATAAATTACAAATATAGTCCCTAAAGTTTAACACCTTTTTCTTTTAAGTCTTTAAAGTTTCAATTTTGTCAATTAAGTCCCTAAAGTAGTAAATTTGAATCAATTTTTAGTCCTGAAGATAATATAAACATAAACTATAAGCCCAAAGGTTATATAAAATTGTTATACGGCTCGTATTTTAATTTTTTGTTAACTGAATTATCCTCTACATATGTGTTTTTAGAATTGGTATATTTCTCCCAGACTGATTTACCTTAATTGCTCATATATGTCTTTCTCTATTTCTAGTAAAATATTATTTATTTCTTCTAATACGCAATTATTCGTTTTATTTAATTTTTTTGACTATTTGTTATATTATTTTATATTTAATTTCATTGTTTTTTTTCTTATTCAGTCATTATGTATAATTCTTCTAAACTATAATTATTTAGATCCATTTTTCAGTTTGTATGCGAGTATTATCAAAAGGTTCCCCTGGAAAGTTCCTTTTTAAGGATAAGGATAATTATTTGTGTTATTTATTTTTTACAATAACACCTTTTTCTTTTAAGTCTTTAAAGTTTTAATTTTGTCAATTAAGTCCCTAAAGTATTAAATTTGAATCAATTTTTAGTCCTGAAGATAATATAAATATAAAATATAAGCCCAAAGGTTATATAAAATTGTTATACGGCTCGTATTTTAATTTTTTGTTAACTGAACTATCCTCTACATATGTGTTTTTAGAATTGGTATATTCTCCCAGACTGATTTATCTTAATTGCTCATATATGGCTTTTTCTATTTCTATTAAAATATTATTTATTTCTTCTAATACGCAATTATTCGTTTTATTTAATTTTTTTGACTATTTGTTATATTATTTTATATTTAATTTCATTGTTTTTTTTCTTATTCAGTCATTATGTATAATTCTTCTAAACTATAATTATTTAGATCCATTTTTTAGTTTGTATGCTAGTATTATCAAAAGGTTCCCCTGGAAAGTTCCTTTTTAAGGATAAGGATAATTATTTGTGTTATTTATTTTTTACAATAGCTAATTGGTTACTATTATCTAATAGTAGAGGTCGAACTTCATATATAATTTCTAGTTGATTTTCTTTAAAATTTTTGTCAAGTTCTTTTAATAACTTGAATAGTATTACTTTGCTTGATAATTATTTGTAGTTCAATACTATTATTTAAATTATCATATTTGACTTTTTTAGTGTATTTAATACTCTTATATTAATATTAGCAAAACTAAGAAATCGGACTCTGATATTAATTCTAAAATACACGCGGATGTTAATTAAATTAACAATAAATTAGAATTCGGACCTTATAACAATTTTGTATAACTTTTGAGTGTATGTTTTATTTTTATATTATTTTCAAGACTAAATTAATTTGAATTTAATACTTTAAGGACTTAATTGACAAAATTAAAATTTTAAGGACTTAAACCAAAAAACTATTAAATTTTATAATTGTAATTTATCCTATTTTAAATTATTTTCATTTAGCAATAGACTACAATTAAGGCTGCAAACGAACCGAGTCGAGCCAAGTCAAATTTTTATATGTTTAGGCTTGTTTAAGATTTTAACAAGTTCGAGCTTGAATTCAATAAAAATTTAATGAACCAAACTCGAGTTCAGTTGGCCTAGTCTTGACAAGCCAAAAAAATTACAAATTCATACTTCTACACGAGGAGCCAGTTTCTCTGGGTATTATTTCCCACCCTTTCTCATTTGTGATTCTTACATCACTCGGCCCTCAAGCTCTGTTTTTCTGAAAAAGCCCTTTTCTCACTTTTTCTCTCATCGCACATCTCTCTATTCTTCAATCTCTCATTTTTCATCCCTCCCCTGGGTGATTGATGGATGAACAGGAAGTTGCAGGCTCATGTCCCTAACATTCTGCTAGATTCTCTTTCTTCTGCTTACAATAGTGAACTCTCCCATGGAGGGGTTGCACTACAACTAGGTGTGTAGCAAATCTGCAGCTGACATCAGTTAACGATGCTCTGCTAGGAAGTTTGGACGTGGTTATATCAATCCAGATGAGGAAGTGGAACATCGTGATCCATTCCAATTCGTGCTTCGCACTTGGCTTGATACCTTGTTGCTTGGAGGGTGAGAGAGCTTTCAACCCTTTGTTGTTGACTTCAATTGTGCCCTCCCTGCCAGATATGGTACCCCTCTTGGCAAGTATAGTGCCCTTTTTGGAAAGTGCGTTGATAAAGGGGAAAAGACAGAAAACCTGACTCAACTGTGCCCCTAGTTCATCATTTTGACCATTTTTATTTTTGCTTTCTACTAAAACAATTTTGACCAAAATGAGAGTTAGATTAACATGCTTGTTCGATTTTTGATTTGAAATCATGCAAGTCAGGTTGCAAGCACTGAAAATTTTCCTTTTTTTGGGTCCAAGAAATGGTCTAGTTTTGGAAAAATAGAATGATTTTCGAGAGAATAGTCAGCCTCAGTAAAATTTCTCAAAAACTATTTCTGCAAACGGCCAATGCTAAACGAGCACGGAACCTACCCTCGAGATGCGCAACCTCGGATCCGAAGGAAAACTGCCCCTTGCTTGAAAAGAGCTGTATGGCAACAGAAAGTTGCCCTTGTTTGAATGGGACCGCAGCGCATTGAATGGCATTGGAAAGTTGCCCCTTGTTTGAATGGCACTGCAGCGCATTGTAATCAGTTCTCGGAGCGATGAACACAACCAAATCCTTAGCTTCAGAGAAGGCAAAGATGCTCAAAACCATTACATGGGCACAATCAAATTGGAATGGCTGGACTTCAAAATGAAGTTGCCTACGTATCCCAAACATGGGAATCAAGCCTTACGTAGTTCGGGGTTAAGGTACACTCGTGTATTTAACCTCTCATTTTTAGGCGCTAACTTTTGCCAAGGCGCCCGTTGCGGATTTTCGACCTTGCGAGCTGTGTTCTTCTTTTCTTTTCATTTTCATTTCATTTCTTTTTTTCTTTTTTTCTTTTCCTCTTTTTTGTTTTCTTCTTTTTCTTTTTTTCTTCTCTTTTTTTTTACTATCTTTTTCTTGCTCTAACTTTTGCCTGGTCGGCCTTCCGGGTTTTCGGCCCAGCGAGCCTCTCAAAGGGTAACAAGTCCATGCCAAATGGTTTTAGGGTTTTGAAGCCATCCGTATCCAGGACAGTGGCTGTTGTATTGATTTACAGAAGGATCAATCTTCGGTTCTTCGAGCACATCGGACATTTTTTGCCCCTAGTTTGAAGGGTACTTCTGTTCTAGCTTTGCAAGCTTCTTCTTATGAGGTCTGACCTTCTTGATCTGACTTTTCTGCCCCTAGTTCGAGGGCTGCTTCGAATCTGGCCACACAGGCCTCACATTGTGGTTGACCATTGAACATTCTGAATCCGAGTTGAAGGTTTGAAAGCAGGGGGTCGAGTCTCGAGGCTGAGAATGATCCTAGGTTGCACAATCTTAAGAGCGATTCTACACAGGTCTTCGCAGGACCGCGTAAAACATTTTTTGAAATCTTTTAAGGAAGCGACCAGTTGCTCGCGCTGAAGACAGTGTAGAACCAATCTGGATCAAAGCTGGGTCCTTCTCAGTACTCAAATTAACAAGCATGATTTCATTCATTAAGGGCTTAGCATGCCTCTCTTTCTCTCAGTTTGATCAAATTTTTACAAATCCCAAGGAATTCCTTCCTCTTTGTTTTCACCGCAGTGTTCAAAAAGGTTTTGAAAAACTTAGGTTAATGGAATGAGTTAAAAGGCACAGAAGAGCAGGTGAAAAGCACTGCCATTTCATTCAAGCTTCTGGCACAACTGGCGCAAGGCAGAAGCGAGCACAAGAATGTGAAAATCACTGCTGTTCATTCAAATCTGTTGGCATTACTGGCTCCAAGGCAGAAACAGACTCAAAAGAAAACAAAAAGATAAACACAAAACAAGCAAGTGATGTTTGAGGTAACATCCCCGAAAGCACCAAACTCTTAACAGAACAGGACTGACTCGATATGAAAAGACCGACTTAAAACAAAGAGATAGACTCAAAACAAAACAACAGAACTGACTTAATACCCAAGCCAGAACGTACAAAACCCCATCATTCACGAATGCTCAAAATAGTGCATGCTCTACACCACATCTGAAATAAACTGAACGCCGCTCGCAGATGGTTCATCCCCCGATCACATCACATTATCCCCCACAAGTTCTCTGATCAAGTGTCGATAGACTTTGTAGGACCTGGTATGGGGATGACCCCGTTGTCAATCAAATTTTGTATCTCGTGGCGGAGACGAACGCAACTGTCGGTGTCATGACCGGTTTGTTGATGAAAAGCACAGTACTTAGTCGGGTCATGCTTTGGAGGGAGAGGATCAGGTAGAGGCCGTTGCTCTAACGGTTTTAGATGTCCTTTCCTGAGTAGGACTCCTAGAGCTTTAGACAGAGGCATATAAAGCCGGGTGAAAACCCTCTTGCCTCGGTGTAGATAGTCTGAAGTTCGGGGGTTTGAAGTGGATGCACCAACAAAAGGGGTGGCTGCTCTTGGTGTGGTGGTGGCTACCATGCCCACGTCTGAAGTCCTAGTGGCTGCATCACCACTGGTGGTCACATTTGAACTGCGGGAAAGTGCCCTCCTGGGTTGCTCCTTTTCCTGGTCAATGAGGCCTTGCTTCATAGCATCCTCGATCTGTACTCCCATCTCATGTAAGTCTGAAAAGGTGGGGAAGGGGAGCACAATCATCTTTTGCATAAGCTTGGGTTGGAGGTTGTGCACAACCATCCGAATCTGATCTTTGTCGGAAGGCCTTGTAGTCATCATTGAGGCCTTTGCTCTCCATCTCGTCACGAACTCTGAGAAACCCTCCTTCGGCTCCTGACGGGTGACTTCAAGATCACGAGTTGTGACCTCAATCTGTGTATTGTAGAAGTATTGATTACTGAAGGCCTCAGCCATCTCTTCCCAATTCTGTTTCACAGAGTTCTTCAATTTCGCATACCAGATCGCGGCTATCCCAGACAGGGTCCAGCTGATTAGTGACAGCTTCTGGGCTGTGGTCAAACCCATTGGCCTCAAGATATCAGAAAACAGTTGGAGGTGCACCCTTGGGTCTTCAGAGCCATCGAATCGATCGATATGTGGCATCTTGAATCGATCCGGTAATGTCACCACTGAGTTGGTATAACCATCCTCTATATCAAGAATAGAGTGGGCCCCCTGAGACTTTTTGAACAATTTCTCAAGCTTGCTCACTTTTAATGCTGTGGGGTCCGTCTTGAACTCAAAGGGGGAGTCCGGTAGATTGGTAGGTGTTTTGGATTGCTGGGGTAAAATTGGGGGCAGAGCCGACCCTACCGGAATGTCCGTACCTTCCTGGACATTGGGTGTTTCCCCGGGTGTCTGAACCCCTGGTGGTGGAGGAGCTTGATGTGAAGCAGATGCTCCGGTTTGCTGCTCTAGCCTAGCAATTGTCTCTGCTTGTTGGGCTATGACCACAGCCTGGTGCTTGGTGAATTCCACTTGATGGACAGCGTCTTGCTGCATGGCTTTCATACCATCCTAGAGTTGGCGCACCATCTCTTCCAGACTCAACATATTTTCCTGGTCTAACTAAGCAACCGGTATATCTGTTTCTGCAGTAGGCTCGGAAATCTCAACCTGACTGCTCAAAGATCACTGATCTGGTGGCTGTTATACTGATGGTCCATGTCTGACTAGCCTTCTCTGGCCCTGATTACCCTTGAACTGAGTATCTGACCTGACAAAGTCTATCAGCACAAATCCAATGTACCCGGGGGATAGTGGAGCCTTCTGAAGCTATGATTCCAGGACTACCCTGCAAAAGAGAAAACAGACAGCATCTCAGCTCAACTTTACCGGAACGGATACGAGCAAAGCTGAATGATTGTATTCTATTACTGATCACTGTTCCCCGAAATCATTGCCCCAAATTTGAATCTGATACCTGCAGATATAACTGATTCTCAAAATATCGACATCGGTGCCCGCAGTCGGATACCTGCATCAAACTGGTATATGCATTCCCTGTAGAGATACACTCTAAAGCACATAGTAGATAAGTGAGAGCCAAAACACCCCTATGTTGGAGTAGGGTTTCCCTGTCCTATTTTGTCAGGAGCTAGGGTTTCACTATGCACGCAATGGTTTCAAACAACCTATGATCGGGTAAGCAACCTGTCCTAGTTTGGAATGGTCACTATAGATTTCGATATGCACTAGGTTGAATAGTCAAAAAGGGTGCCCCGGTAAAACCAGGGTTTGTGTTCCCATACTGGCAGAGCCTGCAACCGGTCAGCCTTATGGCATGCTATGACAAAGTCAAGCCTCCAGCAAACCGCTCAGGAATAGCAAATGGCCAACACGGTGTCCTAGATGCACCAATGCACATGCAATGCAAAGAGACACATAAATGAAATCAAAACAGGATATCACGAGTTCGAGTCAAGCTCTCTAATTCCCCAGCAGAGTCGCCAGAAACTGTAGACGTCCCCGAACGTCCCGGGAGGATGAACCCCCGTTCTGTTCATATTGGGCTTACTACAATTCGGACTCGATTTGTTGTCACGGTTCTAAATCTCAATCAAAGAGTCCAAATCCGACAAATCATTTTGAGAAAAACAGATTTTGAAAGAAGTGCCAAACATGGACTGCTTTGCCAGATACAGAGTCGCCACCTAAATATTTTTCAATGGGGAAATTTAGGAAACCCTAACTCGGTGCCAAAGGCCACGTGTCCGTCATCACCAAAGTTGCCGCGGCTCGAAAACTTGGGTACGATTAGGGAAGGTCAGCTATGAGCACCCCCTCTCGCCCCGGTCCGAAGACCGGTCTCTACTAATCATGATATCCAATTTTGAAAACGTTATGTGTTCTTATTCCGGTTATTAGCCTAGATTTACTATGTTATGCGCACAGCAAACAAGTATAGACCAAATCGCCTAAATTGGAACAAAACATTTCATGTTTGTTTTGAAAATGGTTTGCTACTCTCAAGTAGGCTAAAATACAGATTTTGCCATACTCAAGTGGGCTTTAGAAAAGGTGGTTTTGCCACTATCTAGTGGGCTTAAAATTCACAGTTTTAATGCATTATTCCAATTTAGGTAATTCAACCTCCATCCACAGGCATTCAAGCAGTTATATCATATAAGCAGCTAGCCTCATGGCAATCACGCTATTATGGCAACACTCACACACATGTGGTATGCTAAAGCATAAAAGCTTACCTAGTACTCCGTGCCAAAACAGAAACTAGTTAGTAATCATGCATGATCCTAGTTCATGTTAAAAATGGCTAATGCATCATATACAGAATGTCACTAGAATAAGCTCGGCTAATCTACAATGACATGTGAAATGCTACAAATAACACGTATTCAACTTGGAATTGAAGTACAATGCAGTTAGTACGATGCGCCGAGCCTGGTGCATGTAGTACAGATGAATGATGCACGCATGCATAGCATAAGGATGCTAAAATAAATATGCCCTAGTATTAACCATCAAAGCAAGTAAGTAAAAGGGAGAAAGAAGTGGGGGTTGGAAGACATGCACACACGCACCCACACTTATTACAAATACGCCCTCACTCAGAGGGACCGAATAATAATACAAACCGAATAAATAATTAACTGCTCTAGCTAATTAAATATTACAAAACCCTTAGCTAATTGACAAATTAATTAAACTATTAAAGTGGTAAAAGGCCTCGGGAAGAGGGCTCAATGCAATGCGCGCTCGGCTCCGCCCGGAAAGCCACTGCCATACACAAGTTGCCTCCGTTTTCCCTGCTCTGCTCCTCTGAAAATTGTGCAAGTCCCAGGGATGCTTCCATGAACACTGTGGAGTGCCACCGGCTGAGAGGATTGGCCACCGGCCATGGGGAATACTCACCGGCCACCTATTAATCCATCGGCCACAAATGGATGGCCGGTCGGCACTTTAGATGGCCGGCCGGCCAAGACTTCCTGTAGAAACCTGTTTGATAGCAGCAGAGGGCAGACAAGGCATGGCAATGCATTTCCAAAGCAATGTTTGCACCACCACTCTCCTTATCGTATTCATGACTCAAAGGAGGATGGTTCTTGGCTCTCGGGCCACCAATCGCGCATTTCCATGCATGATGGCCAAAGAGTCAAGATGTGCAATTTCAATATGGAATGAAATGCACAAAACAAATAATGGGCCCCAACCTCTATCATAATCAATTCAAGAGGCAAGAGATGCATGCCATGATATGCAACCTAAACATGCAAGCTAAGCATGCAAGATGAGCATGTGAACATGCAATATGCAAACATGTGTCAACATGTGAGGATAGGCAAGCATGTAACAACATGTAACCTAACTAGCATGCAACAACACGCAAAGATGGACTTAAACTAACATGGGTAGCTCTTAAGCATGCCAAAATTAGTGGCCAATATACTCAAGAATGGAAGCCAAAACACATACAAATAGGCATGCATGCAATGTCCAACACTTAGGCACACAGAGACAACTCTTAAGCACACTTAAGAGAGGAACAACATGGGCATATGGCATGCATTATAAGCTCTGAAATCATGTCATAAATGGTGCGAAACCAAGTAAACAAAACAAGCAAAGCATGCATAGAAGCTTGGAATTAGCCCAAGGACTTAAACCATGATCACATGACACGTGAAGCAAATGATCAAAGTGAATCAAAACAGTCCCAAATCATGTCAAAGTAAGCCCAAAAAAACCACTTAGATGGCATCTAAATGACCTACACATGGAAGCATACACAAATGTCTAAACATGGAGCATAAGGCACAACCTCTTGAAGCATCAAAGGAGCATCAAATGGAAACATTTAAGCATACCATGAGGACTGAAATGACATTATAAGTGACTCCAAATCACTGAAATAGTGCAAATAAAGCATGCTAGAGGGGTCAACACTCAAGGCTCATGAGGGGGGTTACATGGTAGCTATACAAAGCAAGTCATGGATGACTCAAATGACCAAAAACAGTCCCTTAGCATACTAAAACAAGCGTAAAAGCTTCACAAAGCTAAGCCAAAATATGCAAGCATGGTGGTCCAAAGGCAAGATGCATTTCTAGGCAAAGTAGAGGAATACAAAGCAAGTGTATGATGCATGCCAAGGGTCGACAAACCAACATGGAACAGAGATGAAACATGCTAAATAAACACCAAATACCCACTGAAATAGAGCCAACACATGTTAGAATGAGGTGCTCCTTTGGAAGGCCATGCAAGGGGTTGTTATACACATGCCAGAGGGACACTCAACATGACCAAAAGAACTCTGGAAATGGCTTATGGGGGTCCTGAAACCCACTGAAAAATGCCTGAACCGAGCTCAAGAAGTGCGCAAATAAGGGCTCCTTTGAAGGGCCAAACATGCTAGTAAACAAGACAACAAAGGAGAGGATCACCCCTCTCCTTCTTAGGACCTCAAAACACCATCCCCACAACTGAAATCCCTTTGGATTCCAGTGGTGAGAAGGCCAATACAAGGTGGTCCCAAAGCTCACAAAAAAGACACAAAAATGAGGGCAAACAAGGCCTTGGAGGGGGTAAACAACCCCAAACACAAAAGTGGTCTTGAACAAACTTAAAAAGGAGCTAAAAAAAAAGACTTTTTCCAGTTATACAAAAAGCTTAAATCAGCATGCAAGATAGGCTAAAAGCTAGTGCAAGATTGGGGAATATAAAGCAACTAACTCACCCTTGAAGAACACTTGAAGAACAGCCACTCCAGCCACCTTCTTCTGATCAAAACCAACCCAAAACTTCAAGAACAAACCCTTCAAGGCCCTCAAGGTCGAAGCAAGGTGTAATGGTGTGTGTCTTAGTGCGAAACTAAGATAGAAACACACTTTCTAGGCTTCCAAACACACACAAAGGATAAGAGAGAGGGAGATATAGAGAGAGAGGGTGATATATATCATATATGTATGTATTATGGCTGGTTTTTTGCTAAACCAAGACAAAGGAGGGGATGGGTTTCTTTTATAGAGCAAGGAAATGGCATAAAGCTTCTCAAAGAAGCTATACAAAAGGGTCAAAGGGACCAAGCTTCTAAGAGAAGCAAATGCAAAGGTGCAAGCTTCTTGAGGAAGCCAAGACAAGGGGTCAAAGCTTCCTCAAGAAGCTTTGAGCAAAGGGTGCAAAAAGAGGGTCAAAAAGGGTGCAAAGGGTGCAGAACAGCCACACACGTGCATAGGGAGCAGAGTCTGTGCATTCCAACTAGCACAGTTGGCATCCATTCAATCTGTAGAATACTCCGGAAGGTCATCTGTTAGCAAAATTGGTCGGTCGGCCATCTTTTCTGGCAAGTCAGCGATCTATTTGGCCGGTCGGCCATCTATTTGGCCAGTTGGCCATTTGTTTTGGCCGGTCGGCAAGAAAAATCTGCTCTGCAGATCCAACTTCAAACGGGCATAACTTCTTCATATGAACTCTTTTTCAGGTCATTCTTGTATCAAAATTGAAGCCCCGAAAGTAAGCTCCAATGGCACCAGCCTTGCATCAAAATTCCAACTGTGCAAAACGTTATGCTTGTTTTAGTGAAGGCTGCTCAGTTTCGGTCCAACCGAGATGATGCCCAACTTCAACCAATCATATCTCTGCCCTCCGGACTCGGATTTAAGAGATTCTTGAATGAAAAATGAAGCCCCGGAAGTCTTCTTTCCAACGGTGGTGGATTCATAGCTTAACTCGAAGTGTATAGACCAATAAGCTTGAGTTAGCGAGGACTGCTCATCCCTCTCTTAGCAATTCTTGCCTATCTTCTTCTCCAACTTGATTTCTCCCCTGTTCTCCTCTTTTCTTCAACTTCAAACCCCTAAGCAAGGTGTCTTGAAAGATTTTTCAAAGATTTCATCTCTCTTTCATTCATTTCCACTTTGTCCTTGCTCGGTTTACCGAAAAGCACAACGTTTGACAAAATGCGAGCCTGGGAACATCGCAGAAACTTTATTTCAAAAATGTTTTGAAAGAGAGGGTTTTAAGGTCTAAAAATCATTCAAAATAGCTTTGGTCCGAAATGGGGTGTGAAGTTGAGATTTGTCTCTCTCCTTGATGAAGAAATTGAACCTTTGCCCTACACATCTTTTACCACTAAGTAAACCATCAGTAACGCCCAAGTCTTAAGGGCGATCAAAAATGGGGTGTCTACAACATGCCAATATAATAACCACAACCACACCCCCTAACCAGATTCACTAAGATATTCACCAATTTTTCTTAAAACAATACATTTTCAATATTGAATTATGAAACAATACTCAATGCAAGATGTATGAGTAATTAGTTTCAATTCACGTAACCCTCATGTAATTTCTACAACAATCAAATCTATCCTCCACCGCTAGTCTAAAATAGATATTTCTATTCAACACATAATTTTCAAAAAAAGATATAATATCATTATTTCCAAATAGAAGTAATATTACATATCCAACTCTACCATCACTATCAACATCAACATACACATTCGTTTCATTATTACAAAACCCAACATCATTTCCCATTTTCTTTTACAAACTAAATATCCATAATTTTTGAACAAAACCCCCATTTAGTTTGAAAATCAATTTTAAGTAAAGAAATCTACCATTTTAACATATCTCAACCATAAACACATCCCCACAACCTTTCTCAAGAACCCATTGAAAAAATCTCTTTTACATTTCAAAAATTAAACATTAGGCTTAGTCCAAAATTCCCAAATCACTAGATTCTTTCAATGGACAAATAACTAAGGTAAAAATCATACCAAAGGTTGAAGAAATTTCTACCTCAAGATTAGAAGACAAGAGAGAGCAAGGGTTGAAGTTTGGCGGAGCCGAAAATGAGATTTTTTCCGATTAGGACAAAGCTTGAGACAAGCTCTACCTTTTTCTCCAAAGGACTAGGGTAAAGAAATCAACCGATGATTGAGTATTTGGGACTTTAAGGCAGAATTAGAGAGAGTGAGTGAAAAACTAGGGTTTTGAAATGTTTTATAGAGAGGGAGAGAGAGAGAAAGTGAAAAATGATTCATAAATCCTTTTTTCTAGACTGATATATGAGCAGACAACTCGAGCGACCAAAACACCACTCAAGCGTCAAACACAAAAAGCGATACCACTCGAGCGACCAAAAAGACGGCTCGAGCGCACAATGATCCATCCCCAGAAGCTCAGACCTGTAAAAGACCACTCAAGCATAAAAAATACCACTCAAGTGAAGATACTCTACTTCCATAAGTTTTGCAGATTGTAAAAAACCGCTTGAGTGTAGGAAAGACTGCTCAAGCGAACAAGCAAAAATATGGACAACAACTCTTTTGAAAAAACTAATTCCCAACCTCTTTCAAACACAACAGTAACTCCCAAAATAACCAAACTCATCTAGTAACATGATGAAAATGAAATGAACAATAGTTAAGGATATGGATTCCAAAATTCAAAAGTAAAAAGGTCAGGTCTAAATCAGAATCGTTATACCTCCCCTATGAGTAACGGCGTTAATGAGATGATTAGTCACAAAGGAGGTAAATGTAATTTTAGAAAAATGAGGGGAGACCAGTGTAATTGTTAGGAATCTCAATATTAAAAATATTATAACTTGTATAGTACAATAAAATGGTGTATATTATAGAATAACCTGTTGTTATGACAAAAGTGATGATGAACAAAATTAAAAAAATTAATTACGTACATATAAGAGAAGTAATTTTATAATTTTTAATCAATACTTGATATTATACAATTCAGTTGTTTTAAAAAAAATTAAGTTAAAATTGATGGGTCTCACTATCTAAATTAATAATAATTAAATTGAAATACCAAATGTGTTTATTTTAGTAAAATTTACTAATTTATTTAGAAATACTCACATGATTTGACATAAGCTAACACTATAGTACACATATTTGAATAGTATAAAACAATTTATTTCTAAATACTCACATGGGTTTGATTACCACATATATAAATAATTTATTTATCAAATTGGAAAATCGTATATATTTATTTGAATAGTATTAAATAATTTATTTCTAAATACTCATATGGTTTAACTATAAATATATATAGGGTAATGTTACCGTATGCAAATTATGATATTTATGGGTTTGATCATCACAAAATGATGATTAAACAAATTAAAAAAAATAATTACATAAATATAAAAGAAGTTATTTGGTAATTTTTAATCAATATTTGACATTATACAGTTAAGTTATCTTAAAATAACTAAAATAAAATTGATAATTCTTACTATTTAAATTAATAAAAATCAAATTGGGACACTACATGTATTTATTTGAGTAGTATTAAATAATTTATTTCTAAATACTCACATGGTTTAATTATATATATATAATTTATTGCATTACATACTTACAAGTTTTTGTATTTCTCATTTGGTTTCAATAATTCATACTAATTTGTTTACCTAAAAAATGATTAATTGATTTCTTTTATTCTTAATTTATTGATAATTACTTCAAATATTATACAAACAAAACTGAAATCCCCTACGTGCTAATCTAATAACTAGTCACTGACTTTTACCCAAAAGAAAAATCGTTAGTTAAACTAATGGTCAACTAACAGAATGGGATAACGTGCAAATCAAAAGTAAACCTTAAGGGAAGTCAGGGTAATTTTAGAAAAAGTACAGAAGACTATAAGAAACCTCAGGGGAGGTGACTGTAATTTACACTAAAAAATACAATTATTTGAAAGGATAAATTACAAATATAGTCGCTAAAGTTTAACACCTTTTTCTTTTATGTCTTTAAAGTTTCAATTTTGTCAATTAAGTCCCTAAAGTATTAAATTTGAATCAATTTTTAGTCCTGAAGATAATATAAATATAAAATATAAGCCCAAAGGTTATATAAAATTGTTATACGGCTCGTATTTTAATTTTTTGTTAACTGAATTATCCTCTACATATGTGTTTTTAGAATTGGTATATTTCTCGCAAACTGATTTACCTTAATTGCTCATATATGTCTTTCTCTATTTCTATTAAAATATTATTTATTTCTTCTAATACGCAATTAGTCGTTTTATTTAATTTTTTGACTATTTGTTATATTATTTTATATTTAATTTCATTGGTTTTTTTCTTATTCAGTCATTATGTATAATTCTTCTAAACTATAATTATTTAGATCCATTTTTTAGTTTGTATGCTAGTATTATCAAAAGGTTCCCCTGGAAAGTTCCTTTTTAAGGATAAGGATAATTATTTGTGTTATTTATTTTTTACAATAGCTAATTGGTTACTATTATCTAATAATAGAGGTCGAACTTCATATATAATTTCTAGTTGATTTTCTTTAAACTTTTTGTTAAGTTCTTTTAATAACTTGAATAGTATTACTTTGCTTGATAATTATTTGTAGTTCAATACTATTATTTAAATTATCATATTTGACTTTTTTAGTGTATTTAATACTCTTATATTAATATTAGCAAAACTAAGAAATCGGACTCTGATATTAAATCTAAAATAGACGCGGATGTTAATTAAATTAACAATAAATTAGAATTCGGACCTTATAACAATTTTGTATAACTTTTGAGTGTATGTTTTATTTTTATATTATTTTCATGACTAAATTAATTCGAATTTAATACTTTAAGGACTTAATTGACAAAATTAAAATTTTAAGGACTTAAATGAAAAAAACTATTAAATTTTATAATTGTAATTTATCCTATTTTAATTTATTTTCATTTAGCAATAGACTACAATTTAAGCTGCAAACGAACCGAGTCGAGCCAAGTCAAATTTTAATATGTTTAGGCTTGTCTAAGATTTTAACGAGTTCGAGCTTGAATTTAGTAAAAATTTACTGCACCGAACTCGAGTTCAGTTGGCCTAGGCTTGACAAGTCAAAAAAAATTACAAATTCATACTTCTATATGAAACTAAAATTACAATTAAACAATGATTATACAATTATATATACAATATTTAAACACATTAAAAGAAAAATTAATATTTTATCAAAGTAATAATATCTACCACCACTATTATATAAATGTATTATCTATAGTTAGTTATAATTTACATTTGTATTTTTCAAATATATAAATAGAATATTTTTACATTATTTAATATATAAAAAATATATTTATTTTATTATTTAAATAAATATTAAATGAGCCAATTAACGAGCCGAGCTAATGAGTCGAATTATAATAAGTCAAATTTTAGTATGTTTAGACTTTTTTATTGAGATTGTTGACAAGCTCAAATTCAAACGCAATAAAAATTTAGCAAATCAAATTTAATTAAGCCTTTATTGAGCCGAGTTTAAATTTATTTACAAATAACTTTGTTCATTTACCGCCCTAACTACAACCTTCATTTTATCAAGCTGAAAAGCTTGAGCTTTCGGTCCGCTTTTGTTTTCAAAATTAATAGTAAAAAGCTGCTGTGTCCAAACTATTTTTTTCAAAATTAATTGTTAAAAGTTGCGCAACTAATATAGGGGTGGACGCAGATCGAATTGATCCGCTTTTAAAGTAAATTAAGAATCGGATCGTAAGAACTGGTTCTTGAAAAATAAGAACTATAATCAAATCGTTAAACTGTAGAACCGGACCAGAACCGAACTATAAAAATCGATTTGATTCAATTCGGTTTTACAGTTCTAGAAATTTGATATAACAATAAATATGATATATATTTTATGTTAGTAAACAAATTAATGATAATTAATTTGGTAGTTAGACTTTATTAATTTCACAATGAACGCTTCAAATCTTATAAGAGACTTTTTGTATTTTAATTTTTACACATAAAAATATTAAAAAATAATAAGCAAATATATCACAATTTGGTTTGGTTTGGTTTGGAACCATAACCAAAGCCTTAGAATTGAAAACTAGACCGATTCGAACGATTCCATTATTTTCAGAACCAGAACCATAATCAAAACTAATAAAAACCAAACTAGTCCGACAATTTAAATCGAATTAAATCAGTTGACCAATTCCACCGATTTTTTTTTTTTTTTTTTTTTTTTTTATACATCCCTAAGCTAATCTATTGTTTGGTTATTTTTTTATTTTTGTGAACATTTGGTAAAGAGCTTGAGGTTTTACATTGGGGTCTGCCTCCATAATCTAGACATTAGCTAGCTTCCGAGGGTGTCCAAAATATTTTTGTCAAAATTAATTGTACGTTGTTGCGTGGCTAGTCTACTGTCTGCCCACTTCGATTGTAAAGCTAACTGCATTGTATTCTAATAGTAATTCTACCTTTTATGGTAAGCGTTGTGCATTCTTTTCTTACCTCAATGGTTGGTCCGTTCATGGCCGGCCCTAAGATTTAGGGTCTATGGCGAATTTCGAAAATGGGCCCATCTTACATTAAAAAAAAATAAATAAATAAATTTATAGATAAAACAAAAAATTACAACTTTTTTATTTGTTTGTAGCCATCAAAAAATTTAATTGCACATATAATCATTAAATTTATAAATAAAAATTTACTTTCATATATTAAGATAGGAAGCAATCATTACAAATAATCAAAAAAAAAAAAAAAATGGTCTTGTTGCTTTATAGTTTAGCAATATCTAGCTTACAATGGAACCAACTATCACATAAACATTACCCTTCTCACATTTTTAGCTGTAAAATCACTAATGAAGCTTACATAATCGAATTTATCCACCATGTCCTTTTTGATGGATAATAAAGCTAACCCATTCAATCTGTGGACTATGTTTCTTTTTTTTTTTTTTTGGCCCCATATTCAGTTGGGCCTATAGCATTTGTGTCTTATATATATATATATATATATATCTAAAACACAAAATTATATTTGGAGTCCCTATTTTCAGTCCAAATTTGGGGCCCAAGGCGCAGGCCTCTCTTGCCTGCCCTGGGTTCATTTTTTTCAGTTGGGATAAGTCTAACCTACACAGCAGCACCTATAAGTTGCAATGATACCACCAATAAACACCATTTTTTCTGATAAAAACAAAAAACAAAAAATCACCTGTCTGCTCACCAATATTTTTGGCCAAAAGCATGAGTTTTTATATTGAAAAATTATATTTAAATAGGAACAAATCAAAATAATTAAATTTTCATGCAAATCATGTCTCATACCACATCTTTCACTCATGCCAGACAAAAGGCATTTTAATTTAGGACCTTTCTTAAGTGTGCCTTGCATATAGTATGCAAGGCATTTACACCCTTAGTACTTTGCACTTACACATTTTATGTATTGGGTTATAGGACATTTTATTGAAAGTTTACACATTGGTGACTTGCTAAATGGGTCGCTTAGCAGGTAAATTAATTAAATAATATAATATATTAATAATTTCAAATGGTGTAAGTGTTTTGACGAAAATGTATAAACTTTCAAAAAATGGTGTAAGTATTTTGACGAAAAGGTATAAGTTTAAAATTTTTTCAGAAAAGGTGTAATGTTTCAGAAAAAGGGTGTAAAATTTAGTTTAGTATAAATTTTATCGACAAATCACAATTTAGTCGCTAAAGGTTGGAAATCTTATTACCATCGGCCCCCCTCTTCTCTGTTTCCCACCGCCCCTTTCTTTGTTCTCTCTCATACGTACACAGAATAGTCACCACCAATCCTGACCTTCGCTGACCACGCAAGCGTCGGTAGCCTCCGGTGCTTACCGCCGTCTGACATCGCCACCGCCACGGTGATCGCTACTACCACCGCTACCGCCGCTGCCGCAAATGAAAGGGTTTTTTCTTTGTCTCTATCAATCTTGGTCTCTCTCTGTCGATGTCGGTCTCTTCTCTGTCAATGTTGGTCTCTCTCTGTCGATCCTTGTCTATGTCGGTCTATCTCCAACGATCTTGGTCTGTCTCTGTCCATCTCGGTCTCTTCTGTCGATCTCGGTCTGGCTGTCTCTGTCGATGGTCCATCTCGGTCTCTCTGTCTGTCAATCTCGGTTTGTCTCTCTCTCTCTCTCTCTCTCTCTCTCTCTCTCTCTCTATCTGCCCATTCTTCTATATTAAAAATGGTTCTGTTTAACATTGACATACTTGGTTGGATTTGGAATTGGAGTCGGTATTCCAAGCCCTCCCAAACTGGTCTTCTCTTAAACAGACTCCTATTGGGAGAAAAACCAAGCCCTCCGAAACACTGCTTCTCTTTGACATTGCCAATATTTGAACGATTGGATTTTAGGAACTTACACGTTTTCTGAAAAAATGGAACTTACACCTTTTGCAAAGTTACTTACATCTCTTGTGAAAACACTTATACTATTTCTGGAACGTTACACATTGTGAAATAATTTATTTTTTAAAATTTATACATTTTCGTTGAAGAACTTACACATTTTGTGAAAAGTTACTACTTTTGTAAACAATTTTATTAAAAAAATTTACACATTTTGTTGGAAGTTATACCTTTTCTGAGAACAGAACTTACAGTTTTTGTCAAATAACTTACATCTTGTGTGGAAAATTTACACCTTCTATGGAAAATATGTTTTGCATAAAGTTTACACCTCTTAGTGGACACCATTTGTGAAATAGAAAATTTACACCTTTTGTGACATAACTTACATCTTTTGTAAAAATATTTACACCTCTTATGGAAAATATTTTTGAATAAAGTTTACACCTTTTGTTAAAAACTACACCTTTGCTGAAAGTTTACACCATTGGGGGAAATACTTACATGTTTTCTGAAAAGTTACTTCTTTTGTAAAATTATTTTTTCATAAAATTTATACCTTTTATTGGAACTTACACCTTTTCTGAAAACAAAACTAACACATTTTGTCACATAACTTACATATTTTTGCAAACATTTACACGTTTTATGAAAAGTTACACCTTCTATGGAGAATATGTTTTCATAAAGTTTACACCATTTGTCAAGAACTTACACCTCTGCTGAAAGTTTACACCTTTTTTGAAAGGTTACTTTGATTGTGAAACAATTTTTTTTAGGAAATTTACACCTTCTATTAGAAGTTACACCTTTTGTGACATAACTTACATCTTTTCTGAAAATGTTTACACCTTTTATGGAAATCTGATTGAATAAAGTTTACACCTTTGGGGAAATTCTTAAAGTTACACGAATTATATTTTTCATAAAATTTACACCTTTAATGGGAAGTTACACCTTTTGTGAAAAAAAAAACTTACACCATTTGTGACATAACTTCCATCTTTTGTGAAACCATATAAAAGTTTTTAAAAATATACACCTTTCATGGAAAAAATATTTGCATAAAATTTATACCTTTTGTTAAAAACATAAACCTTTTCTGAATGGTTACACCTTTTTTGTGGGAATGCTTACACCTTTTCTGAATGGTTATTGCTTTTGTGAATAACTTTTTCCATAAAATTTACACTTTTTATGGGATATTATACCTTTTCTGCTAGTAGAACTTACACATTTTTTAAAAATTTACACCTTCTATGGAAAATATGTTTTCATCAAGTTTACACCTTATTTTAAAAACTTACACCTCTTCTGAAATGGTACTCCTTTTGTGAAGCAAATTTTTTTAAAAAATTTACACCTTTTAATAGGAGTTACATCTTTGGTGAAGACAATTACACATTTTTTTTGGAAATTTACACGTTTTATACAAAATATGCTTTGATAAAGTTTGTTAAAAGAAATTATTTGACAAAAGGTATAATCTTTTCAAATATGGTGTATGTTTTTCCGAAGAAGGTGTAAATGACCTCAGAAAAGATGTAAGTTTTGTTTTCACTAAAGGTGTAACTTCAAATAATAAGTGTAAATTTTATGAAATAGGTTTTTCCACAAAATGTGTAATTTTTCAAAAAAGTTGTAAATATTTCCACAAAAAGGTATAAATTTTTAGAAAATGTGTAAAATTTAGGAATAGGTGTAAACTTTGTGAGAGAATCAAGCTGTATGTTTCGTTTTTACAAAAGATATAAGTTCCCAAAAGAAGCTCTAAATTTTATCAACGACTTATACGTTGAAAATTTTATCACCATCGACCATCCAACCGTCGCAGGCCACTATTGCCCACCGCCGACTGACACTGCCACTGCCACCGCCACCGCCACCGCCACCGCCACCGCCGTTGGTGCAAATCAAAGGATTTTTCTGTCTCTATCGATCTTGGTCTCTCTTTGTCCATCTCGGGTTCTTCTCTGTCGATGTCGGTCTCTCTCTCTCTGTCCGCTGATCTCTGTTTGTATCGATCTTGGTTTGTCTGTGTCGATCTGGGTCCGTTTCTCTCTGCCGAACCATGTCTATCTTGGTCTCTGTCTATCGATATCGGTCCGTCTCTCTCCCTCCCTTTGTTTTTGTCTGTCTATATCGATATCGAACCATGAACAACACAAATACAGTTTGATTGGGTTTGAGCAACTTACTCGTTCTGCGAAAAAATGGAACTTACACCTTTTGTGAAGTTAATTTAATCTTTTGTGAAAACACTTACACTATTTCTAGAAGGTTACAGTTTTTGTGAAATAATTTATTTTGGAAATTTACACATTTTTGTTCAAATACTTACACCTTTTCGGAAAAGTTACCTCCTTTGTAAAATAATTTCATTACAAAAATTTACACCTTTTATTTGAAGTTACACCATTCTGAAAATAGAACACACACCTTTTGTCAAATAACATACATCTTTTGTGAAAAAATTTACACCTTTTATGGAAAACTACATTTCATAAAATATACACCTTTTGTTAAAAACTTACACCTTTTCTTAAAGTTTACACCTTTTGTTGGAAATTCTTACACGTTATCTAAAAAGTTACTCCATTTCTGAAATAATTTTGTCTATAAAATTTACAGCTCTTATTAGAACTTACACCTTTTCTGAAAACAAAAGTTACACCTTCTGTGACATAACTTACATCATTTGTGAAAACAGTTACATCTTTTTGGAAGTTTCCACATTTTGTTAAAAACTTACACCCATTGTGAGAAGTTACTCCTGTTGTGAAATACCTTTTATTATGACTTACACATTTTCTAAAAACAAAAGTTACACCTTTTATGACATAACTTACATCTTTTGTGAAAACAATTACATGGTTTTTGAAAATTTACACTTTTTTTTTATGAAAATATGTTTTCATAAAGTTTACATCTTTTGTAAAAAACTTACATTTTTTTCTGAAAGTGTACACCTTTTTTTGGGGAAAATATTTACACCTTTTCAGAAATGGTGTAAGTACTTCCACTGAAAGGTTTAAACTTTCAGACAAGGTGTAAGGATTCACAGAAGGTATAAATTTTATGAAAGCAAATTTTCCATAAAAGGTGTAAATTTTCAAAAAACGTGTAAATGTTTTCACAAAATATGCAAGTAATGTCACAGAAGGTGTAAATTTTGTTTTCGGAAAATGTGTGACTTCCAATAGAAGGTGTAAATTTTATGGAAAATATTAACTCACAAATGAAGTAACTTTTCAGAAAAAGGTGTAAGTATTTGCACCAAAAGGTGTAAACTTTTAGAAAAGGTGTATGTTTTTAGCAAAAGGTGTAAATTTTATGAAAAAATTTATTTCACAAAAGGTGTAACTTTTCAAAAAAGGTTTATGTTTTTCACAGAAGGTGTAAATGATTTCAAAAATAGTCTATGTCTTCGATTCACAAAATGTGTAAATTTTATGCAAAGTTTATTTCACAAAAGAAGTAACTTTTCAGAGAAGGTGTAACTATTTTAGCAAAAGGTGTAAGATTTAAGAAAAGGTGTAGGTTTGAACAAAAGATGTATATTTTTGGAAAGAAAGTATTTCATAGAAGGTGTAATTTTTGAGAAATGGTGTAAGGTTTTTCACAAAAGATGTAAGTAAATTGGCAAAAGGTGTAAGGTTCGTTTTTAGAAAATGTGTAAGTTCAAACAAAAGTAAATTTTGGGAATAAAAATATTTTACAAAAGGTATAACTTTTGAAGAATGGTGTAAGTAATTTCACTACAACATATAAGTTTTCAAAAAAGGTGAGTGTTTTAAAAATGTGTAAATTGTATGAAAAAATTTCTTTCACAAAAGGTGTAAATTTTCTGAAAATGTGTATGTTTTTTCAGAAAAGGTGTAAGTCACTTCACAAAACATGTAATTCAAGTTTTCACGAAAGGCGGATGTTTTTCCACAAAAGCTTTAAGGAACTTCAGAAAATGTGTAAGTTTTGTTTTTACAAAAAGTGTAAGTTCCAAGAAAAGGTGTATCTTTTATGAACAAAATTAATTTATAAATGATGTAACTTTTCATAAAAAGGTGTAAGTGAAGTCAAAAAAGGTGTAAGTTGTCAGAAAAAGTATAAAATTTTCAAAAATGCCGTAAGTGTTCAGAAAAGGTGTAAGTTCCCTCAGCCCATCCGTCTCTCTTCCATCTCGGACCCTCTCCCTCTGTTTGTCTTTCTCTCTCCCCATCTCTCCGTTGTTCCATTTCCCTGTAGCTATAGGGTTTTACAGAGAAAAATATTTGAGGGCAAAAATCATATTGAAAGAACAAAGCTTATTTGCTTGAGTTTGGCGAACATCAATTATTTAAGTTTTTGGGAAGGCTAGCCATGGAAGTGGATGCATAAATTCTTTTTTGAAGTTGATTTTTGTTGCTGGAGCACAACCGCAAGGGTTAATCGAGCACCACCGTCAGTTTGTTTGCTCCGATTGGTATTTCCTTTATTTCGTGCTCTCTCTTTCTCTATCTCCTTGTTTGTCTTCTTTCATTCGCATATACCTTCACACCCAACCCTGTGGTAGCCGAATATTTGGCGAAGGTAAAGGAGGTATATTTCAGAAGCTTGACGCTAGCCGACAGATATCCCGCAAAGATAAGGGGCCGAATAGGATAAATAGGCCGAATGGGGAAGGATCCCTAGAGCCGAATAGTGGAAAAGATAATGATTGAAAATGTAGGCCCTGGCCCCGAGGATCAGAAGAAACGAGTATAAATATAATGGCAATGGACTAGAAAAGGTATGTGAGAATCACTTCTAAAAACTTAGTCAACAAGCTTTCTTGAGTAGAAGATCTGACTTGTCCGTCGGAGTGCTAATTCCGGCACCCCCGACCGAAGTATTTGCATCTTTGCAGGTGACTAGCTGAGGATCATTGGCATCTTCCAGGATTTGAAGAGTATTTCCAAACAACTTCCCCACAATTGGCGCCATCTGTGGGAATACTCAAATACATCCATGGAAGGCGTGACCGAAGATCCTCCGATAGCCACCGACGAGATCACACAGGGAGACGACCTCACCCCAGCTAATATGCTCGGAAAAGAAACCATCGCGGCATGACGCGTCTTGAACTTCGATTCGCGAACAACTTCAGCACAAGAAACAATGCAGGCTATCATAGAACAAGCAAAGCAGAACGAACAAAGGCTCGAGAACATGATCGCTGAGAACGAACGACTCCGTCAAGATTTGGCCCTGGAGGTAGCAAAATCTAGAGAGGCCATGCACCAGGAACCAGAGCGACCTCCGAGGACAGATGGGCAAAGACCTCGGGCTCGACCAAAGGATATCGATAGCAACTCCAACTCATCATCCACGGAGCTCGACGCAAGGGGACGATTCGAAACCTCCAGCTCCTCCGAAAAGGATCTGCGAACAAGGAACAAGCGCAGGAGAAGCAGCTCAAACGAGGAAGACCAGCACGATCCTTTCGTTCGATGGATCGCAAGGGCGTCCCTGCCCAAGAAATTCAAAGCTCCGTCGTTCACTCTTTACGACAGAAAATCAGACCCCACTGATCATATCCATCATTACAAACAGGCTATGACGCTGCACGCAGACAATGAAGCCCTCATGTGCCGAATATTCCCTAGCAGCTTAGGTCCACTAGCCGTCAGGTGGTATTACAAGTTGGAGCCAGCTTCGATTAAAAGCTTCCGCCAACTGCAGAAATCCTTCAGGGCCAGGTTCATCACTAACAAGGTACAACTGAAACAGGCCGACTCCCTCTGGGCTATGCAGATCCAGTCGGGAGAGACGCTCAGAGCGTACTCGGCACGATATTGGGAGTGCTTCAACCTTCTTGACGATGCTTGCAATGACTCCATGGCCATCACCGCCTTCAAAATGGGTTTACATCCTGATAGTGCTCTGCGCAGTTCCCTGACCAGAAGGCCCCCCAAAACAGTCTGGGCGTTAATGAAGAAAGTTGAAGAATATTGTAAAGTCGAAGATGATGTCCTGAGGATAAAAGTCGGACAAATCTCCAGCAAAACGGCCCTCCCCGAAATTGCTTGACCAATAAGCTCCGTGCCGCCACCGAGCCCTGAGCCCCGGCAACGAACCAAGCGAGATAAAAGGCGGGACTTCCGCCGATCAAGCGATCAGTGCTCCCACCGAACGAACGAACAACTACAAGTCGACATCAGACGCTCAAGGCGAACCGATAAGAAGTATACGGAGTTGACAGAGCCGATCGCGGCAATAATGACCAAAGTCCAGCACCTTCCATTTTTCAAGTGGCCGTCGAAGATGGTGGGGCCTCCCGACACACGGAGGAGGGACAGACGATGCGAATACCACAAAGATCACGCCACGCAAACCGAGAGCATTATGCGCTAAAGGATCATCTGGAGGAACTGTGCAAGATGGTCGATCGCAGAATACGCGTGAGCAAGGGAAGGCCAACCAAAGCATTAGCCTTGAGACAGATTCACCTCCGCTTGGTGTGATCCACATAATCTCTGATCTGGCAAGATCCCGACCGTGCATACGATCCAATCGCACCCAATTCCCCAAAAACATAACATGTCAACCGGCAGGCCCAGAGAAGCTCCGACAATTAAGTTCGATGACTCTGACCTCGTCGGAACAGTGGCCAGCCACGTCGATCCTTTGGTCGTCAAATTACGCGTATGTCAGTTCAGCGTTGAACGCATTCTCATAGACCTAGGAAGCACTTCGGAAATCTTGTACTACAGAACTTTGGTTGAACTCGGCCTCAACGAGTCGGACTTATCACCGTCGTCTCAGCCACTGTTCGGCTTCAACATGAATCCAGAGTACCCGTTGGGGAGGGTCGTGCTACCTGTTCGAGTGGGCTCTAAAACGGTTGACGTGGAATTCTTGGTTGTGAAGCTTTCGTCGCTGTATAATGCCATCATTGGGTGCCCCTAGTTGCATGCCATGAAGGCTGTCCCAAGCACCTACCATCAGCTTATGCGCTTCCCAACAGACCGTGGCATTGAGGAGATCCGTGGCTCACCGCAATCCGCGCGAACGTAGACTTTATGAAGATCCATTTACGGACCTGACTTGTGGGATCTGATGCTTGTACTGGTACCACGTTTTAATGAAAATTGATTTTCTTTATCACTCTCCTTCAAGCCTCGTAGGCCCAATTAAGTCTCCGGATTCGGAGCCCTCTTTGGTGTAGGACACCTTAGGGCCGAATAAGCCTCCGGATTTGGAGCGCCCTTTGGTGCAGGTCACTTTAGGGCTGAATAAGTCTCCGGATTCGGAGCGCCCTTCGTGGATGTCACGATTGGCCTAATTAAGTCTCCGGATTCGGAGCCCCCTTTGGTGCATGACACCTTAGGGCCGAATAAGCCTCCGGATTCGGAGCGCCCTTTGGTGCAGGTCACCTTAGGGCTGAATAAGTCTCCGGATTCGGAGCACCCTTCGTGGATGTCACGATTGGCCCAATTAAGTCTCTGGATTCGGAACCCCCTTTGGTGCATGACACCTTAGGGCCGAATAAGTCTCCGAATTCGGAGCGCCCCTTGGTGCAGGTCACCTTAGGGCCGAATAAGTCTCCGGATTCGGAGCGCCCTTCGTGGATGTCACGATTGGCCCAATTAAGTCTCCGGATTCGAAGCCCCCTTTGGTGCATGACACCTTAGGGCTGAATAAGCCTCCGGATTCGGAGCGCCCTTTGGTGCAGGTCACCTTAAGGCCGAATAAGTCTTTGGATTCAGAGCGCCCATCGTGGATGTCACGATTGGCCCAATTAAGTCTCCGGATTCAGAGCCCCCTTTGGTGTAGGACACCTTAGGGCCGAATAAGCCTCCGGATTCAGAGCGCCCTTTGGTGCAGGTCACCTTAGGACCGAATAAGTCTCCGGATCCGGAGCGCCCTTCGTGGATGTCACGATTGACCCAATTAAGTTTCCGGATTCGGAGCCCCCTTTGGTGCATGACACCTTAGGGCCGAATAAGTCTCTGGATTCAGAGCACCCTTTGGTGCAGGTCACCTTAGGGCCGAATAAGTCTCCAGATTCGGAGCGCCCTTCGTGGATGTCACGATTGGCCCAATTAAGTCTCCGGATTCGGAGCCCCCTTTGGTGGATGACACCTTAGGGCCGAATAAGCCTCCGGATTCGGAGCGCCCTATGTTGCAGGTCACCTTAAGGCCGAATAAATCTTCGGATTCGGAGCGCCCTTCGTGGATGTCACGATTGGCCCAATTAAGTCTCTAGATTCGGAGCCCCCTTTGGTGCAGGACACCTTAGGGCCGAATAAGCCTCCGGATTCGGAGCGCCCTTTGGTGCAGGTCACCTTAGGACCAAATAAGTCTCCGGATTCGTAACGCCCTTCGTGGATGTCACGATTGGCCCAATTAAGTTTCCGGATTCGGAGCCCCCTTTGGTGCATGACACCTTAGGGCCGAATAAGTCTTCGGATTCGGAGCGCCCTTCATGGATGTCATGATTGGCCCAATTAAGTCTCCGGATTCGGAGCCCCCCTTTGGTGCAGGACACTTTAGGGCCGAATAAGCGTCCAGATTCGGAGCGCCCTTTGGTGCAGGTCTCCTTAAGGCCGAATAAGTCTCCGAATTCGGAGCGCCCTTCGTGGATGTCACGATTGGCCCAATTAAGTCTCCGGATTCGTAGCCCCCTTTGGTGCATGACACCTTAGGGCCGAATAAGCCTTCGGATTCGGAGCGCCCTTTGGTGCAGGTCACCTTAGGGCCGAATAATTCTCCGAATTCAGATTGCCCTTCGTGGATGTCACGATTGGCCCAATTAAGTCTCCGGATTCGGAGCTCCCTTTGGTGGATGACACCTTAGGGCCGAATAAGCCTCCGGATTCGGAACGCCCTTTGGTGCAGGTCACCTTAAGGCCGAAGAAGTCTCCGGATTCGGAGCGCCCTTCGTAGATGTCACGATTGGCCCAATTAAGTCTTCGGATTCGAAGCCCCCTTTGGTGCATGACACCTTAGGGCCGAATAAGCCTCTGGATTCAGAGCGCCCTTTGGTACAGGTCACCTTAAGGCCGAATAAGTCTCCGGATTCGGAGCAGCCTTTGTGGATATCACGATTGGCCCAATTAAGTCTCCGGATTCGGAGCCCCCTTTGGTGCATGACACCTTAGGGCCAAATAAGCCTCCGGATTCGGAGCGCCCTTTGGTCACCTTAAGGCCGAATAAGTCTCCGTATTCGGAGCGCCCTTCGTGGATATCACGATTGGCCAAATTAAGTCTCCGAATTCGGAGCGCCCTTTGGTGCACACCTTAGGGCCGAATAAGTCCCCGGATTTGGAGCGCCCTTCATGGATATTAGGATCGGCCAAAATAAGTCTCCGGAACCGGAGCCCGTTTTAATCAACTAATTAAGCTGGAATCACTAATATGGTTCGCCGGACAAGGCGTGCCTTAGCCAGCCCACGAGTATGACCCATTCCGGTTAAACTTGCATCCCGCCTAAGGCAAGGGCCGATCCCTGAATACAGGAAAACTATTTAAGCTAAAATATTTAAGCTACACAAATGTTCCGGTAGCAAACTTTCCGATAGCAAAATTTCCGATAGCAAACTAATAGCAAACTATTAAACCATACGAAATGACGTGCTTAACCATTAAAAGTTGGGATCAGGAACATTCATCCGGCATAGCTAAACAAAAGATTTTCAGAGTAAGACTCAACTATATGAAATAACACTTTTTATTTGATTAAAAAGTTGGTACATAGACGCAATCCGCGTTCGAACATTACAATACCTATCTTTAACTTCTAAGACAAATCAACCCATCGACCCAACTCTTGTCATTTGAACAACCATCGCGGCTCAAAACGCATCGATCTAACCGCGCTTGAATCGGCATGTCGCCGGGCCTCTGACACCATCGACAATGTCAAGGCCAAGATCCAAGACAAGGGAGGTTAGGGGCAGCGGTCGTTGTGTCTCCTTTCGGGGCGATCTGCTTCAACGACTTGGAGGCTGACGTGTTTCCAGTTTCTCCTTTCAGCGGTCCACCTCCCACACCGGAGAATCCTCCGCCGCAAACGGAGAATCCTCCGCCGTAAACCATCTGAGCGCCAAGTTCGGCCGGAATTTGAGCTCCTGCAATTATCATCACCATCTGATGGTGAGAACTCTTGATCATTCCACGCAATAGATGCTGGTGAGCCAAATATGTTTGATTGCATGAGGCGCCTGCCGCTTTTATTCTCAGTAATGGCCGCGATCTCGAGGCCCAAATCCCAAAGTGATTTTATCAACACTAAACCCCACGAGACAGGCATCGGTCAACATTCTCCATGACCTAGTTAACCCAACGGTTGGCTAAAACGCGCGCGCATAGGCTGCGCAAGGGAAAAAATTACCTAGCCCAATCGGCTAGACATCTGGCATTCGAGCTAAGTCAAAATGCCATAGCCCCTCCGATCCCTGGCTCACGGCTTCTTCAAATTTCAACAACACACGAGCAATGGCTCTATTCAAAAGTAAACGGCCATTACATGTAGGCCGATCACGCACAACGAATCGGCGCATCAATTTAACATGCTGAGTCCGATTGATGTATTTACGTCTATCCAAACATTTATGCAATCAAATTAAACACGCACACGCCGAATGCGGGAGACAATTTGATATTTTCAATAAAGCATCTTTTATTCAAAAAACCAAGAAATTACATAATTGCGAACGCGACCGGCTCAACTTACAATAATTAAAGTCATACTGGCCATCCTCATCCTCACTCTTCTCAACCTCGAAAGCGTAAAATGGGAAGTCTCATCAGGTAGAGAGGTGACGCCGAATCGATGCCTGACAAGCGAAGAGATTCGGCGACTTGAGATGCCTTGATCCAACCATGCCTGAACCCATGATTTCACATCGGCAAACCTCTTCGGCAAGCTTCTCCTTGGTCTTTTGGATTCCAACCAAGCGCCCTTCGTTAAAACCTTTTTCATAAGACCTCCCCTTGGCAGACTCCAATGCGAACATGCTCGCCGTTTCACGATCGGCAATGGCAGCGCTTATAAGTCGACTGGTAACCCTCTCTTCCACGATTGGATTCACCTGCCCTGCTGGTTGTACTTGAGCCGCTTTGATCTTTCTTAACTCACGTTCAGCCGCCTCCATGCGAGCCTCCAAACTGCGGATATGCTCTTCTTTTTTCTCCATTTCTCGGCGGGCGGCGCGCAATCGCATGCCAACTTCATAAGCCGTATAGAGCCCTTTCACCGCCCCATGAATGCCCTCGCGAAACACTTCGTAGTCCTGACGACCAACCATTGACTGCTGAACTTCTGGAGGAAATATTTGCCGAGCAAACTCGACTGCCACGTCTGGATCTCGAACGATCGAGTCCGCTTCCGTCATGGGCTTATTCTTCACAAATACTGCAAAACTTAACGGGCACGGATTCGCATATGATCTCCTTTCGACTTGGGCATGTGGCGATCTCCCCTGGGACTGCCTATCCCGTCTGGGCAACCTACTACGACGTCGAGGAGATTGACGCCTCTCTCGACCCATAGAACTCTTACTCCCAGCATGCAAGGGCGCATCACGGTGTTCACTTCGATTCATATCACCGCCAAGCTTAGCCAATGTCTTGGCTTCCCCTTTGCTATTAAAGAAGAGTTTGTTCGACATTCGCACAATAGATTTTCTCTCAGGAGTCTGAATCAGATACCTACCAGACTCTTAAAACCTGTACCTTTGATCATTTAACACTCGCAGAGGCAGCACGATCGAGGCAAGTTCATTAATCACAAAACCCAATCGCCTGACCCCGACTAAGTTGACGGCAGGGCAAGCTTTTGGCTCAAGATCTTCAGCCTAAGTGCGTAGTGCCCCAGCCGGCTCACAAGTTGGTTCGGGCAAGAGCAGATTCATCAATCTGTTCGGCTAAACTACCCCAGCCGGCTCACGAATTGATTCCTCAGAGCCAGAGTTCTTATCATGAACCCCCTGGGGCAAGGGCAGATTCATCAATCTAAGGGTCCAAGATCAGTAGGCAGTGAAATTGCAAATGGTGATTTTGATGGGATATGTATTAAATCTGCAGGAACCTAGATATTGACCAATCTTTTCCTCTCTATCTTCAGTGGTTCTATTCGGCCCAAGTACCCAGCCGGCTCACAAGTTGATTCGGGCAAGAGCAGATTCATCAATCTGTTCGGCTAAACTACCCTAGCCGGCTCACAAATTGATTCCTCAGAGCCAGAGTTCTTATCATGAACCCCCTGGGGCAAGGGCAGATTCATCAATCTAAGGGTCCAAGATCAGTAGGCAGTGAAATTGCAAATGGTGATTTTGATGGGATATGTATTGAATCTGCAGGAACCCAGATATTGACCAATCTTTTCCTCTCTACCTTCAGTGGTTAGCGACTTCAGATTCAAGTAAGGAAAAAACTAAAGTTTGGACAAACGATATTCTATGTACGGTTTGTTTAGAAGAGTTCTAGATAAAATCATTCGTGCCACAGTAAAATCATCCGGCTCACGAGTTGACTGGCAAGAGCAGATTTATCAATCTATTCGGACCAAGTACCCCAGCCGGCTCACAAGTTGATTCAGAGCTAGAATTCTTTTTATGAACCCCCTGGGGCAAGGGCAGATTCACAAATCAGGGTTTCCCCACAGTATATGCAATTCCATTTTACCAAATGCATTGACAAACACAGAACTCTTTCATTAAAATTAAACCACAGAACTCTTTCATACAAAGTGTGTGGTGGTAGCAAAAATTACAAGGAAATTTTCATTAATAAATTGCGCATAGATGCTAACCAATTTATACATGAAAACTACCCTGAACCGACAAAGCACTATCCAAAAGAAGAAAAACAAAAACAAAAAGACGCCTGCTTAGTAAACGGCTCCCAGATCATTCGTCGGTATCGGATTCAAGTGGCTCAACATCCACCTGCTCATAAGGAATTGGCAAATCCAATGTCACCTCAGCGGCAGCAAGGGCTTTGAGCCACCCATGTTTGAACCCGCGATTCTCAAATTTGGACACTTCTTCCACATATTCCGTCAGAGCGGCGCCTCTCCCTGCCTCAAAGGCCTCCGATTCGGCTTTCTCGCGGGCTGCCTTAAGCTCCTCTAACTGAGCTTCCGCTTCAGCAAGTGCTTCCTTGGAAAGTTTGAGCGATTCCTTACTCGCATTTGCCCTACCCTCAGCATCAACATGAAGCTGGTCGGCGACGCGAAACCTCTCTTTCTCCGCTTCGGCTCGCGCGCTCTCCATTTCAGCTCTCATAATTTCGAACTCGGCCCTACTTTTCTGACCTTGCACCTCTGTTTGCAAATGGTCAATTCTCCCGAGAGCATCACGCAGGCGGCGACCCAAGTCGGCGATCCTTCCGATCATTTGCAAAACAATTCGATATGATTAGACGCCTTTAACAAACAAGAGCGAAATGAAGGTGACCTACCAGGAGTGCCGATTGAGCCGTTAGGGCAATGGCCATAATATCAGACACGGCACCGAAGGCTTTGTTGTCAGCCGGCAGAGAAATTGAAGCCTCCAGGCTCAGAGCCACGGCTGGATCCTCGATGGCCGAAGCGTCAGATAAAATCGGCATATCCCTAATCTTTGGCTGAATAACGAACGGAGCGACCACGTCCGGTTCTTCAAGCCGAGGCCGTTTGCTACCGGGGCTAGCTTCTGAACTTGCTTCTCCCTCGGCACCACGCTTTTGGCCTTGCTCCGGAATCAGCCGTTCCCCATCGGCCTGTTCTCTACCCTCTTTTCCCGTATCGGACACAGTAACCTCAACCGTCCCCTCAGAAACGGGTACGAAGGGCTTGATCAAGCTGGGATCTGATGCGGCACATTCATCCTTCTTTCGGGCGGCCATCCGCTCGACATTTCTTTTACGTGCCATCTGCGTTAGGCTTTCCTTCGCCATACCCTCAAAGAAATTGCCGGGTAGATCCCCCAAATTCGCAAAAATATCCCCAGAAGAGAAATCTGCTCATCCTGAGGTGGATGGCTCAGTGGCCTCAAATGCCGAGTGTACGACCTCGTCGCCCTCTATAACCCCCTCAGTAGACTCCCCAGCCGGATCGGCAATCACCTCTACAATCGGCTCGGCGTCTTCCTCGAATCGGTTACGAGACCGACCGCCTAAGGTTTTTGAAGTCGGAAGATAAGGGTCGAGAGTCGTTGATTGCCTACCGAATCGGAATGTTATCTGCAGCCGAGAAAGTAGTGTAAGTGGGTTCGTACCGAAGGAGAATATGGGCGGCTCTCCCTTGCTGTTGTATGTTTGGGCGGCTGAAATATGTGAGTGCAGTCTTGATTTCCCCAAGAACCACGTCGTCAACCGAAGTTAGAATTTTCTTCAACCTATTACCTGCAGAAGATAAAAAGCGATTTAGGGAAAAGAGCCCAATAAGAGATAGACCAACAAACAAGAAATTGCGTAGCAACCTGGGTCACCCTTATGTCTGGGAATAGGGTCCAGGCGATCCTCCCCTTCAGCGAACTCCCAATTACCTCGGACGTTGACCATCACGTCGTCAACCCGTTTACCAGAACTGGCAAGCATAGTCACCAAGTGATGGTCAGTATCTTTGGCCCGGAGAAAATATCGCCCTAGCCGACCGGAGGATTTGGCTAAGGCGTAACAATGCCGAATGGCCGGAATCCCAAGGTTAATCCTAAGGCGTCGATTCAACTCTACAACCCCCATGATGATTCGAAAGAAATTTACATTGGGTTGAGAAGGAATCAAACCCCAATAGCGGAGAACGGCCCTAAGAAGTGGGTGTAGGGGGAAACGAACCCCGCCCTCCGCAATGGATAAAAGAGGGAATACGATCGTGTTTTGATCTTCCCTCTCCATGTTGAGAGCGTTGTCCGTTACAAGGGATAAATGGACGTCGTCAGGAATAGAAAAATGTTGCCGGAAACCGGAGATACGATCCTCAGAAAGGAGGTCTTTCAAATGTTTGGCCATCTTAGCAAAGAACTAAATATTCGCCGAAGCTAAAATAGCAAACAGAAAATAGGATTACAAAGAAGGGATAAGGAAACTTATGAAGAGCAGATGAGACAAGGGAAGACGAGAAGAAGTTGCAGAAAACGCGAGTCACGGAGGGATATGCACTGGCGATCCAAAAGTCTCAGAAAATCGTCGAAATATGAATTCGAAAGGACCAAAGTTTCAAATCGCAATAAATGCTAAGATACACATGAATAGAGAGGGAAAGCGTAATGATGAGCAAAAAGGCGCGCGCCTCCTGACATATATTGGGGCACGCGAAGCCGCCTGACCCTAAACTTCTCAAATTCTGAACCAAACATGCCGATTAACTGCCGTCAACAGGGAGTTCGGAGGGCAATTGTGGTAGCCGAATATTTGGCGAAGATAAAGGAGGTATATTTAAGAAGCTTGACGCTAGCCGGCAGATATCCCGCAAAGATAAGGGGTCGAATAGGATAAATAGGCCGAATGGGGAAGGATCCCTAGAGCCGAATAGTGGAAAAGATAATGATTGAAAAAGTAGGCCCTGGCCCCGAGGATTAGAAGAAACGAGTATAAATATAATGGCAATGGACTAGAAAAGGTATGTGAGAATCACTTCTAAAAACTTAGTCATCAAGCTTTCTTGAGTAGAAGAACTGACTTGTCCGTCGGAGTGCTAATTCCGGCACCCCCGACCGGAGTATTTGCATCTTTGTAGGTGACTAGCTGAGGATCATTGCCGTCTTCCAGGATTTGAAGAGTATTTCCAAACCACTTCCCCACAAACCCGAAATCGACCCAATAGGAACTGTTCTGTACTCCATTTTGGTATTTTGTGCTATTCAAATAGGAACTCTTCCCTCTGCTACCCGAAATTGACCTAATAGGAACTATTCTGTACTCGATTTTTTTATTTTCTCCCTTTCGAATAGGAAGTCTTCCCTCTATTATCAGTGCTGCAAGTTGAACATAGGTATCATAGTAGTTAGCAACAAGCATAAAACGTGTTCTGCATTTACATGGCCAACTTGTTAGGTTATATATAACCAAAGAAGACTTAAAAAAAATAGTGTGTAATGTTGGCACGGGAAAAACAAATTTTTTTTAGAGTACCCAAAAAAGCAAAAATAACAAACTCGATAAACAAACAATCACTAATCTTGATTCCGCAATGGCTAGCACACTCGGTTGAATTCTACTTTCAATTTTGTAGTACTCGGTGATTTTATAATGCTGGAACTTATGTTTAGAAACAGTCTGTGTTACACGGACTCTTCAAAATAGATCAAATACCTATGTCGGACACCTGAGAGTCGGACAAGGGTATGAGATATGTGTCGGATACTTTTCAACGGATACTTCTTATATAATTGTATATAACACAATTATTAGATGTGCAAATTATTGTCAAATTACTATAAATGTCATTTTGACACTGTAAGTTACATATAGTACCATTTTATGTCACATATTAGATTAAAAATATGATATTTTTTCCCTAGACCGCGTACTGTTGAATGTAAGATTTAATGAGTCGGACCTGTACATACTGTAGACACCCTATTTTTGATTGACCTTAAGACTCAGACGTCATTGATTGAGCGCTCGATGATCGTGCATGTTTGTGCTCGTTTCGAGTTTCTAGAGTTTTCGGTTGAGTGCCTTGCTTTCGAACCTTTGAACTCTTTGTGTTTTGGCTTGGTTTGTAGACCATGCCTTGTTGCCCTTGCTTGGAGGGAGAGAGAGGCCTGTAGGCCACTTTTTGTAGTCGTAGACTACTTTTCCCCTCTTGTAGGCTAGTTTCCGGTTTGCGGAGCCTTCGACCGAGCGCCTTGTCTCAGGACCTCTTAACGTTTTCCTCTTGGCCTGGTTTTTGGACCATGCCCTGTTGCCTTTGCCTAGAGGTTAATAGAGGTCTGTAGACCACTTTTTGTAGTCGTAGACTACCTTTCCCTCTCGTAGACCACTTTTTGTGCCCGTAGGCTAGTTTTTGGGGCTTTCGACTGAGTGCCTCACCTTGTGGACTCTTGTCTTGCTTCTTCTTATCCCTTGCCTGGAGAGTGGAATAGGGGTGTAAACCAGTTTCTCCCCCTGTAGACCACTTTTCTTCCCTGCCAACCAGTTTTCTGGTCGGCCAGCTAGGGTGGGTGGTTTGTGGACCACCTAAAGTGGTCGGCAGCCATGCCACCACCTTCCTTTCTCTGTGCAGACCACCTTTCCCCCCTTGCCAACCACTTTTTGTCCTTGTAGACCACTTTTTCTGGTCAGTCGACCAGTGGGAGTGGTCGGTCGACCACTTCAACTGGTCAGCAATTTTCCTGCACTTTCTGCAGATATTTTTCTTGCCAACTGTGCCAACTGTTGGGCATAGAAAGCATCCTCCATAAATGAAGGGATTGCACCAAGCTTCTAGCTTGAAGGTTGGAATTCTATATAAGGGAGCCTCCTCCCTCTTGTTTGAGGTTCAGAAAACTTGGTTAAGGGCTATACATATCATTCTATCTCTATATTGCTCCCTCTCTCTATATTTGTTCCATTTTGTGCTCAAAAGTGCCATTTCTTCACACTTTTGCACACAAACACCTAGTGAAACACCTTTGCTTTGGAGCTGAGGTACCTTGAAGCTAGTTTTGGGGTTTTTGGATTGTTTTTGGTCAAAAAAAGTTGCTGGAGTTACTGCTTTGTCCTTGTTCTTCAAGGGTAAGAAACTAGCCCCTTAATGCTTTGTTTTTGCTTAAGTCTTTGGCTCTATTTGCATGATGTTTTAGGCCTAACTTTCAACTGCAAAAAGCTTCATTTTCAAGTGCTTTAAATGATTGTTTGAGGCCTCTTTGGTGTTCGAGGTGTTTCACCCCCTTGTATGCCTTATTTGCTAGGCTTTTGAGCCATCCCTTGAAGCTTTTGTTTTAGCCTTTGCATGGCCTTTCTACCACTGAATTCCAGGGGAATTTTAGTGGTGGAAATGTGGTTTTCAGGCCGTAAATGGGTGGGGGGTTGTCCGCCCTCCTCTTCTCTTGTGTGCTTGTGTTGATGGCTCACCAAGTTAGCATGTTTTTTCTACCTCCTTGAGGCCCCATCTTAGCATGTCTTAGGCCTTATTTTAGCATGGCATAACACTATTTTGGGTTGGTTTTGTTATCTCTTGCATGCTCCTTGCACTTGTAGTGCAATTCCACTCACTAGCCTAACATGCATCACGCTTCGGACCATCATTCTAGCATGTTTTTGGCTCCACTCCAGCAAGGTTTTACTCAGTTTTGCCATGCTTAAGCTCTATTTTAAGTTGTTTTGGTCATGCATGCCTTGCTTTGTATAGCCATAGTGCAATCTTGCTCACTAGCTTTGAGTTTTCAAGTCACTAGCGTGCATTGCTTGGGCTATTTGCATGATTTAGCATCATTTGATATGCTATTTGAGTGTATGTAGTGTGGTCATACTATCCCATGCTTCACTCTTTCAATGCTTTTGGAGGGTTGTGCCTTATGCCTTAAACATGAGCCAATATGTATGCCATCTTGCCTAAGCTTTTGGGTTACCATATCAATGTGTTTTTGGTGTTATTTTTTCATGATACAACTCTATTTTTGGTTGGTTAGAGCATCCCTCATTTGCTTCGTACACTTGTAGTGTAATCATGCTCATTGGCCTAGTGTACTTGGTGTTTTGGCCCTTCATGCTAGTTTGTCTTGGTTATACTCCATATATGTTTTAGCATTATTTTGACTTGCTTTAGAACTATTTTAGGTGTTCTTGGCCTTTTGGGGTTTGTTTTTTATAGCTATAGTGCAAGTGCCTATGCTAGTTTTAAGCTTTGAGTCTCCTAGCATGCTTCAGTTGTGACATGTGCTTATTTGGCATCATTTAACATATTATTTCAGAGCATATAGTATTGCCATGTTCTCACTTCCTTCACTCTTTGAATGCTTTTAAGAGTTGTGCCTTTGAGCCTCAATTATGGGCCAACGCGTATGCATGCTTGTCTAGGCTTTTTGGGCTCCCATCCCAGCATGGTTTGGTCTTTGTTTTGACCTAATTGAGCTCTATCTATGGTTGGTTCAATCATTTATGCCATGTATTGCATACCTCTTGTGTAGTTCCCTCTAGTAGCCTTGTGCCTTAGGCCCTCTTACATGCTATACTTGTGTTGTTTGAGTGATTTGGCATCATTTCACACATGATTTCAGTGCATACAGTGTAGCTAAACTCTCACATTTGTCACTTCTTAATCATGTTTGAGAGTTGTGCTCTTATGCTTAGTTGATAAGCCATTGCATGAGCACCACCATCTTGCCTTTCATGCCATCATTTCAGAGCATTTTGGCCTTTGTTTTGGCATGCATGAAGTCAGTTTGGGGTTGGTTTGGTCCATTGAGCATTGCATTACATAGCCTTTGTGTTGTATCCTTCACTAGCTTTCATGCTTAAGGATTCTAACTTGACATGCTCATGTTGTTTGCATGTTGTTTGGAATGTTGTTGCATTGCATTGCGTTTGGACTGAAAGTTAATCCAAACACAAGAAATGAGGGATGTTTCATACTTGTAGTGATGAAACGTGCCTCATTTCTCGGTCGCTGACCCTCTTGATCAAGCATGATAGAGGTGGAGGCTCTTATGTGTTATTTGTGCATTTATTGAAATTGAATTGTGCAAACTTGGTTTCTCGGCCATTGTGCATTGCGATGCTCGGTTGGTGGCCTGAGAGTCGAGAACCGCACTCCCTTGAGTTTGAGAAATGATAGGGAGAGTGGTTGTGTACACATACCTTGCAAATACACTGTTGTGCCCCTTCTTGTTCTCTGTTACAACAAAACTAGAGCGTGGCAGAATTTCTGGTCGGCAGACCAGTAAAAGTAGCTGGCCGACCACTTTTTCTGGTCTACAGCTGGTCTACACCACCCTTTTCTGGTCGGCAGCCCTCCTGGAGGTCTCCATGTTGGAGTAGAGGTTATCTGGAGGTTTGTACAGTGTTATGAGATCAAATGCAAATAGGGACAAGTCTGGGCATTGCAATGGATTTCCGAGCGAGAAACCAAGTGCATGCATTGTTCAACTTTCCATAGTAGAGCTGGGTAGTGTAGTTTAATGCTTACTTGATAATTAGCATGTTTATGTAATTTAATTAAATTGTTAATTAGTTAAAGTCATGTAATAATTAGTTGTAGCTAATTATTTAATTTGTTGTGTAATAATTAGTCTAGTTAGATTATTAGATTAGTTAAGTAGCTTAGCTTAGTGTAGCTAGCTTAGCTTATTATTCGGACCCTCCATCGAGAGGGCAAATGGTTTAATAAGCGTGCGTGTGTGTGATGCATGTCTTCCGACTCCATTTCTTTCTCCCTTTTACTTACCTGCTTTCGATGGTTAGTTTTAGGGCATGTTTCAATTGGCATACTTATGCTTGCATGTTTGCATCCATTCATCTGTCTTGCATCCACCAGGCTCGGCACATCATACAAACTGCATTGTATTTCAATACCAATTTGAATACATGTTATCTAGTTGCATTTACATGACATCTTAGAATAGCCGAGCCTATCTTAGTTGCATTTTGCGTGTGTTGCATTAGGCATTCTTGACATAGCTAGGATCATGCATTGATTAGTAACTAGCTTCTTTTTTGGCTCGGAGTACATTGTGAGTGTTGACGCTTTAGCATCTTGCATGTGTGTAAGTGTTGCCATGATTGCATGCTTGCTATGAGGCTAATTGCTAAATTGATAAACTACATGAATGCCTGTGGGTGAAGGCTTGATTGCCTGGATTGGAACAACTCGATGATTGTGAGTTCTAAGCCCACTTGAGGTAGCAAAATCACGTTTTTTTAAGCCCACTTGAGGGTGGCAAATCCGCGCTTTAGCCTACTTGCGAGTGGCACTTTCAAACCATTTTCGAAAACAAACATGACTTGAATTGTTCCAATTCTCGTGATTGAGTCTATACCTATTTGCTGTGCGCATCACATAGTAAAGGTTAGCTAATAAACCAGGATAAGAACACATGTGTTTTCAAAACACAACATATCATGTTAGTAGAGGCCGATCCTTTGATCGGGCGAGCGGGGGTGCTCATTTTAGGACCTTCCCCTCTCGTACCCAAGTTCCCAAGCCGAGGCAACTTTGGTGATAACGGACACGTGGCCTTAGGCACGAGTCAGGGTTTCCTAAATTTTCCAAAACAAAATATTTAGGTGGCGACTCTGAAATCTGGCAAAGCAGTCCATGTTTGGCGCTTTTTGATTAAAATTGATTTTTCAAAACCAATTGCTAGATTTGGACTCTTTGGTGATTTATTAGTCTTACATTGCACTTTGTGAGATTAGATTCAGAACCGTGATAGGAGTCCGAATTGTAGTAGCTAGAACTAGAATTCACGCCCTCACGCGGGGAGTGAAGTTCGGGGCGATCTACAGTTTCTGGCGACTCTGCTGGGGATTTAGAGAATTTGACTTGAACGTCCTGATATGTTGTTTTGTTTACACTTATATGTTTCTTTGCATTGCATTTGCATTGGTGTGCCTAGGACACAGTGTTTGCCATCTGCTATTCCTGAACGGTTTGCCGGAGGCTTGCTTGGAAAAGCGTACCATAAGGCTGACCGGTTACGGGCTCTGCCACGATGGGAACACAAACCTCCATTTTTACCGAGGCACCCTTTTTGACCATTCGACCTAGTGCATATCGGAATCCATAGTGACCATTCCAAACTAGGACAGGTTGCTTACCCGATTATAGGTTATTTGAAATCGCTGCATGCATAGTGAAACCCTAGCTCCTGACAAAATAGGACAGGGAAACCCTACCCCTCCATAGGGGTGCTTTGGCTCTTACTTGCTTGATCTGTGTTGTCAGAGTGTGTCTCTATAGGTTGTATGTATCAGTTTGCAAGTCTGGATATCAGGCCTGCGGGCATCAGTATTTGGGGGAATTAGTTTTACATGAGGGTATCAGATTTGAGGCAGTGATTTGAGGGCAGTGATCAGTGTGAGAACAGTGTGTTCAGCTTACAAATGCCAACTGTATGTTGTCTTTATTTTTAGCCGAAGTGCTGTCCGTTTTTCTGCTTATTGTTTCCTTATTATGCTTTATTTATCTTTTTGCAAGGTAGTTTAGCATCATTGCTTTCGAATAGGTAGTTTCCCCCAAAGCACTCTGGGTTAGAGGTAGAAGGCTTCATCGATTCGAGGATCTAGTTGACGGACAAGCAGTGTTCTTTTCATTACCTCCGGTTACTAAACGGAGGTCAGTTTGGCGCAGTTAATCAGTACAGCGGTTACCAGATCAGTGGTCCTTATCCACCCTACGAAGTGAGTAGTCATGCTGAGGTTCTCATTTCTACTGCAGAGAGAGGTATACCTGTTGTTCAGTCAGATCACCATCTTATGGCTAGTATGGAGGACATGATGCGTCGGCTCCAAGAGACTATGCAAGCCATGTAGCGGGATGCTGCTCACCAGACAGAGTTTGCCGCGCGCCAAGTAGAGGTTATGGCTCAACAGACAGAGCTGATTACCAGACTTCAGCAGCAACAACAACCACAAGAAGCCGGAGCATCTGCTTCTCATCAATCCCCACCCACCAAGAGTTCCAATACTCGGGGATACTGCAAACGTCCAGGAAAATATGGATGTCCCAATGGGACCAGTTTCACCCCTAATCCTACCTCAGCTATCCAAAGCACCAGCTATTCCAGTGGATACACCGTTTGAATTTGAGATGGATCCAACAGCGCTGAAAGTGAGCAAGTTAGAAAAGCTGTTAAAAAAAGCTCAAGGCGTTAATTCCATTCTGGACATAGAAGATGGATACACCGATTCGGCGGTGACTTTTCTAGACCAGTTCAAGATGCCACATATAGACCGTTTTGACGGTTCTGGGGATCCCATGGTACACCTGCGGTTGTTCTTGGGTATCCTAAGGCCAATGGGCCTCTCCAGATTGCAAAAGCTTTCCCTCTTCGACCGGACCCTGTCGGGTGTTGTGGCTATTTCATACACAAAACTGGAGGACTCTGTCAAGAAAAGTTGAGAAGAAATGGCTGAGGCCTTTATAGCTCAAGACTTCTATAACACACAGATCGAGATCACAACTCGCGATCTCGAGACAACGAGGCAAGAGCCAAAAGAGGGCTTCTCTTACTTTGTAACCTGTTAGAGAGTCAAAGCTTCTATGATGACCACCAGGTCGGTCGAGAAGGATCAAATACGGATGGTTGTGTGCAACTTTCAACCCAAACTGATGCAAAAGATGATCGTCTTACCCCTCCTCACCTTTGTGGATTTACACGAGATTGGGGTACAGATTGAGGACGCCATGAAGCATGGTCTAATTGACCACGAGAGAGAGCAACCCAAGTGGGCATTTACCCACAGTTCGAATGCAGGCACGAGTAATGCTGCAGCTGCCATAACTTCTGACGTGGGCATGATTACCACCACCACATCAACAACAGCCACACCCTTTACCGGTACATCTAGTGCCATCCCTCAACCAACAAAATACCCACCCCGGGGCCAGAGGACTTTTACCCCGTTATATATGCCTTTGTCCAAAGCCCTGGGGGTTTTAATCAGAAAAAAACATCTGAAGCTCCTCGAACCGTTCCCACTTCCAAGTAACCTCCTACCAACCCATAAGCAAGCCAAATACTGTGCCTTTCAGCAATAGCATGGTCACGACACCGACCAGTGCTTCAGACTGCGTCATGAGATCCAGGATCTTATTGACAACATGGTGATTGTGCCTCCAGAGAAGTCGAATGTCACCACCAACCCGCTCCCACAACATAACCAAGCTCTACCACCCAAACACATCAACCTGATCCAAACCGCGGCCATTCCATATGACCCCAGCATATACATCACACCCTCCTACCTACCCAAGCCTGAGGTGTTCATCTCGGACAGCACAGACTTGTGCATGTTGAGCACCTCTCAAGCCCAACCTGAACCGGTGGTGGTGACTATCAAAGATAGGACTGGGTTGACTTTGGAGGAAGATGGGAATGATGATTCAGAGCCTGGGGAGTCTGGGAGCTTTGCTGAGGAAGCGTACAACCCGAGTAGTTATATTGTATCAACAGGCCAGGCCAAGCAGATGGTAGAATTGCCAGTTGGGGCAGAGATCTGTGTGGTTCAGGAAGATAGACCAAGTCAGGGGTTAGATAACCTAGCAGAGCTGGAGGAGGATGTCGCAAATCTGCAGTTCTTTGACGAACAGGACCCAGGTGATGTGAACATCAACTGGTTTGACCTGGATGGATCAGCAGAGGCTACAAGGTGGCTCAGTGACGAGCCAGAGGTTGTTGAGGAGTATCAGTCAGAACAGGGGCATTCAGAAACGAGAAGATCTACGGTGGCCGGAATGGCCGAGAATCAGGAAGCATCGCCGAAGAGCACCGGTGCGAAGAATTTTTCTCGGGATCTGGGCAGTTTGAATACGGTAGATTCTGAACAGGAGGCTACATTGAAGTGTCTTGAGTAAGAAAAGATCGAGGATCTTAAGAGGGCTAGGAAGGCCAAGGCCTCTGCGGGGATGGAATGTGCTGTGAGTACAGAAACAGTTGGAACGGAACTAGACAGCTGTCTGTCGGTTGCCGATGGCATGTGGTGGGAAGACGATGACTTACGTCTTGCCCACACTGACGAAGATTGGGGGTAGAACCAACCAGATGACACCTGGTATGTTGAGGAGGTTGTCCACATGACTAGAAGTGGGCGGTATTTCAAGCCCTTACACTTGGACCAACCAGAGGCTTTCGGAAAAGACAAAGAAGCGGAGAGGCAAAAGGAAAAACTGTTGGAGAAGGAGGCTATATTGAAGCAGCTTAAGAAAATTCAAGCAGACATCTGCATCTGGGGATTGCTAATGTCCTCGAGGGTTCACAGACAGGCCGTCCTTACAGCCATGGATAGGGCCAAGCTTTCAATTGATACTGCACCCGAGTAGTTGGTAGGGTTAGTTTTCTCGGGAGGAGCTTCCCCGACCTTGACCTTCACTGACAAAGAGCTGCCGCCTGAGGGCTCAAATCATAACAAACCGCTCTATGTCTCTATCGAGTGTAAAGAGAAATAGATACTGGTGGTCCTTGTTGACACAGGATCTGCTATCAATGTGTGTCCGTCGAGAACAGCATATGCTATCGAGTTGAAGCCTGCGGATTTTGTGCCTACTGCCCAGATGATACGGGCCTATGATAATACCAGCCGAGTGGTGATGGGGACTGTACGGATCAAGACTAAGATTGGCTCGGGGCAGCACAACATTGAGTTTCATGTCTTGGATGTTCTCGCAACCTTTAATCTACTCCTTGGGTGGCCATGGCTGCACTAGGTGAAAGCTATCTTTTCCACCTTACACCAAATGCTGAAGTACCCCCACGAGAAGGGGGTGGCAATTGTTTTTGGGAATTTTTCAATACATCCGCTGCCAGAGGTTTCTACACCGGTTCTGGAGATTGAGCATGGCGTGGAGGATATATTTCTGTCAGGATTCACCCTAGCTGAGGCTCGGGTTGTACAAAATATGCTAGCTGTTGATGAAGGGCTATACATCAGTGCACAGTCTATCTACCTTATGAACAAGCTTCAACACATCACCGGGATGTGATTGGGGTGAAGTGGCCGGAAAGGCATTACAGCATCGGCTGAAGTGCCGCACAACCCATATATCTTTGGCCTAGGTTATCTGCCTACCAAAGAGGATTGGGCGAGGAAAGGAAGTGAGATGGCCGAAAGAGCCAGAGCCAAACAAGCCGGGAAGCATTATGAATTGGTGCATCGACCTATCCAGGGAACCCTGAACGAACGCTTTGTCCGGGAGGGGGAAGACTTCCCATTCTGCGACTTTCCGGAGCCATGGCTAAATGTAGAGAGACGGCGCTTGCCAGGATTTGAGATCTTCTTTGACTTGCAATTATCCGGGGATGAAGTTGCCGAAGAGCAGACAGACCCACTAGCTGAGGCTGAGTAGTGCAAGGAGGAGGATTTCGAGAGCACAGAAACTGAGATGGGGGTAGCACCGGCTTGTCTCATCGCAGATCCTCAGATCGTACCGGAGTGCTTGGGGGATAACTTCTTAGTTTCCATGATCAGGGATGAAGCGACTATAGGCCCATCTTAAAAAATTCTGGCGGCATCCATTGCACCCTCCCTCGTCTGGAAATACGAGGAGGGCTTTTTATCGAGCAACACCGGGTCAAGTAGTGAGTCGGAATCTGATTCCACTGAGTCTGTGGAGTTAGAATCAGGTTCTAGCTCGTTTGAGTCTGAGTCCGGTATTCTTGGAGGTGATAACCCGGATGCCATTGTCCTGTCCAGGTCGTCTTTTTCTTTTTCCTTTGAGTCTATTGTAATAGAGGAATCAGGCGGACTGGATGTTATTCATGAGAATGATATAGCTATGGCTTCCAAGTACTTTTCTGTGCCTTTAATTTATTGCATTAATCATGACTTTCAAAATTTTGATGAAATCGACGAGGAAGAAATTCCTCCGGTTTTACAATGTTTGATTGATGAAGAGCAGGAGAGGTTTGTAAAACCTTTGATTGATGAAATCACCACAATTAATGTTGGTACTGAGACAGACCCGCGACTGGTCCAGATCGGGTCCACGTTGTCTTCTGAGGAGTGTGAGCACTTAGTCGCTTTGTTAAAAGATTTCAAAGATGTTTTCGCGTGGTCCTACGAAGAAATGCCTGGAATTGATCCTGAGATTGTACAGCATCGGATCCCTCTTGACCCAGAGGCCCGACCTGTTAAGTAGAAGCTCCAAAGGATCCGGCCGGACTGGGCTCTGAAGATCAAAGAAGAGGTCACCAAGCAGATTGATACAGGGTTCCTGTTGGTATTTGAATACCCTACTTGGTTGGCCAATATAGTTCCGGTGCCAAAGAAGGACGGCAAAATTTGGGTATGTGTGGACTTCAGGGATTTGAACAAAGCCAGTCTGAAGGACGACTTTCCTCTGCCACATATCGACGAATTAGTGGACTTCACTGCTGGGCATGCGCTGCTCTCGTTTATGGATGGGATTTCAGGCTACAATCAGATTTTGATGGCACCCGAAGACAGGGAGAAGACTATTTTCACCACCCCGTAGGGAACCTATGGTTATAGGGTGATGCCGTTCGGCTTAAAGAACGCTGGGCTACGTATCAACGGGCTGCGACCATGATTTTGCACGATATGATCCATAAAGAGGTTGAGGTGTATGTGGACGACATGATTGTCAAGTCCAAGGAAAGAGAGGGCCACTACACTGCCTTGCAGAAATTCTTCTAATGGATCAAAGAGTATCGGTTGCGGCTGAGTCCTCAAAAATGTACTTTCGGCGTTACAGCAGGGAAAATGCTAGGGTTCTTGATCACACAGAGGGGCATCGAGGTCGATCCTTCCAAAATCAAGGCCATCTTAGAAATGCCACCACCAAGGACTGAAAAGGAGGTGCGAAGCTTTCTGGGCAAAGTGCAATTCATAAGACGGTTTATTGCAAAATTTACCTTGACTTGTGAACCACTGTTTGGTCTCCTGAAGAAAGCAAAGAAGTTCCAATGGGATGACCGATGTCAAGTTGCTTTCGAGTAGATCAAGCAATATCTATAGAACCCACCTGTGTTGTCACCGGCTGAGCAGGGGAAACTGTTGATTCTGTATCTTTTAGTGACTGAAACGACAATGGGCTGCATGCTTGCACAAGAGTCTAAGGACAAAGTGGAGAAGGCTATCTACTACCTGAGCAAGAAAATGCTGGATTACGAGACCCGCTACATGCCACTGGAAAAGGCTTGTCTGGCCTTGGTATGGGCTACCAGGAAGCTGAGGCACTACTTGTTAGCTCACTCTGTAATACTGGTTTCGAGATTAGATCCCATTAAATATCTTTTTGAGAAACCAGCACTTATGGGTAGGCTAGCCCGTTGGTTGCTTCTGCTTTTCGAATTTGATCTGAAGTACATGACGCGCAAGTCAGTGAAAGGGAGAACATTAGCCGAGTTCCTAGTTGACCACCCAGTTGAAGGGGATGAAGCAGTTGAATATCTGTTCCTAGACAAGGCCATTCTGCATGTCGAAGAAGAAACCTAGACTATGTACTTTGACGAAGCGTCAAACCAATACGGGTATGGGATAGGGGTGTTACTGATAGCACCTGACAATTCTCGTATACCTCTAGCATTCAAACTCTGGTTCCAAGTATCAAACAATGAGGCAGAGTATGAGGCATGTATTGTTGGACTAGAAGCCGCCCTGGAACTAGGGGCAAAACGGTTGGATGTCATCGGCGACTCGAACCTTGTTGTATCTCAAGCTAAAGGAGATTGGAAAGTTAAAAAAGAAAAGATGAGAGTTTATCACCAGACCTTGGACGGTCTGATTCCTCAGTTTGAAAAACTGAACTGCGCTCATCTGTTAAGAGATAACAACAGGTTCGCTGATTCATTAGCAACTCTATCTTCTATGATAGACATCCCTTTTGGAGTCCGGATGCGTCTGATCATCTTTGAATAGAAATTCGTGCCGGCCTACGAGCTGATTACTGCCATTGATGAGGTACAAGATGAGAATCCCTAGTATTACAACATCTGGAACTTCTTGGAAAAGGAGGTGTATCCACCAGGGGCATTGCCAAAGATAAGAGGGCAATTCGAAGAATGGCTGCTCAGTTCATCGTCTGCGAGGGTAAACTGTATAAGAGGGGTCATCTCAAGATGCAAAAGCTATGCGTTGATGCTAAAGAATCCAAGCGCCTGATGGAGGCCATCCATGGAGGAGAATGCGGGGCGCACATGAGCAGGGTGATGCTAGCCCAGAAGATCCTTAGACATGGTTATTACTGGTCAACCATGGAGGAGGATTGTATTGGCTTTGTCCGACGATGCCACAAATGTCAGATCCATGCAAACCGTATGAACATTTTGCCGTCAAAGCTGTACAACATGACTTCACCATGGCCGTTTTCAATCTGGGGGATTGATGTGATTGGGGCTGTCACTCCAAAGGGGTCCAATGGACATGAGTACATTTTGGTAGCGATAGACTATTTTACGAACTGGGTTGAGGCCGAATCTTACGTGGTGTTGAAGGCATCACATGTCGCTAAGTTCATCAAAAACAACATTATCTGTCTCTATGGGGTCTCGAATGAGATTATTTCGGATAATAGTTCCCATTTCAAGAAGGAGGTGATCGACTTGTTAGAGAAGTACAACATGGCTTTTCATAAGTCATCTACATATCGGCCGCAAACCAATGGAGTAGCTGAGGCCGCCAACAACGACATCAAGCACATTCTGCAGAAGATGGTGGAAACCTACAGGGACTGGCCAGATAAGCTGCCATTTGCTCTTTGAGGCTACCAGACTTCAATTCGAACTTCTACTGGGGCAACTCCATATTCCTTGGTTTATGGGATGGAGGCTGTTTTGCCTATCGAAGTTAAGGTTTCGTCATTACGGGTATTGGCTGAGTGTCAGATAGCTGAGGCAGATTGGCAGCAAAGCAGGTTCGAAGAACTCATGCTCTTTGATGAAAGAAGGCTGAAAGCACTGTATCACATCCACGGTTATCAACGAAAAATTGCCAGGGCTTTTAACAAGAAGGTTAAGTCCAGGAATTTGAAAGAGGGGGATCTAGTGCTCAAAGACAACCAAGCTCCCATCCACGACCCTAGGGGCAAGTTCAGACCCAATTGGACT